>JANAVB010024000.1:6124072-6779024 GCA_029216955.1 Iris pallida | reverse complement strand
AATTAAATCTTGGCTTTGACTTTGCCCAAACTTGGCCCACGTCCGACCCAGTTTGGTGTGGGCCCTGTCATGACTGCCCATACATTCCCCTGATGTGTCGGTATTTTTTTCCCTATTTAAAAACACGTTTATTTATATAAATATCTCTTTTGCTCTCTATTTATATATATGTATATATATATACATTATATACATATATAATATAATATATGTAAATATCCTCACCTCACTCTCATCTTCTAACTCACTCCATGCCATAGCCGACCTTCCCCACCCTCTCTCTAAATATCTATCTCCCTCTCTCTCCTTATTATTATACACACACACTCAATATTAATCCTCTCTCTCTCTCTCTCTCCTCTCTCTCTCCTTAGCCCCACACACCACTCCCTCACCATCACACTCAGCCATCTCTCCCCTCTCCCTCAGGACAACCCCCCATGTGGCCGAGACTCTCTCCCCTCTCTCATATTCTCTCTCTCCCTCTCTCATTAATATAACACACAAACACACATACACATACATATTCCTCTCTCTCTTCTCTCTCTCACACACATACCCCACACCAGCACCACCTGCCCGACCACCCTTCTCTGGCCCCAGCCTCGCCCGGCCACGGCCTCCGCCGCCGTCGGCCTCCCCCACAGCGACCTCCTCCTCCTCCTCCTTCTTCACTATCACCACACCATTATCATATCATTATCATTATTATCACACCTCCATGAACATCACCACCACCTCCACCACCTGCGCGCCACCGCCGCTGCGTCGCGCCGCCGCCGCCCTGGCCGCCGCCAGGCCGCGCGCAGCGCTGGCGCAGCCAACGCAGCAGCAGCTGCGAGCGCAGCAGTGCGGGACAACCGCGCGCGCACCGGCTGGACGCCCGCACCGTCGCGGCCGCCACCACCTCCGGGGTCGGCCCCCCTTGGCGCGTCCCCTCTTCCCCGCGAGAAACGCCGATTCGTGCATTTTGCACTGAATCACGTCGACGCGCACGGACGGAATTCAAAATATGCGCTCGTCGCAGCGACTTCGTACGCATTTCTGGGAGATCCGGCCGTTGGATCGGTGAACACCTTACTCCGTCTCAATCTCGGTATATCCACCTTCATCCCTGTCAATTTTCGCCCGTTAATTTCGTCGTTTGATACATCAAAACCGGGCCACCAAGTTGACGTTTTAATTTGTACTATTTTTGGACAGTTTTGCGATGCCAACTTCGCGGGTTCATATCTTCGTCATCGCAGCTCCGTTTGCGCGCTACCAGTTCTGGTTCACAGCTGGTATAACCTCTTCCTGCCCCCTTTAGATTTCATTTCAGTTTGAGCTTGTTAGGTCGGTCGAATTCGACGCCAAAGTTGGCCGTTCGAATTCTTAGTGTTGCACTTGTAAAATTCTATTTTTGAACCCGGGACTCCGGATTCAATTTCGACACCATCAGTAGACTCGTGGCGTCGTTCTGGCATGTTTTCATATAAAGTTTGCTTGATTTGGAGAACGTGGGCCCTGGCACGCATTTCGGTGCAAAGCGGGTCCCACTTTCTGGGTCAACGGGTCATTTTGAGTTCGGCTCATCGAAATCAACTCTGGATATACCGTTGAGTTCATATCGTCATTCTGGAATCGTTGACATATAATTTGCTAGGTTTTAGTGGACATTGGTTCCGACACGCATTTCGGTGCAAGTTGGATACCAATATCCGGGTCAGCGTGTCATTTTGAGTTCGGCTCATCGGAATCCAATTCCGGATATACCGTTGAGTTCGTATCGTCATTCTGGACTCGTTGACATATAATTTGCTGAGTTTTGAAGACATTTGCTCCGGCACGCATTTCCGTGCAAACCGGTTTCCAAATGTCCGCGTCAACGGACCATTTTGTGATCGGGACATCGGAATCCTATTTCGGACATACCGTTGGGTTCATATCATCATTCTGGATTCGTAGACATATAATTTGCTAGGTTTTGTTGACTTCTATCCTGACACATTTTTCGGTGCAAAGTGTGTCCAACGGCGGACATCATTTTGACCCAAAATTACCGTTTTTGCCCCTGTGTCCAAATTGGACTTTTGGACAGGCTATTCTAGCTGATTTGACCATTCTGGACACGTTGGTGATATTTATTTTATCATCCGACAACATCTGTAGGTTTTTACCCTATTATTATAATCTTTCTCTTTTTGTGGTATTTTGAGATCCATCGATTCCAGTGATTTTACAATCACTGAAATTGATGGGTTGACCTTGTAGATGTTTATAGAGACTAGCCTTGACCCTGTTTGACCATGGTTGACTGCTTTGACTAAACGTCGAAGTAGAGTCAACATTTGACCTAGGTTAGACTAGTTTTGACCTTGGTTGACCAGAGTTGACCAGTTGACTAAATGTCAACTGTTAGTCAACATTAGCCTAGTTTGACCTAGAGTTGACCAGTTGACTAAATGTCAACTGTAAGTCAACCATTGACCCAGTTTAACCTAGTTTGACTTGGTTTGACTTCTTGTGACCTAGTTTGACCTAGTGTGACTCAGTGTGACCTAGTTTGACTTCGTTGACTGAGTCTGACCTAGATTGCGTAGCTTATACTATAGAATCAAGCCTAACACTGTTGAACCCTAATTAGTTTATATATATCTTATCTTTAGGTCTGTGGCATCACTCTGAGCATTGACCCCATTTGACAGCTCAGGACCGCAGGCGAGTACATTCACTGATAGTTTTCATTGTCTTGATATCTACTATATCCGATTCAGTTGTAGTGTCTTACTTGATTCCCGACACGACAGTTCACGGACTAGTATACGTCGGATCCTGGCATGAGGTGTTATTCCTGGACTTTCTTGGTATATGGGTATGAGATATTTTCGTGTTTTCTGTACTTGTATAGACATGGACTTGGGAGTGGGCTGATCACCTGCTTTTAAATCCTGTGTCATGACGTGCCATGTCCGGATCCGTGATACTATTCGGGGGATAGAGGGGAATTATTAGTGGTTATGTGATTAAGCCTCCGTGATGATATTTTCGTGTTTTGCTGGCGCCACCCTCATCTCACGTAGGGTGTAGCAGATACCCCCTTCCGGTTATCCAGGTTGGCCGGCATGACCCTCTTCGGAGGCCCTCGTCAGAGGTTCCGTGTGATTGTCGAGCCAAGTGGATAACCGTTCCCTTGTTTTCCCAGCCGATCACATTTCGCCCTAATAATTCAAATCACTTTTTATTTATTTGTTGTCATATCTTACATTCCAGTTCACCTTTACTTACTGTACTTTCACCATGCTATGATTTATTTCTCATATGCTCTACCTGCCTTTTATACTGTACCATGATGATGGGACTAGGTTCTGTCCGGAAGAAGGGTTACAACCCCGGTCCTTATTTGGTTTAAGGGTTGTAACTCGGCTTTCGAATGGTTCCCAAGTCGCCTATATCTTTGTCTTGTATTTCATTATACTGTCTCTTATAGTATTTGTCAATTCACATGGAACTGCTGTTAGTGTTTGTACTTGCTCATTTTCCTGACAGGATACCGTTGATAATATTTTAGGAGTTGTTATACCATTAGTGGACATCATGATGTTGCTAGCTGGGGTGGATCTCACTATTATTCTATGTGAGTTGCCTGGGAGTTATCCTTAGTTAGTCTTGTTGTTCCTTCTTTATTTTCCTGTCTTATGTTTCCTTCTAGTAGTTTCTAGTTGTTCTTGTGCTTTAGTTATCTTCTTGTCTTATCATCCCTAGCTGTTGTGATGTGACTAGAGTATATTTATAGTTATAGGCCTTCTAGACGTAGTGTATATTTATTGGGTACTAGACAGCGTTCTACCGCCGATACTGCGGCGTAGGCTGGGCGTCGTCTACGTATTCGTACCCGTATATCCGGGTGCGGGTTGTGACAAGTAGCAAGTCAAATCTTTACATGTTGTATTATTTTCAGTCCCTACCATGTTTAGAACAGTTTTATATCTCTCACATGATTAGAATCTGGGTTATGGGGAAACTGATAGTTGAGTACGTGATCATGCCCCCTTTATCGTACCGAGCAAAGTTTTATTCTACATGTTACTGCACCGTAGGCCATTATCCCATATTTCTGTACGGATGTACACCTATGCTTATGCACTTATACGTATGTACATTTTATTTATATGTGCCTCAGTACATTGTACACCTATTGACGATCACGTACCTGCTACAGTTTTAAACATTACATATACATCTGTCTCTATGACATATGTGTCTTTGCCATGATAGATTATGATATGCCATGATTCCAGTTTATTACATTCCTGTTCATTTCATGTTTCGTATATTTAGTTTGCTAGAATCAGTACTTACTTCCGTCCTGACAGGATAACGTTGTAGGTATACTTACTGAGGAGGAGTTGCTCTGTGACTCATATTATGGAGTTACTGTCGAGGACCAGGCTTTATCTTACAAGGATGTACCTGCGGGGAAACTCGTCTAGTTGTCTATTTTTATTTTGGACTTTTGAGAGTAGTCATGTATTAGACTATGTATTTTGTGACTGAACCTGTATCCAGCTTTACATTTCGGACTTGTACTTGGACTTATTATTATACGAGATAACTTTTATGTTTGGGAACAATTCTGACTCTTTATTACTTATAGAACTGTTAGCACATTTTTAGTCTTATCATGTTATCTTTAGAACAGCTTACTACGCTTTATCTCAAGCGTAGGCTGGACATGACTCGGCCTGGCCCAACAATTTGGGTATCAGATCGTGACATTCCTACTCAGAGGTAATGAGAACATGTTAGGGGTAGGCATGATAGGGATACACAGAACAACTCAGAGGTGCTATCAACGTGGAAGTTCTATGCATTGGGTGATTTGTTTGTGATGGACGGGAAAAATAACTCAGAGGTAATATGGACGTGGTTGCTTTTTTCCGTTAGGGAGTTTTATGGACCTATTACCCTTTTTGTGCGCTGACAGTGCGAGCAATAGATTAGGATAAGTTGTGTGGACCTATTACCCTTTTGCGCACCGGTGGTGCGGGCAATAGATTTTGAGGCAAATTCTTGGTGGTAGAAAAGCTATGACCATGGGGTACATAGATACGACTAAGAGAATTCATTTGGAGTAAACAGAGAGTAAGTTCAGTAATACCTGAGGGTACGTAACTCAACAATCTGGGAGATTTAAAGTCAGAGTGTAAGTTCAGCGATACCTGCGGGTATATAACTCACAATCCGAGAGATCATTGGAAGGTGTCTTTTAGACATAGTATTTCTTGAGGAACTTGCCGTTGATAGGCATCATGAGCAATTCTCTATTTTGCTTTGCGAGACGGTACGCGCCGTTAGAGAATACGGTCTCGATGATGAACGGACCCTCCCACTTAGGTTGGAATTTGCCGGGGGTCTTGTGAGTCATGACCATTGGTCTGCGATGGCCAAGACAAGATCGCTCACTTGGAATATCCTCTGCTTGACTTTCTTGTTGAAAGCCCGAGAGATGCGTGCTTGGTAGAGCTCTATGCTTTGTTGAGCTTGTAAACGCTTCTCATCTAATGCTTCTAACTCCTGTAGACGTCGACGGTAGTTATCGTCCGCCGTTAACCGGTAGGTGAGAGCCACTCGAAGTGAGGGGATCTGAGTTTCCAATGGGAGGATTGCCTCGCTCCCGTAGACCAAGAAGAACGGTGTATTTCCTGTAGCCGTCCGAATCGTCGTTCGATACGCCCATAGGCACTCACCAAGCTTTTCATTCCAATCGCGTTTGTTTACAGACACGAACTTTTTGAGGAGCTCATGATTATGGTTTTGTTGAATGCTTCAGCCAGACCATTGGCTGAGGGGTTATATGCTGTCGAGGCCATGTTCTGGATCCGATTCTTATCACAAAATCGGTAGAAAGCGTGGCTTGCGAACTGCGGACCATTGTCGTGGATAATCCTCCGGGGTAGTCCAAAACGGTAGATGACGTGATGTTTTATGAAGCTAATCACGTTCGATGTCTTGACCTGTAAAACCCCTAAATTTTCTACTATTTTTTTATTAATAAATTTGGTACTGATTTAAATTTTTGTATTGTACGTCGTGTAGTCGTAATATACGTCGCGCACGAAATTTTATTTTTCAAATTTGCTCGACGAGTGCGATTATGTGCGAGCGTACATATTTTTGAAAATACTTTTCTTCTATTTTTATGATTTCAAAATATTATACATAATAATTATTTAGCTATCGTACCAAAAATTTCAAGTTCATTATTTTATTTATTTTATTTACGCAAAGGCTTTCGTTTATACAGTTATTAATAATAAATAATATTTTTTAGTGCGTACATATATTTCATAAATATTTTATTAGTGTAATTTTTGAAATTATTAATATTAATATTTTATTATTCAAAAGAATTATTATTTTTGAAATTTTTATTATTAGTATTTTGGAAAATATATTTCGAAATTATTGTGAAGATTTAAAATTTTGATTTGATTTATGGATATATTTTAAATAGTAAAGTGATATCTATATTTGGAGTTTGAGTTACCTTAATTGATTTTAAAATAAAGGATAGAATTTAAATTAGATTTAAATTCGATTTGTATTTAGATTTGGATTTGGATTTGGATTTAAATAGATTTAAATTAAATTACGCATTATCTATTTTTGGGTTTTAAATATTCTTAGTCCATATCTAAGTGGGAATTCCCACATCATATAAATAGGCAGGTACTCCTCCATATTATTCATCCACAAATAAATTTCCCATGTGAGTGTATCGTGTCCATGTCCCCGTCCCCGTCCCAATCCAATATCTTATTCCATATTTACATATACATTATTCTCCGTGTCGGACACCCCCGACGCAATCAAAACCTAAGTCTATCCTAGCTAACTCCGACCAATCCCCGTTCCTCCTCACCATCCGCAACACTACCACCACCGTTTCGACTTCCTCCAGCTCCATGCCACACTAACCCCGTCCTAACCCAGCCACAACCTCCTTCACCGCCACCCCGCTGCCGCCCCGAGCACAGTCCCAGTCCACCACGCCTCCCGACCAAATTCGAGCACAACCAGATCTGGTTTCTCCACCGCCCTCGTCAGAAAGTTACCATACCACAAACCCCATCCCTGGCCCGACCACGCCCTCGGCCACTGGTCGTAGACCCGACAGCCAAATCAACACCAACCATCCGTGGCCACCACCGCCGCTACCACAGCCATCCCCACCGCGGCAGCACAACCACCACAACCGTCAACCCAGCAAAACCCACCAAAATTCCCAAAGGAAAAGTAAACCCTAACCCATACCTAGCCGTGGCCGCCGCTCCCATGCGCCAAAACCGCCTCCAGCCGCCGAACCCCCGTCCCGTCGACTCCCCTTCTTCCCCAGTCGTCGGACCGCCTTCTCCGCCACCGCGACAGGAAGCTCCGCCGAATCCTCCGCCCTACAGCCTCTCGACCGACTCCGTCGACCTAACACGCCGGAACCCCAGTTCTCCGATCGAACGTCCGCCTCTTCCTTCCTCCGCGTGCCCTAGCCTCCGGCCATCGCCGCAGCCATCCCCTCTCCACCTTAGCCGATCCTCCACCGCGCTCCCTCTCCATCGAACCCCGATCCACCCTCCGGCCGCTCCAGAGTCTCTGACCCGCCGCCTCTTCCCTCTCACTCAGCTCCTTTTTCTCTTCCCTATGGAAAAATGGAACAGCTGCTGATAGCAGCTGATAACTTTATTATATTCGATTGTTTTTTTTTTGTGTTTTTGTTTTATTCATAAATTTTTCTTTCTTCTTCTTTTTATTATTTATTATTTAGTATTATTATTATTATTGTTATTATTATTATTATTATTATTATTATTAAATTATTATTACAGTTAGTATTTTTATAGTGAACATATATAATTTAAATATTTAAATATATTTTATTGAGAGGTATTTTTGGGCAAATGTCTATATAAAAGCATGTGCACTTTACGACAACTGTATATTAGTTATTATACTTTATTAATATTAGTATTATTTTAGTTGTTATTTTATCATAAGTATTATCGTTATTTGTAAATAAATTTATTGATATTTTCATAGTATGCTAAATATTTTACTAGGCTTGCTCTATGTTATTTTTAAAAACTGGATTTCGGATGCTAAATATGTATACTAAAAAGTATTGCCAAAAATAGGTTATCCGAAAAATATGGTTTTCTAGAGTATTTTTATCAAACATCGTTTTTGTCAAAAACGAGAATTTACAAACTTAGTATTTTATCCAAAAATGATTTTTCTTGACTGTGAGTATTTTTTTCTTATACTTATTTTAACTTATGAAAACTAGTTGTAAGAATTATAAATATTTTCTAAAACTCGTATATATATAATATTTATCCATTATTTCTTTGATTTTTCCCCAGTCCGTAACCAGTCCTATTATTCCTATTCCTTCGCCCATTTTCGAGACTACCTTATGTCCACCCTAACTTATTTAACCCTTCTGGACCCAATAGAACTGTCCGTGCCATCAACAGAGGTCCCCTTGTGTAGTTGTTACACCAAAGTCGCAGATCGTGCCTCCTTAATCATTACAGTACACCATACATCCTACCAGGCAAGACACCTTGCCATTCGCTGTTTAATTATTTTAGCTCATATTTCATGCATTATTTATTTTTTATACAAAATAAACTGTGATACATGGCATAACTGTTAGAACTTACTGTTCATTTATATTTTCTGCTGTGTATTATTTTCTTACAAATTAAACCTAGATTTAAGGGACCACCTTGTGTGTTGCATTCATTGGCCTTGACACGTTGTACCACGAAGTTGTGTGTCGCATGTAGGATACAGAAGTGCGTGATTGGCTGGCCACCAGTACGTACAAGCCGTGCGATAGAAATAACCGCTAATAGAGGTTGCATGCTAGTTTGACTTAGCGGTTATAGTGGTTTGTGTTGTGGATACAACACAGTAAGCATTAGACGGGGAGGACAATTCCTTAGCGTATGGGCTTCGATGCACTTCTCTTGTGACCCGGACTCTCCGCTGGAGATACGGGGTTGATGACCCATGATTACTGACGGCCACTGACGATTCTACGGAACGTCATGCTCTTACTGATGGAGCCTCTGGTGCCCAAGGGGGACTATGCCGATCATATTCAGCCAGGGCCCATGCGTAGGAAGGATTGTTCTTAACTGCATTCACTTAGAACGGTAGGGTACCTTTATCCGTTAGGTACGAGTACTTTTGGTTTGGGTACTTGTATCTGACCGTGGCTTGGAACAATAACTTGTCGCGGATTAGTTCGTCACATCTTGTCCTTGTTTGGTTGTAGGTGTGACTTACTACTTCGATGAAAAGGTATTGAACCTTGTTGGGGTCCGGATACCATATTGGATTCATAGCATGGAAAGGTACGTCACCGTGAATTAGTTTACCATCTCCTGTCCTTGTTTGGTTGGAAGGATGGTACGCTCGTTCAGTAGGTGCGTATTGGACCATGTTATAATTCGATTGACTTATTTATTTGAGCAATATTTATTCAGTTTATATGGCATGATATTACGTGTCTTGTTACGTCCCTCTGAGGACCTGGTTATCTCCTCCGGTGTGTGCTATTGTCTTTCGCAGGTGCTCTAGCTCTAGCCGTGATCCGCTCTATTTTTTCGAGGATGATTGCACTTTGGTCGTCTTCACTTCGCTCGCCAAAATTATTTATTCTATCATGTATTTTTCCTTTACTTGTTGGTAATGAATTTGTCTCCGCCCAACATATTGTATCAAGACAAATTCATAGTTGATTATATGATATCCTTTATTCTTGTGGATGAGATTAGTTATGGTTCTACTGCATTTTATAGCTTATGTATCCATACGAGGCCTATGTACTTCGTATGAATACAGCTGGCATGTCTACGTTCCTAGTCCTACGTATTTTGGGACTGGGGCGTTACATGTTTTTCTGGTGGCCCATACAGGTCGATATAAATTGTTTGGTTACTTTACCGTACCAAGCAAGCCTGCGTATAGGATTAGAAGTCTAGGATCTCATCCACATACTTGACCTCTTTCCTTGATTTTATCTACCGTTTGACTCATCAATTGCATCTTGCTTGCTTCCTTCCATCCCTACTCTTATCTTCCCTTCGTGCTTGCTAGAAATTGACCCTACTAGTTAGTTGTCCCAAAATACCATTAGTTTAATTCTTTAAGTTGGATAGAATACCTTATGAACTAGCAACCCCTTTGACCTAGTGACCTATATAGCAAGCCTATTTAGATTCTAGAATCTAGAGGACCTAACCCATCTAGCCAACCAAGGACTTGGACAAGAAGACTATATGACAACTGTATGACTTAGAATCATTCTGCTTTTTTTTAATCTAAATATCTCGTGCCTATGATTTTACCACCTTAACTAACGATGCTAACGTAGCCTAGTTTTCGCAACCTTATCTTTTTATCGAGCTTGTTCAAGACATATGTTAATGGAAGAGCTTCCACTAACATATTGTCTAATCAGAACCGGTGCATAATGGTCTGATCAACCAAGTGCACTTTGGTTCGCTTTTGTTTATTATTCTACGTGGATGGATCATAATTAAACTTGGCCTTTAGAATTCCATCCACGACTGCCTTGGAAATCCCTTTGAAATTTTTCGATCGCCTTTGAATCACATATTCGTATTCGATAAACGCCTCCTTCGAACTCTATATTGCTTTCGCCTTCACCTATTTTAGGAGGGCGAAGGCATTATACTAGCACTCCCTCTAGCCCTCCTATCGGCTATGACCATTCTCACTCGAAGTTGCTATATCTTCATCCTAAACTACTCGACCCTATCAAAACCCTCTAATCGCTTTGAATCTATATCGCTCTTAATCGTGACTCTTCATTACCCATGACCATGCCGTATTGTTTTTCTACGATCTAGATCACGAATTCTTACGGCATGATTTGTTATAGATTGTTTTTCCATCGATACCCCCTTGTGTCTCCTCACCCCCCTACGAATTCTTAATTTCAAGGACGAAATTCTTTTAAGTTGGGTAGGATGTAAAACCCCTAAATTTTTTACTATTTTTTTATTATTAAATTTGGTACTGATTTAAATTTTTGTATTGTACGTCGTGTAGTCGTAATATACGTCGCGCACGAAATATTATTTTTCAAATTTGCTCGACGAGTGCGATTATGTGCGAGCGTACATATTTTTGAAAAATACTTTTCTTCTATTTTTATGGTTTCAAAATATTATACATAATAATTATTTAGCTATCGTACCAAAAATTTTAAGTTCATTATTTTATTTATTTTATTTACGCAAAGGCTTTTGTTTATACAGTTATTAATAATAAATAATATTTTTTAGTGCGTACATATATTTCATAAATATTTTATTAGTATAATTTTTGAAATTATTAATATTAATATTTTATTATTCAAAAAGAATTATTATTTTCGAAATTTTTATTATTAATATTTTGGAAAATATATTTCAAAATTATTGTGAAGATTTAAAATTTTGATTTGATTTATGGATATATTTTAAATAGTAAAGTGATATCTATATTTGGAGTTTGAGTTACCTTAATTGATTTTAAAATAAAGGATAGAATTTAAATTAGATTTAAATTCGATTTGTATTTAGATTTGGATTTGGACTTAAATGGATTCAAATTAAATTACGCATTATCTATTTTTGGGTTTTAAATATTCCTAGTCCATATCTAAGTAGGAATTCCCACATCCTATAAATAGGCAGGTACTCCTCCACATTATTCATCCACAAATAAATTTTCCACGTGAGTGCATCGTGTCCATGTCCCCGTCCCCGTCCCAATCCAATATCTTATTCCATATTTACATATACATTATTCTCCGTGTCGGACACCCCCGACGCAATTAAAACCTAAGTCTATCCTAGCTAACTCCGACCAATCCCCGTTCCTCCTCACCATCCGCAACACTACCACCACCGTTTTGACTTCCTCCAGCTCCCTGCCACACCAACCCCGTCCTAACCAAGCCACAACCTCCTTCACCGCCACCCCGCTGCCGCCCCGAGCACAGTCCCAGTCCACCACGCCTCCCGACCAAATCCGAGCACAACCAGATCTGGTTTCTCCACCGCCCTCGCCGGAAAGTTACCATACCACAAACCCCATCTCCGGCCCGACCACGCCCTCGGCCACTGGTCGTAGACCCGACACCCAAATCAACACCAACCATCCGCGGCCACCACCGCCGCGGCCACCATCGCCGCGGCCACAGCCATCCTCACCGCGGCAGCACAACCACCACAACCGTCAACCCAGCAAAACCCAACAAAATTCCCAAAGAAAAAGTAAACCCTAACCCATACCTCGCCGTGGCCGCCGCTCCCATGCGCCAAAACCGCCTCCAGCCGTCGAACCCCCGTCCCGTCGACTCCCCTTCTTCCCCAGTCGTCGGACCGCCTTCTCCGCCACCGCGACATGAAGCTCCGCTGAATCCTCCGCCCTACAGCCTCTCGACCGACTCCGCCGACCTAACCCGTCGGAACCCCAGTTCTCCGACCGAACGTCCGCCTCTTCCTTCCTCCGTGCGCCCTAGCCTCCGGCCATCGCCGCAGCCATCCCCTCTCTGCCTTAGCCGATCCTCCGCCGCGCTCCCTCTCCATCGAACCCCGATCCACCCTCCGGCCGCTCCAGAGTCTTTGACCCGCCGCCTCTTCCCTCTCACTCAGCTCCTTTTTCTCTTTCCTATAGAAAAAGGGAACAGCTGCTGATAGCAGCTGATAACTTTTATTATATTCGATTGTTTTTTTTTGTGTTTTTGTTTTATTCATAAATTTTTCTTTCTTCTTCTTTTTATTATTTATTATTATTATTATTATTATTGTTATTATTATTATTATTATTATTATTATTAAATTATTATTACAGTTAGTATTTTCATAGTGAACATATGTAATTTAAATATTTAAATATATTTTATTAAGAGGTATTTTTGGGCAAATGTCTATATGAAAGCATGTGCACTTTACGACAACTGTATATTAGTTATTATAATTTATTAATATTAGTATTATTTTAGTTGTTATTTTATCATAAGTATTATTGTTATTTGTAAATAAATTTATTGATATTTTCATAGTATGTTAAATATTTTACTAGGCTTGCTCTATGTTATTTTTAAAAACTGGATTTCGGATGCTAAATATGTATACTAAAAAGTATTGCCAAAAATAGGTTATCCGAAAAATATGGTTTTCTAGAGCATTTTTATCAAACGTCGTTTTTGTCAAAAAACGAGAATTTACAAACTTAGTATTTTATCCAAAAATGATTTTTCTTGACTGTGAGTATTTTTTTTCTTATACTTATTTTGACTTATGAAAACTAGTTGTAAGAATTATAAATATTTTCTAAAACTCGTATATATATAATATTTATCCATTATTTCTTTGATTTTTCCCCAGTCCGTAACCAGTCCTATTATTCCTATTTCTTCGCCCATTTTCGAGACTATCTTATGTCCACCCTAACTCATTTAACCCTTCTGGACCCAATGGAACTGTCCATGCCATCAACAGAGGTCCCCTTGTGTAGTTGTTACACCAAAGTCGCAGATCGTGCCTCCTTGATCATTGCAGTACACTAGGCGTCCTACCAGGCACGACACCTTGCCATTCGCTATTTAATTATTTTAGCTCATATTTCATGCATTATTTATTTTCTTTATGCAAAATAAACTGTGATACATGGCATAACTGTTAGAACTTACTATTCATTTATATTTCCTGCTGTTTATTATTTTCTTACAAATTAAACCTAGATTTAAGGGACCACCTTGTGTGTTGCATTCATTGGCCTTGACACGTTGTACCACGAAGTTGTGTGTCACATGTAGGACACGAAAGTGCGTGATTGGCTGGCCACAGTACGTACAAGCCGTGCGATAGAAATAACCGCTAATAGAGGTTGCATGCTAGTTTGACTTAGCGGTTATAGTGATTTGTGTTGTGGATACAACACAGTAGGCATTGGACGGGGAGGACAATTCCTTAGCGTATGGGCTTCGATGCACTTTCCTTGTGACCCGGACTCTCCGCTGGAGATACGTGGTTGATGACCCATGATTACTGACGGCCACTGACGATTCTGCGGAACGTCATGCTCTTACTGATAGGGCCTCTGGTGCCCAAGGGGGACTATGCCGATCCTATTCAGCCAGGGCCCATGCATAGGAAGGATTGTTCTTAACTGCATTCACTTAGAATGGTAGGGTACCTTTATTCGTTAGGTACGAGTACTTTTGGTTTGGGTACTTGTATCTGACCGTGGCTTGGAACAATAACTTGTCGCGGATTAGTTTGTCACATCTTGTCCTTGTTTGGTTGTAGGTGTGACTTACTACTTCGATGAGAAGGTATTGAACCTTGTTGGGGTCCGAATACCATATTGGATTCATAGCATGGAAAGGTACGTCACCGTGAATTAGTTTACCATCTCCTGTCCTTGTTTGGTTGGGGGGATGGTACGCTCGTTCAGTAGGTGCGTATTGGACCATGTTATAATTCGATTGACTTATTTATTTGAGCGATATTTATTCAGTTTATATGGCATGATATTATGTGTCTTGTTACGTCCCTCTGAGGACCTGGTTATCTTCCCAGGTGTGTGCTATTGTCTTTCGCAGGTGCTCTAGCTCTAGCCGTGATCCGCTCTATTTCTTCGAGGATGATTGCACTTTGGTCGTTTTCGCTTCGCTCGCCAAAATTATTTATTTTATCATATATTTTTCCTTTACTTGTTGGTAGTGGATTTGTCTCCGCCTAACATATTGTATCAAGACAAATTCATAGTTGATTATATGATATCTTTTATTCTTGTGGATGAGATTAGTTATGGTTCTACTGTATTTTATAGCTTATGTATCCATACGAGCCCTATGTACTTCGTATGAATACAGCTGGCATGTCTACGTTCCTAGTCCTACGTATTTTGGGACTGGGGCGTTACATGACCTCAGCCAATGGAACCGCTTCTGCCCATTTGGAGAAGTAATTGGTGATTGCAAGTATGAACCGATGCCCTCTAGACGACAGCGGGGTGATTGGCCCAATGACGTCCATTTCTCATGCTTCGAATGGCCAAGAGGCCGCTGTCGGGTGCAAGAATTCAGATGGCAGATGTATAAAATCTGCATGGATCTGGCAAGCCTTGCACTTCTTTGCATAATCAACTGTATCTGCGGCCATTGTAGGCCAGTAATAACCCATCCGGCGAAGGCGATCTTGTAATTTCGAGCCAGGTTGGTGAGCCCCAAAAGTACCGTCATGAGCTTCACGCAGGGCTTATTTGGCTTCTGCGTTTGACACGCATCTTAGTAGTAGCCCATCATAGGATCGCCGATACAACATTTTTGTCTCTGTATCGTAGAAGAATCTGAGGGAATGTCTTCTGATGGAGGTAGCTTCCTTCACATTCTCTGGCAGAATTCCATAGACCGCAAAGTCGATGAGCGAGCGTCTCGAGTCTTGTATGTCATTGGTTATCTTGGGGGAGTAACTCATACCCAGTTGAAGAGTGTTCCTAGGGCAGACCAGTTCATGGCCTATTACGTCGACTAGATGATGAGCATTTTTTGGGAGTGCCAAGAAAGCGGCAAGACCGGCCAGGGCATCGACTTCGATGTTTTGAAGTCTAGGAACGTGCTCTATAAAGAACCCCTCCAAGGTTGTAATGATGGCCATTGCTGTCTAATAATAGAGAATCAGGTCTTTATTGCGAACCTCGTATGAACCTCGGATCTGGTTAACAACCAATTGTGAGTCACCATAAGCTTCCAGGTATCTGATTCCTACTTCTTTCACGAGTTGGAGTTCAATGACTAGAGCGTTATATTCGGCTATGTTGTTCGAACAGGGTTTTGTAAGTGAATATGCCCGATTGACTACTAGTCCGGAGGGAGAAATTAATACCACCCCGACTCCAGCGACGATATCACCTTGTGGCCCCGTTCTTGAAGCACCGTCGAAGAACATACGCCAAATGGCGTCGTGCGAAGCCATGTTCGAGGCAACAACTTCATCAAGAATTTCTTCGTAAATTTTGGTTGTTTTTGAGCCTGGATGGGCTGCTAGGAAGTCAGCCAGGGCTTGACCCTTGATAGCTTTCGGCGGAACAAAAACTATGTCATAAAGGGATAGCAGTATCGCCCAGGTGGCTAGACGAGAATTAAGTGCGTCTGGCTTGGTCATGAGAACCCTGAGGGGATTGACTCGTAAAATCACATGGATGGTCTGCCTTGTCACATAGTGTCGTATTTTCTGCATGACGAACACTATGGCAAGGCACTCCTTCTCCACAGCAGTGTACCTATGTTCAGGTCCTACCATCATTCAACTGAGATAGTAAATGGCTTGTTCATGTCCCGCGTTATTATTCTGGACTATCAGAGCGTCGAGGGAATGTTTCATCGCCCGTACAAAGAGCAGAAAGGGCTTCCTGGCGACCGGGGCTACCAGAACTGGCGGATTCATCAGGTAGTCCTTAATATCATCAAAGGCACGCTGACATTTCTCGCTCCATACAAAGGAGACACCTTTCCTCATGAGTTGAGTGAAGGGTTGGCATCGCCCCGAAAGGTTGTCACGCCCCGCTCCCGTAGGAGCGATCGTCCTCGCTAAGGCGTGATGCCGCACGGGCCTAGGTTGCGCCCATGCAAGGCCAAGTCCAGAAACGACCGATTTGAGCTAGGCCACAGAGTCGCACAGAGTGTCCCCATTTGCAGCGAAAAGTAAATGAACACAAATTGAAAGTGAATTCAACTCTTTATTGATATTCAAGAAATTTACAAGCGGCGCTTGGCCGATATTACAAATCGCTCAAGCTCTCTCTTCCTGAAACATAAAAGGCGTGCCAAGTGGCTTACAAGATGGAATGATTCATGGCGATGTTCTGATACATCATGTCCTGTATAGGGTGCTTCAGCTTCTTGCAACGTTCCAAGGCCCCAGAGTTGGCTCCGCGACTTAGCACGTTCGATGGAAGCTCCGCACCCGCCGACGTCTCATGCATCCTGCATGCAGACTGTAGGGTTATCAGTACATTGTTATGCACTGGTGGGGAGGCTAGCTCGCCCACAATGCTATCATTACCAAACACGTTCTATTTACTTTTGTGTATCTCTATCATTCATTGTCTTTCTAATCTTGCCTTAGGATCAGTTTCATGGCATATATCATAGCCTATCTCGTGTTGCTTAATACAAGTGTCGCATAGAAATATATGCATGACTTACCCATACTTACCGTCCGGCCTTCCCTGTCCAAAGTAAATCAAGTTAGTCAATAATTTATATGAAATAACTTTACGTAATTCATGTGAACTTTCAATGTCAAGGGCGTGTCCCTGCCTTGGGTCCTAGCACGTCGTAGGCGTGTTTTCTAACTCCTTTGCCGAAGTACTATCGATTATTTGGTGTATCATATTCAAGCCTGTTAAGAAGGCACTTCATTTAGTTAACTTAGACTACTTTGATTTCAATGCAAGGACTTGCACGTGGATTGCCACCAGCAAAGCCTACTTAACTCTATATGCACCGGTCGCTGGCATCACAAGCCATTTTGGACCCTTTTTCCCTTGGTATTTCGCAACTATTCAGAGCGTGCGGCTGGTACACGTTGATAGTATCTTGAAATACCCTGAACTTACGTCCCCCGGGTAGCCAAGCCCCCCTAGGCAGCCCGTAAGCCTCCTTTGATTCCGTCTAGGCCGGCATATTCCCCCTTTGATCATGCCGCGGAATCTTTTTTTCTTCACGGCCACAGCATCGCCACCCCTCGCTCGTGCCGTTTGTCCACGACCATTTCGTATTAACTTGTCTTTTTAACTTAACGGCTGCCTCTGAGCCGTAGGCTAACCCTTAGCCTTTTTACGTTATCGACCAGGTTGGCGTCCGTGCAGCGCGGGTAGCGAGCTCCGTTGCACGTGCCCGTCACACCTGCCGCTAACCATTCTTTTCTTTCTTGTCTTTTATTCATTCTTTTATTCGTTGGTTCATTCACATTTTCAATCATTCATTCATTATGCAACTCCCCGTGCGGGAGTCGCCTTAGCGACCCATTGGTCCCATAGTCCTTCAACGTTGCTATACTCTACTCGAAATGACTATATTGATAGTCTTCCCGTTTCATTGTTGTAACCCATTCATTGTTTTATTGTTTGAACACATAAGGAACATAAACGTAAGCTTGTGCCTTAGCACGAGCGTAGAGCGCGGTACGAGAGATCTCACATTTTCCATGTTCTTTTCCATATTCTATACAAGCATACAAGATGGGATTATTCCCTTAGCTAGGTGCGTTGAGTCCTTTATTAGCATGCACGGGGTTATCGCCTAGCGATTCTCGTGATAGTGTCCGTATTATTATGTGTCTAGGCTAAGCAAAGACGGGTTCATCGGAGCCACCCACCTTAGCGATGTTCGCATCTGCCGAGCGATACTCCGAGCGCGCCTTTGAAAGTCTAAGTCTGGATTCATCTTGACGGGCCAATGTAAGCCTTGCATCGATTCTTCATCAGGTCGATGCCAACTCTTTGGATCGACGGCTCGTTCGAGTCGTTGTACTGGCCGTTGGAATCGGCGTTCCGCTAGGACGAAGCGGGTCATTACATAATACACCACTCAAAACAAGTCTCATCCTCGAGACTTCTTGAGTGCAGGTCATCCTACCGTTCCCTAACTCATATCGTGTGCGCATCGTAGACAATTTCTTATCGACTGGCTTTATCGCTCGATGGCATCAAACCATGCTTGATACCCTCCAAGTTCCGTGTCGCATACGTTTGGTCGATTTTTATTGAATCACTTTTCATTCATTTTAGAGTTGATGGTACTTATTCAATTGTCGCATTTCTTCGACTTGTTTGCTATTTTGACGTATCATGGGACTGAAACGGTCGCCATGACTGAAACGGTCGCACGAGGTGCATTGTATTTTTATCAAACTCGAGAGTCGTAGGCTGAGGCAAACTCACTCATTCCTTCATGCGCATCTCAACACCCACTTGCAGCTGCATTCGAGTTCATCATATCGCTGAGTTTGGATCGTGCACATATTCAAGGCGTCCCCCGAGTACATACATTTCAACCAAGCTTAGCGATTAGCGAAATCGGACAAGCTACTCGTGATAGTTTCGATTTGCCGATCATTTTTGCTAACTTCGATTTAAAACCGAGTTCGCGTGTATCTCACCATCGTTTATCTCGGTCCTCGAGATGATCCAGTTCGCTTCTCAAGCGTTCTTGTCTATGAAATCAATACGATTTCTTCTTAGCGGAGCCGACCAAGTCTAAGTAATTTTCTTCCGATTCGAGACCAAGTATTGCACTATCATCGAGTACGTCTTCCGACTAATGATTCAATTCGTTATTCCAACTTTACTTGCGCATCATCCATTCCTATCATTCCCATCGTTTGGGGCCATTCTCGTTGTCGTTCACGCACACTCCTAATTTCCCGTCCTACTCTAAGTCTTGCTGCCACAAGTCTATCATCCGTCCGGATGATACTGTAAGGTCAATCGCACAAGTTCAATCACTCGGCATAGGGTCGTCCGCCTATCCGCTAGGTCAGCTCACAAGGTCATAGTCACACGTCAAGTCCGTGGCTCATCGTGCAAGATCGTTGCACGACGCTCGCCCCAAATCCTATGGTCAAACCATTTGTTCGTTTGTACGGGAGTTTCTACCCAAGCTCGCGTCACTCAGATTTCTAAACATCGAGCATGATCACCTAATTTGCATCAAGACTTGCGTTGCACATATTCAATTCCGTTCAATCACCAGTTCTAACCAATTCATGTATTCGATCACGAGGTCATCCAGCTCGACAATACATTGCGCCCCAATCTCACGCGAGTCCGATTATCCACGGTGGTTCATGAATCACCATGCAACGCTCCCGTGGAATAATCATTCTCATCGGGGCGTAACTCTTGTTTGAGTTTAGACTAACTCATTCTCGATACGCGGATTGGACCTACTTAATCCTCAAGTTTAATCATCAAGCACACCAAGTCTTTTTCAAGTTTACCTTCGTGTCAAACCACAAGTCGAAGCAATCAAATTGCCACGCCATCCAAGTTCAATCACTCCCACTGTATGAATCATCATATCAGCGCTCACGCGGAGTGATCGTCCTAATCCGGCGCGATGCATGTGCGAGGCTGGAGTTGCGCTCGCATAAGACAAAAACGTCAACGTTGTGGTTGTCAACGAAGCAAATCCAAGCATGCTCATTTTCATGAAAGCCAAATCAATTTTGACAGTCTGACCGTCATGCGTTCAACTAGAAAATCCTCGAGCCAAGTCTATCTTTTCCTCGACACATTTTTAACATCCCAAGTATATCATCCAACGGAACAATGACATTTGCACGATCGTCATTCGCCGAGTCAGAGTACCCCCGAGTTATCGCATATCGATCTTTGATACGCCTCAATACCATCGACGATATGCGTAACCTGACGATCTTCCTTTGCAACCGATTTTGAGTCGTACGTTGATGCCGTTGTCCGAGTTGGATATTCCACAATTTTATTTAATATTCAAGATCAAGTTCAACTGCTATTCCTCAAGCTAGTTTCAAGATCGTTGTTCAAACTCAAGTCACAATTCATTTGAATCAATCCGAAATCTTACGCGCGATCCTCTAAGTTTTTTCGATCAAGACCATTCATTTTCATTCATCGTTCCGAACCATTTTTCTAACTCGCGTTGCCCATTGACAAGTTGTTCGAACGATATCTCATTCTGGACATTCGAAGTCACGACCAACTAAGCGTGACGCATTCTAAGGCTTTGCGCGATCGCATCGCCTCGTCGACATACTCGCACGATCCGTAAATCCTTTAGTCTTGCTCGAACAATTACTATGACGTCCATACACCACTCAGGGTTCGAGCCACTCGACTAATCATTGACATTCATTCTTATTCTTCTCCGAACCTATCACATACACCACTCAGATTCAAGCCATATGATCTAGTCCTCAATTACGTTCGCTTCATGCGCTAAGACATCCTTTAGATTCGTTCGACGAATCTCTAGCGTAACCGCATCACGTCGCCTCAACGTACTAAGTCGTTCGTACTATCCCCAAAATCCAATAAATCTTCCGTGCATGCCTAAGCGTTAGTTTGATAGCGTTCCTATCGACATACACTCTAAGTGTAGCTTCGTTCCCGACCGAGCGGTACTTGATATCGCTCGCAACTCGATTGCACCAAAAAGTCGAGGTGTGCGACACGCGGACTAAGTTGTGCCGCATAACCATCCCGTGCGGGCTATATTCAAGTTTACACGCTCACTTGCTAATATCGACGTAGGACTATTTGGGCATGCACGCGACTTGCTAACTTAGCACGTGTTCTCTATCGAGTCATGTTTAACATCGTTCGGCACAAAGGCCTTCGCCTATCGATCCCGTTCAACCGAGTACTTGTACGAGCTTTTGAAAATATTAGACTTATTGTATGGAACATCCCAAGGCATAACGAGAGAGAGCGCACACTTCTTTTGTTTTCAACCGAGCTTTCAAAACTGAGAAAATCGAAATGAAGTCCAAGGACGTGAAGCCGTGCTCTGATACCAATCTGTCACGCCCCGCTTCCATAGGCGCGATCGTCCTCGCTAAGGCGTGATGCCGCACGGGCCTAGGTTGCGCCCGTGCAAGGCCAAGTCCAGAAACGGCCGATTTGAGCTGGGCCACAGAGTCGCACAGAGTGTCCCCATTTGCAGCGAAAAGTAAATGAACACAAATTGAAAGCGAATTCAACTCTTTATTGATATTCAAGAAGTTTACAAGCGGCGCTAGGTCGATATTACAAATCGCTCAAGCTCTCTCTCCCTGAAACATAAAAGGCGTGCCAAGTGGCTTACAAGATGGAATGATTCATGGCGATGTTCCGATACATCATGTCCTGTATAGGGTGCTTCAGCTTCTTGCAACGTTCCAAGGCCCCAGAGTTGGCTCCGCGACTTAGCACATTCGATGGAAGCTCCGCACCCGCCGACGTCTCCTGTATCCTGCATGCAGACTGTGGGGTTATCAGTACATTGTTATGCACTGGTGGGGAGGCTAGCTCGCCCACAATGCTATCATTACCAAACACGTTCTATTTACTTTTGTGCATCTCTATCATTCATTGTCTTTCTAATCTTGCCTTAGGATCAGTTTCATGGCATATATCATAGCCTATCTCGTGTTGCTGAATACAAGTGTCGTATGGAAATATATGCATGACTTACCCATACTTACCGTCCGGCCTTCCCTGTCCAAAGTAGACCAAGTTAGTCAATAATTTATATGAAATGACTTTACGTAATTCATGTGAACTTTCAATGTCAAGGGCGTGTCCCTGCCTTGGGTCCTAGCACGTCGTAGGTGTGTTTTCTAACTCCTTTGCCGAAGTACTCTCGATTATTTGGTGTGTCATATTCAAGCCTGTTCAGAAGGCACTTCATTTAGTTAGCTTAGACTACTTTGATTTCAATGCAAGGACTTGTACGTGGATTGCCACCAGCAAAGCCCACTTAACTCTATATGCACCGGTCGCTGGCATCATAAGCCATTTTGGACCCTTTTTCCCTTGGTATTTCGCAACTATTCAGAGCGTACGGCTGGTACACGTTGATAGTGTCTTGAAATACCCTATACTTACGTCCCCCGGGTAGCCAAGCCCCTCCCCAGGCAGCCCGTGAGCCCCATTTGATTCCGCCTAGGCTGGCATATCCCCCCTTTGATCATGCCGCGGAATCCCTTTTTCTTCACGGCCACAGCATCGCCACCCCTCGCTCGTGCTGTTTGTCCACGACCATTTCGTATTAACTTGTCTTTTTAACTTAACGGCTGTCTCTGAGCCATAGGCTAACCCTTAGCCTTTTTACGTTATCGACCAGGTTGGCGTCCGTGCAGCGCGGGTAGCGAGCCCCGTTGCACGTGCCAGTCACACCTGCCGCTAATCATTCTTTTCTTTCTTATCTTTTATTCATTCTTTCATTCGTTGGTTCATTCACATTTTCAATCATTCATTCATTATGCAACTCCCCGTGTGAAAGTCGCCTTGGCAACCCATTGGTCCCATAGTCCTTCAATGTTGCTATACTCTACTCGGAACGACTATATTGATAGTCTTTCCGTTTCATTGTTGTAACCCATTCATTATTTCATTATTTGAACACATAAGGAACATAAACGTAAGCTTGTGCGCGGTGCGAGAGATCTTACATTTTCTATGTTCTTTTCCATATTCTATACAAGTATACAAGATGGGATTATTCCCATAGCTAGGTGCATTGAGTCCTTTATTAGCATGCACGGGGTTATCGCCTAGCGATTCTCGTGATAGTGTCCGTATTATTATGTGTCTAGGCTAAGCAAAGACGGGTTCATCGGAGCCACCCACCTTAGCGATGTTCGCATCGGCCGAGCGATACTCCGAGCGCGCCTTTGAAAGTCTAAGTCTGGATTCATCTTGACGGGCAAATATAAGCCTTGTATCGATTCTTCATCAGGTCGATGCCAACTCTTTGGGTCGATGGCTCGTTCGAGTCATTGCACTTGCCGTTGGAATCGGCGTTCCGCTAGGGCGGAGCGGGTCATTACAGAGGTTAGATATAAACCTCCTGATATAGGCTAGTCTTCCCTGAAGGCCACGGAGTTCGCGGAGGTTCTTTGGTAGGTTCATCTCCAGGATTGCTTTTGTTTTGTCGAAATCTATGTGAATGCCCCAGGAAGTAATGACAAAGCCCAAGAACTTTCCACTGGACACCCCTAGAAAGGACTTGGTGGGATTCATCTTCAGGTTGTGTGCCCGTATGAGGTCAAACACTGTTCTCAAGTCATGTAAATGATTGCTTTTGGAGCGGCTCTTGACGGCGATGTCGTCTACGTAACACTCCACCGTCTTTCGCAAATGATCTCTGAAGATGACACTCATGGCCCATTGATATGTTGCACCGACGTTCTTCAAGCCAAAGGACATGACTGTATAACAATATACACCGATCGACGTTCGGAATGATGTATGCTTCTCGTCATCGGGAGCCATCTTGATTTGATTATATCCCGAAAAGCCATCCATAAAGGACATGCGCTCGAAGCCGTACGTATTATCGATCATTATATCGGTGATCGGAAGAGAAAATTCATCCTTAGGGCACGCCGTATTGAGATTGCGGAAATCGATGCAAATTCAGATTTTTTCGTTCTTCTTGATGACTGGCACCATGTTGGCTACCCACACTACAAGAAATTTGATTTTTTCCAACGTTTTATAAACGTCGAAAAAAGGTGAAAAATGTTGGTGTAGGAATTCCCAACGTTTTTTCAACGTTTTCGACAAACGTCGTCATTGCTGCAGTTGGGAATTTACAACATTTTAGATAAGCGTCGATATATGTAAAGACGACGTTTGCAACAACGTTTAATAAACGTTGAAAATTGGCCAATGATGGGTAATAATTTCCTAACGTTTTAATAAAAACGTCGAAAACTAAACTTCTTTCCCAACCTTTTATAAAAACGTTGGTATTTGCTTTTCCAACCTTTTTCCAATAATTTCCCAATGTTTTAACATAAACGTTGGTATAGGCAAAGACATTAAAAAAATTTAAATGTATTAGCCATACACAATAGGAAAAAGATACACTTTCAAATTCAATAATAAAGCAAGCAAATTACAAAAATTCAATGTTACAAAAATTATTTCTTTGTGAACTAGGATTAAATTATCTAACATTATTTGTACAAACAATACTTTTATATTTGGAAAAAGAAATCAAAATTTAAGTTTCAAATTTGCAGTTGTGTTGAGAAAAGAGAGACAACTGGAGTTTCTTCGGATGGTAATGCTAAGACTGGCCTCTGGGTAAGCACCAACCATGTTAACTGGGAAGTCTGTTGAATGCAAGTTCAATGCGCGCACCTGGAATAAAATATTAAGTTAATATAAGAGTTGATGCCAGGATCGATCAACTTACACTCAATAAAACCAAAAAAAAGTCTACTCAATAGTAGGAAAGTTATATATTTAGAATAATCTAGACAAATTTCAATATGACAGCAGAAAATGATAAGTTAAATGTTGAGTTTTGTTTCTTCTGAAAGTGATACCCTTTTATTGCCAAGCCAACCATACAAATGTCATAGAAGAATATAAGTTTGGTACCTTGGGATCTTGTTGTCACTTTGTAAATAAGTTACCAGGAAATATATATATATATATATATATATATATATATATATATATATATATATATATATTTTATATATATATATATATATATATATATATATATATATATATATATATATATATATATATATATATATATAGCCGGCACAGCTATTGGGATGCTCAATATATATATATATATATATATATATATATATATATATATATATATATATATATATATATAGCCGGCACAGAGAACCACTAGACATAATAACATAGTTAAGGGAACTTTAAAGAGAATGTTTAACATTAAATACTAAAGGACATGTTAGAGCATCTACATAAATCCAATTGATGCTCAAATCAATATAATCTGACTTGAGAAAACTAGTTAGCATGTTGAATGTTTTCATGATGCATCTATGTGTCTGTCCGGCACATACCAATGCACTTAGTGCATCCACGCATACGTACATGGACAAAAGAGAAACATTATCAAGCATCATGCCTACTGATTCCACGTATATAAAATAATAAAATAAGATAACGAAAAGGTCTACATGTTAATGAAAAATAAATATGAAAAATGTATGAAGAACAAAAATAGGGGAATTGATGTACCTATATAAGAAGGGACACTCACCACCTCTTCCAATATCACTCCCTGCATCTATGTAGGCCTCAAATTAGAGCTCACTATCTAAGATGAGAAGTAAGCTTACATACAGTGCAGCTTCTTAAATGTAATTTAGGCCTAATCTACCCAGATTTTCAGAGTTAGAATAATTAATTTGGGGGAAAGCATAACATGCCTGCTCATTTTCACCTCCATGCTGCATGATATCATAGTTTGTGGTATCGACCGATACCTATCCGATACGACTGATGCCGATACGGTTTGAACTCATACTCTAATCAACTTGATTACAAGATCGACTTGAAGATGTTGGCAATTATTCAAAATGAGACTATATTACCTCAGTAAAGTTTCTGATAGTCATCCCCAAGTAAGAATTCATACACTAATCAACTGAAGGCTCTAACCCAAGGATCCACATTTAATAAGCATAATTGAAGTGGTATATATAAAACTTTAAAAATTACAAGGAAAATATTAAGTTATACTGACCTCTCGTTTTCCACCATGAGCACCATCTGTCGAATGTGGTACCATCAGAGTCTGTTTCAAACATATGATCAACTGAAACAATATCATTCATCATATAAGCTTTTTTGTTCTCTATATATCGAGAAGATTGACACATTTGATCTCTACCTAACCAACATTCTCTGTAAAATATGCATGATCCAATGGCTGAAGTCTTACAAAGTGAAAGTCTTACATCAGAGACCTTATCAAGCTACATACATCATACAGACGGTGTGTGGGCTGCATCTACCAATAGTGTTTTGACAAATATCAGAGTAATTATTGTCTGACTTCAAATCTTACTGGCAGCTACTTCTAACCCAAACCCATCTTTCCTAACTAAGCAAACAGCCCCTCCTGTCCCCGCATGCGCCCGGTTAGCCCCTATTGCAACCACTAAACCTTCCTTCATCGGAGGCAGGAGAAAGGGCAAAAGTGGGGATGAGCCATTAATATAAGCTGCTCATTCACAAAATACCTTTGAAATAGATAAATGAAAGGTCTAATGAACCTACTAAACAGTCGAATAGATGTATATATCCATAAAAGCATCAGCATACACTTGTACAGACACTCATACATAGACAATGTATTAACCCATATTTCGTAAACATACATATAAAGGAAAACCCATCAACAAACTCTAATGTCTTCTTCCTATCCACCATATTCCTACAGTACTGTCACACTCTCCTTCTTAACCACCATCCCATAATTCACCTTCACGGTCAAACAATCCTAGCAAAAGTAGGTATATGATAAAAAAGAAACACATCCACTACTCCATTATATGAGTCAAATCAGTGGTGCACACATGCAAAAAATTAAGTTTAACATAGAATTAATCAAGACACTAACATCTGACTTGTATGCTACATTTGACGATACAGAGAATTATGAAAACTGATTGTGAACTTACTATGTATTATTTTTTTCTAGATAATAAAGGACTTGTACCTGATTGTCCTTTTAACTCTTCAACGACTTGTAACTTTGCTTGTGTTTTCGGCAATTCAGCTCGCAATGCTTCTATAATATATTTTGCATCATTTGTGCTTGTAGTAAAGAAATCACCATGGGCTAACTGATAAGGAACATGTGTTAGATGCTATTGAGCAACACTTCCATTTTCTCAACTATCAGAAAACAAAGAGGATAAACGCTCATAATAAATGTACACAAACTAGATAAAACGCAAGATATTAAAACTAAGTAATAAAGAAAATATCTACCACATCTACTCTATAATTTATAAAACTACAAGATACTGGTACTCATGTTCTATATGGTGCATATATGTTGGAATAAAAGAGATTAAATATATATGTGTCAAGCTCTCAAGTAGCCAGAAAATTAATCATCTCCATTTATCGTGATTTGAGCTAGTACCTTATTCTTTTTATTTACATTTTTAGAAATTATCAACCACTTGGGTCTTTCTTTTGTTAACTGTCATTACTCTAACATAGGGGATTTTACCTGACCATCCAGACTTAAAAGACAAAATAACCACAATCTTGACAGTAAAATATCACTGGTGGATGTAGTGTTTGGCTGATTGCCCTTTCTTTATATCAAGAACCTAAAACAAATTTGAAGAATAACCTCAATCTTGAAAATATCACTAGTGGTTGTGGTATTGACAAATTAACCTCAATCTTGAAGAATGTGCTCAGGTTGGCCTTCCTTTATATCAAGAACCTAAAACAAAAGTTCATCAAAAAGTAAGTTATTAATGTAGAATGACAGTAAAACGTGTATAATACATGACAACACAAGAGTGGTCCTTGGAGCTGCAATTAAAAATAGAGTATCAATGGTAAAAAAAACTAATTGTCAGATGCTATTGTACATTAAAAAAATGAAGTTCACTAAATACACATTAGAATTAATCATTTTTCATATCATGAACCATGCCAGCGCCAACATTAATGATGGTATAATCTGAAGGGAAAACACTTAAAAGGAACAAGTTCTTTTAATGAATATGATTTTTTTAATGGTAACACAAACACTCAGCTTTGGTAGTTAAAGTAACTCATCAGTATATAAGTAATAAATTGTTAGATACATAAATAATGAACAAACCAAGTAATGTTTGGTTAACTATTCAACAATCAAGATAGTCTAAATGAGAAATACCTTTGTAAATGAATTGCAAAACTCCTTAAATTGTAAAGCACAACCAACATCTTCTGTTGAAAAATTGACTCCTGCAACTTCCAGTAAGGGGCTACCCTGAGGCAGCATAATAACATCTTCACATAATTCTGAATTAGGCTTACTTTTAGCATCACTAGAAATTAATCCCTCACTTTCGGCAGTTGGATTGCACATATTATTTTTTGAACTATTCTTCATTTTTAGCACCCACTGAGCTGGATTCTGAATTTTATGGCCATCATATGCCTTATGGTGTCGATGTGACATTAAAATTGATGGAGAAGATAAATTTGATAATTTAACCATCCAAGTTTGTATGGAATTTAGGATGTTTTGGACACTTCATATACGACCTTCAAGAAGAATGAAGCTGGCTATACCTTTTATGGTGCTTGATGCTATTACATACTTGGAGGGAGTATGGCCATAAGCCGTCAATGTCTTGGTACCCGACTACTCGATAAAAAATATGATTTTGGTGCGTTCTTTATGTTCCATGTTTGGATTTTTTTTTATTTATTTCATTGTTGTTTTAACGTTCAATTTGTATGACAGCGGTAAGTGTTTCCACCGATAATATCATATGTGTGAGTTATAATTCTAGAAGGTGTATGGCTGCTATAACATTTTATATAGTCGTATTATTAAAAACTTGGCTTGGATCATCTTGATCACACAAATTAAATAGGTTCAAATAAGCAAAAAAAGTAAATAACTATACATATTATGCCTTTCTCAATTAATTCCCCATTATGATGTTTTCTTTGTATTGAGTAATCTACAATGTAAAATATAAAATGTTAAAATATGTGACATGGGTTGTCCTGATTCTTTGTTCATCTCTGATTGCAGGCTTATATATATTGACACTACTAAATAAGAAAGTTAGCATTTCTGGCATAAAAATTTTATGAATTAATTTATAATTCTAACTCTTTTTGAAATTAGGAAATATAAGGTTTTACAGGTCCAAATAGTACAAACATTGATATTCTAAGAGGGATCTGAATGTAATTGAAGATATGTAAAAAAAATAACCTTATGGCAAGACTTCTTGTGCTTTTGATCCTGTATTCTCTATATGGCGACCCTAATTCCCTTCTCTTTTTCTTGTGCATTCGACGTAGCTGCTCTTATTACCAACCGCCATTGGCTAAGACTCCGGAGGAAGTGAAGACTGGAGAAGAAAAGAAGAATAATAAGAAGAGCACAATTGAATGTTACTCATAAGTTAGGAAGAAAAAAATAACCTAGGGACCTGTTCGAGCTTACAACAGTGCCTAACCCACCATCTTGGCCATGTTCAATCCTGATAAAATGAGAGCATTCTATACAGAAGAAGATAGTTTTTGCTTCTGTTCGGCCCCCAGGATGGGAATTCCTTCAAAAAACCGAAATGGTTTCTCATAAAACCCTAGAAAATGAAAGGAGGAGACGATGTGAAAGACATCTATGGTCGGTGGGGGGAAGTAGAAGATTTTAGAGGGAAACAAATTGGGAGGCTAAATATTTGAAGAAGGATTTGGGGGGGAAATATTAGAGGGAGGGAAACAAATCGGGATGCCAAATATTGGAAGAAGGATTTAGGGGGGAAATATTAGAGGGAAGGGAATAGTCTTTTTTTCTTCAAGGGGTCATGTATACAGTCCCACATTTTTAACATTTTTTTATCAAACATTGGTGAAATTTTTAACGTTTAACAACTTACTTGTATTTTTCAACATTTATTATCGTATATCATTTTAAGCCGACTTGACTATAAAAGTAGGAAAAAAACGTCGGTAAAGTCCTACATATACGACATTTTTGACCAAATGTTGGTAATTTTCGATGCTTAAAGACAAACGTCAGTATTTTTTTATGTTTAGTGAAGAGCGTTGGCATATCATGCCTAAGCCAACTTTTCCATAAACGTTGGAAAAAAACGTTAGGAAAGCCCTATTTTCTTGTAGTGCCAGTCTGGGTGCTGCTCTTCACGGATGAAACCACTATCTATAAGCTTGTTCACTTCCGCCTCGATAGAATTCATGATGTCTGGACAAAATCGCCACTGCTGTTGCTTGACTGGTTTTGTGTCCGGATAGATATTGAGCTTATGGAGTGCAATCTCGGGGTTCAGCCCTGGCATGTCTTCATAGCTCCAAGCAAAGATGTCGATGTATTCTCTGATGAGTTGTAACAACGACTCCCGCTCGTCGTCTGTCAGACTTTTACTGACGAAGATTGGCTTTGGAGAGGATTCATTGCTGGACCCACGGCTCCAACTCAAGAGGTTCAAGTAGGCCTTCGTCTTCTTCTTCGACATCAGTAGATGTCATATTGGCAGATAATGTCTGTCTGAATATATCCCCAATACTGCTATCGGAGTCGTAAATGGGTGACTCGGACGAATGGGAGTGCCACTCACATTCCTCGTCAGAACTTTCGGGCGTCGAAGGTGGAGTAACATACCCGAGGCTACGTCTGGATTTGTGATAATAATCCTGAGGCTTCCCTACCGATGCCGGCGGCTATAGAGGCAATCGTCGACCACCGCCATAATTAAGACCCGGAGTAGTCTCCATGTTGTACCCCTAATTTTTTATAAAGTACTTGGCTTGAGGACTATACAAGTAGAGCGGTAGTCTTCCAGTCTCGGTTCCAAGGTCGGACTCTTGTGGCGTGAAAGATTGAGGACCTTCTTTTCGGCCAAAGATGATTGTGTGATCCCATCCTCTTCTGTCTGAGACAGGAAATTAAGCGCCTTTTATGGGAGCAAGTCGATTTGGGGTATGGACAGTTGTCACCTGTGTGTGCAGGCTAACGTCCAGACAATCCCGTACGGCATACGTTAGATTAGGCTTATCATACTCAGAATAGTCTAACGGCAGCCTCTTATTGATAAAATAAGGAATTTTGTCCGTCGGGATTACATCATCTAGAGAGGGGCTATCCGCCTGTATAACCACATATTTGGCGAGTTCTCCGTCTTCCTTGGCTACCCCCGCGAGCTCAGAGTTTGGGCCGCTATCTTGGGAAACTTGACCACTAAGGTTCTACTTGAGGTATTGATCTGCCTGGGAGTGATGGATCAACACTTGGCTGCTGGCTTACCTTGGGAAGACGGATGACCATCGGCTCGATAAGGGATTTTGTGTCTTCTAGTCGCCTCAGAGCAGATTTTGGCAATCGGATTACCATCGGTATTATCGAGGGCTTTGCATCTTCCTGTTGCCTTTGATTGGACTTTGGCAGCCGGATCACCTTTGGTCCTATAATAGGTTTTGGCTTCTGACTGGATCTCAGGAGACGGATGACCATTGGTTCCGACTGTGTAGGTGGGACAGGGGAATCGAGCACCTCTTTATGTAAGGTTGCGACAAGGGGTGCGACCCAGCCCGGTTTGCGAGGTTGGAGACGGATTCTCAAGGGTTCTTCTGGACCTATGATGGTCTCTGGTTCGTCTGTTATATGTTTCCTGGATTCGTCATATAGACAAAGCCTCCGACGAGTAATAAGATTTAACCCCTTTGAAGGGATCAATATCGGCGAACTCAGTCTTCACGGAACCGTGTTTATTGACATATTTGAAACACTGGTGAAGGGTGGATGACACGATCATATAGTCATGTATTCATGGACGTCCCAGGAGGATGTTGTAGGAGGTGTCTGCATCTATGACGTAGCAGGTAACTTCCGTCTTGAGGTCACCAATCTGTGACTTCAATCGGATCTTCCCTAGGGGATAGCTTCTTCCCGAGTTTAACCCGCTAATGGCAGTGTTGGTTGCTGCTAGTCGGTGCATAGGGATGCCAAGAAGTTGGAGCAGGCTTTTCGGAATGATGCTTATTGACGAGCCCGGGTCGACATGCATCCTATCCACCTTGATGTCGCCTATGTATCTAGTGTAGTACAAGGGGCGATCATGTAAGTTGGTCTTAATCAACATGTCCTGCGGAGTAAATACGATGTTGGGCATTGCATCTGTGCTACCACCGTCATGTAGATTTGCTGGCGGGTCTTTCCCTGGAGGCTTGACCTGAGCTAAGTAGGCATCAGCATTCTGGAGTGCTTCGCTTAATGCGACACGAAGATCCTTGGAGAGCCTTAGGAGCTCGTTTAGCGACAACTTTGTTGGCATATTAGCCAATTGTGCTAATATGTCGATGTTGTAAGGTCGCTCCAGTCCCTGCATAGCATCATTGCGGAGTAGCCTGTCGAAGCGGGTCTCCCTTGTCTTGGACTTATCTGCCAATGGAGGCTGAGATGGCCTTGGAACATCAGAGGGAGGCAACGTTGCTGGCTGAGGATCTTCAGTTGGACTATCCCGTACGGGCTGGACTTGCGCTCCAGACCGGGTGACAACATCTGCGGCTTCTTCAGCTTCGGCTAAAATTGTGTGGCAGGCTCGAGACTTCCTGCCCTTTTTCTTGTTGGGAGGGGATGACACCCCCTGGGTAACTTTGGGCACCAAGTCTGGATGCACCCATATGATCTCTCCTTACGAAGTGGTGAGGGGTACCAATCTAGATGTCTGGCTTCGGGCATGGTGGAAGATTAGTAACCTCCATCGTTGCCCAGGGGACAGGTATTACCCCGTCAGGAGTGCTTGTTGGAGGGAAGTTTTCGAACAGAATAGATACCATGTTCGCTGCCACAGTAACCTCTTCAAAGTCTATTGACAGAGCTTTAGAGTCGATAAGACTCTGGATGTACCGCTTCAATTGGAAGCAATCCTGGGTGGCATAATAGACATAGCGGTACAAGTGACAGTACTTTGGGTCCTCTATTTATGCTGCTCGGGGATCGCGCCTTGGTGGTGGGAGCTGGATCCTACCCCCTTGCAAGAGCATATCGAAGAAAGGTTTGACATGACTATCTTCGAACGAGTAATTGATCTTGGGCCACTGACCTTCCGCCTGTTTTTGTTCAGGCTTCTGAGTCGCATCAGTGACCAAGGCCTGCTTGCCCTTGTTGTCCCGGTTGGTGGTGGTGTCACTGTTGTTGTTACTGGAGGTGGGACCAGGACGTCTGCCCTTGTCTTCTCCGTCTGGGATGTGTAACCCCAGCTGGCGAGCCTTCTTCAATTTTGCCTCCATATTGGTAGCACTTATGATGAAAGTCGTCCAGTCTATGAACTGATCGTCTCCCATCCAGAGGCTAATTGCAGGGAGCAGCTTCTTCTGGCAGATTTCAATTAGGAAGCTCTCGGGATTGCCTTGGGCAATCTCATCGCGGTTTGGCAGAACCGCTCGATATAGTTCCTTGTGAGCTCCCTCTCTCTCTGAACGACGTCCATGAGAGATGATATCATGACATCATGCCCCACTTCATAGAATCTCTCCAGGAACATGTGCTTGAAGCCATCAAAAGAGTGAATGCAGTTGTCGGGAAGGTTGCGGTACCAGTCGAACATGATTCCCTCCAGTGCACCGATGAATAATCGCGTGAGGATAGCGTCACTGTGCGACAAGTGGTCGGTGGTGACTTCAAACTAAGTCATGTACCGACTAGCAGAAGTCTTTCTATCATAAGAGTCGATATGGAACAGCTTGTACCGAGGTAGAAAAGGCACGTCTCCCCATGCAACGGGATATGGCTGTCGTATTCTAAGATCCCGAGAGGTGTCTCGGGCATTGTACATCGCTCGAAGCTCCTGGACTTCCTTCTTGCCTCCTTGGCTTCATCTGCAGCTGAAGGCACGGATGGGGCTAAGGGATCATCACCCAAAGGAGGGGCGGTCGCGCTGGAGTCCGCGTAGACTGCAGGTCCCAAGCTTGTTTATCCGGGCGTCCTTGTTGGTTGAGCTGGCAAGGCGGCTTTGATCTCGTCCACGGACTTAACCAAGGACAGGAGCATGGCATCCAGCACTTCTAGTCATTGTCGATCAGAAGGTGCTTTATGATCATCGTAAGCCATAAAGACTGTCCTGACGTGGGTAGAGGTGGAAGGGATTGTGGCAGAGGTACTCTCGGTGCCGTACCCTTGTATAGAGAAATCGTCAGGAAATGTCGGAATATCATCTTCCTCCGACTCGGAAGGGGTGCTACCCCCTGTGCAGGAAGCCGCATCGTCTTGGCGAGGGTGGTGGCCCTCAGGAAAATCTGATTCTGTTGCAGAGTTCTGGGGGATCTCTACCCCCTGCGTGTGCTCCTGGTACACCGGGTTGTCGCATACATTGAGGGGGCTGCTACCCCCGGCTTCATCTTGTAAAACCCCTAAATTTCTACTTTTTTAAAAAAATAAATTTGGTACTGAATTTTTATTTATTTATTTCGTATTTGTATGTCTCAATGTCGTATTATACGTGGCGCGTAAAATTGTGTTTTTTGAAATTGCTCGTCGAGTGCAAATATGTGCGAGCGTACATATTTTTAGAAAAATATTTTTCTTTCTATTTTTATAGTTTCAAAATAATATATATAAGAATTAATTTTAGCTATCATACCAAAATTTCAAGTTATTATTTTATTTATAAAAAGGCCTTTCATTTATATAGTATAAACGATATTTCCTCTTTTATTAAATAGAGTATAATAGAAAGTATAGCTAAGTAAATATTATTTAACTTATTTATTAAAAAGGTATTATGAAGTTTTCCTATTAGTATTAAATATTTAACTTAAATTTTTTGAAATTTATTATTTGAAAACATATTTTGAAAATAATGTTTGGCTTAAATTTTTATAAATATGGAGATCAAATTTTAATGAGATTGTTATGGGTTTTTAATTTAAAAGACAGAATTTCTTCACAATCGTTTGGGATGAATTTAATTTTGATTTAAATTTATATTTGATTAATAAAGGATTAGTTTAAATTGATTTGAGTCAAATAATATTTATCTACTAGTTTTTAATTTTTTAAAATTAATTCTAATCCTTATCCAACTGGGAATTCCCACCTCCTATTTAAGGAGAGGTACTCATCCATATATTTCTACCATTCACAAATTTCTCCAAAATTATTTCTCCACAACGTGCGTGCATCGTGTCCGTGCCAACCCAAGCCAGCGTGCATCGTGTCCGTGAATCTTATTCCAGCTTCAGTACAATGATCTACGTCATATCGGACAGCCCCCGACACGACGACATGAAATCTAACCCTACGCCCGCTGCCGTTCTCCGACTCCCCGTCACCCGACATCACCATCATGCCTTCCCGAAACCCTCTTCCCCAAGATCTCCGACCACCTCTTTCGCGGCAACTACGCTGCCAACTTCGGCCAAATCCCGACCCGTCGCGACACAAACCACCGTACCCCTTTTCTTAGCCACCATCGCCGACCATACCCCCTGACTTCACAAAAGGCAACAACCACCATCGCCACCGCCATCGCCACACAGCACTCCGCCACCAACGGTGACACCCCAAAAACCAACATCACCACCCAACGACCGATTTCCGGCCATCACCGTCACCACCACCACATGACCCATGACGAAGAAGAAGGGGGAAAACCCTAACCTGATCGGACCGTGCTTCCACTCCCGTCCGTCGCCTCATGTGCGGCCGGAGCAACCGCAGCGATGGAACCCCATCTACGGGAGCTCCGCTCCACCGCCCCCTTTGACGCCGATCCCGGCCAAGACACTCAAGCCCGACGCCGTACTCCTCCGCTCGTCCTCGCGGATGCCTCGACGATTAGCCCGGCTCCGCCCAACCGTCGCCGTAATCCGGCACCGGACAACGCGAACTGCCTGACGCGCCACCCGACGCGCTACCACCTCTCCCGTACTGCCCGACGTGGCCAGCCGCCTGAGTGTCTCCGGCACAGCATCATCGCCGGTGCCCCGCTCCGGCTCCCAACGCCTAACCGCTGTGCTCCGTTGGTCGAACCACCGGGCGAGCTCCCTCACTCCGCCTTTCCTTCCTCTCTCCGCACCTCCGGCGAGGACTGATCCGCCGCGCACGAAAATTTTGCCGTCGCCGACCTCCGAGCTACGCCGGAGCCTGCGGGTGAGCGCCGCGTTCTCAAACCCCTCTTTTCACAACTCTATCTCACTATGTTAGTATAGGTTTTAAATAGCTTATATTATTATTAATATTAATATTATTATTGTTAAACGGGGTTTGGTAGTATAGCTTCTAAGGGATTATTAATATTAATATTAATATTAATATTAATATTAATATTAATATTAATATTAATATTAATATTATTATTATTAATATTATTAGCTGTATGTATTAGTTTAGATATTTTGGTATCATGGGATTTATATATGTAAAATATATATCAAATATTTTTATTATAGTAAATGGTTAAATATTTATATTATGGGCTATGAGATATTGCTGTAGAACTTTCTATTAGGGGTGAGTAAATACCGACCGATACCGAAAAATTGACCGAATATCGATTAAAAATATACCGAAAAATCGAACCAAAATTATGTACCGATACCGAATTGCCGAACCGACTAAGTTACGGTATAATGGTAATGGTAACGGTTTGAGTGTAATACCATACCGAAAATACCGAACCGAACCGATTCACACACAAACACACACATATATACACACACACACGCGCGCGCGCACATTTTTTAATATTGTTCATGATTAATTTTACACTACTCATTTTCAATTTTATCTTTGTTTTGGTTGGTTTCCTAGAACTTGGAATGAATTTTAGTGGACTTGAATTTATGTTAATAATGCTAAGAATTGAGTTTTTGATCTTTTGAGCTTATGTTTTTGTGTTCTCATAGAATTTTAAAGTAAATTTTGGTTACTTAAACTTATACTAAAGATTAAACTTAGTGACCGCGTTTGATATTTTAAGCTCATTTTTAGGTGTGTGCGACTTGTTACATATTGTTCTAATAATTTTGATTAATTGTTTGGTTGGTAGAGGCTTAGCTTTAAAATTAATGCTTCCAAAAAAATTTAAAAAAATATTATAGGTTAAGAGGTTCTACAATTTTAAGTGTGTTAATTGATCAAATATTAATTGGTAAAATACCGATACCGAACAAAAACCGACCGAATACCGATTTAACCGAAACCGAAAAAACCGATTCTAAATGGTACGATATTGGTATTGATTTTTTAAATACCAATTTAAAAAAATACCGAAAAAATCGACCAAATACCGACCGATTATACCGACGCTCATCCCTACTTTCTATCTATTTAAAATAAATTAATTGACAAAATTTTAGTTTACAAAATAGAGACTTTTAGCCTTAAATATTTTCTAGAATTACTTTGTATTTACTTAAAAAAATATTTTTGATCCAAAGTGGTTTCCAAATTATTTCCAAGTAGTTATCTAGACGTATATTTGACTAATAAAAATATATTTCTCCAAATTGTATATTTTAAGTATTTTCAAGTATTTATGTAAAATTATTATAAAATTATTTCTAAAAATAGTATAAATATTCAGTACTCCTAAATTCCTCCTATTATCGTTGTTGATCATGACTAATCACATGTTCCTATTTTCTCGCAATTTTGGACCATTACATTAACCCCGGCCATCGGACTATTCAGAACTTGTCGGATCATTGCACCACACCAGGCGTCACACCAGGCAAGATACCTTGCCATATTTACTGCTTCAATTTAGTTGCATTTTATTTCAGTTATTGTATCTATATTTCTTGTTTATTATTTTTCTTGCATGTGAACTTAGAGTTAAGGGACTACCGTCAACTTAGTGTATCTCATTAAACTTGTCACGATTGTATCACGAGTTATGTGTGAGTTGTGAGTATCATGTAGTGGTCACTTGTGTGTTGGCTGATCACCCGTGCGCATGCGTAGGAATAACTGTCAGTAGATGCATGTTAGAAGACTTGACAGTTATTGAATATAACCCGTGTTATAGAAATGACACGTGTTGGTGTGTCGTGGTTACGATGCATGTATAGTATCATTGGGGGGAGGGAACAGCTATTAGCGTAGGGGCTACATTTACTTTTTACACATTTATGGCCGATAGTGTCTCGGATGAGCGCTACTTGACGGCCACTCTTTATTACTTGCTTGCGTGAATCCGTTACAGTCCCTGCGTAGAATGTTGTCCCCAAAGTGCATATCACATAGATGGTTAGGGACCCCATTGTCTTATAGATTTATAGTAGTTACTTATGCAGTTATACATGGCATGTTCTTTCTGTATCTTGTTACGTCCCTCTGAGGACCTGGTTATCTCTCCAGGTGTGTCTTGTGATTTCTGCAGGTGCTTTAGCTAAGGCCATGACTTGCGCTCTATTCTTTGAGAGGTTGCTCTTGGATCGCCATCCCCTTTGCTCTACCAATTTACTATCCTTGTATATTTCTTTCCTATTAAAATTTGTTGTTAGTGGATTTGTCTCCGCCCAACGTTTGTACAAATGACTATTTGATTATATCATTAAAACTTCATATTTGTGGATGAGATTTAGTTTGAGCATGGCTTTCTATATTTTACAGCTTATGTATATATACGAGCCTTTCATTTACTCGTACATATACAGCTGGCATGATACGTATCTAGTCTCAAGTATTTTGGGACTGGAGCGTTACACATCTACTCTCAAGGAAGCTGAAGGTGCACCCCCGAGTGCCGGAAGCTTCTTCTTGGATCGAGTGCCTAAATAGACACCCCCTGTGGTGGATAGGAACCCCCCAGATGAGGGTATCCTTACAATACTGGCCAAGATGGCCGGGTTGGAATAGCCTGTCTTCTTCCCTCCCTTGCCAGGAGGAACTTTTTGAGTTGAATTATAGGAGGCGAAAGGAAACTCTTCGTCCCATGGAATTTGCACCTGTCGGATAGGTGTTGGCTGCTGCAGTCGCTGGAAAACTGACTGCCGATCTTCAGACGCTGTTAATTTGTTACAGCAGCAGTTGATGATGACTTGAGTGCAACGACGCCCCGAGAGGGACTCATTGCATGCTGACGCTGCCGTCTTGTGCTTGTGAGTAATCACGTCACGTAAGTCGGTAGGAAGCTGCTCTACCTTTGCACCAAACTTGTGAACTCGGGGATCCCAAGCGCACGAGTGCTTAGGCATCATGTTTGCTCCCTGATCCGTGGCTAGTAAAAGCACTTGCTCTGGATCTTTAGAAGGAGACTTTAAAGACCCACCCTGTCTGTTTGCCCTGGGGGACTGGACGCGGGTGGTTCTGTACAACTTTTCGTTAGGAGCCCGTGTAACAGTTAACGGGACCCACTGACAGTCAGCAGCTTGGACAGTTGACTGGGCTGGTTGATCCCGTACTGTCCTAGACTTTTTTAACTTAGCGCCCAAAGACGCGTAGTAGAAAGAGTCCAGATTGATACATTCTGCATCCTCGGTGGGCCGCATGGCGTCGGGCCTGCATGAGAGGCGGTCGAACACAGAGCTTCTGACAGGGCCGCATGAAACGTCCTGTCTGTGGGCAGGATTGGTTGTCGCATGGCCCATCTTCTTATGGCTGGAGCTGGTTGGTACATGGATCATCTTCCCGCAGCGAGAGTTGGATGTCGCATGAATTGTCTGCCTGCGGCCAGAGTTGGACGTTGCATGGGCAGACTGCCCATCTTCTCTCTGCGGCCTCCTTATTGTCCGCATGGAGTTCCCTTGTGTCCCCAAAAACTCAGTATCGTAGTATTTTCCTCTGTAGGATTTGGGGACAGTGGGGTCCTCTGCGGTTGGAGATAGAACCACATGAGAGTTCTGGTCACCATCTTGGGCTGCAGAAGGAGCTTCTTCGAGAACTTGGTCGGGGGCAATAGTTTTACGCACCGACGCCTTACGAGTCCTCTTCTGGTTGGCTCACTTCTGAGACGGGCTGGCACTCCCTTCAGAGAGCAATTCTTCGAAGGCTTGTTGGTCGAAGCAGACCACAAGCATCTTTTGTGTAGAGCCGAGCTTGGACGCGTCAGATTGCGTCACCAACTTCTCATCAGAAGAGAAGGATGTCCCCAGCAGAGTCACCAATGTGTTTGCCATAAAAATCAACAACAGGTATTACAGAATACTAGAATTAATTGCAAACTCGCTTGTACAAAGAAAGGGCCTAGAAAGAAAGCCTAGGAAATAATCTAAGTACAATTGTTTAGTTTTGATTCTGGGGGTGACGATGGAGGCTCGGGAAAGTGCTATCAACTCTGCCTTACTCCGTGGACTATCTGATGCAGTCTCTAGCTCGTGAAGATATTGTTTTTTTTCTTGAAGGTTGTCAGCCATTGCAGGGGTATGGTACCCTGCTATTTATAATAGGATAGATTTTGAGCCGCATGGACGGCTTGCGGCCACGTGGATGATTGCCACGCAAGGACCCGCTCTTGGGCTGCCATCTGTCGGTTTGTTGGGATTTTGTTGTAGCAAATCTGGGTAGTTAAGAAATTGGTCAGATTGTCACGTGTCCCGCTGCATATGGTGTTCTCAATCTTTGTTCATATAGGGTCGCATGAGACTCAAGCATGCGACCTGAATCACAATTACTCTCGGCTGCTGGAAATTTCAGGGTCGTATAATCTGGGCCGTTGTTTGCCATTGATTGTAAAAGAACAGAACAATTATCGGAGGACTGAACTTAGACTCACAATACAAACTCGCTTGTACAAAGAAAGCCTAGGGACGAAAACCTAGGTACAACAATCTAAGTACAATTATTTATTTTAGATTCTGGGGGTGACGGTAGAGGCTCGGGAAAGCGACGGCAGCTCTGCCTTACTCCTTGGACGATCGGGTGCAGCCTTGGCTCTGCAGAAGAACTGCTTGGCGTTGATGAAGAAATGCTCTCCTCTCTCTAGCTCTCTGGCTCTCTGTGTCTCTTTTTTTTTATCTGAGATTCTCCTCTCTCTCTATATGTCTCTCTCCTTCTGCAAGGGAATGGCACCTTGCTATTTATAAGAGTGGGGGCATCATTAGGGTTTGCAATGATTGCCCATTAAAAGTTGGCGGCTAGGGATCACTGGATCTGGGCCGTTCATCTTGAATATACGATCTTTGAGCAATAAATGTGATTGCATGAAATCTTTTGTGGGTAATTAATGATGATTGACATAAATCCTCCTGAGTTGTCATGCCAACCTCGGATTTCTCAACACGTGTCATTAATTTGCTTGATTGCAAATGATCTGATTTGATCCTAATATTTTATTGGGATTTATTGAGGGATTTCGATCGATTTGATGCCACGTGTCCCGCTATCATGCCACGTGTCTTAACCGCGAGTCATTACAGAAATCTGAGCCGCAGGAAGGTTGCTCCTCATTGAGCCGCATAAGGCTGGCCACGTGTCAAGGCTGCTTGAAAGTGGCCCTGGCCCCCCCATGAACATTTGAACCGCATGGTAATGATCTGAGTCGCATAAGTGTAGGTGACCGCATGATGAGTGCCTTCTTCGTGAACCGCATGAAAATAGTCTTCATGAGCCGTATGGGAATAGTCTTCGTGAGCCGCATGGGGATAGTCTTCGTAAGCCGCATGCAACTGTCCATGTGTCAAGTCCTTATGAAGGTTTCTGGATTTTGGGAGATTGTGTCAGAGATTTCCTTCATTTCCCTAGGAGTCTGCCATTATGACGGAGTCATAATTGTATTTTTGTGTCATGGCTGTCATGTGTCAGATCTGTCAGCTGTCAGAGCATTTAATGCAGTAAAGGACAAACGGAAGAGCTATTTTGCAGGCCACGTGGCTCCTCTCTGAACCGCATAGAATTTATTTGATCCGCATGGATGCTTGGGCCGCATGGATCCTTGAGCCGCATGAACTCTCTGAACCGCATGGGACTCCCTGGCCGCATGGCTCTTTCTTTATTCTTTTCCATGCTTCTAAAAGATCCCCTTCAAAGTTTTCAATTTTCAAAATTGAAATACTTTGAATAAGAAGCATGGCCATGTATAAATTCTCCTGGCCGTATATGATGTCCTGGCCGCATGGATGTCTCGGCCGCATGGATGTCTCGGCCGCATGGAGGTCTCGGCTGTATTGAGTCAATTAGCCGCAAGGACTTTCGAGCCGCATAGCTCTTTGCCACGTCATCTTGCCACGTATGAAGATCTTTCGCATTAAATGCTGTTTATCTGCTGTCAGTTTTAAGGTCACTTTTCGGGGCAGGATCCCAGGAGTTTGGCCTTCATTTTAGGCGGCTCGCCTCGATAACCGAAGGGTCGATTTTTGTGTTATACGAGAATCGAAACGCCCTGCTTTTGTAAATAGGGACGAGTTCAGTCGGAGGGATTTCTTTACTTTCTCTTTCGTCCCCTGTCACGACCCGCACCCTTTTTTTTAACGGATACGAGACGTGTCCAAGCCAGCCTACGCCGCAGTATCGGCAGTAGAACGCTGTCACGGCCATGAAGATAAAAATCACAAATAATACTCATTCACAAAATTAATTTAATTTACAATGATCACAAGTTTTACATTTATAGAAAAATATAAACTTGTACGAATAAATGAATGACTACAACTCAACTATCTAACTAGTCTCTAGGCTTTTGTCTGCAAGTATTCCCGTCACTCCCCAAGCTAAGTGAATCCACGGCTAACCTGAAATATGTTGGTTTCCAGTCAGGAATGGAACGAGCACAATTCACTGAATGCAATTTCAAATAAAGAAAATGACTATAAAATAAAGGTTAGACATCAATCATGAGTTTTGAAAATAAACAGGAAATACAGAAAACCAATAGCAAATAACTAGACATAAAATACTTTCCCCAACTGTTAGAAGTACCTTTGATATGTGATCGGTCTGGGGTACTATATCGCACGGTCTACGAGGTCTACTTGCATGAAAAATAAGCACTGTCTACGAGGTCTACTTGCAGAAAAATAAGCACTGTCTACGAGATCTACTGCATGAAAATAAATACGGTCTACGAGATCTACTGCATGAAAATAAACACGGTCTACGAGATCTACTGCATGAAAATAAACACGGTCTACGAGATCTACTGCATAAAAATAAACACGATCTACGAGATCTACTGCATGAAAATAAACACGGTCTACGAGATCTACTGCATGAAAATAAACACGGTTTACGGTCGGAGCACACATCCTTGGTACTTCTCATTTCCGACTCAACAATTTATAATAAAGTATAAAAAATCACATAACCAATGACTAATCAATGAAATATAGTAAAGATCAATATCGAAATGCAGACAATAAACTGTACTCGCCTGTGGTCCTGTGCTGGTGAAACCGATAATCTGAACCACTCAGAATGCCACAATAGTCAAACCCGTACAACAGTCCCCGAAAGCTGAAATAAACAGTACCAATATTCTCAGAATAGTCAAATTAGCTAGGATTACCTCTCCTTAAGTCCAATTCTGGACACAGGGGTAAAATGGTAATTTTGGACAAAAATGGTGTCCGCCGTTGGACCCGCTTTGCACCGAAAAGCGTGCCAGAGTCAACGGTCTCTAAAGTCGTCAAACTACATGTCTACGGATCCAATTTTTCGATACGAACCCAACCGTATGTCCAAAGTTGGATTTTGTCGGGCTGTGCACAAAATTGCCCGTTGAGTGGGACCGTGGGGCCCGCAAAACGACGTACGATTCAACAGTCTCAGAATTGGACCAAACTTGGCATACAGGACCAGAAAAATGATACGGTCCTGATGGCGCAAGTTTCGTCTCGATCTGACGAGTGTGCACAAAGTAATTGGAGAATTTGCTGTCATGCCCCGACCCGGGAAATCGCTCGTCCTTGCTAGATTTCACCCGAATCATCGTCCTCGCTGGGACATGATGCCGTACGAGCCTGGAGTTGCGCTCGTGCAAGGCAAGATAACGATTCACATAGTGATTATCTCAAATTCGTAACATAAGCAGCGGAAGGAAACAAAGTGTAACACAAGAATCTCTTTTATTCATATTGAACTGAAGGTTACAAAGGCTCTGAATAGCCCAACATAAATGCCAATTGGCTACAATGCTCATGATCTCTCTAGCTCACAAAGGATTACATTGTTCCATACATTATGCCTCTTTATAGCCACCAAGTAGTCTTCGGCCGAACATCTCCATGTCGCAAGTCCGAACGCATATGCGGTAGCTCCTCTTGAACGCCAAGGACTCCATGCCTCGGCACGTCCAAGCCAAGCCCCGCCCCGAGCCGATCATAACCTGAGCCTGCACATAGACTAGTGGGGGATTAGTGCTTTCGTCCTCGCTTCGCACTGATCAAGACCCGCTCGCACCCAAACCAAACACTAAATCAACTTAGTGAGCATCATCTTAATTTTTGATCTTTCTATTTAGCCTTAGGGTCCGTTTCATGGCAATACTCATGCATAGCAACTTATCTTAAATGTGTCCCGTATCGTGTTCCTGCAGCATATACAGTTAGACATAATCTGAAACATAAACATAGTGATTCGTGCTCATCCCGTCCCATTTTCCTTAGCCTGTACTGGTTAGCACTTAACATAAGCAATCATACGATTCGCGCAACCAACTAGTCATAAACGTAAACATATGCATAATGGGTGGCAGGCCCTGCGCCTGCACCCAGCTCTCATCTCAGCCCACCGGTCCTATCTATATGAAGGTCACGGTGTTTCACACCGTAATGGACTTGGCATCTCTTATGTGTAAGCCTACAATCGCTTCGATACGGGTTGCTAGCCCAGTATCTGAAGGATCCTAAACTTACGGATAATATAGCTTATCACAGCACTGGACGGTCGCAATCCGTCCGAATGTTGTGCACCATAAGTACCACACATAATTCCCTCCTAGGCTGAATGGTCCCGGCGCCCCGGCATAACCGTTCGAGGGAAGCCGTACCCGTGCACGGGCCATCCGAGTCCATTGACCATGCAATATGCGCCATAGCAAACACACATAACAATCCAACCAAATCTTCCGTTGCATAAACATAGTCTCGATCCATAAACGATTTTCCGTGCCATAAACGGTTGCCCGTGCCATAAACATAATCCACCATTCATATGGGGAGCTCCGTCGACATTATGCCCCAACATATCCATATTGATGCACGACGCCCAACGGCTTAGTCATCTCATATTCGTTTTCAACGCATACCATTCATAAGTTATTCTCATAGCATAATTCCGTATTACTTAGTCTTTTCGTATCATAAGTGCCCGAGGGCACGCTCAGTGCCGTATTCAATGTTCTATGCCTAGTGTTTAATGTTCTCGAAGGCGTGCACGTGATGTACATCTCAATATCATCTTTCAATGTTCTACCATCATTGCCCTACCGCGAACTCGTACACTTGATGCACGTCGCTTCACTTGTTCGATTGTTCAATGTTCTACCTTAGTGTTCGACGCATATTTAGACACTTACTCGCCGAGCCACGCTCGCTAACTTTATAACATCTTACTTATACCATAACATATTTTATTAGACGTGAAGGAATAGGAAGAGAGAGTCAAGAACCCGCCCACCTTAAGTTGATACGCCTTGTCGTTGCACCGATTGAAGCATCTCGCTTCCATAACTCGATCGCATAGCTAACTCCCGGACTTAGCCATTCCTTTGAACTACTCGGTTGATTTGGCCTATCGCGCCCATACCACGATCCGCAATCCAGTATAAAGGCATAGCCTGCACACCAGATCAACCAACATTAGCACTTGCTCAACGGAACTTATCCTTTGCATCGATTCGATTCATAGATTCCAACCGTCTCAAAGCTTACCTTTGGCCAACGTAACACTTGCATTGATTCGCATCGATACCTCATCGGGTCAATGCAAACTCTTCGAGTCAACGACTCATCATAATGCACCGATGCGGAGCGGGGCATTACATAATATACCACTCAAAATTAGGTTCGTCCTCGAACCGAAACCAACACTTAATCCAAGTGCCTCGCATAGATCGCTTCACGATATCGTGCTACTATCGTTGAATCATACAACTTAGTTTGGATCATACACATATTTTAGGCGTCCCACCAATATATGCATTTCAGCCAAGCTCAGTTGTAGGATATCGGGACAACTAACAAGCTCAACTTAAATCCTTAAGCACCAATCATTCCGTACTCGACTTAGTCATATCTTAGCGCCTATTCCCAAAATACTCTTCATATGCATCATCCCATAACATGCGATCATCTTCCAACATCTCTGCACTTAACTTAATTTAAACCATAACTTCGATCTCATAAGTTTCTCGTCGGCCACCTAACACTCGTATTGCATCAAGTCATTGCGCATCCGATCACAACAATTCTCTGTAATGCCTGTTCGCCCAACTGTTTGCCTATCTCTCACATAACTCAAGTCCTTCATCCAATCATTCATAACACTTGGCCTTAATGACATGGACTAAGTCCACATGTCCAAACTTTCTTTGCCTATCATTCGTACTAAGTCTCGCTCGCAACTATCCATATGTGATTCACATTCTCTTGCTCTATCCACACATTGCGTCTGGGGCTACCCCCGCTAGGCAACTTATCCAGACATTGCGCTTAATTTCTTCCGACACAAGAGGTCAACTTGAGTCTACGATGCTCAAAGGCAACAATCTTTCCGACCCAAGGTCTCTTACGATACGTCCATCTCCTATTCTCGATCGAATAGGAATTCCTTTACTCAATTCTCGAATCAATTCTGACTAGTTCGTCTCGTAACGTAAATCGTGCGCTCGAACACAAATAGCCTAATCGTTACTCAAACCGATCTACGACACAACTGTTAGGGTCGTCCTACTATCCGTCGCTCTCGCGCATTACAAAATCCTTGCAATCGCCTCACCGCATCGCTATGCTAAGCACGTTCCTTAACATATACTCGGTCTTTCCTTATCCTTAATATTACTTATTATGCGACTTCTTTAGGGTCATCCTATGGGACTTCAACATTCACTTGATTTGGCGGTCAAGTCTTCTAGGGTCATCTGCCCCGAAACTACGCTCGATAATTGAAGATCATCAACGAGGGACAGTTACAACGAACCATGCTATATCCTATCGTGGAGCCAAATCAATTTTCGACAATTCCTATGGGATTTTACCCAATCCAACATAGCAATCCATAATTTATCTACCCCCCCCCCTCCGTGCAACTGATGCGCCGATAACTACTCGAATCACTTATGCATTACCGTCGACCATCTTTGCTTGTCGTATGACGTCTACTCGCCTCAGGTCCGAGATACCTATCGTGATCATAGCTCGACACATTCTGTACTCATCAAAACCATCCTCGAACAACTTTCGCATCAAACCACAAGTCCATATCCAATTTGCCACGTCTTGCAAGTTCGATCATCCCCACTGTATGAATCACCATACCAGCGCTCACGCGGAATGATTGTTCTAATTTGACGTGACGCATGTGCGAGGCTGGTGTTGCGCTCGCTCAAGACAAGAATGTCAACATAGTGGTGATCCATGAAGCAATCTAGACATCTTTGATTTCATCCGAGCAACATCCATTCACTCTCAAATCCTCCGAAACGTTCCTACCGTTATCATCCAAACTTCCATCAACTTAACTTACATCTTATTCATCCAACAACAATGCTCAACATAATTCTCGTTCATTCAATCAGAGTATCCCCGAGTTATTGTATATCGTCTTTGATACGCCTCAATACCATCGTCGATATGCATAACTTGAACATCTTCCTTTCTCATAAGCTGAAACTCGTTGCAATCATTGCCATTATCCGAACTCGATTACGAATCAAGTTTGCACACATCAAGATCCATTCCGTTACAGCTAACCACCATAGTCGCGACGCAATTTCCAATTTACATATCCATTCTCATATCCCTAACTCGTACTAACCCAAATCCGTTCATACGATTTCTCCGTACCTACACAATATAAGTCCGACCGGGTCGACTATTTCCTCCATGTAATATTCTTGCGTTATGCTCAGCCTATCGTTCGACTTACACTTAACGAATCCTTGCCTGACATATCATCCTTGGTTATGACTTCGCACATAATCATTCAACTCAATTCATCAAGGCATACTCGCATCGACTTCTATCAAATCATTCCCACTCGAGTCTTGGTACTACTTCGTCCGTTAAGGACAACATATCGTAACAACATAATTATCTCGACGTAACCTATCGCAAGTCACCAAGCGGCTTATCATAGCTATCGTTAAGTGGTATTCCATATGCCACTCAGGATCGAGCCTATCGTTATCGATACGATACTTCACCACGCTTGCTCGCATAGTTGGTATTGCATATACCACTCGAAATCGAGTCATTACTCGATATCACATTCTGTATAGGTCCGATATCGATCTTCCAATAAACTATTCCGTATGGCGATCTTTCCGATCCCAGCTCTAACGTTAGCTCAAGTTTGACACGCATTCAATCGAACCATACCTTGGCGATCATCTCGATCACACCCGCAACATTCGCTTATTCAAAGCTCAATGCGACATATGGCCAACATACACGTTTGCCTACTCAACTCGACTCCGCGGCCAACTCGATTCGTTACTATCGCATCCACGATCTTTCTGAATCTCGCTCGTTGTAACTCGTGCAACAACTCATTCTCGATACTTAAGGTCTTTACTCAATCTTGTGTAATATATCGCTATCCATCCGCATAGCCATACAACACGCATCATACCATATCGACTCGTTGTACCGATGCAACGAACGATTCACGACTTGCTGCACTCCGTGCAACCAACGACACATAACCATTCTCATAGCCACATAACACGCATCGTCTCACATATCGATCCATTGCACTTCGTGCAACCAAAAACACATATCTCCTCGCACTTCGTGCGACCAACAACACATATCGTTGCACTTTATGCAACCAACATCACCATATTCGTTGCACTTCGTGCGACCAGCATTCCATAACTCGTTGCATTTCGTGCAACCAACATCCCATAACTCGTTGCACTTTGTGCAACCAACACTCTCCGATGGCACCCGGAGATAGCGTGATAGTCACGACATACTTGTGGCAGACGTACGCACTTAATATAGACTTATTGTATGGAACATCCAATGTAGCATCGAGCAGATCCATGAGCCATGCGGTTGCGAAAACAACTTAGAGTCAACTGAATTCGATAGCGAAGCAACTGAGGGTCAAAGAGATTCATACACGGTCCAAATGATGGAACCGCTCTGATACCAACTTGTCACGCCTCGACCCGGGAAATCGCTCGTCCTCGCTAGATTTTACCCAAATTATCGTCCTCGCTGGGGCGTGATGCCGCACGAGCCTGGAGTTGCGCTCGTACAAGGCAAGATAACGATTCACATAGTAATTATCTCAAATTCGTAACATAAGCAGCGGAAGGAAATAAAGTATAACACAAGAATCTCTTTTATTCATATTGAACTAAAGGTTACAAAGGCTCTGAATAGCCCAACATAAATGCCAATTGGCTACAATGCTCATGATCTCTCTAGCTAACAAAGGATTACATTGTTCCATACATTATGCCTCTTTATAGCCACCAAGTAGTCTTCGGCCGAACATCTCCATGTCGCAAGTCCGAACGCATATGCGGTAGCTCCTCTTGAACGCCAAGGACTCCATGCCTCGGCACGTCCAAGCCAAGCCCCGCCCCGAGCCGATCATAACCTGAGCCTGCACATAGACTAGTGGGGGATTAGTGCTTTCGTCCTCGCTTCGCACTGATCAAGACCCGCTCGCATCCAAACCAAACACTAAATCAACTTAGTGAGCATGCATCTTAATTTTTGATCTTTCTATTTAGCCTTAGGGTCCGTTTCATGGCAATACTCATGCATAGCAACTTATCTTAAATGTGTCCCGTACCGTGTTCCTGCAGCAGATACAGTTAGACATAATCTGAAACATAAACATAGTGATTCGTGCTCATCCCGTCCCATTTTCCTTAGCCTGTACTGGTTAGCACTTAACATAAACAATCATACGATTCGCGCAACCAACTAGTCATAAACGTAAACATATGTATAATGGGTGGCAGGCCCTGCGCCTGCACCCAGCTCTCATCTCAGCCCACCGGCCCTATCTATATGAAGGTCACGGTGTTTCGTACCGTAATGGACTTGGCATCTCTTATGTGTAAGCCTACAATCGCTTCGATACGGGTTGCTATCCCAGTATCCGAAGGATCCCAAACTTACGGATATCATAGCTTATCACAGCACTGGACGGTCGCAATCCGTCCGAATGTTGTGCACCATAAGTACCACACATAATTCCCTCCTAGGCCGAACCATCCCGACGCCCCGGCGTACCCGTTCGAGGGAAGACGTACCCGTGCATGGGCCATCCGAGTCCATTGACCATGCAATACGTGCCATAGCAAACACACATAACAATCCAACCAAATCTTTCGTTGCATAAACATAGTCTCGATCCATAAACGGTTTCCCGTGCCATAAACGGTTGCCCGTGCCATAAACATAATCCACCATTCATATGGGGAGCTCCGTCGGCGTTATGCCCCAACATATCCATATTGATGCACGACGCCCAACGGCTTAGTCATCTCATATTCGTATTCAACGCATACCATTCGTAAGTTATTCTCATAGCATAATTCCGTATTACTAGTCTTTTCGTAACATAAGTGTCCGAGGGCACGCTCAGTGCCGTATTCAATGTTCTATGCCTAGTGTTCAATGTTCTCGGGGACGTGCACGTGATGCACATCTCAATATCATCTTTCAATGTTCTACCATAATTGCCCTACCGCGAACTCGTACACTTGATGCACGTCGCTTCACTTGTTCGATTGTTCAATGTTCTACCGTAGTGTTCGACGCATATTTAGACACTTACTCGCCGAGCCACGCTCGCTAACTTTATAACATCTTACGCATACCATAACATGTTTTATTAGACGTGAAGGAATAGGGAGGAGAGTCAAGAACCCGCCCACCTTAAGCTGATACGCCTTGTCGTTGCGCCGATTGAAGCGTCTCGCTTCCATAACTCGATCGCATAGCTAACTCCCGGACTTAGCCATTCCTTTGAACTACTCGGTTGATTTGGCCTATCGCGCCCATACCACGATCCGTAATCCAGCATAAAGGCATAGCCTGCACACCAGATCAACCAACATTAGCACTTGCTCAACGGAACTTATGCTTTGCATCGATTCGATTCATAGATTCCAACCGTCTTAAAGCTTACCTTTGGCCAACGTAACACTTGCATTGATTTGCATCGATACCTCATCGGGTCAATGCAATGCACCGATGCGGAGCGGGGCATTACATTTGCAAAGTGCACGATACGGTGAATTTTGACGGATACGCATCAAATTTGTCGCGCACACGCGACCAATTTGAATTTCGTCAAAGCCCACACGACCACGAAGCCGATACGCAGCTTTCGATCCCTACGGTGCGCGACCACGTCGCCCGGTTTGGCGGGACGCACGTCGTGTGGATGGTTTTCTATGTTTTGAAAACAGTTTTTCGGTGAACTTTACAATCCAATTACTCATTAAATTGTGAACGAAAAATTAATCTATCTGAAGGGTCTTGTTGTCCTACATGCTGTCTAAATAATTGTTCAATTAAAATTTCTAAAACGACACTAGATCGATCATAATCGATCTTCAAATATGGGCAGTTGGACTGTAATCGTCCTGTTTCTGGACAAGTTTTTCCATCGACTTTGCGTCATTTTCTCGACCAATCTATGGCAGTTACCTACAAACTAATTGGACAAGTCTAAAAAGGGTTATATTGGGTTCATACCAGAGTTTGCAGATCAACAAACGATCCATCGTGCGTCGTGAAAACGCGTCGCGAAGTTGGCGCGGTTGCTATCGTTACTGCTGTTGTCTCTCACGAGCACGCGCGCGCGGTCGTCTGGCCTGTCGCCGGCGACTCGTGGCCGGCCGTCGGCCACGTGGGGCGGCGCACGCGCAGGGGGCGCGCAGCCTGGGGTGGTGGCGTCGAGTTTTTGTTAGGGTTTCGCTGTGTTCGTTATATAAAGGATTCGTTATATAAAGGAGGCTCGGGTTTGCTCTCCACTCGGTGCTGGGTGTTTAATTTCTCGGGTTGGCTGGTTTCCCAGCTGTGGCTGAGTAGCCCGGGCCTGTGGGCCGGTTGGGCTTGGTTGTTTTTGATTAATTTGTGTATAAATATATACACCACACACAAATTAGCATGAAACCTATGTATATATATATATATACATATATATATATACACTCACATATACATAAATATAATATATATATATATATATATATATATATATATATATATATATATATATTTTTTTTTTTTTACATAAATATATATATATATATATATATATATATATATATATATATATATATATATATATATATATATATATATATATATATACATAAATATAATATATATATATATATATATATATATATATATATATATATATATATATATATATATATATATATATAATATATATATATACACATATATATATATATATATATATATATATATATATATATATATATATATATATATATATATATATATATATATATATATATACACACATATATATATATATATAATATATCAATTTACTCTATATATCTAATAATATATATATATATATATATATATATATATATATATATATATATATATATATATATATATATATATTTATATATATATATATATATATATATATATATATATATATATATATATATATATATATATATATATATATATATATATATATCAAAAAATATATATATATCCATACGTATATATGCATATTTATATATGCACATATACATACATACGAATACTTATATATATGCATATACATATATTATATATATGGATACATATATATATACCACAGATACCCAATAATAATAAAATAGTATTATTTTATAATAACCTTATTAATATTGATAATAAATAATAATAACAATAATAATAATAATAATAATAATAATAATAATAATAATAATAATAATAATAACGAAATTCGATAAACCAATAAAGGCGTATATATACCAATATGTACAGTCTAAAATCTCCAAAATATACGAGGGCCTATTTATACAAAATTTACTGAATATCACTAATAATAATATTTATAATATTTAAATACGAATACTTAGAAATATTCATCAATTTATTAAAATGGAATACAACACAGTCTTATAAAATACGTCAACACGAATGTCATTGGACGTCTCACATGACTACATGGGCTTGAGCTCAGTTCGGGTCCAGTCCGGGCTAAAATGGTATAACCGGTTTCCCTGAAACACAATAATATAAATAATAAATAAATAGACTTCGGTAAGGGTTAAGTCGCAACTTGGCCTGGTTCTCCTAGTTAGGACATCACTATTGCTCGGCCTTCCCTACTCGGGCTAATACACTAGTCAAAGCACGCCACTGCACTATCCGTGCCACGATTTCTAGTCACCTTGTACTCCAAATCTCAACCATGGCTAAAATCATCTACCGTAATAATTAACTAAATAAATATTTATAATAACCTAAAATCACCATTTAAATAAAAATAAATAAAATAAAATATTTCAAAATTTTCGGGAAGGGAAGCTACATCCCCAACTCCTGCTGTCTTCACTGTCTTTTCTTGTCTCCCTTCTCCGACCATCGCAAATGGCCCCCAAGTCTTCCAAGGTCGCCTCTGCTGCTGCGAAGGACAAGAAAGCGGCTTCCTCGTCGGCCGCCGTGCCCGAAGTGCACCCTGATGTCCACCCTGCTTTCAAGGGTAAGGATTGGATTTGAATACTTTGAACCCTAAGGACCCATGGCTCTGTTGCATAACATATGCACAAGCCTTCACCCTTCGTCTTCATTGAACCGCCCAAGCTCGACCATGATGGAGCCGCATATGTTGTATGGGTCGCATGACCCTCCCATGTTCGAGCCGCATAGGGGATGCCCTATGTTTGAGCCGCATGAGAAAGATTTAAGCCGCAGGAGTACTTCTGGATTTGAACCGCATGAAGCCTCCTTTGAACGGGGCCGCATATGTTCCTGACGAACTGGTTCGCATAAAACTTTGCTAAGTCGTGCCGCATAAGCTCTTTTGCTAGATAGAACTGCATAAGTTCAATCGAACCGTATGAACTACCGAATCAGTGTCATATAGAGCTCCCAACTGGATTGGGCCGCATGAGGCTGTGTTGACCCAAGCCGCATAGGCTCTATTGAAGTCGTGCTGCATGAAACCCAGCTAAATTGGGCCGCATAAGGCTTCGTTGATCCGAGCCGCATAGGCTCACAGGAACTTCTTTTGAGACACTTTGAGTGGTTTTGTTTTAACCAACTTTTGATCCTGTTTTTTTTGTCCTTTTTCAGTGAACCTCCCAACCAATCCGGCAGGAGAGCTTTTGGTAGGTTCAGCACAATTTGTCGTGGGTGTACGGCTTGATGGCTTAATTCGACATGTGACGGATCAGCTTCCCACCAATGAGCCTTTGGAGAGGTTGGCTGCCATCAATAACCAGCCTTTCCACTTTCTTTGCACTATGATGAATTTGGGGAGACTGGACGGAGAATATCTGAAACCAGCTTTTCTCTTCGGAGTGCTGGACGTTTCTGAGAACTGGGACTTTTCTGTGGACGGGGTGGAGATCCATATTCCCGAGATGGAACGGCATTTTTCCTTCTCATGGTTTAATATGGTACCATTGGGCAGGAGAATGGTGGGCTCCCTAACTCCAACCCAACCGGGGATGTTCGTGGGCAACATCCACTATAATATGAGTATTAGGTCAGCATGTGCGAGCAGGGAGTCAGTCAGTCGGAGTGTGATGGGGCTGATTCCTGGTACTTTTATAAACGTGTCTGGCCCCAACTTCACTTTTACTCGAGCTGATACCTTATTGAATCAGCTCGCTTGCAAGGGGTCTTATCCCGTGGGCAGGTTGTTGCTGCTGAATTGGATAACTCCCATTCCCACATGGGCCAATCTTTTCTCATAGATCCTGGGGAACTACGAGGAATTCCTTCGGAAGATTGACCTTTACTACGCCATCCGGGGCACCTGTTATGGATTGCCCATTAACAAGCCGCTGTTCATGGCCCTTTTGGAGATGTATAACTGGCGTACGGGGACTTTCTTTGCGTCCGGAGGGGAGTTGGGACTTGCTCTACATAAAATGCATGCTGTTTCTAAGCTGCCGTGGGGGGCGAGGCCTTTGAAGTATACACCCCGACGAATGAGGAATTCGATGATCTGGATCGACGATTCCCGGGTTTCGTCGCTGTGTACCGGGAACTACTGTGCCACCATAGCATCTGTCACCAGATTGCTATTAAGAAGAATAATAGCTCAGAAGGGAACGCCCCCCATACCATGGCCTGGGTCGCGTATATTTTCAAATTACGTTCTTCCGGTCGGGTTTCTTCTCGAGGTCCTCAAACCCAGGCAGAGGTAAAGGATCTGATGTTGAATGCCAAAAGGTCGAGGTCCACCCGTGATAGATTTGGGAGTCGTACTGACTCCTTCAGTTATTTCCATTACGGTACCCGACAGATGTCCGAGAAAGCACTCTTGGCCGGGTTCTTGATGGTGTGGCTACGGAATTGCGTAGTCTCGAGAGGGGCAGGTTCTACTGAAAGGATCAGCCGCCACTTCATTCTCCCGTCTGTGAAGCTGGTCTTCAAAGTCAGACTGGCCCTTCTTCCGGCTATGGTGTGTAGCATACACCACGGCCTTCGCACCTTTTCGTCTAAAGTCATTGCTCGCGAGACGACACTGGACTTTGAGCGGATAGAGCTACCATACCATTATCTCATGGGGTGGTTATTGATGCATTACCGGTCGTTGATGAGGCCCGGAACAGAGGATGATGTTACCGCTGATGACGCTTTCCTTTTTCGATACCGTCATCAGTCTTGGGAGTAGGACACCATATCGGCTTGTCGGAGGGCGTTGGCGAGAGTTGACGGGCCCGACTTCTTTGTGTCTCTTCCTCAATTTACCCCTAAAGAAGTGAGGGGGGTACACGTTGATGGCATTGAACCTCCCCAGCTCTTATCTGAGAAGATGCTTCTTTGGCTGCGCAACATTCGCCCTGCGCACCTAGTATATCGTTACCGAAATAACGTATACCTGGAGCCTTATTTGCCCAGCAGGTTTTTTCGTCAATTCGGGTATAGTCAGCTGTTCCTTGACTGCCCCAGTGCTTGCCTAGGCTACGAAGGCAGTGTTCTTGACGGTATCCGGGCGTGGCATTATTACAATACGGTTCATACCCGGGCTAGCTTCTAGGTCCCCGACGCTAATACGTAAGGGGATATTTTGTACATGGCGGCCCTTTATCATGTTGCGGCGAGCAAACCTCTCGTGAATTTCGACATGAACACCAGCTTTATTGTCTGGACCGGCTTGGCAGAGAAGCCCGAGGGTTCCAGGAAGCGAAAGAGAAGGGCGAATAGGGTTTCTGTGCCGGACTCGGAGTCCACTGCGACGGACGAAGAGGATGATGAGCAGGACGCCGATGACTCATCGCACTCTTCAGACGAGGAGGTGGGGGACCAGCCACCTACTGTACCAAATGAAGAGATGGAGGGTCATCCACCTGCTGTGCCTGGTGCTTCGCGCGAACAAGGCAGGCGTCTGTCCGCTGACGATGGCAGGACCTACTCCATGAAGCGGGCTGCGGTAAGACGTCGTAGGCTGTTTATTGATGATGTTGACGGTGTTTCTGAGGTGATTGGAATTTCAACTGCCTTTTCTTTTTTTTCTAAACTATGGCCTAATCATCTTCTTTTACTAGGCGTCAGAGGAGCCGATTTCTCGGGATCCGGCTACTGAGGTCGATCCGGCCCTGACCACTTCGGTCGACGATACGTGTACCGCTATCACTTCGGCTGGGGTTCTTCCGGAGGCGGTCGAGGAGTCCCACCTTGCTGAGACCTCCACCCATGGGGACGTGGGTCTTACTGTACCTGTCCCTGAGACAGCTAAATTTCAACAGGATGACACTGACCTGGCTGGCTCCCTTTTAGGGGTGGCTGGGGCAGAGAAACCAGTTGAATTTGACTTAGAAGCCGCAGGTGGGGAGACTATGCCGGCTACGAACGAGCTGCAGCCTCCGTGCTCTTCCCCTGGTAAGATAAACCCACTTCTTAACTTGTGAGGAGGCCTATTTGCTCTATCATCCTGTCCTTCGTGGATTAATAATTGCTTTGGACGTGCAGGTCCCACCCCTTTATTGCCGGTGACGGACATTGTCGGGACGGACTCTACCGGAGGGGATCTGATGGAAGCACGTGTGCCTCCTTCTTTTCCAACCTACACTGAGGGGCCTCCGGCTGGGTCGAGTTCGGGAGCCCTAGTGATAGCACAGCTGGGGCAAGGGACGACGCTTTCTGTGCCCTCCTCTGCGAATATGGTTACGAAAGTTAACCTTTACTGCCAAGTATCCAGGCTCTTAGGGCGGCGGAAGAGGAGCTAGCTGCTATTCATGCATCTTTTCGCACAGAATTTATTTCCCTGGTGGCGGGGACGACAAGTTCTGAGGCTACTCCTTCGGTACTGCCTGCCACACTCCCTTTGACGCCGTCCTCTACAGAAGTTTTGGATGAAGTATCCCAGGATGTGGTCGACAGCTTTTACCGCCACCTGAAGAGAGGGATTGAGGCAGCTGTGGAGAGGGGGACTCCCTTTGCTATGGCCCGTTAATGCGCCGGTGGCCAAATTAATATCCTTAGAACACTTTCCGGTGGGACGGGACTAGCGACGCTTCTGGAGCCTAAGTTGCTAGAGGCTGATCGTCTTGTGGCCCAGTTTTGCGTGCTGCAGCAAGCTGATTTACCCGCGGCAATAAACCAAGAGCGCACTTTCCTCATAACCGCGGTGGAGAAGGTAAGGCTTGCTCGGGAATCGATCAAGCCAACTATATTGAAGGACCGCCGGGATCTGACTCAGTTGTATGATCAATGGAGCCGTCGGACTGAAGATTTTACAGCTCGAGAAGCGGCTGCCTCCCGCGGGGTAGCTGACACCCAGGAGCAGATCCTCGAGCTCCAGAGAAAGCTGGCCTTCCTGGAGTCCGAGCTCGAAGCTGCCCGTACTGAGAAAGGGGTTGCTATTCAGGAGGCTGACAGGTTTAGTAGAGCATCTGCCAATCTGGAACTTGCCCTGAAGAAAATGGAGAATGACTGGCAGGCATATATGTACTTGAACGATGCGGAGCAGTTGTCCCCAGAGGCTGAGCGCCGAGCTAGACAGAGGCTTGAGCGGGATACTGCCTTGGTGAGAAACCGCCTCTTAGACTTATGTAATACCGAACTATAGTCGGCCTTTCTTTCTTTTGTTTTTGTTTTCTTTTTCCTTTCTTTTTGAGAGGGACATGGTCCCCACCATATGTAATGTTTTTTTTTGTCTTTCAAATAAAGAGTACTTTCCATTCTACCATTCTTTTGTATTGCTTGTTGTGCCTGTGGTATTGTGGTGATGTGTGCCCCGCATGGGGGACTTGTCTGTAGACTTGTTACCCCTGGCATACCTTGGTTTTAGGTACAGGTAACAAGTTTGATTAGGGATACCTAGAACAGTCCCACAGTAAGGTGGTCGTGGGTGTTCGGAATATCGGGAGATAGAATGCCATGGAGCAGCTGGGCTCCCGGGGCATGATGAGGAATGGTGGGCCTGTACTAAGAGACTTAGCAAAGGATATTTGTGGGCCTATTATCCTTGGCGTACCCCGGCTTAGGATACGGATAATAGGATGAAGGGGAACCAACATACTTACTCAGAGATAATGAGGACATGGCAAGTATGAAGGTTTTACCGTGGAGTCTTCCTACTCAGAGGTAATGAGGACATGGCAGGAGTGGACTCAACGGGCAATATTTGTGGTCAACAGAGGACATTTGTGGACCTATTACCCTTGGCGTATCCTGGTTCAGAGTATGGATAATAAGACGAGAGAGAACCAACATACTTACTCAAAGGTAATGAGGATATGGTAAGTACGAAGGTTTTACCGTGGAGTCTTCCTACTCAGAGTTAATAAGGACATGGCAGGAGTGGACTCAGCGGAGAATATTTGTGGACCTATTATCCTTGGCGTACTCCGGTTGTGGGTACGGATAATAAGTCGAAAGGGAATCATCATACTTACTCAGAGGTAATGAGGACATGGCAAGCATGAAGGTTTCTTCGACGGAACCTTCCCACTCAGAGGTGATGAAGAGATGACAGGAGTGGGCTCAATGAAGGAGGGTACATAGAACAACTCAGAGGTAATGAGGACGTGGAAGTTCTATGTAAAGGGGTGATTTGTTTTTGGCGGAAGTGAAATGACTCAGAGGTAATGATGACATGGCCGTTTTGGAAATCTGTGGATCTGTTACCCTTTTTGTGCACTGGGAGTGCAGACAGTGGATCATGAGGGAGGATCTCTTTCAAGAAGAAAGTTCAGAGGTATGGTCATACATAACTTTCCCCCGAAAGAGTGACCGGGATGTAAGTTCAGGGGTACCATCGGGTACATAACTCGACAATCCATGAATTTTGGAATCAAAGTGTAAGTTCAGAGGTACCAGCGGGTACATGACTCGATAATCCAAGATTTTTGTGAATGTGAGTTCAGCGACACCAGCGGGTACATGACTCGATGATCTGGAATATTGTGAAAGTGAGTTCAGCGGCACCAGTACATGACTCAGTAATCTGGAATATTGTGAAAGTGAGTTCAGCGGCACCAGCGGGTACATGACTCAGTAATCTGGAATGTCGTTCAGACATAATATTTTTTTAGGAACTTGCCGTTGACGGGCAACATAAGCAAGTCTCCATTTTGTTTTGCGAGGCGATAAGCACTGTTGGAGAATACGGCCTCGATGATAAATGGACCTTCCCATTTTGGCTGGAACTTGCCGGCGGTCTTGTGAGTCATGACCATCGGCCTCCGGACTGCCAGAACGAGATCGCCCACTTGGAATGTTCTAATTTTGACCTTTTTGTTGAAGGCTCCGGAGATGCACGCTTGGTATAGCTCGATCCGTTGCTGAGCCAGAAGGCGCTTTTCATCTAAGGCCTCTAACTCTTGTAGTCGGCGACGGTAGTTATCATCCATCGTCAATTGATAAGTGAGCACGACACGGAGCGAGGGTATTTGAGTCTCCAATGGGAGAACTGCCTCGCTCCCGTACACCAGGAAGAATGGTGTGTTCCCTATGGCCGTTCGGACTGTGGTACGGTACGTCCATAGGCATTCACCGAGCTTCTCGTTCCAGTCGTATTTGTTGGACGATACGAACTTCTTAAGAAGTTTGATGATTGTTTTGTGAATGCTTCTGCCAACCCATTCGCTGTCGGATTGTATGGTGTTGAAGTAATATTCTGGATGCGGTGCTTGTCGCAGAACCGATAGAAGGCGTGGCTTGCAAACTGTGGACCATTATCGTGGATGATCCTTCGGGGCAGTCCAAAGCGATAGATGACGTGATGCTTGAGGAAGCTGATCACGTTTGAAGTATTCACTTTTGCAAGTGGGACAGCTTCCGCCCATTTGGAGAAGTAATCTGTAATTGCGAGTATGAAGCGGTGTCCTCGGAAGGAAGGTGGAGTAATCGGACCGATGATATCCATTCCCCATGCTTCGAACGGCCAGGACGCCATTGTCGGATGTAGAAATTCGGATGGTTGGTGGATGAAGTCCGTGTGGACTTGGCAAGCTATGCACTTTCTTGCATAATCTATCGCATCTGCTACCATCGTGGGCCAGTAGTAGCCCATTCGGCGAAGACGGTCTTACAATTTAGGGCCAGGCTGATGGGCCCCGCAGACACCGTCGTGAGCTTCGCGTACGGCTTCTTTGGCTTCTGCGTTCGACAGACACCGAAGTAATAATCCATCGTAGGATCGACGATACAACATTTTCGTCTCTGTATCATAGAAAAATCCGAGAGAACACCTTCGGATAGAGGTGGCCTCTTTTGGGTTCTCAGGCAGGATGTCGTAGACTACGAAGTCAATAAATGGTTGTCTCCAGTCTGGGACTTCATCGATCGTCTGAGCGGAATAACTCACCACGAATTGAACATTGTTCTTGGGGCAGACCAGTTCGTGGCCTATCACATCCACGGACTGGCGAGCATAGTTCGGAACAGCTAGGGAAGCGGCAAGGCCAGCTAGGGCATCGACTTCGATATTTCGAAGTCTGGGAACATGTTCGATGAAAAACCCTTCAAATAACGAAATAATGTTGATCGCTATTTGATGATATGGGATCATGTCTTCGTGGCGAACTTCGTACGAACCCCTGATCTGATTGACGATTAACTGAGAATCGCCGTATGCTTCAAGATATTCTACCTCCAGCTCTCTTGCAAGTTGGAGGCCAATTACCAAAGTATTGTACTCGACCACATTGTTAGAGCAGGGCTCTGTGAGAGAGTAAGCGCGGTTAATCACCAATCCGGAAGGGGAGACCAGCACCACCCCGACTCCGACGACGATGTTGCCTTTAGGTCCGGTCCTTGAGGCACCGTCGAAGAACATTCGCCATATATCATCGTGAGAGATTGTATGCGAGTCGGCGACCTCATCTGGGATTTTTTTATATATTCTGGACGACTCCGAGCCTGGGTGGGCCGCCAAAAAGTCTGTCAGGGTTTGACCTTTAACAGCCTTTTGTGGGACGAAGATCATATGATAAGGGGACAGCAATATTGCCCATGTAGCGAGGCGAGAGCTGTGTGCCCTGGTTTAGTCATGAGGACTCTGAGAGGGTTGACTCGTGAGATCACATGTATGGTTTGTCCAGTGACATAGTGCCGCAACTTTTGAATGGCGAACACCAGGGCGAGACATTCCTTCTCCACGGCGGTGTATCGGTGCTCTGGCCCAATCATCATTCGACTAAGGTAATATATGGCTTGTTCATGGCCTGCATCGTTGTTTTGTGCCAGCAGAGCACCGAAGGAATGTTCCATTGCTCGTACGTAGAGCAGAAATGGTTTTCTAGCAACCGGGGCCACCAGTACTGGAGGGTTCGACAAATATTCTTTGATGCTGTCGAAGGCACGTTGACACTCTTCGTCCCATACGAATGAGACACCTTTCTTCATGAGATGGGTGAATGGTCGGCATCACCCGGAGAGGTTAGAGATGAACCTTCTGATGTAAGCTAGCCTCCCTTGAAGGCCTCTGAGTTCGCGGAGATTTCTCGGGGGACCCATCTCCATAATTGCCTTCGTCTTCTCAGGGTCTACATGAATACCCTGGGCGGTGATGATGAAACCCAAGAACTTTCCGCTGGATACGCCTAAGAAAGATTTCGTAGGGTTCATTTTCAAATTGTGCGCTCGCATCAGGTCGAATACCGTCCTCAGATCCTGCAGATGGTCTCCCTTACAGCGACTCTTGACGGCGATGTCATCAACATAGCACTCCACCATCTTGTGTAAGTGGTCTATGAAGATGATACTTATGGCTCTTTGATATGTGGCACCAGCATCCTTCAAACCGAAAGGCATGACTGTGTAGCAGTATGTGCCAATCGGTGTTCGGAATGATGTATGCTTCTCGTCGTCAGGAGACATCTTAATTTGGTTGTACCCCGAGAAGCCATCCATGAATGACATGTGTTCGAAGCTACATGTGTTGTCGATCATGATGTCTGTGATAGGAAGGAGGAATTCATCTTTGGGACATGCCTCGTTCATATTGCGGAAGTCGATACAGATTCGAATCTTCCCATTCTTCTTGAGGACTGGTACTATGTTGGCGACCCAATCCGGATGTTGTTCCTCACGAATGAAGCCGCTGGCTATTAGTTTGTTAACTTCGGCTTCGATCGCATCCATGATGCCTGGGCGGAAGCGTCGCTGTTGTTACTTGACTGGCTTTGCATCTGGCTGAATATTGAGTTTGTGAAGAGCAATATCGGGATTTAACCCCGGCATGTCTTCATATCTCTATGCGAACACATCAATATATTCTTTGACAAGTTCCAGCAGCGATTCCCGCTCTTCGTCTGTTAGGCTTTTACTGACGAAGATTGGTTTTGGAGAAGATTCGCTACCGAGATCCACTTGTATGACCTCATCTTCAGTAGAAGGTTCTCTCTGTTCGAACCGCTTTTCCTATTGTGCATCCAACAGTTGGGCCCACGGCTCTAGCTCGAGGATTTTAGGAATGTTTTCATCTTCTTCGTAAGCGTCGACGAATGTCATGTTGACTGATAGGACTTGTCTGAATGCGTCTCCGATGCTGTTATCTGAGTCAGAAGTTGGTGACCCAGTTGAATGTGAATGCCAGTCACATTCTTTATCTGAACTTTCAGGGGTCGTTGTGGGTGTAACATATCCTAATCTACATCGAGTCTTGCTATAGTAGTCCCGTGGTTTGCCAGCCGGGACCGGTGGCTTCAAAGGTAGTCGTCGACCAGTGCCGTAGTTCAAGCCTGGCGTGGTCTCCAGATCATACCCCTGTTTTTGTATGAGATATTTGGATTGGGAGCTATAAAGATACAGAGGCAGTCTCCCAACATCTGATTCAAGGTCGACTTCTTCTATGGTGAAGGGTTGCGGATCGTCCTTCCGGCCGAAGATGATTGGATGGTCCCCTCCCTCGATTATGCGGTAAGCATCTTCCACTGGAGTAAGCTGGATTGCGGTGTACACATTTGTCACCTGTGTGTGTAGGTGAGTGCCTATACCGTGTTCCATAGCATACATTGTACAAAGCTTATTGAGTTTGAGGTAGTTCAAAGATCGCCCTTTATTGATGAAGTAAGGTATCTTTTCAAGGGGGATTACATCATCTGCGGAGGGAACATCAGTGTGGGCAACCACATACTTGGCTAGCTTCGGTTCCTCTTTGGCTACCCCTTGTATAAACGAAGACTGAGAGGATGACCTGGGCAGCTTGATCGTCAGAGGTTCAGCTGGTGGAGCAGAACGTGAAGTTTTTGGTAGACTAGCGACCTCCAGTTTGATACTCGATACTGGGCGGGGAGTGGTTGGTTCGCTAGAAGTCCCAGACCTTGCCTCGGGGTGACGACTCTTCTTGGGAAGGCGTATCGTCATTGGCTTGTCAGAGGGATTGAGCTTCTCTGTTTGCGGCTGGCCGACTTTCGGCAACCTGATTGTCAATGGCTCCGTTGTGGGTCTTGGCACTTGGCCGAACCTTGGCAGCCGGATTATCATTTGCTCTTCTTGTGCCGAGAGGCTGATTGCGTCCTTACGCAGAGTGGTGGTAAGGGGTACGGACTTGCCCGGTTTGTGAGCTTGGAGGTGGATCGTCAGAGGTTCTTCTGATCATGTGGCTGTCTCGGTATGAGTTTGCACACCTCCTTCACCAAGGTGCCTCTTTGACTTTTCGTACAGGCAGGAGTCTGAGTAGTAGGATTCGACTCCTTTGAAGGGATCGATATCGACAAATTCTGTCCTCACGAAGCCGTATTTATCAACATACTTGAAGCATTGGTGCAGTGTGGAAGGCACGATCATATAATCGTGTATCCAAGGGCGCCCCAGGAGGATATTATAAGCAGTGTCTGCATCTATGACATAACAGGTGACTTCCGACTGGAGATCGCCAATTTGACACTTCAGACGAATCTTCCCAATGGGGTAGCTCCTGCCCAAATTGAAACCGCTGATGGCGGTGCTTGTAGGCGTCAGACGATGCATAGGGATATGGAGATGATGTAACAGACCCTTCGGGATAATGCTTATGGAAGAGCCAGGATCAATATGCATCCGGTCCACCTTTACGTCGTCGATGTATCCAGTATAGTATAACGGGCGATCGTGCAGGTTGGTTTTGATGAGCATGTCCTGCGGGGTAAAGACAATGTTCGGCATCGCTCCCGTACAAGCGCTGTCTTAGAGATCTGCAGGCAGATTTTCTTCCGTGAGGTTGACCTGAGCCAGGTACGCATCGGCGTTTTGGAGTGCATCGCTCAAGGCCACGCGAACATCCTTTGAGAGTCTCAGAAGCTCGTATAATGACAACTTGGCCGGTGTGTTGGCCAGTTGTGCCAAGATATCGAAGTTGTAGGGCCTCTCCAGCCCCTGCGGTGCCTCTTTTCGGAGGGATTTGTCAAAATGAGTCTCCTTCGGCCTAGGCTTGTCGGTCGTCGGAGGCTGAGAAGGTCCTGGAGCGTCAGTTGTAGTGGGTTGATGATCTTCAGTCGATTTATCAGCCACAGGTTGGGATTGTGCCCCAGACCGAGTAACGACAGCTGTGACTTCTTCGATATCTGCCGAGACTGTGCGGCAGGATCTGACTTTTCCACTTTTCTTCTTACGAAAGGAAGATGGTGTGGACTGAGTCACTTCAGATACCAAGTCTGGATGGACCCATATAACCTCCCCTCGTGATGTGGTGAGGGGCACTAGACCAGCAGCCTGATCTCGGGGAGGTGGAAGATTAGCAATCTCTATTGTCGCCAGAGGGATGGGGACCACACCGTATTGAGTTTTCGTTGGAGGGAAGCTGCCAAATTGTACTGACACCATATTGGCTGCCACAGTTACCTTCTCGAAATCGATGGCCAGAGCATTCGAATCGATGAGATTTTGGATGTACCGTTTTAGTTGGTAGCAGTCGTGTGTAGCATGGTGGACGTAGCGGTGGTAATGGCAGTACTTTGGGTTCTCCATTTCTGCCGGCCGAGGTTCCCCTCTTGGTGGAGGAAGCTGAATTCGATCTCCTTGTATGAGCATGTCCAAGATGGGCTTGACGTGGCCATCTTCGAAGGAGTAGGTCATTTGTGGCCATTGCTTGTCTGCCTGTTTTGACTCAGGTTTCTGGGCTGTGTCGGCCACCATAGCCTGCTTACCCTTGTTGTCCTGATTGTTGGTGGAGCTACCCCCATTGTTGGTGTTGGCGTTGGGACGCCTGTCCTTGTCCTCTCCCTCTGAGATGTGCAATCCCAGTTGGCGAGCCTTCTTCAATCGTTCTTCGGCGCTTGTGGCACTGATTATAAATGTCTTCCAGTCCTTAAATTGACTTTCGCCCATCCAGAGACTGATTGTTGGGAGAAATCTCTTTTGGCAAATTTCAATCAAAGAGGAATTCGGATTTCCAGAGGGCAACTTCATTGCGGTTTGGCAAAATCGCTCGATATAGTTCCTTGTCAGCTCTTTCTCCTTGGATGACGTCCATGAGGGTGGACATTGTGATGTCCTGCCCTACTTCGTAGAATCTCTCCAAGAACATTCGTTTGAAGCCGACGAAGGAGTGGATGCAGTTGTCAGGCATGTTGCGATACCAGTCGAAGGCGACTCCTTCCAATGCCCCAATGAATAATCGTGTGAGGATGGCATCGTCATGGGGCAGATGGTCGATGGTGACCTCGAAGTAAGTGATGTACCGACTTGCGGAGGTCTTGCCATCATACGGGTTGATGTACAGAGTTGGAAGGGCCGCTTTGATCTCGTCCACAGACTTGACCAAGGCATGCAGTATGGCCTCCAGAGTGTCGATGCGTTGGCGATCACTGGAACCACCTTGGTTGCTGTCCGTCATGAATACCGTCCTTACGTGAGGAGAGATGCATGGGACGGTGGAGGATGTGTCTTCCGAGTCATACCCCTGTAATGAGAAATCATCAGGGTATGTGGAAATGTCTTCCTCTGGTTCGGACTCAGAAGGAACAGTACCCCCAGTTTCCGAGTTCGCCTCGTCTTGGGAGTTGTGGACGTCCTTGGAGACGTCGGGGTTTACTGCATCTGATGGGAGAGTTGTTTCCTCCGGCTCGTCTTCTTGGAACATCGGATTGTTGTGGAGGTTCGGAGGAGTACTGCCTCCAGTCCCAGCAACCTCCAGTGGTGTGGACGATGAATCTCCCACTGTAGCAGATTTTGTCTTAGAACGGGTGCCTTGGAAAACTCCGGTGGTGGGCACCCGCTTAGACGACAGTCTCTTAATCATAGTGGTTGAAATCTTCGGGCTGGAAACATTTGTCTTCTTCTCTCTCCCATCAGCGGGGATTTTCTGAGCAGATTTGCAGGAGACGACGGGAAGTGACTCATCCTCTGAACATGGTTGTTACAGTCTTTGGAAGATGGACTGCCGGTCTTCTCGTATCGTCGCATTGTTGTAACAGCAGTTGACGATAACTTGGGTGCAGTGACGTCCGTCGGAGGACTCTTCGCACCCCGATGCACCTTCTCTTTCCTTGCGTTTGTGGAGGATGGCCTCACGCAAGTCAGATGTGTCTGGATCGACCATGTTCGCTTCCTGGATTTTGGGAGACTTTTGCGAACCTCTCTGTCTGTTTGCCGCCGGGGGCTGAACTTGAGTGGTTCTGTACAACTTTCCATCTGAGGACCGCATAACAGTATGTGGGACGCCCGGATGGTCAGAGGTCGAATCAGCGGATCGAGTTTGCCAAGCTCGCGCTGCCCTAGACTTCTTCGCTCTAGTGCGTAAGGGCATATAGTAGGAAGAGTCTAAGTGATGCTTGAGAGAGTCAGACATGTCTTCTTGGGAGTATAAGAGATCAGGACCATAGGAGAGACGGTCGAAGACGGAGCCGCGTGGATTAGGCGTCATGCGGCTGGCATCAATAATCTTCATGCGGCTGGCAGTTGTGGCCGCATAGGCTTTCTTCATGCGGCTGGGAGTCTCGACCGCATGAGTTTTCTTTATGCGGCTGGATGATCTGGCCGCATAGACCTCCTTCATGCGGCTGGAGGATCTGGCCGCATAGACCTCCTTCATGCGGCTGGCAGTTTCAGCCGCATGAGCATCCTGCATGCGGTTGGCAGACTTGGCCATATGAGTGTTCGGCTTCTTCTTGGGGCGCATAGAATCACTCTTTGTCCCTGCAAGTCTAGCATCATAGTACTTTTCTCTGCCGGACTTGGGGACAGCAGAGTCCTCTATGGCTTGAAGTGGAGCCGTATGAGAGTTGCCTTCGCCGTCTTGGGTAGCAGAGAGTATTCCATCCAAAGCTTGGAGAGGAGCAAATGATTTTGGCCTCCCCTCGCTGTGAGCTTTCTTTGTACGGGTTCGCTTCTGGACCGGGCCAGCGCTTCCCTCAAAGAGCATTTCTTCAAACGCCTGTTGGTCGAAGCGGACGACCATCTTCTGTTGCGTGGAGCCAAGTTTGGCTGCATCAGATTGCGTCACCAACTCCTCAGCCGTGGAGAAGTTTATCCCCAGCAGAGTCGCCATCGTGTTTGCATTGATTGTAAAAGAACAGAACAATTATCGGAGGACTGAACTTAGACTCACAATACAAACTCTCTTGTACAAAGAAAGCCTAGGGACGAAAACCTAGGTACAGCAATCTAAGTACAATTGTTTATTTTAGATTCTGGGAGATGACGGTAGAGGCTCGGGAAAGCGACGGCAGCTCTGCCTTACTCCTTGGACGATCGGGTGCAGCCTTGGCTCTGTAGAAGAATTGCTCGACGTTGATGAAGGAATGCTCTCCTCTCTCTAGCTCTCTGGCTCTCTGTGTCTCTTTTTTTTATCTGAGATTCTCCTCTCTCTATATGTCTCTCTCCTTCTGCAAGGGAATGGCACCTTGCTATTTATAAGAGTGGGGGGCATCATTAGGGTTTGCAATGATTGCCCATTAAAAGTCGGCGGCTAGGGATCACTGGATCTGGGCCGTTCATCTTGAATATACGAGATTTGAGCAATAAATATGATTGCATCAAATCTTTTCTGGGTAATTAATAATGATTGACATAAATTCTCCTGATTTGTCATGCCAACCTCGAATTTCCCGACACGTGTCATTAATTTGCTTGATTGCAAATGATCTGATTTGATCCCAATATTTTATTGGGATTTGTTGAGAGATTTCGATCGATTTGATGCCACGTGTCCCGCTATCATGCCACGTGTCTTAACCGCGAGCCACTGTAAAAATCTGAGCCGTAGGAAGGTTGCTCCTCATTGAGCCGCATAAGGCTGGCCACGTGTCAAGGCTGCTTGAAAGTGGCCCTGGCTCCCCCATGAACATTTGAATCGCATGGTAATAATCTGAGCCACATGAGTGTAGGTGACCGCATGATGAGTGCCTTCTTCGTGAACCGCATGAAGATAGTCTTCATGAGCCGCATGGGGATAGTCTTCGTGAGCCGCATAGGGATAGTCTTCGTGAGCCGCATGCAACTGTCCACGTGTCAAGTCCTTATGAAGGTTTCTGGATTTCGGGAGATTGTGTCAGAGATTTCCTTCATTTTCCTACGAGTCTGCCATTATGACGGAGTCATAATTGTATTTTTGTGTCAGGGCTGTCATGTGTCAGATCTGTCAGCCGTCAGAGCATTTAATGCAGTAAAGGACAAACGAAAGAGATATTTTGCAGGCCACGTGGCTCCTCTCTGAACCGCATAGAATTTATTTGAGCCACATGGATGCTTGGGCCGCATGGATCCTTGAGCCGCATGAACTCTCTGAACCGCATGGGACTCCCTGGCCGCATGGCTCTTTCTTTATTCTTTTCCATGCTTCTACAGCCGCATAAGTGTCATGCGACCTAGATGACACTCTCCTGGCCGCATGGAGACGTACGAACCCTGCTTTTGGGCGACGTTGTCACGACCTGCACCGAGTGAAAGGGCACGAGAAGTGACGAACGCCTAGCCTACACCGCAGTATCGGCGGTAGAACGTTGTCCTGAGTCACAATATCTAACACAGTCTAAAATAAGCTCCGAATGGAGAGTAATAATAAGTAACTCAATCACAATACTAAGATGGAATAGAAGAAAGAATCTCAAGAGAGTCACAGATAAAAAGTCTTGGTGTAAACCACCAGAATAAATCTCAGGTACAACTCATAATGTCTCAAATAGAAATACAAATAAAGTACTAAATCACAGCTAGACTACGGGCAAGTCCTCAGCGACTGTGGGATCCTCCTAAGGGTCCACGTCGCCAGTGTCATCTAAGCCAATGCCATAATAAGTAGGGCAGTACTCCTCATCAATACCTGTAAAATTTTTAACATGCCCAGTCAGGACGGAACGAGCACATATCTCTCACAACAGTTCATAGCAGGAATGGACATATAAAGCAAGCTATAGAAAACTATACATGAATTGCTGTAAAGAAAGTCAACAAGAGAGAGACTATAAAATGAGATATAATATGATAAATAGAGAAATGTAACCTTCTACGTGATTTAGAGCATGAATTGGTTATGTAAACGGTCTGGGTTGCACATGGATACAGCTATGGAGTGCACATGGATACCTACTCGGGATAATGATCACATAACCAACTACACTCTCCCTGCCCCCAATCAATACACAAGGATCAATGCATGTTATGTTATTGCACATGGATAACAACTACTGTATACATGGAGCTCATATGGTCATGAGTATACATGAATAACATATGAGTGCACATGGATAAATATGAATACATGGAGTACATGATGGCCATGATAAAGTACATGAACATGACATACTCGATGTATCCGAGGGGATAACATCGCATGAAAAGATCCATAGGGTACTAATCCGTGTGAACGTCGTGTCAGCATCAAGTATACTAGTCTATAACAAGAGAACATATCCAAAGAAGTATGAAAAAAATCAGAGAATGTACTCGCCTGGCAAATCGAACTGCTGATGATGAGGTATAACTAAACTGGGGCAATGTAAACCTATTTAAAGTACACACATGTCACAACTAAGTCCACAATATCAAAAGTAATAGCTACAATGCAAGACTACATGCTTCTAGGTCCATTTTGGTCAAAGTCAACCCTCGGTCAACTCTGGTCAAACCTGGTCAACGCTGGTCAAACTTGGTCAAACATGGGTCAACTAGTCCGTCTACTAATTTCTAGGTCATACACAAAATTCTAGGTCATTTGGAGTTCATTTGAGTTGAATTGGATCAAGTTTGACCCAAAGTTGACTTTTGTCAATTTGGTCAACTTGTCGGCCAATTCGACTAAACTAAGCTCGAAATGACAAACCAAATCTGTCCTAGGGCTCCTATAGTTATATACACAACTACAATCTAATCTAAGAGAATTAACAAGCATAAATATATGTATACATATAGGTATATACACACATGTGTATATACAATACAACCAAACCTTATTTCTAACAAAAGATGATGTGTGTGTGTGTATTGGTGCTTACTGAAATAAGGTAAATCTGAGATTAAAAACAGTAAAACGCAACCGTGGAATTACTCAAAATAATATACTATTTATATACATATATACAAAGTAAGAAACTACATATATATACGTATCTATGTACACAACGTTTAAATGGAAAGATACGCAATGATGCGAGATAAATAAAGAGTCTAAAATCTGGAATAATATCTCCCTCGACCCATTCTCAATATGTATGCATTAGGAATGGGTTTCAACGGGATATTATATATATATATATATATATATATATATATATATATATATATATATATATATATATATAATTGAATATATATGTATACAAAACTATATAGCAAGCATGTATACTCATAATTGATGAAAAATTATGAAACAAAACCAAAGGTTGGTTCCCACAAATCTGAAACGTCATATAAGTCCTGAAAACTCAGATTTTGTAAGCTAAGAAGCTGGAAATCAAAATATCGCATTTAACTCAAAAATCGAAATTTAAAGAAAACTCATCCAATTCACACAACGACCCAAAATGCAAAATACACCAAACGAACCGGCGAAACTAGGCATACACGTTGGTCTCGACCCACGTGATGCATTCGTATACTCTCGGGTTCGAAATCGTGTCCGTGTCGTGTCCACAGAATGTGTATCGGAACTTCCCGATACCGCGTGGTACGCGTGCGTTCTCGCTCGTTTGAGCGCCGCACACGCAACGAAACGCCACGTGCTTGTACACATAGTTGGGGGGAGGGTCCTGGGGTAGGTCTAGGACACGATGACATGACGACACGCTGCGCCAAAGCGACGCACGCAGCCCCCGCACCCGCGCGGCCTGCTGCGCGCGTGCGCGCACCCGCGTGCCCTCGTGCGCGTGGTTCCGACCTCGCTGCTCCCTCGTTGGGCCACGCCGCGACTCGGGGTTCATCCTACGGGTCGTCTAGGTCTAGGTCGACATGTTCCGGGTCCTGGAATGGGTCTTTGCTGTGTCGTGTGCGCGCACGAAGTCCGTCTCCGCGACAAAAATGACAGGCTGAATGCACAGTGGCTGAGCGGTGCACGCACAATTTCTCCGCGCTCGCTCAACAAAAAGTCATGAAATTTTACGAGCATAAGGGCAGAGGTTGCCCCCACCTGCTCACAAATTTTCACACAAAAATACGCTCTGTGCATTGAGAAATCACACGCGGACAGCAGGGCACGCACGGCCTCGTGCACGGGATCCGTGCACGTGCGTCCGTTGCCCGAAACGCTGCTGAAACGATGTCAAACCCAAATTCGGCTTCACGAAAGTTTATCAAAATTATATTATCTAAACATCCATGAAGTCGGAATCGAAAAAAAACAACTTTCTATCCTAAGCGGCATTTCGTCGAACACGTGCCGTAAGGGACCGACACGGGCTCGATACCTCCATCAAACGGAGTCGAAATCCCACCAAATTTCGTGGGCAAGGCTAGGGCACCTATATGGATGCAAAAATGAAGAAAAAACCAGATTTGTAATGGTAGATTAGGATTTACCTATTGAGTGTCAAAACTCAATGATCGGGGCTCCTCGGTTGTCGTGTCGGCCGATTTCCCTCCAGGAAAAACCTCCGTCTGCACTCCAGAAATTCTCTAGCAGATCCTCCTCTCCTCGACGAGCGCAACGGAGTTCGTTTGGGAAGAAACGGACTCCGGATGAAGGAAATAGGTGTTTTAGAGAGATGGATCTTTTAGGGTTTCTTTGTGGAGGCTCAAAATTTCACAAATGATGAAAAGAGGAGGGGGTACTGCTGTGTTGGGCGGCCAAGGGGGTCTCTAGGGGTTAGGGTTTCACTTGGGCCAACTCATTCTCAATTAGAAATGGGCCCAAGTCAAAAAGCTTAAAGGCCTACATGCAAAAGGGCTAAATAAATAAATAAAAGCCTTAAAAAATAATCTAATGCATAAAAATAATTTCTAAAAATGAAATAACCATCCTAATGCATGGTTAGGCCCCTATACAATGTCCCCTAAGGTTAAACCAGTTGCTAGCACAACATAAGTCAACATATTCAGAAAATCACAAAAGGCCAAAATGGCTAAAAGACTAAAATCATCTAAACCACTCCAAAAATAGAGATTAAATCTAAATAAATTTTTAAAAACAAAAATGTGAATTTAATTACATTATTAGGCTTCCAGTGAAGGTTGACTAAGGTCAAACTACCAAGTCACCAGTCTACAATCAATCATATCACACTGCAATCAATCTAATTAATAAATAGATAAAAATTAAAAATAAGAATCATAAAAATTCAAATAAATCACAATTACAAAAATACCCTTAAAATTGAAAAGTGAGTGTGACAGACATCCCACGTCTCATCTTTTTTGTCAAAGTGTCAGAACTGTCATGTTTTGCCAGGACTTGTCAGCTTTATCAGTCGAACTGCTCCTCCTTGGTCGCATATTTTCCTTCTACAACTGTTCGTCGATGGACCACATATGTCTTTGAACAGTCATGCGGCTTTCTTTCATGCGTACCTGTTTGGTCCAATGTACCTATGCAATAATTTTTAACCCGCATGAACTCTATATTTTTCATGTTTCTACATACGCAACCTAAAAGAGCTACAAGGTTCCAGGGACGGTTGCGTACATCAGGAGATTCATCTCAAATCTCTCTGGACGTTGCAGACCGTTCACTCAACAAATAAACAAATGTGTATCTTTCGTATGGACTGAAAAATGCCAGTAAGTATTTGAAGACATAAAGCGGTACCTGATGAACCCTCTAGTCTTAGTACCTCAAATCACAGGAATATCCTTCCTGATGTATGTTCGAGCAATGGATCATTCTCTTGGTACCCTATTAGCCCAGAAGAACAAAGAAGATCATAAGCAAGCTATCTATTATCTTAGTCGCACAATGATCGGTGCTGAACATCGATACAATCCAGTAGAAAAAGAATGTTTAGTCCTGATGTTCACTGTCCAGAAAATATGACATTATATCACAGGCCAGACCATTCATGTCATCTCCAGAGTCAACCCTCTCCAAGTCTTGATGAAGAAGCCCAGTACACTCAATTCTAGACTCGCTATATGGGCCATACTATTAGCACATATAATATGATCCATGTCCCACAAAAGTCTGTTAAGGGTCAAGCCCTAGCTGACTTCCTGGCAGCTCATCCAATTCCTGAGACTTCTAAACTCTATGATAAAATTTCTGATAAAACTCTGGAATCTAATATGACTTCAGAAAGAATCCTTGCTTGGCGTCTATTCTTCGATGGTGCATCCAGAATCGGAGCCAAAGGCACAATCATCGTTGGAGTTGGAATCGTTCTAGTATCACCAGAAAGACTGGCCTTTCAAAGAGCCTATTCCCTGGACGAGCCATGCTCTAACAATGTCACTGAATACAACGCTCTACTCATCGGTCTCCAATTAGCTAAACAGTTGGATATCGAATACCTTGACGTATATGGAGACTCTAAATTAATTGTCAATCTGGTTAGAGGCACGTATGAAGTTCGGTATCAAGATCTCGTTCTATACCATGAAACAACAGCCAAATTGGCTACATCATTCAAAGGCTTCTTCATTGAACATGTATGCCGAGCTTGCAATACAGAAGCCGATGTGCTTGCTAATCTAGCAGTAGTATTAGCGATCCATATGAAAAGACAATAGATGATCGTCATCACTAACATGAAATTATTCTGCATCGAGAATAATTTGCATCTGGAATCCAGTAATTCAGTTGAGATTTGTACTACGAATGAAGACTGGAGAGCTCCTTTCATTGACTTCACGGTACATGACATCTTACATGAAGATCCCAAAGAAGCCATAACAATTCGTCGACGATCACTCTGATTCTACTACAATCATACCTCCAAAACACTATACAGGCGATCATTTGACGGTATGCTCTTATACTATCTTACGGAAGATGAAGTAAAATAGATACTACGTGAAGCCCACGATGGTGTCTGTGGTGCACATCAGCCTGGTCCTAAGCTACAGGATCGGATCCGACGCATGGGATGTTATTGGCCAACCATAGTGTTAGACGCTATTGAATATTCAAGAAAATGTCGGACATATCAAATCCATGCAGATTTCATTCATCAACCATCAGAATTCCTGTATCCGACTGCAGCATCATGGCCCTTCGAAGCTTGGGGCATGGATGTCATTGGTCCCATTAATCCGCCTTCATTCCGAGGACATTAGTTTATCCTAGCTATAACCGATTACTTCTCAAAGTGGGCAGAAGCTGTACCGTTAGTCGAAGTCAAGACAAGCAGTGTCATTAACTTCATTAAAAATCATGTGATCTACAGATTCAGTGTTCCTCGGCGAATTATCCATGATAATGGACATCAATTCGTCAGTCAGAAGTTCACTCGATTCTGTGATGACAATCGGATCAACAATGTTGCTTTTACAGCCTACAATCCCGTAGCTAATGGTTTAGCGGAAGCATTCAACAAGATGATCATCAAGCTTCTCAAGAAGTTCGTTTCCACCAATAAATGTAACTGGAGCGAAAAGCTTGGAGAATGTCTATGGGCCTACCGTCCTACTGTAGGCACTCTGACTTGTTGTACACCTTTCTCTTTGGTGTATGGATGCGAAGCTGTCATGCCATTGGAGATTCAAATCCTTTCTCTAAGGATTGCCATTGCCAACGAGCTCACAACAAAAAATAATGACCGTCTTCGACTTCAGGAGCTTGAAGCACTTGACGAGAAGCGACTACTAGCTCAACAACACATCGAGCTATATCAAGCCCGTATCTCAAAAGCCTTCAACCGTAAAGTCAAAGTACGAGCATTTCAAAAAAACGAGCTAGTCCTTACCATCAGACATCCTATGACTATGGCACACATGAGTAAGGGCAAATTCGAACCAAAGTGGAAAGGTCCCTACATTATAAGCAAAATTTTCTCTAACAGAGCTTATCAACTGTCAGGGACGGATGGCCGAATCGCTATGATGCCTATCAACGGCAAATTCCTGAAGAAGTACCATGTTTGAAAGTGTGTTCTGTATTTTTTAACAAATATTGTACATACTTCAAATCTTTAAATTATTTACTTGTCTGCAAATCCCCAGCGGAGTCTATCCAGATCTTATGATACATCTTCATTGACCCACAACATCTACTACATAATTGTAAACATTATCTTTTGAAATCTAGCTGTTTTAAAAGATATTCTATCCTTGAGTCCAAGTTGACCCATGGATAAACAACAGATATACGAATTCACGTCCATATTACCTCTGAATTTTGCTATCTACATTAACGACTCGTCACGTCTACATTACCTCTGATGATGTTGCCTCAGAAATGACAATATTTTAAGTTATATTCTGTCATGTCCACATTACCTCTGAACAGATATAATAAGTATTATTATTTTCAAGAGATATGTCATGTCCAGTACCTCTGAATATATTTCTTATTCCTATCTATTGCCTGTGTCTCAAACAGATACGTAATAAGTAATAAAGCCACAAAACATCATTATTTTCATATCACGCAAAATCATTACGTTCATCAAAACATTCAACAAAACAAAAAAGTTGTTACAATTAGATAACTTTATTTGGAAGGCTGGGTGCTAAGGTCGGTGATCAGCCTCTTCAAAGATTCGGCTCGCTCCACTCTGGAGTCAATCACCCTTTTTTTTGCCAAGTCTCTCCCAGACTCTGGTTCAAAAGTTACAGTGAGTTAACTTGGCGTTCAATTTTTGCACCCTGAACTCGGACGAATTCATCTCGTTGTCTCATTAGATCATCCAGTCGGCTCGAAGTAACTTGGTATAATTCAAGAACTTCTTCGTGCTTCTTGGCTGCTGTGATCGACGTACAGAGCTTGGCCATTTTCCAGCTCTTAAAGACGAGCTTGACCCTCAGTTGCTTCTTTCTCTTTCTCTGCGGCTTTAGTCTTATAGAGCTCAATGGAAGAGGTAGCCTCAGCGATGCTTGACTCCAACTCCCCAGATCGCACAATGAAGGCAAGTACAGAATCTTTCAATGCTGCCTGTCGTGCTTCATATTCACAAGCCATCGCTTCACATTCTGCATCTACCAGCTTCTGGATATTGCCTACATAGGTGACATTTATATTATTTTATGTTTTTTATTATGAATTGTTAGAAAGAACCTAGAACAACTAGAAATACCACTTAATAATAATAATTAACTCACATGATTACTGTGTTGATATTGGTGAGTTGGGTTAATTCACTTCTTAAGTAAAGAGTTAAGATGTATGGACATTATGTTTATTTCTAGTTTCAAAAAGTTGTAAACGAAGTTTCGCATTTTCAGTTGGCCAGAAGAGCCTTTTGTAATCTCGTTTCAAGTTGTCAATAAAAAAAGAATTTTGTTCATGTCTTGTTATAATTATTTGATTTTATGCATTAATGTTCCCCTATTTCATTGTCTATTTAGTCTATTTTGTTAATGTACAAGTTTATACCTTGTAAAAGTATAACTTAGACTTGTACGACATCATGCCCATTGACGACTCATTGATCCTCTGAGACCGGGGCATGACAGTACGTGTTATTCATACCCTTTTCATGAAATGAGATTTTTCATATTGCATGGATTTACGTATACTGATCTTGTATCATGATCATCCTAGTGCGTGCTCTTGATCATCGATACCTTGTAGTACATGTGATAGCAGATTTGTAGTCTTGTGCGCCGTGGTTTTTTTCTTAATTTACGTGCATCGGGGATCACATCAGTTATCTTATGAGATGCTCGATATACTTCAAAAATAATTAATGACTTATTTATACTACTATATAATAAGAAAAGTAGGTTTCACCGTGAAAGATTTTGTTCCAAAAATGCCCTCATCTATGAATACGAATTAAAGTTGTTCATTAAATTTAATATGGGTAGTTATGTAATTACCTATAGAAGAAAAAAAATTAAGAAACTGTTATTTGTTCTTCCTGAGTATTATGGAATACGTGCAAGGCATGTGCATATATACTAGTGTAATTTATAAGGATTTCTTTGGTTTCATGAGTAACTTAGCTAATTTCCAGATCATCCGGGACTTGTAAAAACCTATGTCATCGTCATCGGACTAGGGTTGCATTTGGTTCACTGTAATATAATCGTAATGGAATTGAGTTTGTAATGTAATTGAATAACAATTACATTACTATGTTTGGTTGCAACATGTAATCAAACCATGTAATGTAATGTCAATTACATTCATATGTTTGGTTTACCATGTAATGTAATTGAGTTTCTAATTTAATTTTTTTAAATACAATATAAAAAAGTAGATCAATAAAAATTTCAAATACAAAAATAAAATAAATAAAATAAATTAAAATTAAATAATAAATGAATAAAAGGGAAATTTTGTTTTGTCCTTCTGCTAAAAAAAGACCAAAAATGACAAAAAACGACAAAAAAATAAAAATGACCAAAAATGACAAACAAACAAAATGAAAAGAACAACCAACAACGAAAGCGATAAAAAATGGAAAGCGACAAAAAAATTCAAAAATAACAAAAAAGGGAAAAAAAAAAAACCATCAAAAGTGACAAAAAAACGATAAAAAAATGACCAAAAATAAAAACTAACCAAAAAACGACAAAAAATGAAAGAAAAAAACTAAAAAGGAAAAAAAAACTAAAAACAAAAACGACAAAAACGACAAAAACGAGCAAAACGACCAAAAATGACAACAGCGACCAAACGAAAAAAGTACAAAAAAGGATCAAAATGGCAAAAATGAAAAAAAACGACAAAAAAAGACAAAAACAAGAAAGGATTTAAAATGACAAAAACGATAAAAAAAAAAAGAACAAACGCGATAAAAAAGAACAAAAAGCAACCAAAAACAATAAAAAAGAGCAAAAATGACAAAACGACAAAAAAGGAAAAAGTTCAAAAACAAGAAGGGATCAAAACAAACAAAAAAAGACAAAAAAGTTATTAAAAACTTGCAAAAACGACAAAAAAAACGAACAAAAAGACCAAAAATAACAAAAAATGCAAAAACGAACAGAAACCAAAAAAAGACCAAAAAAGGCAAAAAAATGCAAAATCTAAGAAAAATTAAAAAATTCGACCAAAAAGGTCCAAAAACGAGAAAAAAAACAAGCAAAAAGCGAACAAAAATGAGCAATAAAGGAAAAAAATGAGCAAAAAAGAAAAACAAATAAATAATAAACAAAAACTATAAAAAATGATTAAAAAGGTCAAACAATGGCCAAAAATGATCGAAAAGCGGCAAAAAACGAGCAACATGGACAAAACCGGCCAAAAACGTGTAGAAGCGATAAAAAAAAGGTGTAAAAAGGACAAAAAAACGAAAAATTATGCAAAATCGACAAAAAATGATGAGAAAGTGCAAAAAAGCAAAAAAAAAAGTGCAAAATCGACAAAAAAATAAAAAAAATATGGAAAAACAGTCAAAAGTGACGAAAACCGATAAAATATGTGGAAAAACACCAAAAGCAACCAAAAACGATGAAAAAGGTGCAAAAATGGTTAAAACGAACAAAATCGACCAAAAAACGATAAAAACGTGCAAAAACAAGTAAAAAAGTGAAAATACAGCCAAAAGCGACCAAACACAATAAAAAAATATGTAAAAATGGTCAAAAACATACAAAATCGAAAAAAAACGATAAAAAAATGTGGAAAATCGCAAAATACGTGCAAAATTGACAAAAAATGATAAAAACGTGCAAAAATAATTAAAAAAGTGAAAAAATAGCCAAAAGCGACAAAAAACAATAAAAATATATAAAAATGGTCAAAAACATACAAAATCGAAAAAACGATAAAAATGTTTTCACAAACGTGCAAGATCGACAAAAATGATTAAATAACGACAAAAAACGTGCAAAAACGACAAAAAATAATAAAAAACGTAAAAAATAGCCGAAGTGACCAAAAACGATAAAAAATTTAAAAATGTTAAAAAAAGTACAAAATCGACAAAAAAAGATGAAATATGTGAAAAAATCATAAAAAACGTGTAAAATCGAATAAACGATAAAAATGTGCAAAAACGACAAAATTCGTGCAAAAATGACAAAAAAACAATTAAAAACGTGAAAAAACAGCAAAAAGTGACCAAAAATAATATAAAATGTGTTAAAATGGTCAAAAACGTACAAAATCGACCAAAAACGATAAAAAGGTAAAAACAATAAAAAAACATGCAAATCGACAAAAATCGATTAAAAAATGTACAAAAAAGGCAATTGCGTACAAAATCGACCAAAACCGATAAAAACGTACAAAAGCGACAAAAAACGGCCAAAAACATGCAAAAACGACCAAAAATGGAAAAAAGAAAAGAAAAGAAAAATGCCCAAAACGAGCAAAAAGGGCTAAAACGAACAAAAACGACAAAAACAAACAAAAACGACCAAAAATGACCAAAAACGAACAAAACGACCAAATTATTGCATATCAACCTTCCGCTTAAGTTGTAATGTAATCGCGATTACATAGGTTTTGTGATGTAATTGAGTTTAGAAGAAACTGATGTAATATAATCAAACTTGTAATCACGATTATATTACATCTATTTTTTTTGTCCAACCAAACATCCGAGTTAGATTGACAACGTAATGCCAATAATATTACGTTTTTCAATCCTGCAAACCAAACGGGCCCTAGGTGTAACCCATGTATCCCTTAATTCCATAAGAAAAAAAAATTGATCTAATATTTTAGATATTCACAAATTGTAATTAAAGAATATTCTAATTATCAATAACTAAACAAACCTAATTAGTGAAGAGGGTTAATATTTATGTTAATAGGGCAAAAATAATTTTAATAAAATAGATTCCTTGCTCCCTAAGGAAGGAGAATTTTTTAGAAAGGAGTTTGCTAGTTTAACTAATCACATGGAAATTAATTTGTAAGAAAAAAATATTTTTGCAAATCATAATCTAGCGTATAAATAGGCCTCATTTTGAACACCGTTGTGATCCCTAAATAGAAACTCTTGAAATTTAGTTTACCCACATTTTTTTAGTTTCCCACGTATTTTTCAATCCCAGCTCCGGCGAGTTCCGGCGAAGCTCCGCCGTGTTCGTTGACTTTCTGACGAACTTCACTGTCATCACCGATTGGCTCCGGGTCCGACTCCGGTCTTCACCCTCATCCTCCCCTCTGGCCAAGAACCACCGCCGGGATTTCCTTCTTCCATCCCCACCAGTCCTCCGGCCGCCGTCCCTGTAACCTGACGCCAGCTCGACCGACCACCACCACCGACTTCCCTATCACTACTGCCCGTTCGGCACTTCCAACATCGTCTCCGTCCCGATCCTCAACGGACGACGCCCGACCATCCCGTCGCTCCAGCGCTCCCTGTGCTCCTCCACCCATCTCGTCCAGCGCTTCGATCCCCGTCGTGTCGCCTCTACCCGCTCCTGGGTCTCCAGCGACCAGATCCCGTGGATCCAGTCCCGCAGCAGCGCAGTGGTTCCGCCTCCGGTGCCGATTCCTGATGACCTCCACCGGATCTAAGCAACCAAGCTCTCATGTCGATCGGTATGATTCTTATTTCTCTCTCCATGATTTTTGGTTTAGGGTCTGCTTGGATTGAAGGCAAAAAATAAGCAGAGTTAAGTGGGGGCTAAATGAGGTGGAGTTAAGTGAGGGGAGTAGAGTCAATACATAGAATCTTGTTTGGATTAAAGAGATAGTTAAGTAGGGGTATTTAATAACTCTTTGCTTGGAGTGAAGGTTTTGAGTGAGAGGAGGATTAATAAACTGAAAATTGCTGAAATACCCAATTTCGGGGTGAGAGTTTATGAAAAATTCACCATAGGTTTTATGAAATATCCAAAATTATATATTTTCACGTTAAATATTCCAAGATTCTTTTTAGATTTCTGTATTTACAAAATTACCATTTTGATAATACCATAACTACTCCTTCGCACCAATTTGGTCATATATATGTATTTGAATTCACAAACTCAGATTTGGATTGCGATTTTTGTCTTCTTCTTTTCACGAGAAATCTGAATTCCATTGCTCTCATCTTCAGCAAAGATCGCAAAGATCATTCGTAGTTCATTGTGCTTTTCTTCAGTCGAACTCCGATCATCATTCATCATCATCATCTTCTTCGTGGAGATATTTGAAGTTTTTCGGCGATTAGGTCAATTGTGGAGAGAAGATCTTCTTCTTCTTCTTCTTCTCCATAAGAGTTAGCATCGTTCTAAATAGTGGTTATCCTATCCCTACTACAATCGAGCGAACGTCCGCTTACTCTCCTTTTCACAGTTGCTAAGTTATACGCATATAACTTATTGATCACCGCTCATATGGACCCACCCCCACCGAAGTTATGGTAAGAGTTCCCAACGGATGATTTACTCGTTCTAGTGGTAAGAGTGTCAAACCGAGAAATTTACTCGTTCAATTCGGGAGTAGGTAGAATTTCGGTAGATCATGATATGAGTATTGATAATAAGGATAGTTTAACAAAGTAAGTGAAGTAAGGGGAGGAGCGAGACTCATGGTAGGGTAGTACGGACAGTCAAACAGTGGTACTTAAGGGGAACACGCGATTTCCGAGCGGAGCGAGAGCAATCGCGTAGCCGATCTGGTACCGAAGGGACCAAAGGAGGGGCCCTGAAATCAGGAATCACGAACGAGGTACGAGTGGAGTAGAGGAAGATTAGAGGGCAGTCAAATCGAGGAATTTACTCGTTCAATTCGGGAGTAGGCGAAATTTCGGTAGATCATGATATGAGTATTGATAATAAGGATAATTTAACTGTCACGTGCCAGTCCCAAAATACATGGGACTCGGCCACATGGCAATGGCCAGCTACGTATCTAAGTAGACTCCAGTCCAAATCGAATACGCAAAGCTGTCCTAGATTGGTGTAACTACCTCTGTAACATGTTTAAATCTCAATCCACAGAAAAAATCATAAAGAATGTGGAATATGAGAACCAGTCTGCAGCCTAATAATCATATTTTCCGAAATAGACTCAAAAGGAAATAATATGAGTCTATAAATACTATGCTACTAAGCGATCAAAACAACAGGAAATAAAATATATAAACTGCAAAGAGTGAATACCTACAAGGAGTACATACATGAAATATAATAGGAGATCATCAATAATCCGGCAAGTTCTTTGTAGACCACGCGACCTAAATCTGGAGAGGAAACCAGGTCCTTAGCGGGACGCAACAAGGTACATAATATATAGGCCAATGTACAACAATAAGGAATGAATGGATAAATAAAGTAAGACTGATAAATGTGGTGAATCTAACATAACCAATCTAAAATGTAAATGGAATTTAAGAAACATCACTCGAACACGTTGGCTGTCACGGTGTAATCCGGAGTTCTGATACAGAACTCCGGTAACTATGAAAATCCGCAGTTCCGATAAAGAACTGTGGTAACTATGAATATCCGAGGCTTTGGGTAAGAGGCCACGGTAACAATATGGGAAAGTAGCCCAAGCGCACGGTGTATGTTTCTCCCTGCCCATGTGACTTCACGAATCGTATCCACGAATCGTTCGGCCAGAATCTCTAACTAGGACAACGAGTCATAATAGAATAGTAACAGTACACGCATATCAATGTTATCATCCTATAATCAACTCGAATTTCCGTATATCAAGATGTTAAGTATGGGAATCCGTCGATAATGTAGTGTCACATGAACATGTCCTAGGGTCAGAGTGTACCCCACAACGAATTGTCGCGGTAACGCGAATGTAAAAAATCTAGTATCGATACCCAATGGCGCTAACGTCCATCGACACCCGAGTGTGATTCGGAAGCGAAGTACCGAACGCGGTCCTAGGTGTTGAAATTAACAAAGCAGAGTAAAAAAATTAATGATACAGATTAAAACTGAAGTACAAGAGTGGCAAGGTGCACTTGCCTGGTTCCGGTTGCTGGAAAAGAAGAGCTAGTCCAACGTCGAAATTCGAAGAGTCCCGAAGACCTAGTGGATAAATTAGGAGTTTATTAATTATTTATTGGATTTTAATACTCATCAAAATAAAAGGAAGGGTATTATTTAAATGAATAAACAATACTGACTTCATTAAAAAGGCCCAAATAAAAATAAACTGATCCTAATTATAAGCTACATGTGAACAAATTGATTATTAAGCAGCTATAATATTATGGGGAGAGATTAAGGTGAAACTTTGGTTTAATAAAATACATACCTATTAGAAGCCATTTTATTCTTTCATGGCTACTGTAGGATTGAAGGTTCTTTACTGATTTAGCTAGTAGATGAACTTTCTTAACCTGTAGGCATATGAAAATGCGTATGCACACATTACTTAATTTAATCCTCCTATGCACAATTTTCCACTCACTACAAGAAAAATATCCTTTTATAACGATTGAAAAGAAGCTATTACAACGGTTCATATATAAGCGTTACAGAATTTCAGCAACACCACATATTATGACGATTTTGAAGAGTTTTTGACTTATTATAACATTTTTTACATAAAAACGTTATATATAGTATATGTTTATAACGATTATATATTAGAACATTATAAAATGTTCTAAAAAAATTAATTCAACAAAAATAAGTCAACTCTCTTATGTCCCAAAACCCGATTCTGGCGCTCTTTTTTTTTCTTTCCCCCAAAAAGTTTTCCCGAGCCTATCAAATTGCCTCGTTTGGTTCGCGGAATGGAAGGGAAAGGAAATCAATTCCTTGTCATTTCCTTTCCTTTGGAAAATTTTATTTCTCATTGATTTTCCTTTCTGATGTTTGGAAATGCTAAGGAATGTGGAAAGGAAAGTGATTACTTCAGGCCTCGTTTGGTTCGCGGAATGGAAGGGAAAGGAAATCAATTCCTTGTCATTTCCTTTCCTTTGGGAAACTTTAATTCCTATTGATTTTTCTTTCCGATGTTTGGCAATGCCAAGGATTTTGGAAAAGAAAGTGAATACTTCAATGTGGGAAAGTGATTCCTTCCTAGGATAGATAGAATCACTTTCCCCCCTAATTTCCCTTCCATTGGGAATCACTTTCCTTTCCTCCTCAATTCCTTGGGCACCCAAACATAGGAAAGTAATCACTTTCCTTTCCCAACCGGGAGATTCCGCGAACCAAACGAGGCCTCAATGTGGGAAAGTGATTTCTTGCTTGGATGGATGGAATCACTTTCCTCCCTAATTTTCCTTCCATTGGGAATTACTTTCATTTCCTCCTCAATTTTTTTGGCACCAAAACATAGAAAAGTAATCACTTTCCTTTCCCAATCCGGAGATTCCGCGAACCAAACGAGGCCATAATCTCCTTCCTCCTCTCCTTCCTCCCCAAATTCCAAACTTTCCTCCTCCTCCCCTTCCTCCTTCTCTCCCCCCACCCCCTTACCTCCCCTCCCCTCCCCTCACCAAAACCTACTCATCCAAACCCTAAACCTAACCCCCAAATCCAAACCCTAGCTTCACGAGGAAGTTCAAGTGGAACGAGGCTCGGCCCCCTCCAGACATAATGTCAGCCTTCGTAGAGTTTGCCGACGGCGGGGCCCAGGTGGGGACTCTCGCGTCGATTCTGTCGGTCTGGTTCGGCTCGATCAGGTGCCAGGTGGGGACTCGAGCTACTCGCTACCTTCAAGGCCCCGGACTTCGTCCCTTCGGACGACCCCGACCTCCCCCCTAGGTTCCGGCGTCGATTCTGTCGATCTGGTTGATTTTTTTGAAAATAATCTCTCATTTTTTCTTCTTTTTTGTTTATAAGCCCTCATCAATTAATCAATTAATTATTTCTTTCCTATATGATGAAGTGTTGCTGAATATGGAAAAAGAAGCTGGAGGACCTGTGCGAAGCAATAAACTCCAACAATGAACCTTAGAAAGCAAATAAGTTTTGTGTTTGTGAGAATGTGAATTTCGGTTTTAGTATAGTTTGTCGAATTTTTCTATGGTTGCTAATTATAATTTTGTATTTTGTTTTAGTAGGAGGTTACCAGGATGGTGAATAGTAAATGTGAGATGTACGAGATGAGCGTTGCGGAGCCGGAGGAGCGTCGTATGTTGGATCTCTCGGCGTTTCGAGTGTCACCTCTTCGGTTGATATTCAGGTGCGGAGGGCACGATTTTTTGCATTTTCATTGGATAGTCATCCCTTATGTTGCAGGGAAACAATTATGATCCAACACACTACTAACATTGTATCCATTTTGGAGTGTATGTATGGGTCGTATGCGACACATGTCTTACATGGCGTGACATAGACATGACACCTCTTTTCGAGTGTCTATGCTCGCTTGCTTACTTTAACGCTGTTGTTGGTCTTGTGCGTTGATGGTGCATTTGTAACTTGGGGATGAATTACACTTAACAAAATAGAAAGCTCTTTAATTTTTCTGTGAAGATCCTGATGTGATAATACATGAATATTGTACATGTCTCTTATTATCTTTCTACAAAGAGGAACAAGCTTTCCTCTATGTTAACTTTTTTCTTGTATCAGGTGAGAAAATATAAAATGTCGTTCAAAAGAATCTGATATATGCACTATGCATACTTTGTACATTCAACTGATAGTTTATTTGTTTGGGAATGTTCTGAGTTAAAAGTATTGGGGATTTCCTTCTCAAATTTTAGCAAATTGGTTGTCTTCATTATTCACAATTGCACATGCCACCGCTAGTGCCGATAAACTTGAAAATATCTTTATAATTTACATTTTTCTTTCATATCATAATTCGAAGATTACTGAACCTTACATGTCAGTAGTTTTCATTAACGTAAGCCCAATTTGTTTTAAGTCAGTCATATACACTCTATACCAATGAATGATTTTTGAAGATTTAGGTTTTCTTTTCAGATGGTTCTACTTCAATTTATAATTTTTTGACTAAAGTTTCTAATACATGATTCCTTCTTATGATCCTTGTGTATGGTGCTGTCTCCAAGGGTTTGAACATCGAAGTAGCTTGAGTTCACTGATTCCCGTCAACTGTCAATTCAATTTGCTAATTTCTTAACTTTTGAATTTCTCTTTGTTTGGCCATTTATTGCTCCCTCAAGCCCTAGCACTCCAACACGATATCTGCTACTTGAATGACATATGTATTTCTGCAATAATGGACCTTTATCTATTCCAAAATGCATGATATAACATGTTTCTGCTGCACTAGTGACCTTGTATGTAGCATCGTTTTTATTAGTTACAACATCAATTCTGTGATCTCTAATTAGACTACAAAATTTGAAATCATAGTTATTTTAACTTCTGAAATTATATATAGTTTTGTCGAAAATTGTGGCTTATGTGGAAAGCAAATTGGTGTGGAGTGCAAGGATGGGAGTCCGCCATCATCGGTATTTTCTGAATCATCCTCTCCAGGTACTTGAACATTGGCTTGGTTGTTTATTACCTTCTACATGCTAATCATTTACCATTGGATGCTCATGCATTATAAAGAGTTCAATTAGAAATACATGTATAGGATTTATTAATACCTCATTTTCTCCTTATTTTGCATAGCTTTGAGTGTGATTTATGTATTTTTGTACATGATTTTACTTTCTGAGACTTGTGGGAGGATCACATGGAAAATATCAAAAGGTGCTTAAATATGAAGTTGTTTAGTTATTTTTAGTACAATCATCACCGACATATATTATAATTGTAGGCTGCTAGCTAAGTCCTCGTGTCTTTTTCATCTTATTAACTCTATGACAGGCATCTTTAATCTCTTTTTATATTGCTTGTTAGCTTAATCTTATTCTAAAATTTACAATCTTGGTTTGAAGTTTGACTACCAATATCTGAGAGTAGCAATGGAACCCCACAGTAATGGAGAGCATAGATTTGGTACCTGAAATGAAGTTTTTTTTTTTAAAGTATTTTTTTGAAGATTAAATAAGTACTACTAAGTCATCTTGGGTAAGTTCCTGGGGATTGTCATTTGCCTTCGGATAAAAGCAATGAAGTTTTTATTGTTTTATGGTTATCAATTTACATGTGTAATTTATAGTGTGCTGATTTACAACATCCGCATAGCTCAGTTAGTGTCATTGTTATGTTGCACAAAGAATTGTTGACTGGCTGGCTGCAGATTTTAAGAAAAATGAAGACAGATCTCTTGAAAGATAAGCAAGCCCTTCAACGTCTCACTGAGACTGCAGAGAAGGCTAAAATGGAGTTGTCATCCTTGACTCAGACAAATATTAGGTTAATTTTGACATTCCCTTTTCTTTAGCTGGCTGATAAATGATTTCTTTTCATATTCATCTAATACAGGCTTATTTCTCCTCTACCTTTTGCAGTTTACCATTCATCACAGCAACTGCAGATGGGCCCAAGCACATTGAGACGACCATAACTAAGCCTAAATCTGAGGAGTTGTGTTCAGATCTCCTTGACAGGTAAATTATCTTTTTCTTTGATCTTTTAAGGTTGTTTAGCATGATTCAGATGATCGTGAACAGAAATACATACTTATGATGGTTCAGAAATGCAAATTATTAAATAAGAATACATTACTAGGTGATTCCTGTACTTGTTTACAACAAGTGTGGCATCTACTGATCTATCTATGGCTGCAGTCGTATCTAAATTAGATTTGGTTGACAAGTGGATTAGCAAACTGGTTTTCTTTATAGTGATATCAATATTTGATTCCTAGGTCCTAATTCAACATGGATATCAGTTTGTTCTTGCTTAACAGTTGAGTTCATCAATATAGTTTAGTAATTGAGTTCATCAATATAGTTGAGTAATTGAGTTCATTAATATAGTTTAGAACTAATATAGCTGCTCTCTTTTCAACAAAGGTTATATGTGCTATTTGGACTTATATGTGAGCTCCTTTATTTGGTGGGGTTACTAGAAAACTTGCAATCTCACCTACTAGAAAACTTTATCTGTATGCCCTAGAACAACTATTGTTAGGTGCTTATCGCTTCTCTTAGGCTTTCTGTATGGGTGCTTCTAGTTTATTCTATTGCACTTATATGTGAGCTCCTTTATTTGATGTTTGCAGAGAAATCCATAGAATAGAATATTTTGAATGGTGAAACTAAATAGGTGATGGTAAGTTCTGATGCATATTTTTTATTTCCTCATTGCACTTATGTTTTTATTGGATTTATATTTTCCATATTCCTGGAGCCATTTGTCGATCATCATGCTAGATCAAAAACTGAATCTGAGCCACTTATCAGTCTTCTTTCTTTTGGCTTGTGCTTTGGTGTATTGGGTAAGTGCCTTGCATTTGTAGGCAGTATCTTAATACGATAACTGTTTTTGATATGTGTATCTGCAGAGGGTACTCACTTGGGTTCATTTGGTGGGGTTACTGGAAATTTTGTACGTGCTTCAACCAATGTAAAGTGTCAGGTATAAGATTCACTTCTTAAAAATAGTTGAAGAGACTAAAGTTTGTCAGTTTTTATAACATTACAGTTTGTCTTCTTATTTGTTTGAAAAATGAATAATTTTATTTGTACTACACTACAACAAAAAGACCTATTAATGACGCTTGATAAGTGGATTTCATGACGGCTGATAAAAAAGCGTTATGAAAGTTCGAAATGCCTTTTTCTATGACGGTTTGGGCTAATTTTGGACTTTTTATAACGTTTATAAAACAAAACGTTATTAATATTTTAGAGCGGTGGCAAACTTGTAATATTTTTAAGTTCAATTTTTTTGGGCAAAATGCTGAGAACAGCCTGCGCTTCAACAAAATTTTTCCTCTCCCCTATTCTGGTCTTCTCCTTCTCCTCCTCTTCTTCTCCTTCCTTTTCCCCAACTCCAAAACCCTAACCCGAACCACAAATATCTCAGCTCAGACCGCTTCGTACGTAAACCCCTGGTCCACTCCCTCTCTCTACCGGCTCCATCGACGGCTCCAATGGCGCAGAAGAAAGACGGCGGCGGCCATGCCAACTCCGATAACCCCGACGAACTCGCCCGAACCACTCTCCAGGCCGTCCTCCTCGCGGACAGCTTCGCCCAGAAGTTTCGTCCCATCACTCTCGAGCGCCCAAAAGTACATCTCACCAAACCCTAACCCTAGAAAACCCCTAAAATCTCTAAACCCTAATTTTGAAATTCCCAGGTGCTCCTCCCGCTGGCGAACGTCCCCATGATCGAGTACCCTAATTTTGAAATCACCGACTTCCTCAAGGAGGAGGTGGAGGTGATCCACCCGTGCCCATAGTGGATCGAGCTCCTCGAGCTCCTCGGCCACCAGAACTACTTCGACCGTCGGACCTCCTTCTCCTCCGCCGAGGGCGGGCTAGCGGAGGAGGTCCGGGAGGAGGTGGGCTTCGACTTCTCCCGCGACTGGATCATCGTGCGCAACGCCTGCATCAACTTCGCCCGCGACCGCTTCGACATCCTCAAGTATGGCGGTGGTTGAAGTTTGTAGCTTTTTTATGCTGTTAAAGGTCTGAGCTTTTTATGGTATTGTGGTTCAAATCATTTTGATTTTATCGTCTGAGTCTTCTGACTGACAATCTCCGTGCAGAAGCAACATGCTCATGAGGCTATATTAAGACAATTAAATTGTGGCGGGCAAGTTTCAGAGTTTGGTGTTATCCATTATTCTGTTTGACATAGATTTTCACGTGTGGAATAAATTGGACACTAAACACCAGATAAGACTGACTTTGCCAATCTTATTTCAGGATTGTTGCTCCACCAAATTTCCAGACATGGACCAAGATGGCCGAGACATATGACAACCTCTCTGGCACTGTTAGTAAACAATAATCCCTCGTTCTGTTTCTGTGCATCTTTTCTTCCAAAATGTTATATCTGGTGAATTCTGCAGGTTAAAATTGCGATGGTTGAAAAGTTTACGGGTTTGTCAGATGCTTATTTATCTGTAGTAAAGGTGCGAATGTAATTTATACGAAGATTTATGAGTCTTGTAATTGTTATCTGTAGCATTTCTTTGTCTTGAAACAAAACTTATAATAAAGTTTTTTGTGAATGAAAGCACTAGTTAATATAAAGATTAGAGCCACTGATCCTTATACTATTTGTTTTAATGGGGTCAGGATCGTGAACATTAAGCTATAATGTTGATTTAAGTATATACTCACTCATCCTAGATCCTGAGATCCTTGCCTCATTTGTTTCACATACTGTTTTGTGTAATTGCTCACAGTTATAAATAATAAGCATTATAAATTTCTTTTCTTTTCTTTTCCTTTAGCACCTTATTTCAAGCAAGTCCTCTAAAGTATAAGGCATCCGAATAATTCCACTTCCCAATGGCGTCTTTTGTTTTCAAAATACATAGGCTAATGGATAATCCTATAGTGAGACGGAAAAGTTGCAGCCATCTCTTGAAATTATTTTCAATTGGTGTAATTAACAAGCTACTCTATGTTAGGCTCTCCTACATGCCTGTGTTGCATGCTCTCTGAGGTCATCAGTTGAATGGATTGCTGTATCAGATCTATAAGATGAAAGTGCAAGAATGGTATAGGTCCCATACTTCAATTCTACTAGGGCATCTAATCTAATCTTCTAATAGTGTAGTTTCTCTAAGTCAATTTTTCTTATACAGACACCCGAAGCACATGCTTCAGCATGGGAAACTCTAAAGGTACAACTCTGATGGATAACCTTTCAATTGTGTGATACTTGTGGCATATGTTGACATTTCCTCTTTATTTACATCAATAACTTAAACATCCAGGCCTCTATATGACTATTTTGACATTATTTAAATTTAGAGTTGTGCATGCATTTTGGTTCCTGGTGGATTTGGTGACCGTGGCGTGCGCGAAGTTTGCTAGAGAGAATAGTGTACCCTATCTTGGGATTTGCTTGGGGTTGCAGATATCTGTTATAGAATATTCCAGATATGTATGTGTATCTTCTGTTTTTTGCAGAACCTGTTGTTATGATGTAAAATTGCAGTCTTTTCCTAAATGACATTTTATCTCCGTTTATTGTGTAATGATTAGGTTTTGGGATTGAAAAGGGCAAATAGTGAAGAATTCGACTCTCAAACACCACATCCTGTTGTTATTTTCATGTCTGAGGTATTTTGTTTATCAACACTGTTTACTTTGTGCTTCAACCACTAAAGATGGTAATTCTTGACCACATCAATTTGTGAATGCAGGGATCAGGAACACACATGGGAAGTACAATGAGATTGGGGTCCCAAATAACATTTTTCAAAAATCCTGATTGTGTCACTTCAAAGCTGTAAACTTTTTCTTCTACCTACTAATCTATTCTCATACAATTTAGTTTGAAAAATATAAAATTGCTGGAGATATCCTTTCAGTTTGTAAATGCCATTCTTTTTTGTTCTGTCTTAATGTGTCGAGGAGATGAGTGTGATTCCATACACTTCATCTAAGGCCCTTTTTTAGACTGCGGGAACTTTGAGAATGCTCCTAAATTGCACCAATTAAATTGCACCAAATTACATTCAGGCCCTTTTATTACTACAGGTAGGTATTTTAATGCTTTTTACCCCTTGTTTCTTTCATGTCGATTTAATTTTAGATTCAATGTATATGAAAGTATTTTATTACATGATCCTCAATTGCTAGTTTCTTGTTGGAAACTTGATACCAACTCTTAAGACATGAGGTGGTATTTTGGTAATATTTTTTTTTATCTTTTTCAGGGTTTTGCTACGTGATGCCGACAGTTTTGATGTGCTCAAAGTTGAAGCCAATGTACTAATACTTTTGAGGGTCTACTTACTAGTAGTACTTGTAAATATATGTATTTGGATGTCCTATTTTGAAAAAATGTAATGAAGATGGTGATATATATTATGTATATATTTGTAAATGGATTAAATAGTACTCTATGACATTTAGATGTTTTCTTGTCAATATGGTTCAAAATGAATGTTCTGAAATTGAATTGAGCAACATTGAGCATTGATCTATAATTTTTTGGAAAATAATATATAAATGTGCAGAATTGAGCGTCATAAATGTGCTGAATTGAGTCTATAGAGATTATCTATTCATAACGCTTTCAAACTACGCTGAAAATAAGTGTAGCAGAAGCTCATCATATTCATGACGTTTATTTTATGACGCTTTTAAAAAATATTTATAACACCCGTTTTCATCACGCTTTCTTTGGAAAACAAAAGCGTCATGGTTGGTCATTAATGACGGTTTTTAGCCGTCATTAAAAGGTATTTCGGTTGTAGTGCTACCTTTATTTGTAGGGTACAATGTTGACTTTTGAAGGGTACAATGTTGATTTTTGAAGGGATGTCATAATTTTGTGTTGGTGAATGCACAAAAGGAATATTTCAGTATTTTGAGGCCTGATGTCCTAAAAGAAAAAGATGTATATATTTTGGATATTTTGAAATGTAATGGTGATGTGTTGGTGAAACAAAAGTTGAAAAAAGAGTGATATATTTTGAAATGTAATTAAGATGGTGAGATATTTGGATATTTTTAACGAAATATTTCAAATGTTCGTTAAATTTCATATTTCTGTTGTCTCATGTGTTCTGGAAATTAATATGCTTTTTATAACACATTGAGTTATAAGCATCGACAGGTGATATAGGTACGTGTGTGAATAACCAGAATAGAACGTTAAAAAACGTTGTGTATGTTCGTTTTATAACGCTTTATGAATGTTTGAAAACCAAATCATTTTAGACAGCGTTATGTATATATAACCTAGTCATAACGCTTCAAGGTAGATATGTTATATAAGTTTATATTATTTATAACGGTTTTCATAAACATTTATAACACCCATTTTTATTACGGTTGCTGGTGTAAAAAAACGGTCATAAAATATCACATATGATGGTTATTATCCGACATAAAAAAGATAATTTTCTTGTAGTAACTCTACTAACAGTCTTCCATTGTCGCAACACACCTACGTACTTAAAAGAAATTTGCCATGAATCCTTCCCTTTGTATGCTCCTATCAAGTTATATATCATGTGACTCTCTTTCCCTCCTTAGCAATCATGGACACAACAGATGTACACCTTCCGTAGTTGGTGTCTACGTTGGTACATGCTCTCACCTAACCCACATGGCCATTTCTTCCCACCATGGAACACTTAATTAATACAACATTGCTATCATTTCACCCACGTATAAACCAACTTCACATATTATTTCAATGCAACCTTAACCGTCTTACACAACTGTATACATCCTACGTGCAACCCCTCAGTAGGTCGCAGTACATCATAAAAACCCATTTATTGTTCCTCTATTTTATAGGAGATCATATTGGTCAGCCATATATTAACTCTTCATCCTAATCTTGCCTGTAAGTTTTATTGATTCTCCACCTCACAAATGTCCCCACATCTATATCGTCTGTGATGCAAAACAGTTTACACCTTCTAAACCAAGTATGTGCTGCACCAAGCGTGAGCAGCAGTAAACAATTTTTATTTTCCCATCCCTGATCCCTTCAAGGCATTATTCGACTGTTGATATCTAGAAAAAGTTGGCTACGAAGCCCCTACCAGCATATATAACAGAAGTTCAGGCATTAGCTAAGCATCACCAAACGGTGACGAAGAGGAGAGAAATTACCAGGGAAGAGTGGAAGCTCGAGGAGGAAGGGAAGACTCGACGAGCTAATATCTGTCGAGCGACCGACGCACAGTCCACACTGTACTCCAGCCCGCGCGGGGAGTGGCTGCAGGTCGAACACGAACGGCGTCGCACACTGTCTCACGGTGTCGAGGGCCCTCGTGAGTGCGATACGGCGCGTGGCCAGAAACCGTCAGTAGCCGTGCGGTTGCGCAACCAAGCTGACCGATGCTCTGGAGGAAGAGGAGGACTGGAGGAAGGAGGTTGTTTGAGAAGTCTTGCTTGATGCGGCTAGGGTTAGAGATGGGGGAGGAGATGATGAACATGGTATATAAATAGAGGGAGGGTTGAGAGTGAGCTGCCTGGCTCGGACCGACGTGCTCTGCATCTCTGCAAATTTTTGCAGAAGCTACAGTACATGCGGGGAGAAGGAGAATGTATAGTGGTTATAAGCTTGATTTCGCGGGGCGGGTTGGGTGAAAGAAACCGCCGCCCGACCAACAAAAATTGAAAGGCTTTCAGGTGTTCAGGTTTTGGGTTCAGCCGCGACCCGGATGCGTTTTGGTTATAACCGTTAGGAATTCAAACTGATGGTGCTGGCTTCCTATGTCTAAGCCTGGGTTTGGGAAGGGTTTAAAGGGGAGTATTTGGGATTAGGTTCTAAGGAATTTATTAGGATAGCTTAGGGTTTTGTTTTAAGGAATTTGGTTCAGGGAAAAATATTTGGGATTTTTAAAAGAAGGAATTTCTAATATTAAATTAGTTAGAAAATATATGTACAACAATTTCCTCTATTAAGGAAACACTTATAATTAATAATAATAATAATAATATATATTTCATATATAACCAAGCCTGGAACCAAGAAAATCAACTAATGAGATTAACAACACAGATAAAAATTAATTTTAATGATATTATAATTATATACTCTAATTAGTTTATTTATATATAAATTTGTTCCAACTTAATCTAGTAATAATGGTAATTAATAGATTTTAAATGAAATATTAATTTAGGAAAATGGGGCTCACATTAACAAAGTAAGTGAAGTAAGGGGAGGAGCGATACTCATGGTAGGGTAGTATGGACAGTAAAACAGTGGTACTTAGGGGAACAAGCGATTTCCGAGCGGAGCGAGAGCAATCGCGTAGCCGATTTGGTATCGAAGGGACCAAAGGAGGGGCCCGAAAATCAAGAATCACGAACGAGGTACGAGTGGAGTAGAGGAAGATTGGAGGGCAGTGAGAGCTGAAAGCCGAACGTGCTTCCCAGTACCACTGGCTTGACTGTCCGGCCTACTCGGACAGGAGTCGAGCGACAGGCGAGTGGAGCGAGCAAGCACCTGCTGCTAAAAAATGTTGCTAATGCAGTGAGCCCTACTCCGACGACTGAGGGGGGCTGCTAATGCAGCGAGCACCACCCCAGCGAAAGAAGAACGAAAAACTCTTGAATCTTTATTCCCGACAAATTTTTTCTACAAAAAAATAAAAAATTAGGTTTATGTCAACTGTTCTCCGTCATTTAACATGGAGAATGGCCATTTTCTGTTAATTTAACACGGAGAATGACCGTTCTCCTGCATTTTAACACGGGAAATGGTCTTTTTTTCGTGATTTTAACAACGGAATGGTCATTCTCCGTGATTTTAACACGGAGAATGACTATTCTCCAGCATTTTAACACTAAAAATGGCCATTCTTCGTGATTTTAACACGGAGAATGGCAATTCTCCGTAATTTTAACACGGAGAATGACCGTTCTTCGTGATTTTAACACGGGGAATGGTCATTCTTCATGATTTTAACAACGGAGAATGATCATTCTTCGTGATTTTAACACGGAAAATGACCATTCTCCTGCATTTTAACACGAAGAATGGTAATTCTCCGTCAATTTAACAAGGATAATGGCTATTCTCCGTGATATAACACGGAGAATGACCATTCTCCTGCATTTTAACACGGAGAATGGTAATTCTCCGTCAATTTAACAAGGATAATAGCTATTCTCCGTGATATTAACACAGAGAATTGCCATTCTCTGTGATATTACCACGGAGAATGGTCATTCTCCTGCATTTTAACACGGAGAATGGTAATTCTCCGTGATTTTAACACGATGAATGACCGTTCTCCGGGATTTTAACACGGGGAATGATTATTCTTCGTGATTTTAACGACGGAGAATGGTCATTCTTCGTGATTTTAACATGGAGAATGACCATTCTCCTGCATTTTAACACGGAGAATGGCAATTCTCCGTCAATTTAACAAGGAGAATGACCATTCTCCGTGATATTAACACGGAGAATTGCCATTCTCCGTGATATTATCACGAAGAATGGTCATTCTCCTGTATTTTAACACGGAGAATGACTATTTCCCTGCATTTTAACACGGGAAATGGCCAGTTGAAACTTTGGAGGGCTATAACTTTTGACTGGGAGGTCGAAACGAGGACCGGTTTGTCGCAATAGGAGCATATTTTCGAGGAGCCTGAGATAAACAGTTTTATCGTTTGACGGGCTTTCAAAATTTTAGAATCACAAAAAAATGATGTTTGGACCTCCATTTTAACACGAAAAATGACCATCCTCCGGTTGTCGCAAAATGGTCATTCTCCTGCAATTTAACACGGAGAATGGCCAGTTGATACTGCTGCTGATGATGAAGTGGAAACTGATGATGACGACATGGTATGAAGATTATGAATGGAGAGTCACTGACGAGTTTTTGAAGGAAGGTTTGAAGATTTTGGAGGAAAACCTAGATTCAAAAGTGAGCAGCGTATGGAAGATGAGGAAGAATCGAAACGTTTTTTTTAAGAGTAGATTTCGTGGGTGTTTTCAATAAATTAGAAGGGCAAAAAAGGTCATTCCGAACCCTTTTATACATTTTTCGCAAAGTATGGGCACGCGATAAAATGTTATTTTGCGGTGAGTTTTTCATAAAACTTTTGCAGTTTTTGGACATTTCATAAATTTTTCCATTAATTAAAATATGATAGTTACCAAAATAACCTTATTACATATATCATAAAATTAAATTTGATTAAAATTTTAATTAGAACTTGTCAAAATATCTTCACAAATTAGGAAGCTACGGATTAACATGTTGAGAACAAGAAAAAATGGAGAAAAAAATTATTATATTTTATAAAATGAATAAGGGATATTTATGACTTTTTAAACAAAACTCCTCAGTCACCCTCGTTAACCCTCCGATTTGGGGTTTAAAAAATGGACAAAAGAGGAAAAAATAAACCCTCACTTAATCTTCTATAACCATCACTCCTAAACCCCCACCCTCAAACCAAACATGATTTTATTCTCCCTCACTTAACTTTCTCTCACTTAACTCTCTTAACCCCTCAATACAAGCAGACCCTTAGAGAAGAATCTATGGGTTTGACCTTGTGATAACTTTTATAATAAAATAAATAAGTTTTGGGCTCTTAAGTGTCACCCTCAGTTTTCATGAACAGGGGTATTTTGGTCACTTTACCACCTTAGAATTATTTTAGAATTATTTATTTATTTATAATATTATTTTGGGGTTATTTGAGTCGGGTTCGAATTTTAACTCAATCCGACTTGTATCGGGGACCCGGGATAGTTTTGACTCTAGTGGGACCCACACACTAGTTAGCCATGGCCCACATGTTAATTATTTTAGTTAGTGACTAGGCTAATTTATTTTGGTTAGGGTTTGATTAGATTAGTGTGTTGGAATGACTAAACTAGCCCCGACTTAGAACCCCTTTCCATGTATTAACTAATAGATTAGAGAGGGGGCTTTTTAGACATTTCCTAACAGGACAAAAAGTCCTCTATGGCCGGCCACCATGTGTGGATGGGGCTCCATCACTCATCATTATCTCTTCTTCTATTCTCTCTCTTGTTCTTCCCCAAATTGATTTTGAGAGCAAACCCTAGAAATTTCTCCACCAAATCCTCCATTTTCTCATCCAATCTTCTTCTTTCCTTCTCCATTCAAGCCAAGGAGGGAGCTACTCAAGTTTGGGACGAGTCGGAGCTCGTTCGTGTCCATTCGGGGTTCCTACGTGTCGGTGGCGCATCGGAAAACTTTTTCTTCGATCCGAATCACCGGGAGGTATAAATCCCTTTCTCCTTCTCATTTCTCTCATGCATTAGGATGATTTTGACCCATAGGAATGACTCCCATGGTTGTGTCTCCATTTGTGTCCGTTTCGTGTACATTTGGAGACTTGTAGAGGTGTCCTATGTGTAGGATCGTGTCCTAATAGGAAAACCCCTATTTGGACACATGTGGATTTATTTATATATTGATTTATTATTGTTTTAATATTTATTCCAGATTTTCTATATGTTTAGGAATGTGTTTTCCTATGTATCATATTGCATCATATTATATATATATATATATATATATATATATATATATATATATATATATATATATATATATATATATATATATATATATATATATATTGGGGCTTACATATATATGGATATATATTATGTTGTGTGATTTTGTGATTTGGTATGGGGTAGTGGTCGGCCAAGTATGAGACATTGGTGTGTGTATTGGAGTGTGTATGTGGTTGTGTTAGTTAAGATTGTGTGTATGTGAGGTGTTTGAGTAAATGGTTGTGAGGGTTAGAGGAGAGTTTAATGTGAGTTAGAGAGTGGAGTTGGGATGGGGGAAAACCACCTGGTAACAGCCACTTAACAGCAGCAGTAGTTGTCTCAAACCACCCCCAATCCAGTCCTATGGCTGCCCCTAAAATGTCCTATATTTCAGCTACATATCAGCCTATTGTTGTTCCCCATACCAGCATGGTTCAGTGTCCAAAACAGACCCCAATTCAGCCTCACAGCTCCAAAAACCTGGTCCCATTTCAGCCACATCAAACCAACACAAATCAGTCCTAAGCAGCCCCTTTGTTCATCATGTTTTCAGCAAGATAAACAGCTCCTAAACAGTCCATAAAACCATACTAAAACCTGTCCTTGGCTGTACATTCATGCCCCAAATTCAGTCCCTTAAACACTCCATTCAAACACCCATATGGCTGTCCCAAACAGCCCCCATATAACCCATTTCAGTCCCACCTTCCAGGCCCCTATATCACATTAGGGCTGGCGATTTTGCCCTGGTGCCCTCTACCCGAGCCGGGTACCCTGCATCCTCAGGTGCCCACGGGTACCCTCTACCCTAGGATTGCAAGCCCTACCCTTACCCTCTTAGAATTAGGGTAGGGTAAGGGTTTTATCTTGTTACCCTAGTGCACTTACCCGGGTACCCGCCCTACCCTACCCTGAATCATTATCCTACCCACTACCCTTAACCCTCTAAAACCCTCGACCCTACCCTTCTCCCAAACCTGATTACCCACACTCCTACTGCCATAGTATTACTACTACATACTTGTATTTTTTTGTAATTAGTTAGTACTTAGGATTAGGAGAACTATATGGTGCTTGATCCTAAGGAGTCAGGTCTAGCCCCCTCCTTGGGTATATAGACAGCTCAGGTTCCACTATATAACTGGGTTCAGCGCCTTTAGTCAAAAAATATTCCTCCTGTTATTTTTTATTAAGTTGTTATGATTTTGAATGTTGTAAAAATCTTAAGAATTAAGGTGTTTACTAGAAAAAAATGATTTTTAAAGTTAAAAAAATTGAAATGGCAAGGGTAATACCCTTACCCACCCTACCCTGACCCTCAGCTACCCTGTGAGGGTAAAGGGCAAGGACGGGTAATGGGTATTGGTTTTTTGGAAGAGGGCTACCCTACCCTACCCTCATGACTCCCCTAGGGTGTCAAAAAAATGTCAATACCCTACCCTGCCCTGCCCTCTTCCTGCCCTTACCCTACCCTACCCTACCCATCGCCACCCCTATATCACATACTTTCAGCCTTAACAAAGCCCCATCTAATTCCCTTTGATACACCCCAAATATCAGTCCAGTTTTGCTCCACACAACAGCAGTATATGGCAGTCTAGTAAACTCCATTTCAGTCCATGTTAGCACCCTTAAAACTGAAGAACAGATGGCAACTCTAGAGGGGGTGAATAGAGTTTATATAGAAAATAACCAATTAAAAATTAACTCTTTCACGAATAATAAATAATCAGAGTAAAATGCGGAAAGTAAATAAAGAGCAAGAAAGCATACGCAAATACAGCAATTTTAACCTGGTTTCCCTCGTGGAGGACTAGTCAAGGCCTGAGAACTCTAGCTCAGGATTAAATCCACTATTTGTGAAATAGTAGTTTACAACCGGTGCCTTTACTTCAGAAGAGCACGTCAACTTCTTACAGAGGATCGCAGTGGGGATTTGCTTGGAATTGTCCAAGCGACTTCTTCAACTCTTGCACAAGAATCCTAACTGAGAGATGCTGAGCACTCGAGACTTAGGAGGCTTGTGGCTAGTAGATGGGAAGGGTATGGCTTATTTGAGCTATAAGAGAGAAGAGAAGAGAAGATTGGATGATTTGAAATGAGAGAATTCATGGCCTATTTATAGTATTTTGTAGGCAGAATTCGGCCAGAATTCGGATAGGAAATTTCAAATATTTGGCCGTTGGACAACTAGCAACCAGCTAACCCTAAAATTAGGGATGCTGATTTCTAGGGGACAGAGTTCGGCCCGAACTCTGTGTGGAGGCAGAGTTCGGCCCGAACTCTGTCTCCAGAGCACAGAGCTGGTCTAAGTGGCCAGTGGGTATTTTTCTGGATGGTGGAGTTTGAGGTTTATTGGGTAGGCTATAGGTCAAGTCTTAAGAGCTCAGCATAACACAGTTTACATCAGTCTAGACTCAACAAAAGTGTAAAATACAGACTCAAATAACTTAGAAGCTGAGACTGAGCTGTCGTCTGACTTGAGCTTTATGTAGACGTCGTGTGTCGTATTGAATTATTACAAATATTATTTAGTCAATGTTATCAATATCTGGTTGACTGTGACTTTGTGTCAACAAAAACACTCCATTTTCAGTCCCCCTTAACCACACAACAACCACTCTATAACTGTCCTAACCTGTACACAACAGTCCCCATAAACCACTGTCCTAACATACCTAACAAAGCCCCCTACAACCAGCACTTGGCTGTCCCCTTTGGCTGTCCAAAACAGCCTATACAAACCCATTCATGGCTGTCCCCCCTTTACTCCAATTCAGTCCACAGTTGCTTCATAAATCAGTCCCCTTTGCAAGCTTTTGTGTGTGTATTTATGAGTTGTGTGTGTGTATGTGTGTGAGAGCCTAGTATGTGTAGTTAGTGGCCTATAGGTTAGCCTATGTGTAAACTAATAGGAAACATATAGGAAAGCCTATATGAGTGTGATATATGTGAGTGTTGTGTGAGAGTGAGTTGTGTGGGTGAGTGCTAGAATAATGTGAGGAGTGGTATATGATACATGGTAAGGTAATGGTAAGGGTAATATAGGTTTTACCTAGAACTAGGGTATTTGAGTCTAGAGTCTAAGACATGGCTAGAACTTGGTTCCTTTGGTTGGTAATGGTCAAATATAGTGCTCCTAGACTAGTTTTGACTTCGGTTGACCATTTTGACCAAAAGTCAACAAAAGTCAACCGAGAGTCAAACTTAGCCTATAAGTGACTAGATTTGACCGAAACTAAACCAGAGTTGACCAATTGACTGAAAGTCAACTGTGGGTCAACATTAGACTAGTTTGACCTAGGGTTGACCTAGAGTTGACCAAGAGTTGACCAGAGTTGACCAGAGTTGACTTTTTGACCAAAAGTCAACTGTAAGTCAACCCTTGACCCCGTTTGACCTAGTTTGACTTGGATTGACTCCCAGTGACCTAGTACGACCCAGTTTGACCCAATTTGACCTAGATTGACCTAGTTTGACTTAGACTTGCATATCATGACTTAAATTAGTTTTCTTTTCATTATGAAACCCTGTTTAACTTATAGTATCTCATTTTAGGTCTGTGATTTACTCTGAGCGTCTGTTCACCTTATCAGCTCAGGACCACAGGCGAGTACATTCACTGATAGTTTTCATTGTCTTGATATCTACTATATCCGATTCAGTTGTAGTGTCTTACTTGATTCTTGACACGATAGTTCATGGACTAGTATACGTCGGATCCTGTCATGAGATGTTATTCCTGGAGTTTCTTGGTATATTGGTATGTGATATTCCGTGTTTCGTGTACTTATATAGACATCGATTTCTAAGAGGACTTGCTACCCTCTTATGGAATCTCGTGCCATGACGTGCTATGTCCGGATCCGTGATACTATTCGGGGATGGGAGAATTATTAGGGGTTATGTGATCAAAGCCTTCTGTCACTATTTTGCTAGCGCCACCCTCACTTCACGTAGGGTGTAGCAGATACCTCCGTGTGCCTGTTATCCAGGTTGGCCGACATGACTTTTCGTAATATCACCGTGGATTGTCGGGCCAAGTGGTTAACTTGTCTTGTCATTTACCTAAAAGCCGATCACATATCGCTCTAATAGTTCAAAACACATTTTATATTTATTATCGTATCTTATATCCAGTTCAGCTTTACTTTCTGTACTTCTTACCATGCTATGGTTTTATTTACTCACATGCTCTACCTGTCTTTATACTGTACCATGATTTGAGACTAAGTTCTGTTCGAAGGAAGGGTTACAACCCCGGTCCTTGTTTGGTTTAAGGGTTGTAACTCGGCCTTCGAATGGTCCCCAAGTCGCCTATATCTTTATCTTGTATTTTATTATACTGTCTCTTATAGTATTTGTCAATTCACATGGAACTACTGTTAGTGTTTGTATTTGCTCATTTTCATGACATGATACCGTTGACAATTTTACAGATGATTCAGAGGCTGATTGCCCGACCTACTATGGGGAAGGGTTAGATGGACTAGACTTGGAACGTAGCTTGATAGTCGAGCCACTAGACTTTGCTCACCCTGGGTAGTGTAGTTTAGTTAGGCTTGCCTCACCTGCGAGCCAGCTAGTACTTTTCAGACTGTAGCACTATATTATATTCTATACTCTGTGACTTTGTGTTTAGCATTGGACTTGTGTGGATTTTGAACTTATTCCTATTTTTATCTATCCCATTTCCTTCCTTGCTATCTACCTTAGTTTTGTTTATGTGATTGAGACTGTATTACTATGTCACCTCCATTCGGAGTGTATATACTGCACAGGTACATTTATCTGTTTTAGTCGTAGTATTTATATACCCTATATACAGCGTTCTACCGCCGATTCTGCGGCGTAGGCTGGACATACCCACATCTCGTGCCCTTACTCTAGGGTACGGGTCGTGACATATTTTTGTGGTGGCCCATGCAGGTCAGTGTCGCAACTAGTACGATCTCGTATTGGTGCTCGACTTAGAGTACTAATTACGAGCCTGCAATTAGGACGTAGGATATAGGGTATGATAGGAGTTACTCAATCACATCTTAGGAAATTTCTGATCTTTTGAATATCATGACAACTCTTTTGTATTAAATTTAATTGTCCTTCTTTGATATTCCCTATCATGTGCCATATTGATTAATTATTTCAATATATCCTCAGGATGACGATTACTCGCTCTCAGGCAGTCGGATCTAGTGCTGTTCCAGAGAGGCCCGATCCGGCAGGACTTCCACCTTCGGCTGCGGGAGTAGCAGTCGAGAGGGTAGCAGCCCCAGTTCCTGCCCTTCAGGCAGGAGTAGCAGCGGCAGTTCCAGGAGGTCTTCCACCTCCGGCTGCGGGAGCTACAGCTGAGGGAGCTGCCATCTCAGTTCCTGTCCTTCAGGCGGGAGCAGCAGCGACGGTTCCAGGAGGTCTTCTACCTCCAGCAACGAGATCGTCCATGGTCATTCCTGATGTTCTTCCACCGCCGCCTCCGCTACCGACGGATACTTAGGGGGTGATGGCCCTTTTACAGCAGATGTTACAGGCTCAGAGTGCACAGACAGAGTTGTTACGGTGGACCATGGAGAACTCCCATCAGCTGGCGATGGAAGCAGTAGAGAGGGGTACACCGGGTACAGTTCAGGGAGTACCAGTACAGCAGCAGGGTCAGGGGAGGCCCGGTACACACCTAGACTTCAGGAAGATGAACCCGAGGGAGTTCAAGGGTACCGAGGGTATCCTATATGCGGATGACTAGCTGGAGGATGTCCAGTGGAGTCTGGAGTTGGCAGAGGTCCTGAGAGGACTTTGGGTGACGTCTGCAGCGAGCCAGTTCTTCGATATAGTGCTGACTTGGTACCGTACGGATCCGCATACGTCGGTGAAGGGTTTGTCTTGGGAGGACTTCAGGAAGCTCTTTAAGGAGAAGTTCTACCCAGATGTGGCCTTGACAGCTTTGGAGGGACAGTTTGCTAGTTTGGTGCAGGGAAACTCGTCGGTAGACGAGTATGCAGCGGAGTTCTTTCGTCTGAGTAGGTTTGCACCCAGTTTGATCCAGGATGAGGGGTACAAGGCCCAGAAGTTTCGGAGGGGCCTTATCCATGCAGTACGCACTCGTACATCTGGGCGACGAGATGCGACGTTCGAGCAGATTCTGATGGAGGCACAGATCGCAGAGGAGGACTTCAGCCTGAAGCCGAAGAGGGGCAGCGATGTTCTAGGAGGGAGCTCGAGCGCGGGGCCGGCGAAGCACCCTCATTTCCAGCAGAGGCAGATCCAGCAGCAGCCTCAGTTGCAGTTTCAGCAGGTACCGACGCGTGCCCAGTAGCACCATGGACAGGGCCAGAGGCAGGCTACTCAGTGCGCTTTCTGCGAGAAGCCGGTGCACACTCGAGAGGTCTGTAGGAAGAGGTTCGGCATCTGCCTATATTGTAGGGCGTCCGATCACCAGCTGAAGGATTGCCGTCTTCGTAGAGCCCGAGGAGGCCAGGACAAAGCGTAGCAGGCCAGAGGACCAGCAGTTCATCAGAGAGGTCCTCCACTTCAGACCCAGCAGCAGCGCTTTGTACAGCACCAGAGGGGAGCCCCTGCGGGCAGAGTGTTCGCCTTGACAGCAGAGGAGGAGGCAGAGCCAGTGGGTGACGTTGTGGCAGGTCACGTTCTTCTTGATTCATTCCCTGCTTTTGTCTTGTTCGATTCCGGTGCCACTCATAGTTTTGTGTCTGTTTCCTTTGCTCTGAGACACAATATTATTGCTGAACCCTTGGGTATATTGACCGGGGGAGGTATCATCCTGGTTAACAATATCTGCAAGGGGCGGAGAGTTACTGTAGGAGGCCGAGATTTGAGTGCGTGCTTGCTCGTAATGCCCCTTCCGAGGTACGATGTGGTACTCAGAATGGATTGGTTGAGCATGCACCATGCTAGTATAGACTGTAGAGGAGGTAGGATTCTGTTTAGGCCGTCGGGAGAGCCAGAGATTGTGTTTGCCAGGGGTGCAGCTGAGCCGGAAGATGGGTTCTGTGGAGCTTTGCTGGCGGGGCAGGCATTGCCGTATCCATTGATAGCTGATTTCATGGATGTTTTTCCCGAGGAGTTGCCTGGGATGCTGCCAGATAGAGACATTGAGTTCTCTATAGACTTAGTGCCGGGCACTGAGCCAATCTCATAGCACATCTATAGGGTCAACAACAACGAGTTGGCAGAGCTAAAGAAGCAGGTCGACGAGCTGCAGGACAAGGGATTCATCAGATCCAGTTCATCATCTTGGGGAGTGCCAGTCCTGTTTGTACCGAAGAAGGATGGTACGATGCGCATGTGTATCGATTACAGGGCGCTCAACAACCTCACTATGAAGAACAAGTACCCGTTGCCGAGGATTGACGACTTGTTCGATCAGTTGAGCGGCGCTAGGGTGTTTTCGAAGATAGATCTGAGGTCCGGTTATCATCAGCTGAAGATGAAGCAGGAAGACATTCCGAAGACAGCTTTTCGGACTCGGTACGGCCAGTACGAGTTTACTGTCATGCCATTTGGGTTGACCAACGCCCCATCAGTGTTCATGAACTTGATGAACAAGGTATTCCATCAGTACCTTGATAAGTTCGTGGTGGTCTTCATTGATGACATCTTAGTCTACTCGAAGACGCCGGAGGAGCACGAGGAGCATCTGAAGATTGTGCTCGAGACTCTGAGAAGGTAGCAGTTGTACGGGAAGCTTTCAAAGTGCAAGTTCTTTCTGGACCAGGTCGAGTTCTTGGGTCATGTTGTGACCGAGCACGGGATCTCAGTAGACCAGAAGAAGATTACTGCGGTAGAGTCTTGGTCTACACCTAGTACAGTTGCCGAGATTCGGAGCTTTCTGGGTTTGGCGGGCTACTATCGGAAGTTCGTTCAGGACTTCTCGTGGATTACGGAGCCGATGACTAGACTCACCAGGAAGGACGTGGAGTTCGTCTGGACTGAGGAGTGTCAGGCCGCCTTCGATGAGCTGAAGAAGAGGTTGACATCAGCTCCGATCTTGACATTACCGTCCGGGACCGGTGGTTTTTCGATCTACAGCGACGCTTCTGGCAGGGGTTTGGGTTGTGTTCTTCAGCAACACGGGATGGTGATTGCCTATGCATCTAGGCAGTTACGTCCTCATGAGAAGAACTACCCGACTCATGATCTGGAGTTGGCTGCTGTCAACTTTGCCTTAAAGTTGTGGAAATACTACTTGTATGGAGAGCGGGTTGAGATCTTCACTGATCACAAGAGATTGAAGTACATGTTCACACAGAAGGAGCTGAACATGCGGCAGAGACGTTGGCTCGAGCTGATGAAGGACTTCGATATCGCCTTACAATACCATCCAGGGAAGGCCAACGTAGTTGCAGATGCCTTGAGCAGGTATCCAGTAGCTATGTATCTGACAGTAGATCGTCATCTTTTGGCTGACCTGGACAGTTTGGGAATCGAAGTGATTATTCCGGGCATGGAGGTACAGATGTGGGGCTTGCAGATTCAGTCTGAGTTGATAGACAGAGTCAGATCAGCACAGTATGATGATGTTGCCCTGAGGAGCATCAGGGAGCAGGTGCGGGCAGGGTTGCTCGATGATTTCTCTATTGTCGAAGATAGGTCACTACGGCACGGTACTAGACTGTGCGTTCCAAGTGGGGAGCTTCGGGAGGAGGTTCTTCAGGAGGCACATCACTCTCAGTACTCTATGCATCCTGGTGCCAACAAGATGTACAAAGATCTGAGGGAGCACGTTTGGTGGTACGGCATGAAGTACGAGGTAGCTCAGTTTATATCTCGCTGCTTGGTATATCAGCAGATGAAGGCCGAGAGATAGAGGCCTGGTGGGTTGCTACAGCCACTACCCATTCCTGAGTGGAAGTGGGAGCACATCACCATGGACTTTGTGTCCGGACTTCCACGATCTCCAGAAGGGAAAGACGCGATTTGCGTCATCGTTGATAGATTGACCAAATTGGCCCACTTTTTGCCTTTCAAGGTGGGATTGTCTACGGAGAGGTTGGCAGAGCTGTATGTTCGTCAGATCGTGCGATTGCATAGGGTTCCCGTGAGCATAGTTTCAGATCGGGATAGATGTTTCACTTTCCACTTCTGGAGGAGTTTGCAGGCTAGCTTGGGCACCTCGCTCAAGTTTAGTACCGCTAATCACCCCCAGACAGACGGACAGTCGGAGAGGACTATCCAGACTTTGGAGGATATGCTTCACACGTGTGTTCTTGATTTTGGGGGTTCTTAGGAGGACCATCTTCACCTGGTAGAGTTTGCTTACAACAACAGCTATCAGGCCAGTATAGAGATGTCGCCATTCGAGGCTCTATACGGACGGAGATGCCGTACTCCCTTATCATGGGACGATGTTGGCGAGAGAGTGCTGCTTGGACCGGAGATGGTAGTGGATGCAGCTGAGAAGGTCAGGTTGATTAGAGACAGACTTCGGGTGGCTCAGGATAGGCAGCGGCATTGGGCCGATAGCCACCGGAGACCGTTAGAGTTCGAGGTTAGTTTCAGTTCCTGTTTGTGATGCTTGTGATTTTTTTTGTCTTGTGTGCTGAGTTTGTTTTATGTCTAGGCTGGTGCTTTGGTGTTCCTGAAGATTTCTCCGACACGGGGTACGATTCACTTTGGCGGAGGCGGGAAGCTTAGTCCGCGCTACATCGGACCTTTCACTATCCTTGAGAGGGTCGGTGCAGTGGCTTATCGACTAGACTTGCCACCTACGCTAGAAGGGGTACACAACGTGTTCCATGTATCGCAGCTGAGATGGTACGTGGCGGACCCCAGCCAAGTATTGGACCATTCAGCGATCGAGGTGGGGCCTACTCTTCACTATCCAGAGCAGCTAGTGGAGATTCTGGATCGTAGGGAGAAGGTGCTCCGGAACCAGGTTATACCCTTGGTTCGTGTTGCATGGAGGCATCACTCTCCAGGTGAGTCTACCTGGGAGAGAGAGGACGACATGCGGGAGCATTTCCCTTATCTTTTCGAGCCCTGAGGTATAATTTTTATGTTTCTGCATGTGAATTCCGTGCATGTCTGTTTTAATTTTGAGGACAAAATTTTTTTAAGGTGGGTAGATTTGTCACCCTCAGTTTTCATAAACAGAGGTATTTTGGTCATTTTACTACCTTAGAATTATGTTGGAATTATTTATTTATTTATAATATTATTTTGGGGTTATTTGAGTCGGGTTCGAATTTTAACTCAATCCGACTTGTATCGGGGACCCGGAATAGTTTTGACTCTAGTGGGACCCACACACTAGTTAGCCATAGCCCACATGTTAATTATTTTAGTTAGTGACTAGGCTAATTTATTTTGGTTAGGGTTTGATTAGATTAGTGTGTTGGAATGACTAAACTAGCCCCGACTTAGAACCCCTTTCCATGTATTAACTAATAGATTAGAGAGAGGGCTTTTTAGACATTTCCTAATAGGGCAAAAAGTCCTCTATGGCCGGCCACCACGTGTGGATAGGGCTCCATCACTCATCATTATCTCTTCTTCCATTCTCTCTCTTGTTCTTTCCCAAATTAATTTTGAGAGCAAACCCTAGAAATTTCTCCACCAAATCCTTCCATTTTCTCACCCAATCTTCTTCTTTCCTTCTCCATTCAAGCCAAGGAGGGAGCTACTCAAGTTTGGGACGAGTCGGAGCTCGTTCGTGTCCATTCGGGATTCCTACGTGTCGGTGGCGCATCGGAAAGCTTTTTCTTCGATCCGAATCACTGGGAGGTATAAATCCCTTTCTTATTCTCATTTCTCTCATGCATTAGGATGATTTTGACCCATAGGAATGACCCTCATGGTTGTGTCTCCATTTGTGTCCGTTTCGTGTCCATTTGGAGACTTGTAGAGGTGTCCTATGTGTAGGATCGTGTCCTAATAGGAAAACCCCTATTTGGACACATGTGGATTTATTTATATATTGATTTATTGTTGTTTTAATATTTATTCCAGATTTTCTATATGTTTAGGAATGTGTTTTCCTATGTATCATATTGCATCATATTATCTAATATCCATATATATATATATATATATATATATATATATATATATATATATATATATATATATATGGATATATATATATATATATATATATATATATATCATATTGCATCATATTATCTAATATCCATATATATATATATATATATATATATATATATATATATTGGGGCTTACATATATATGGATATATATTATGTTGTGTGATTTTGTGATTTGGTATGGGGTAGTGGTCGGCCAAGTATGAGACATTGGTGTGTGTATTGGAGTGTGTATGTGGTTGTGTTAGTTAAGATTGTGTGTATGTGAGGTGTTTGAGTAAATGGTTGTGAGGGTTAGAGGAGAGTTTAATGTGAGTTAGAGAGTGGAGTCGGGATGGGGGAAAACCACCTGGTAACAGCCACTTAACAGCAGCAGTAGTTGTCTCAAACCACCCCCAATCCAGCCCTATGGCTGCCCCTAAACAGTCCTATATTTCAGCTACATATCAGCCTATTGTTGGTCCCCATACCAGCATGGTTCAGTGTCCAAAACAGACCCCAATTCAGCCTCACAGCTCCAAAAACCTGGTCCCATTTCAGCCACATCAAACCACCACAAATCAGTCCTAAGTAGCCCCTTTGTTCATCATGTTTTCAGCAAGATAAACAGCTTCTAAACAGTCCACAAAACCATACTAAAACCTGTCCTTGGCTGTCCATTCATGCCCCAAATTCAGTCCCTTAAACACTCCATTCAAACACCCATATGGCTGTCCCAAACAGCCCCCACATAACCCATTTCAGTCCCACCTTCCAGTCCCCTATATCACATACTTTCAGCCTTAACAAAGCCCCATCTAATTCCTTTTGATACACCCCAAATATCAGTCTAGTTTTGCTCCACACAACAGCAGTATATGGCAGTCTAGTTAACCCCATTTCAGTCCATGTTAGCACCCTTAAAACACTCCATTTTCAGTCCCCCTTAACCACACAACAACCACTCTATAACTGTCCTAACCTGTACACAACAGTCCCCATAAACCACTGTCCTAACATACCTAACAAAGCCCCCTACAACCAGCACTTGGCTGTCCCCTTTGGCTGTCCAAAATAGCCTATGCAAACCCATTCATGGCTGTCCCCCCTTTACTCCAATTCAGTCCACAGTTGCTTCATAAATCAGTCCCCTTTGCAAGCTTGTGTATGTGTATTTATGAGTTTTGTGTGTGTGTGTGTGAGAGCCTAGTGTGTGTAGTTAGTGGCCTATAGGTTAGCCTATGTGTAAACTAATAGGAAACCTATAGGAAAGCCTATATGAGTGTGATATATGTGAGTGTTGTGTGAGAGTGAGTTGTGTGGGTGAGTGCTAGAATAATGTGAGGAGTGGTATATGATACATGGTTAGGTAATGGTATGGGTAATATAGGTTTTACCTAGAACTAGGGTATTTGAGTCTAGAGTCTAAGACATGGCTAGAACTTGGTTCCTTTGGTTGGTAATGGTCAAATATAGTGCTCCTAGACTAGTTTTGACTTCGGTTGACCATTTTGACCAAAAGTCAACAAAAGTCAACCGAGAGTCAAACTTATCCTATAAGTGACTAGATTTGACCGAAACCAAACCAGAGTTGACCAGTTGACTGAAAGTCAACTGTGGGTCAACATTAGACTAGTTTGACCTAGGGTTGACCTAGAGTTGACCAGAGTTGACTTTTTGATCAAAAGTCAATTGTAAGTCAACCCTTAACCCCGTTTGACCTAGTTTGACTTGGATTGACTCCCAGTGACCTAGTATGACCCAGTTTGATCCAGATTGACCTAGTTTGACTTAGACTTGCATATCATGACTTAAATTAGTTTCCTTTTCATTACGAAACCCTATTTAACTTATAGTATCTCATTTTAGGTCTGTGATTTACTCTGAGCGTCTGTTCACCTTATCAGCTCAGGACCACAGGCGAGTACATTCACTGATAGTTTTTATTGTCTTGATATCTACTATATCCGATTCAGTTGTAGTGTCTTACTTGATTCTTGACACGATAGTTCATGGACTAGTATACGTCGGATCCTGTCATGAGATGTTATTCTTGGACTTTCTTGGTATATTGGTATATGATATTCCATGTTTCGTGTACTTATATAGACACCGATTTCTAAGAGGACTTGCTACCCTCTTATGGAATCCCGTGCCATGACGTGCCATGTCCGTATCCGTGATTCTATTCGGGGATGGGAGAATTATTAGGGGTTATGTGATCAAAGCCTCCTGTCACTATTTTGCTAGCGCCACCCTCACCTTACGTAGGGTGTAGCAGATACCTCCGTGTGCCTGTTATCCAAGTTGGCCGACATGACTTTTCGTGAGATCACCGTGGATTGTCGGGCCAAGTGGATAACTTGTCTTGTCACTTACCTAAAAGTCGATCACATATCGCTCTAATAGGTCAAAACATATTTTACATTTATTATCGTATCTTATATCCTGTTCAGCTTTACTTTCTGTACTTCTCATCATGCTATGATTTTATTTACTCATATGCTCTACCTGTCTTTATACTGTACCATGATTTGAGACTAAGTTATGTTCGAAGGAAGGGTTACAACCCCGGTCCTTGTTTGATTTAAGGGTTATAACTCGGCCTTCGAATGGTCCCCAAGTCGCCTATATCTTTGCCTTGTATTTCATTATACTGTCTCTTATAGTATTTGTCAATTCACATGGAATTGCTGTTAGTGTTTGTACTTGCTCATTTTCCTGACAGGATACCATTGACAATTTTACAGATGATTCAGAGGCTGATTGCCCGACCTACTATGGGGACGGGTTAGATGGACTAGACTTGGATCGTGGCTTGATAGTCGAGCCACTAGACTTTGCTCACCCTGAGTAGTGTAGTTTAGTTAGGCTTACCTGGCCTGCGAGCTAGCTAGTACTTTTCAGACTGTAGCACTATATTATATTCTATACACTGTGACTTTGTGTTTAGCATTGGACTTGTGTGGATTTCGAACTTATTCCTGTTTTTATCTATCCCATTTTCCTTCCATGCTATCTACCTTAGTTTTATTTATGTGATTGAGACTGTATTACTATGTCACCTCCAGTATATACTGCACAGGTACATTTATCTGTTTTAGTCGTAGTATTTACAGACCCTATATACAGCGTTCTACTGCCGATTCTGTGGCGTAGGCTGGACGTACCCACGTCTCGTGCCCTTACTCTAGGGTGTGGGTCGTGACATTAAGCTAGGATGCACCTTTAGCGTCTGCTTGGATCGAGGAAAAAACCAGCAACTGAGGGGGAGTGAAGTGAAAGAGGAGGGAATCCATATATATAACCTCGCTTGGATGGGAGGAAGGGTTATGTGGGATGTGTTTAATAACTGTTGGTTGGATGGGAGGTTTTGAGTGAAAAATGGAGTAATAAACATAAAATAGTTACTAAAATGTCCTTATTACATATGTCATGAAACTAGATTAATTTTTTTGGATTTTAATTAATCACCAATCAGATGCAGTAGAATCAAATCAGGATGCATTATATAATACTAGTAATGTGAATGAGCATTGCGCGTGTGTAAAAGTTATTTTATATATATATTTATATATATATATATATATATATATATATATATATATATATATATATATATATATATATATATATATATATTGAAATATATATATATATTTCAATATATATATATATATATATATATATATATATATATATGTATATATATATATATATATTTCAATATATATATATATATATATATATATATATATATATATATATATATTGAAATATATATATATATATATATATATATTTCAATATATATATATATATATATATATTTTTATATATATTGAAATATATATATATATTTCAATATATATATATATATATATATATATATATATATATATATATATATATATATATTGGAAATTGTAAATCTTTATTAGAATGAAGGAAGAGACAGAATGAAAAAGAGGGTGAAGTCCACAACCTGGACTATCACCAACACAAGCAAGCACAAACAAGCCATAAATAAAAACACGGCCATCTACCCCCAATTTAGGGGGAAACCATCAGCAGCAAACCCGGTAATATAAAGCCACCTATCCACTTTGCATCACTACGTCCTGGTCAATACAAATCGTGATTCCCTGGGTCAAATTTCTCATATTTTCGAAAATGCGATTATTTCTTACCTTCCAAATATGCCATACAAAACAAACAAGCCAAAGTCTGGCCACATTATACCAAGCACTCCCCCTATTCCTCATTGCGAACACAGTAGAAACCACAGACTCCAGTGAACTTGCAGTCGAAGTAACAATCCCTAAATTTCGTTGCTGGAGGCTCCAGACCTCCTTGCTAAACTACACCAACCAAAAAGGTGGTCAATAGTCTCGTCCTCCCTGCCACAGAGCATGCACAGGTGGTCTTCGATGCGTATCCCAAAACTCCGCAGTCTGTCCAGAGTAAGAAGCCTCCCCCGTAAAGCTTTATACATATTAAGTTGCATCTTCAAAGCCACACCTTTCATCCATATGAATTCAAACCAATCAATCGTGGGGAATTTCAGTCTAAATTCCTCATATATGTCCTTGAAGACGAAAATCCTCGAGCCATCAATGCTCAAATGCTAGAAGTCCTTCCCCTTTAAAGTGTCAATGGGAACCTGGCCTATAAGCTCGGTCACCCTACCCCCCAAACGCCTAGAGGCAGCAGGAAAATTATATTGCCCATTCAGCCGAAGTACCGAGACTCTCTCCTGGCCTCCTACCACCTGAATGCTACGCAGGATTCCCCAAATCTCAGTAACGGTTCGATGAGCCATCCATGGATCACTCCACATGGAAGTAGAGTTCCCATCATAAATGACCCTCAATAGGTGAGGTTTAAGCTTGGTTGTCCGTCACGCCCCAGAACCAGAATACTGGAGAGAGGAGGACAGACACAGCCAGCTACGTACATTGAAGTGCATCCCATCTCGCAATACGGGCACGGCTGTCTAGATGCATGACGGTTTATCTATAAGCCATCAGTCTCTTAAGGTCAAGAACAAGCCTAATGTCTCAATCTTAAGCAAGTAAACACATGTTACAAGATGGTAGATCATCAGACATACAAAGTAAGATGTTCCATATATTACATATTCAGATGATCATGAAGCTAGTCATACAAAATGCGAAGACTAGCAAGAGTTTAAGTTATACATGATCAACCCTAGGATTTGTCAATCATGTTACAGCCTATAGGCAGACAGAAAATATAAGTTTTCAACACGAGCTAACACTTGCTCGGCGGCTAAACGCCTCAAAAGAATAATTTACAATAGAGTGGGAGAGCAAAATAGAACTCACTCGCTGCCAGTGTTGCGTCTAGTATTCACCATCTAGCAGAAAGACTAGAAGATCCTCGAGAGCTACTCTGAAATCTGGCCATACAAAATTAGCTGGGTCAGACTCCAGAAGCAAGTGCCACAAGGGAGGCTTCACTTAAGAACTAAAACCAGCATATTAGAACACAAGGACATAAATAATAACAAGAAAAGAACAAGAGTCATAAATATGATAAAAATGACAAGATAACCAAGGAGTTGTCCCAGAAGCTAAGTTACAACCCGTAAACCAAATAAGGACCGGAGTTGTAACCCTTCATCTGAACAGAACTTAGTCTCTAATCATTTATCAACAATAGTAGGGCATAAATCAAAATGCACAGAAGTAATCATGTACTGCTTCTAGACAAGCTAGACTAGACGGGACTCCGTTCATCAATCACGGCAAAGCAATGAGTACGGCTTGATACTTTAACTAATTAGGGTTATCACAAGCCTAATTACTACAAGATGCAATGAGATGTTCCAGCAGTCACAAGCCCTGCAGACTACCCAGTTATCCTTTCGCAGGTTGAGAGAGTTGATTAGGTGACTTTGTGGTGCAACACATGACAGTGTGCTGGAAATGTGCCCTACTCATCGGCAGGCTACAAGTCCACTTGAGGCACCCAGATAACGGGATTGCCTGTGATTGGAACTCTCGTTATGAGCTACTTGATCAATCTAGTCATTAACTTAGTCAGATTCAGTATGAATCCCTGACCGTGGTAGTCAAAAATCCATGTCCTAATCATGATGCAAGACGGGATATATAGCTTGTACAGTCACAATCAAGAGAAATCACCCACGGTGTCAAGACGAGAGTTACTTGTTACTTGTCAGGATTACTTGTCAGGAGTGTGCCACAACAGACCACTATCAAGCTTATATATGTCATGTCAAGTTTACTTGTTACTTGTCAAGAGTGCACCGCGACGGGCCACTATCAAGAATTATCAAGACCGGTTCATATTATCAAATCGTGTTCATGTCTAGTCCAGTCAAATCCTATCAAGTACAAGCCCTATCAAGCTTAACAAATTATTAAGTCGGATAGTCATTGGGCCAGTCAAGTGTAGGGTACGAGCAAAGATCACAACATTATACTAAGGACCATGGGGACAAGCATGGATAAATACAACAAAAATTATCCTGGCAAGAAATGTCGTAAGGGGTAAAAGGGTTGCCATGGACAACATGCGCCCAGGGTCAGCATGCGCCCATAGGCTATCCGCCAAAAGGCTATACGCCCACAGGGTATGCGCCCATAGGCTATGCGCCCAAATGCTATGCGCCCAAAGGGTATGCGCCCAAAGGCTATGTGCCCACAGGGTATGTGCCCATAGGCTATGCGCCCACAGGGTATGCGCCCACACACTGGAGCATGCACTGTTCATCTTCCCCGAACAGTCTCTAAGTTCATAAAAAACCATGAACTTAGAAGGCCATAAATCCTTCGATTTAAGTCAAAATCGGGACTTTCAAGGGTCCAAATTGTGTAGAATCAAATTTCCTACAACATAGGACCATTAGATCTTGAAGATAATGAAGTTAAAGAGATCAAAACCAAGAAAAATTGAGAAAAGTTACAAACTTAGATCTACAAAAATTCTTTCATCTAAACCAAGAACTCCAAGTTCTAAAGTGGCTTAGAATCAAGAGGAAAAGACAATGGAACAATAAAATTTGAGATCCATCATAAAACGAGTTGCACTTGCCTAAGGTTTTTTGGTGGGTGGAGAGGAGTAATGGAGAAGATGAGTTAATGGAAAATAAATAGAGGAGAGAGAGTAGAGTTGACTTATATAGTATGCCTCACCATCTCAAACCAAACCAAGCAAGCTAAACCAAGTTGAACAAAACTAAATAAACCAAGGCAAGATGAACCAAGATCAGGCTAAGCAAGACAAGTCTAATTACGGGTCACCTGCCAAACGTCAGAAAATTGTACACGTATACTAAAAATATGTATAACGGAAAACGGGAGTGACAACTCTACCCACCTTAAAAGAATTCCGTCATCGAAATTTAATCAAGAGGCTAGAGGTGTCGGGACAAACTATACTAATCATAGACAACCTACGACTAGCAGGCAATCAAGCAATCATTCATGCAAGCAAGAAATTTAAAAGCATAAGGCATAAGGAGACATTATACCTTATGAGTCAAACATGTGTGGATATCGCGATCGGATATCATCCTCACATTCCCAAGTTAACTCACCCAAAGAGTAATGTTCCCAAGCCACACGGACTAAACTAATAGTCATGTTCTTGAGTACCTTCTCTCTTCGGTCCAATATGGATACGGGTCTTTCCTCATACGAAAGGTTGGTACAAACAACCAATTCTGAATAATCAACGACATAAATCGGATCCGGAATATACTATCGTAATTTGGGATACATGGAATACGTCATATATCTCACGAAACGACGATGAAATAGCGAGACGATATGACACATCACCTACTCGCTCAAGAATGTCAAATGGCCCTATATACCTAGGACTAAGCTTTCCCCGTACGCCGAATCGAATGATGCCACGGGTAGGCAAGATCCTAAGGAATACGTGGTCGCCGATAGAAAACTCAAAAGGACGCCGATGAGAATCGGCCCAATGACGCTGGCGATCCTGCACAACTCGAAGTTGATCTCTGACTTGTCTGACCACCTCGATTGACCACCTCGATAGTCTGCGTAACCATCTCTGGACCAAGCATCTGCCTTTCGTCTATATCATCCCATGCTAACGGGGATCTGTACTTTCTGCCATACAATGTATCAAATAGTGCCATCTGGATACTGGCCTGAAAACTGTTATTGTAGGAGAACTCCATGAGATGCAGGTGATCTTCCTACGAACCACCGAAGTCAAGTATACATGATCGTAACATATCTTCAAGAGTTTGAATCGTACGCTCCGACTGACCATCTGTCTGCGAATGATAAGCTGAACTGAACTTGAGACGAACCCCCCAACTCTTCTGAAGACTCTACCAAAAGTGCAATGTAAATCTCGAATCTCTGCCGGAAACGATACTGACTGGCACTACATACAATCTGACTATCTGCCTAAGGTACATCTCTGCAAGCTGATCCGTCGACTGACTAATTCTGAAAGGGAGAAAATGAGCTACCTTTGTGAGTCGGTCAACTACAACCCATATAGCATCTCTCCCAGCTGGGGATTTAGGTAACCCAGTTACAAAATCTATGGTAATATGCTCCCACTTCTATTTTGGGATCGAAAAAGGTTGAAGAAGTCCAGCTGGTCTCTGATGTTCAGCCTTGACTTACTGACAAACTAAACAATACGATACAAAATGGGCTATCTTCCTCTTCATGCCATTCCATCAGAAATACTGACGGATATCACGATACATCTTCGTACTACCGGGATGAATTGAATACTGTAAACTGTGAGCCTCTGCCATGATCTCCTGCCTGATGTCACCACTGGGTACACAAAGACATCTTCCATGTCGTAGCGTGCCATCTTCATGAATGCATAACTCTGCTCTCCGTTCTACTTCATATTCTGCTCGAAGCTGCCGAAGCTTAGAATCCGTCGACTGAGCTATCTTGATCCTCTCAACTACACTGGACTGAACTTATATACTAGCCATCAATGCCACATTAGTGGGAAGAACTATCTCTATACCCATCTTCTGGAGATCTGCTAACAACTCTGGTTGTGCTGTCAGAAAATAAACTCCGGCTCTTTTACTCAACGCATCTGCAACTACGTTGGCATTCCCAAGATGATACTGCAGGTTGATGTTATAATCCACCAGTAACTCTAGCCATCTTCTCTGACGCATATTAAGATCCTTCTGAGTAAACACGTACTTAAGACTTTTGTGGTCGGTGAAAATCTCTACCCGATATCCTGTCATGACCCGTACCCGCTTTTCGGATGCAAGCACGTGCGCAAGCCAGCTACGCATCTAGCGGACTCCAGCCCGACTCGAATACGTAAACGCTGTCAAGAGCATGGTAAACTGCTAAATCATGGCAAAACAAATCTATATCTCAAATCCATAATAAATGTACGAAACTTGAATGAACACTATGGGTCGTGGTCTGCAGCCCACTAGCATATATGTCCGATAAGACTCTAAAGATTATAACAAGAGTCTCTAAACTGAATCAATAAGCAGGATATCTCATGATAAGGAATATAAAGCACGAAAGGATAACAATGTAATATCACTGACAAATAACTGAATCATGTATCACAATCATCTACCATCCCGCTCTGCAAACTAACTCTATGCAATCGCTAAACCTGAAGAGATCATCAGGTCCTCAGGGGACATAGCAAGATACATAAAAATATGCCTATATAGCATTTTAATCATATATAAACTATAAACAGGATATAAGCAAGAAATGAGACATACACATGGCAATAGAGACCAGAACTGCTAACAAGTGACTATCGTCAAGTGGCTACTGACAGGTGACTATGAACTGGAATACAAGAACAACTATACGTAACTGAACTGCTGGATGAACAAGTGAACACGAGATCAATGGAATACCAAACCCTCGCCCCGAGTGGACTCGCAGGTTTGAACTAATCACTAACCCTCGTCTCGAGTGTGGACTCTCTAGTTAGTTCAAGGCAAGGCACTCTCGTCCCGAGTGTAGACTCTCTGGTGCAAATAAACAAGATAACATCCTCGTCCCGAGTGTGGACTCACGGATGTAAACAGATCAAGACAAATACCCTCGTTCCGAGTGTGGACTCTCTGGTGCAAATGGTCAACCCTCATCCCGAGTGTGGACTCTCTGGTTGAGAAAACGATAACAAGGATTTAGCAGTTTAACTACACGTACTCGTTCTATGACACGACTCAAGTAAGGTACTAGTGAGACAAGGTACAACTCAGTTAAGACACAGATAAGGGCTACTCTAGCATGAACTATGACGTGAACAAGTCCAGTATAACTACACTATCAAGTCACGAAAGGGATATATAAGCAAGCCAATCAACTGGTGAACATGGTATAAAGAATATATAAATCAAATCAACTAAAGAACTAAAATAATAACATGATAAAATAGATCTATAAACATGCAATAAACTGTAGAGGGAGATAAGGTATCTTGCCTGGTGGTAGCACGAAGAACCAACAATATACCGTCAACTTGTAAGCCATAAAGTCCAAATCTTGCAACTGTCTCCGAAAGCTGAAACAGACATTGCCAATATTCTCAGAATAGTCAAATTAGCTAGAATTTCCTATTCTTAAGTCCAATTCTGGACACAGGGGCAAAACGGTTATTTCGGGCCAAAACGGTGTCCGCCATTAGACCCACTTTGCACCGAAAAGTGTGTCAGAGTCAATGGTCTCTAAAGTCATCAAACTACATGTCCACGAATTGGTTTTGATGATATGAACCCAACCGTATGTCCAAAGTTGGACTCAGGTGGGCCGTGCACAAAATCGCCCGTTGAGTCGGATTGTGGGGCCCGCAACACGGCAATCCGATCAACTGTCTCAGAATCGAACCAAACTTGGCATACAGGACCAAAAAAATAATACGGTCCTGTTGGCGTAGGTTTCGTCTCGATCTGACGAACGTCCATAAAGTAATTGGGAAATTTGCAAAGGGGTCGATACGGTGAATTTTGACGGATATGCATTAAATTCGTCGCGCACATGCAACCAATTTGAATTCTGTCAAAGCCCACACGTCCGCGAAATCGATATGCACCTTTTGATGCTTTCGGTTCGCGATCACGTCGCCCGGTTTGGCGGGACGCACGTCGTATCGGAGACTTTTCTAGTTTTTCGAAAACAGTTATCAAGTTTTTTTTTTCGATTTTCAACCCTATTTATCATACTATATAAACCATTAGAAATACAACTAATGATGGGGTTTCCATCTCGGTTAGGTTTTCTATGACTCTGTTCAAACACAATTTTGAAACAGAGGAAGGATCGACGAGAAATTGCCTTCCAAAACCGATGTTGGGACTGGATTCATACTCTATTTTTGAACAGATTTCTTCGAACTTTGAGTCGATCTTCTGGCCAATATAAAGCATATAAATTTGATCTAATTGAAAGAAAATAATCTCGTATGGGTTGGGGACATACCCGAGAAAATGGCTCGAAAAACGATCGAGCGATCGTCGAGAACCAACGCCGCGAAGTCGGCCTATTCACTGCCACTCACTGCTACTGCTGTGGTTGCTATTGCAACCGACGCGCGCGCGGCCTTTCCGGCCAGCGGCGGCTGCCCCCGGCGACGCACGGGGTCAGGGTGGTCACCCATGGAGAGGGGGTGGCGTGGCAGCGGGTTTGCTTAGGGTTTCCATGATATTCCTCTCTCTCACTCTGTTTATATATATATATATATATATATATATATATATATATATATATATATATATATATATATAGGGTAATGGTGAAGGGGGCGGCTGGCTCGGGCTGTGGGGGGTCTGTTGGGTCAGCTGGGTTTGGGACTTATTGTAGGCTTAGTTGGGTTGGGCTTTGCCCCCCCCCCCCCCCACTTTTTCCTTCTTTTATAACTATTAGCCATATATATACATATATATGACCTTATAGCTATACAATCTAAGTACATGAATAAATACTCCATTTCTCAACAATCATATTAATAATAATTTCCTTGTTTGTGGTTTACAAAAATATGCACATAATACATATATAATTCATTTGCTAATGAATAATCAAATAAACGAATGCTATTGACATTATTCTATTGACATTATTTACGAACAATTACAATAATAACCATATAATAATAATAATACCAATAACCCACTAAAATAACCAAAAAGTGTCTTGGTGAACATATCTGGCCCTAGAAAATTGTACAAATATTCTAAAACTCTATTTAAATATCAATAATACCCATTTTTGTATAAATAACCAAATATTTAGAAAATATTATTATGTCCACCAAAAAGTTAGGAAATATTTGTACACACCTAAAAGTATGTCTACATGGCCGTCATTGGTCTCACTGCAGGGCTACATGGGCTTGGGTCTGGTTTGGGTCCAGTCCGGACTAGCTGGGTACAATCGGGTCTTCTACAAGTCAATAAATCTTAATAGTAAATAATTAAACTATTTATAATGGTCATGTTACAACTTGGCCTGGTTTTCCTGGTTATGACACACTTATGGCTCGGTTTTTCTTACCATAGCTAATACACTAGTCAAAGCATGCCACTACATCACCCGTACCATGATTTCTAGTCACCTTGTACTCCAATCTCAATCATGACTAAGGCCATCTATCGTAATAATTAACTAATTAATTATTTATAACATTCTAAAAATTACCATTTAAATCAAATAAATAATAATAAAATATGTCAAAATTTTCGGAAAGAGGAGTTACAAATCTACCCACCTTAAAAATAATTTCGTCCTCGAAATTCTAATTCTTAACTATTCCTTAAAATTCAAAAATAAGTCCACTCTTACCTCAATCTCCTCAAATTTTAATTTCTCACGATATCTCATATTATCTCCTAACCATTTTGTAACTGCGAAACCTCGAGGACTTCTACCCACCTTTGGTCACACTACTCACTCAAAAGTAGGTCACTAAAACTTTAAAACCTTCCCTCTAGTTGCTAGAATCATCACCCATAGATATCTAAGACGTATGGCATCTATAATCCCCCATATCATTCAAACAACCAAAAATTAAATAATCAAGCAATCTTATACTATAACTTAAGAATTTTTGATAAATTCTAGGCAGCACGATCATTCGTCACCCCGAACTATGAAGGGATGGGAGTCAATGGTACGAAAACAAGAGAGAATAATCAAGAACAAATATGAATTTCAAGGACATAGAGAAAATTTCTAAGAGAATTTTCAAGGCAGTGTGGATTGAGATTCCTAAGGTTTAGTCATAGTCGCAGGCTCGTATCAGTACAGTTACGTAACCGATACAATATGCTCTGACCTGCATGGGCCACCAAAAAAACTTGTCATGATCCGCACCCACTTTTCGGATGCAAGCACGTGCGCAAGCCAGCTACGCATCCAGCGGACTCCAGTCCGACTTAAATACGTAAATACTGTCAAGAGCATGGTAAACTGCCAAATCATGGCAAAATAATTCTATATCTCAAATCCACAATAAATATACGAAACTTGAATGAACACTATGGGTCGTGGTCTGCAGCCCACTAGCATATATGTTCGATAAGACTCCAAAAAATATAACAAGAGTCTCTAAACTGAATCAATAAGCAGGACATCTCATGATAAGGAATGTAAAGCACGAAAGGATAACAATATAATATCACTAACAAATATCTGAATCATGCATCACAATCATCTACCATCCCGCTCTGCTAACTAACTCCATGCAATCGCTAAACCTGAAGAGATCATCAGGTCCTCAGGGGACATAGCAAGATACATAAAAATATGCTTATCTAGCAGTTTAATCATGCATAAACTATAAACAGGATATAAGCAAGGAACGAGACATACACATAGCAAAAGACTACGATCAAAACTGCTAACAAGTGACTATCCTCAAGTGGCTACTGACAGGTGACTATGAGCTAGAATACCAGAACAACTATACATAACTGAACTGCTGGATGAACAAGTGAACACGAGATCAATGGAATACCAAACCCTCGCCCCGAGTGGACTCGCAGGTTTGAACTAATTACTAACCCTCGTCCCGAGTGTGGACTCTCTGGTACAAATAAACAAGATAACATCCTCGTCACGAGTGTGGACTCACGGATGTAAATAGATCAAGACAAACACCCTCGTCCCGAGTGTGGACTCTCTGGTGCAAATGGTCAACCCTCGTCCCGAGTGTGGACTCTCTGGTTGAGAAAACGATAACAAGGATTTAGCAGTTCAACTACACGTACTCATTCTATGACACGACTCAAGCAAGGTACTGGTGAGACAAGGTACAACTCAGTTAAGACACAGATAAGGGCCACTCTAGCATGAACTATGATGTGAACAAGTCCAGTATAACTATAATATCAAGTCACGAAAGGGATATACAAGCAAGCCAATCAACTGGTGAACATGGTATAAAGAACATATAAATCAAATTGACTAAAAACTAAAATAATAACATGATAAAACAGATCTATAAACATGCAATAAACTGTAGAGGGAGGCAAGGTATCTTGCCTGGTGGTAGCACGAAGAACCAACAATATACCGTCAACTAGTAAGCCATAAAGTCCAAATCTCGCAACTATCTTCGAAAGCTGAAACAAACATTTCCAACATTCTCAGAATAGTCAAATTAGCTAGAATTGCCTGTCCTTAAGTCCAATTCTGGACACAGGGGCAAAACGGTCATTTTGGGCCAAAACGGTGTCCGCCGTTGGACCCGCTTTGTACCGAAAAGCGTGCCAGTCAATGGTCTCTAAAGTCATTAAACTACATGTCCACAGATTCATTTTGATGATACAAACCCAACCGTATGTCCAAAGTTGGACTCCGGTGGGCCGTGCACAAAATCGCCTATGGAGTCGGATCGTGGGGCCCGCAACACGGTGATCCGATCAATTGTCTCAGAATCGGACCAAACTTGGCATACAGGGCCAGAAAAATGAGACGGTCCTGTTGGCGTAAGTTTCGTCTCGATCTGACGAACGTGCACAAAGTAATTGCAAAATTTGCAAAGGGGCCGATACGGTAAATTTTGACGGATACGCATCAAATTCGTCGCGCACACGCAACCAATTTGAATTCCGTTAAAGCCCACATGTTCGCGAAGTCGATACACACCTTTTGATGCTTTCGATTCGCGACCACATCGCCCGATTTGGCGAAACGTACGTCGTATCGGAGACTTTTCTAGTTTTTCGAAAATAGTTATCATATTTTTTTTTCGATTTTCAACCCTATTTATCATACCGTATAAACCATTAGAAATACAACTAATGATGGAGTTTCCATCTCGGTTAGGTTTTCTATGAATCTGTTCAAACATAATTTTGAAACAGAGGAAGGATCGACGAGAAATCGCCTTCCAAAATCGATGTTGGGACTGGATTCATACTCTGTTTTTGAACAGATTTCTTCGAACGTTGAGTCGATCTTCTGGACAATATAAAGCATATAAATTTGATCTAATTGAAAGAAAATAATCTCGTATGGGTTGGGGACATACCCGAGAAAACGGCTCGCGAAACGATCGAGCGATCGTCGAGAACCAATGCCGCGAAGTTGGCCTATTCACTGCCGCTCACTGCTACTGCTGTGGTTGCTGTTGCAACCCCCGCGCGCGCGCGGCCTTTCCGGCCAGCGGCGACTGCCCTCCGGCGGCACGCGGGGTCAGGGTGGCCGCCCATGGAGAGGGGATGGCGTGGCATCAGGTTTGCTTAGGGTTTCCGTGATATTCCTCTCTCTCTCTGTTTCTATATATATATATATATATATAGGGTGATGGTAAAGGGGGTGGCTGGTTCGGGCTGTGGGGGGTCTGTTGGGTCAGCTGGGTTTGGGGTTTGTTGTTGGCTTAGTTGGGCTGGGCTTTTCCCTTTTTTTTCTTCTTTTATAACTATTAGCTATATATATACATATATATGACCTTATAGCTATACAATCTATGTACATGAATAAATACTCCATTTCTCAACAATCATATTAATAATAATTTCCTTATTTGTGGTTTACAAAAATATGCACATAATACAAATATAATTCATTTGCTAATGAATAATCAAATAAATGAATGCTATTGACATTATTTACGAACAATTAAAATAATAACCATATAATAATAATAATGCCAATAACCCACTAAAATAACCAAAAAGAGTCTTGGTGAACATACCTGGCCCTAGAAAATTGTACCAATATTCTAAAACACTATTTAAATATTAATAATACCCATTTTTGTATGAATAACCAAATATTTAGAAAATATTATTAAGTCCACCAAAAAGTTAGGAAATATTTGTACACACCTAAAAGTATGTCTACATGGCCGTCATTGGTCTCACTGCAGGGCTACATGGGCTTGGGTCTGGTTTGGGTCCAGTCCGGACTAGCTGGGTACAATCGGGTTTTCTACAAGTCAATAAATCTTAACAGTAAATAATTAAACTATTTATAATGGTCATGTCACAACTTGGTCTGGTTTTCCTGGTTATGACACACTTATGGCTCGGTCTTCCTTACCATAGCTAATACACTAGTCAAAGCACGCCACTGCACCAGCTGTGCCATGATTTCTAGTCATCTTGTACTCCAATCTCAACCATGACTAAGGCCATCTATCGTAATAATTAACTAATTAATTATTTATAACATTCTAAAAATTACCATTTAAATCAAATAAATAATAATAAAAATATTTCAAAATTTTCGGGAAGAGGAGTTACATCTCCATACAAATAATGCCTCCAAAGTTTAAGTGCAAAAACTACCGCTGCTAACTCTAAGTCGGCGTTGGATAATTCCTCTCATGATCACGAAGCTGACATGATGCATAAGCTACTACCTTGCCATGCTACGTCAAGACGCATCCCAATCCTCTACCGGAAGCGTCACAATAAACTGACAATGCTCCCGTCCCATCTGGGAGCGTAAGAATGGGTGTCGTCATCAATCCTTTCTTCAATTTCTCGAATGAATTCTGACACTCTGCTGTCCAAGCAAACTGCACATCTGTTGGCCCATTTCTAAAATGGTCACACCTGATTTTGATAAATCAACAATGACTTAAGTCAATACATAAAATATACAAATTGTTGCTAACATTTTAGGTCAAGTGAAATGAATATCAAGAGTGTACTACAACATCTGCAAGCATGTTAATCATCATTTCGAAGCATTCATGTATTGGAATCGGTCTGAGTCATTTTATAATTTATTATGTATTTTTATCTTTTTGAGTCTAGGATACAAATTATAAAATCGACTGGATATTGCTGGCTTAGGTTATCTACAGTCCACCTATCTAAAAAGCCTACCTATCCACCAAAATTCCTTATACCAACAATATTACATATCCTATGCAAACAGAATTAGACCAAACATTCTTCTAAGTATTGGATGAACTTAGACAGAACTCTGGCCGAGTTCGGACCGAGTTCGGATCGAGTTCGAACCGAGTTCGGTCAGTTCAAATTCAAATATTTGTTGCCTCCAAATCTGCATGCAACGTTCATTTGCGAAATCCTAGCATCCGAATTCTGCCCGAACTCTGTCTGAGTTCGGTCCTCAAAAACACCTATAAATAGAAGAGAATTTCTCATTTTAAATCACTCATCAATTCATCTTCTCTTCTCTCTATTTATATCCAATAGTGTTTTTATTGTTCTAAAGCTTTCACACTCTACCTATACATCTCTTAGCCAAAGCTAGTAACATGTATTTGATTTAGAGTCTTTGGTTGTCAGAGTTGTAAAGAGGTCGTTCAAGTTCAGAACACATTTCTGTTTTTAGAGCCAGTCGTACGCTCGTCGCCAAGTACCGTATTGTGAAGTCGATTGTGCACTTGTCACCAAGCACGGTGTTGTAAAGAGACTGCAAGCTCTTAATTAGCTTATGAATAGTGGATTAACAGCAGGCAAGAGTACCTGCGACTGGATTAGTCCTCCAAGAGGGCAACCAGTATATATCGCGGTGTCTACTGAGTTTGATTCTTTGATCTCTTGCTAAATTTATTTATTGTCTCTTTATTCACTGCCATAGTTATCTACTTTTAATTTTTAATTGGTGATTATTTTTTGCTGCACTCGTACTCACTCTATTCACCCCCTCTAGAGGTGTTCAACGGTCCTATAAATTGGTATCAGAGCAGGTTATATTCTAATATAAATTTTTTTAAAGAGTATATATGGCAGCCGTGAAATCAATATTCAACGGTGAAGGGCAATCCACAAATAGACCCCCACTATTTGATGGAACAAACTATACTTAATGGAAAACACGAATGATATTTTTCTTAAAGTCTCTTGACTTTGATCTTTGGTCTATAGTTATTGACAGTTATAAAAAATAGGCACCCACAGTCGTTGATGGCATACTTACAGACAAGCCTCATGATAAATATACAGAGACAGAAAAAGCAAATGCTAGTCTAGATGCACGTGTCATCAACGCACTATTCTGTGCAATTGACAAGACGAAATTCAATCGAGTTTCAACCTGTAAGACGTCTCATAAAATTTGGAAACTTCTTGAGGTAACTCATGAAGGTACTTCCCAAGTGAAGGAATCCAAAATCAGCAGACTAACACAGGAATATGAATCTTTCAAAATAAAATCCGGCGAGTCAATTACACATATGTTCATTCGTTTCCTTGATATCATTAATCCTTTGCAATCTCGTGGTAAAGATTACAGTAATCATAAGAAGATCAGAAAAGTACTACGGGCTCTAATCAAGAACTGGAGTCCAAAGCAACGGCAATCATTGAAGGAAACGATCTCACCACCATGACTCTAGAAACACTTATGGGCAAGCTTATGACCCATGAGCTGGATCTGCAAGAGTTTAAAGAAGCTACTCCAAAAGAGAAATCAATCGCCTTCAAAGCTCAAGCCAGAAGATCAACATGCAAAGATTCTGATGAAGAATCATCCAGTGGTGATGAACAAGCCCTGCTAGTGAAGAATTTCAGAAAATTCTTAAAGTTTGAGAAATCAAACAGAAAGAAGAAAGATGTCCATGAAAGCAATAAAGAAGAAACAATCTGCTTTGGATGCAAGAAGTCAGGGCATATGAAGAAGGACTGCCCAACGCCAAAGAAAATCAGTCCATATGATAGATCAAGATCAAGCTGAAGAACAACTACTGGTCGAAAGTATGCAAATACAAGTATCTGGCATAAAAGTGATGCTAGTGAATTAGAGGAAGAAGATAGACCCTACAGCACTGCAAATGTCTGTCTCATGGCTTTTGATAAGGTATCCTCAAATCCTCTATATTATGATTTTACTTTCGATGAGTTAGAAAATGCCTTGACCAAACTACTTGAAGAATACAGAAATGTGCTTGACAAGTATAAGCAATCTCGAAAAGAGGTTAAGGCATGCACCACCGAAGTTGCTAGATTGTCAAGTCTCATTGAGGACATTAAAGCGACGGCTACTACCGGTAACACGGAAGAGATAACCAAGCTTAAAGTAGACTATCAAGAGGCTATCCTCAAAATTAAAAAGAAAGAAAGAGACTATGTCAAGATACAAGAGTTATATGACATAGAGAAGAAGAAGCACTTAGTCACAGAGCAAAGACTCATTGATATGACTGCTAAATATGAAGAGTCTTATACAGTTTCTAAAAAGTTAGAAATTAAGTTAGGCAAACATGCTATACCTGTAACACAGCCTAAATTTAGTCCTAATGCTAAGCATACACCTAAGAGGACTAAAACACAGAAAGCATGCAAGAAATACGAATATCACCATGCTTTTACATATAGGTTTTTAAAGAAACCACATATACATGTCAACACAAAATCAACTAACACGTTTTCAAAACTTACTTGCACGTACTGTGGTACTCATGTGCACTTATCACAGTATTGTCTAGCAAGAAAGTTTGTTGACAATCACACACTGATTTGGAGACCTAAGACTAATCAATATGGACCCTTCAGTAAATGGATAACAAAGGATTCATCTACTTGTTTTGTAGGTGGACCCTCAACCCTCTCACACTAAAAGCAAGTGGATCCTCGATAGCGGATATTCGCGGCACATGACTGGTGATGCATCTTTGTTCGCCATGCTATCGATGAAGAAAGAAGGATACGTCTCCTTCGGAAACAACCTGAGAGGTGATATCATTGGCATTGTTGGTATATCTCCTTATCCTATAATAAAAGATGTTTGTCTAGTTACAGAATTGAAACATAGCCTACTGAGCATAAGTCACTTGGGGCAGATAATGGTTATGGCATCAATTTTGTAAAAGACAAATGTACAATATATGATATGTCATCTGGTAATCCCATATATGAAGGGATTAGAGAAGACAATATTTATGTTTTCTTTCTAGAGAGTACTAATAATGTAGGAAGATGCCTAGTTGCAAACTTAGATGAAAGCTGGCTATGGCATATGAGGCTAGGACATGCTAATATGGATACTATCTCAGGACTAAGCACTAAAGAGTTGGTAAAAGGACTCCCTGAGATATCGTTTAAGAGAGATATGGTATGTACTGACTGTGAAAAGAACAAAGCACATAGGTCTAAATTTAAATCCATCAACGCTGTAGGTACTTCTAGACCTTTGCAGTTGATACATATGGATTTATTTGGTCCTAGTAGAGTCGCTAGTCTTGGCGATAAGCTCTACGCATTTATTATTGTTGATGATTTCTCTCGTTTTACTTGGGTTTATTTTTTATCAAACAAAAGTGATACAATTTTTGAATTTCAGATATTTTGTAAAAAGGTACAAAACGAAAAAGGCTTTATAATTACTCGTATCCGAAGTGATCATGGTGGCAAATTCGTAAATACTGATTTCAAAAAGCTTTGTGATGATAGTGGATATTACCACGAGTTTTCCTGTCCTAGAACTCCTCAACAGAATGGTGTTGTGGAGCGGAAGAATCGTACTCTAAGCGAGATGGCTAGAATCATGCTAAATTAGCATAATCTTTCTAAATATTTTTGGGCAGAAGCTGTTAGTACAGCATGTCATATTTTAAATAGGATGTTAATTCGACCTATATCAAAAAAACACCTTATAAACTTTGGTTTGGAAGAATTCCAAACATTTCCTATTTTAAAGTTTTTGGTTGTCGCTGTTTATCCTGAACACCAAGGACAACTTGGAAAAGTTTGACTCTAAAGCAGATGAAGGAATATTTCTCGGATATGTTGCTAAGAGTAAGGGATATAGAATTTTCAATAAAAGATCTATGATTATTGAAGAATTCATTAACGTTACTTTTGATGAGCTCAATAATCACAGATCTAGCGACAGTGATGATGAAAATGTACAAGCCAGAACCGATAAAAATCCTATAGAAGATCTGACTCATAGATTTGAATCATTGAAGTTCTTGCCAGATCATCCAATGACGCTTAGTATAGGTGATATATCAAAAGGTGTAAGTACACGCTCTTCTTATAGAGATACTGAAATAGCAGCTAATGTAGCTTTTATTTCACAAGTAGAACCTAAGAATGTAGCAGATGCTTTTAATGATGAATTTTGGATTGATGCCATGCAAGAGGAACTCAATTAATTTGAGAGAAACCAAGTTTGGAAACTCGTTCCTAAATCTATTGGTCAATCGATAATTGGTACCAAATGGGTGTTCCGAAATAAATTAAATAAAGATGGACAAGTTCTATGCAACAAAGCACGTCTAGTGGCACAATGTTATAATCAAGAAGAAGGTATTGATTATGACGAGACATATGCTCATGTTGCTAGACTAGAAGCTATCCGTATGTTTTGTGCATATGCATGTTTTAATAATTTTAAATTATTTCAAATAGACGTAAAAAGTGCATTTTTAAACGGATTTTTGAAAGAAGAAGTTTTTGTGAAACAACCCCCTGGTTTTGAAGATTTTTAAAAACTTGATCACGTCTTCAAACTTAAGAAAGCACTCTATGGACTCAAACAGGCACCTCGTGCTTGGTATGAACGCCTAAGTGCCTTCTTACTTGAAAATGGTTTTTCAAAAGGAAGAGTTGATACTACTTTGTTTATCAAGTCTTTAGATGATCATATTCTTCTTGTGCAAATATATGTTGATGACATCATTTTCGGATCTACTAATGAAAAACTTTGTCAAGAGTTTGCTAAGTGTATGCAGAGTGAATTTAAGATGAATATGATGGGAGAGCTGAACTTCTTCCTAGGACTCTAGATCAAACAACACTCAAAAGGAACATTCATCAATCAAGCCAAATATACGAAGGACATACTGAAAAAGTACGACTTCAAAAATGTAAAGCCAATCGAAACTCCAATGGCTACATCAACAAAGCTTGACACTGATGAAAAGTGGCAAACCTATCGATCAGCATAAGTATCGAGGTATTGTTCAGTGTTTGAATTTGCGCACGATACCAGGCAAATATTAAGGAATCACACTTATGTGCCGTTAAGCATATCTTCTGATACCTTAAGGGAACTTTAACAGTCAGCTTATGGTATCCTAAAACCAAATCCTTTGACCTGATAGGTTACTCGGATGCGAATTTTGCAGGATGCAAACTAGGCCGTAAAAGTACCAGCAGTACGTGTCATTTTCTAGAAAAAGCCTTAGTCTTATGGTTTAGCAAGAAACAAAATTCTGTAGCATTATCAACTACTGAGGCTGAGTATATCACCGCAGGACGTTGTTGTGCTCAAATTTTGTGGATGAAGCAAACCTTAAAAGACTACAAACTGCACTACACTAAGATTTCTATTTATTGTGACAACACTAGCACTATTAACCTGACTAAGAATCATGTATTGTAGCCTCTCTTCCCAGAACTTTGATAATATATATTTTATTTATTTATTTATTGGAATTAAATAGTGATTTTAGAGTTTTTATAAATAATTATTTAGGTAATATTTTTACGGTAGACGATTTTAGCCATAGTGGAATTTTGGAGTACAAGGCGACTAGAAATCGAGGCATGGATAGTGCATTGGTGTGCTTTGATTAGAGTACTAGCCCTGGTAGGGAAGGCCGAGCAATAGTGATGTCCTAACTAGGAAAACCAAGCCAAGTTGCGACTTAGCGCTTACCGAAGACTAATTAGTTATTAATTATATTATTGATTTTAGGGAAACCGATTATAGCATTTTAGCCGGACTGGACTCGAACTGAGCCCAAGGCCGTGTAGGCATGCGACACGTCCAATGACATTCGTGTTGATGAGATTTGGTATGAGCGTGTTGTATTTCGTTTTAATGATTTAATGAATATTTTCTAAGTATTCATATTTTCAATATTAAATATTATTGTTAGTATGTAGTCGATAATGTTGTATAGTATAGGTCACTGTACACTCTGGGGATCTTTAGACTGTACGCCATGGTAGATGCATCAATATTGAGTTATTGAATTTCGTTATTACTATTGTATTTTTATTATCTATATTATTGAGGTTATTATATATATAATATTATTTTATTATTATTGATTGTCGAATAAATATTATATATATAGATATGTATATAAGTATCATATATATAGATATAAATATATAGAAATATATTTATTGAAATATAGAAATAAGTGTATATACGGATATAAATATATATGTGTATATACATGTATATATGTGATTGTATATATATATAATCGTGTCTGTGTATGTATACATATATATATAGAGAGAGAGAGATAATAATATTCATAAATATATATATAGAATATATATTCTTAGGAAAGAATAGAAATAGAAAAAAAGAAAAAAAGAAAAAAAAATAGCAATACCCAGCCAGGCCCGGCCAGGCCCGGCCTGCCAGCCGAGCCCATCACCCCACATCAACTGAAACCCCAGCTGCCCGAGAGGAACACGCCAAACCGATTACAGTATCAACCCATCGCCTATAAAACAGAACACGATAGAAGAGATGGAGTTGAAAACCCTAAACCCCGCAGATGACTCAGAGCGCCACCCCACCCCCGTCACCTGGGCGACCTCCCCGGCGGTGGCGTGACGCAGGAGGAGCGCCGGAGTCGGCCGAGAACCGCCGGGACAGAGCAGCGCTCGCGGGGCAATACCGATCAGCCGCTGTGCTTGCAAGCGCAAGGTACAACTTCGTCTTCATATTTCTCTCCCAATATTCGACGAAATTGGATCCCGTGAAATCCTATAGGATGCCCATATAACCATCTAAGATCCACATCATTTAGTTCTTATTGAACTTACTCGGATTCGACGAGAAATCGACTCGAACTTACCGAAAAATCTGTCGAAACAGGACAGTATTTCGAGTCCAAGAACCCATTTTTAAAGGAAGAATTTGGGCAGTTTATTGAGAAATTTTAGGATCTGTTTGAAGACGATTATAGAAAACATATACGAGAACAAAACCCTTTTTACGGATCTTGATTTCATCAAATATACGGGAAGTTATTAGATTTCAAAAATCAGGAAAAACGTGTTTTCGAAAAACTGAAAATATAGAAAAACTCATCCACATGACGTGCGTCACGCCAATCGGGACGACGTGGTCGCGAACCGAAAGCATCGAAAGCTGCGTAACGGCTTCGTGGTCGTGTGGGCTTTGACGGAATTCAAATTGGTCGCGTGTGCGCGACGAATTTGATGCGTATCCGTCGAAATTCACCGTATCGTGCACGTTGTAAATTCTCCAATTACTTTGTGCACGATCATCGGATCGAGACGAAACTTGCGCCAACAGAACCGTATCGTTTTTATGGTCCTGTATGCCAAGTTTGGTCCGATTCTGAGACTGTTGATAAAATTACCGTTTTGCGGGCCCCACGGTCCCACTCAACGAGCGATTTTGTGCACGGCCCGCCGAAATCCAACTTTGGACATACGGTTGGGTTCGTATCGGAAAACTGGATCCGTAGACATGTAGTTTGACGACTTTAGAGACCGTTGACTCTGGCACGCTTTTCGGTGCAAAGCGGGTCCAACGGCGGACATCGTTTTGGCCCGAAATTACTGTTTTGCCCCTGTGTCCAGAATTGGACGTAAGGACAGGCAATCCTAGCTAATTGGACTATTCTGAGATCATTGGTATTGTCTATTTCAGCTTTCGGGGACTGTTGTACGGGTTTTGACTATAGTGGCATATTGAGTGGTTTGGATCATCGGTTTCACCAGCACAGGACCACAGGCGAGTACAGTTTATTGTCTGCATTTCGATATTGATCTTTACTATATTTCATTGATTAGTCATTAGTTATGTGATTATTTTCTATTATAAATTGTTGAGTCGGGAATGAGAAGTACCAAGGATGTGTGATCTGACCTTAGACCGTGTAGACCGTGTAGACCGTGTTGCATTTATTTCTTATAGACCGTGTAGACAGTATTTTATTTATTTCTTGTAGACAGTGTAGACAGTGTTTTATTTATTGCAAAGTAGACAGTGTAGATTGTGATTATTACTGCATTTAAACTGTGTAGATCATGATTATTATTTTGTAGACAATGTTTCTTTACTGCAATATTTTCTGTAGACCGTGTAACTGTAGACCGTGTAACTTTAGACCGTGTAGACCGTGTCGCATAATTGTCCCGAGACCGATCACATATCAAAGGTACTTCTAATGGTGGAAAGGTATAAGGGTCTATTTATTACTATTAATTTTTCTTACGGCTTTACTGTTATTTTCAAACCCATGATTGATGTCTAACCTTTGTTTTATAGTCATTTTCTTTATTTGAAATTGTATTCAGTGAATTGTGCTCGTTCCATTCCTGACTGGAAACCAACATTTTCAGGTTAGCCGTGGATTTTCTTATCTTGGGGAGTGACGGGAATACTTGCAGACAAAAGCCTAGAGACTAGCTAGATATTTGAGTTGTAGCCATTCTTTTATTTGTACAAGTTTATATTCTTCTTCAAATGTAAAACTTGTAATCATTGTAAGTTGAATTAGTTTCTGTGAATGAGCATTGGATTTGTGATTTGATCTTCATGGCCGTGACAGCGTTCTACCGCCGATACTGCGGTGTAGGCTGGCTTGGACACGTCTCGTATCCGTTTAAAAAAAAATGGGTGCGGGTCGTGACATGTATGTCATTCACGCATAAAGCACATAGAGATTCGTCATCACTTTTTACGTGATCACCAACAACACGGGGATATCTGCTTAGAATTTGTTGACACAGATCATCAACTAGCAGACATTTTCACAAAACCACTAGCTAAAGACCGCTTTAACAATCGACGTCAAAAAATTGACATACTTGAATTTTTAGATTCATAGTGTAGTATGCTTAATAAATCAAGTTATAAACTCAAAACTTTAAAATTTATTAATGGAAGTTATTTTGGGTACAAGCCGAAAGGGTCCTTCTGTCATACAGGCGTAAACAGCCTGAAGCGACACGGTGCATTAGTCTTTGGACTATCGCTAGCTGGGGTCCGACCCCTATAGCTAACCCAAAGTAATAGACATTACTAAATTAAAGAAGTATAACAGTTATATCTGAATATATTAAATTTACTGTATTAATGACATTGGGAATACAAGTGGCCGAATTCAGACATAACTCGGATCGAGTTCGAACCGAATTCGGATGGAGCCGGTGCGAATTTCCAGAACACTAACAGCCGGCCCTAGCCTATATATATTTCGTTTTTACCTCCTTCTTTCACCATCTCACAAACTGTCACGATCCGCACCCATTTTTCGGATATGAGGCGTGTCCAAGCCCAGCCTACGTCGCAGTATCGACGGTAGAACGCTGTCCATAAACAGAAGTCTAGCATAATCAAGGTAATCTATATCTCATCCACAAAAATCGGAGAATACAACTAACTCAAATGAGACTGAATAATGAATGATAATATAAAATGAAGTATCCAATTTATCAAGAATTTAAGTTACGTCCGGTGGACACAAATCCACTACCAATAGACGGAGTTAAAATAAAGACATGAAAATAAGATAACTGAGTCCAACTGCTAGTCATCAAGATACCGTCAGCTGCAGTGGTACCGTGGTCCAATGCTGGCTCAAAACCTGCTCGTCCGCACCTGGCTCAAAATTCGGCTAAACCTGAAGAGATCATCAGGTCCTTAGAGGACTAGCAAGATACATAAAAATATGCCTACTAATATAACAATAAATGATATGTACAGAAGATAAGGACGGTGCAAGAAAGGATATCTAAGACTCGACAAGCAATGTGGAATGTAATACTAGACTTGGCTATCAATCAAACGATTAACCCCCATAGCTTGTAGTACAATACAAGATACTCCTAATCTATAGTAGGTTTCGACTGTAGTACAATGCAAGATACTTCCAGTCAAGAATAGCTTGAAACTGTTGGCTACACTGTTACCCTGGTAATCTACTATATCCATGGCTGTCTGTATTGTCTGGTACAGGGCATCACTTCGACGATCCTGTGATGCAAGTAATTCTCGGATAAGTCCTACCAGGGTTCCATTATCAGGCTCTGCAGGCTGGATTGGCTGAACTGGCGGCTCATGATCTCCGAAAGGCATAACTCAGGAGGCTGCTGCAGAGTGTTGGGCTTGGTCCCCAGGTTGCTGCTGGGGTGCTGGTTGAGCTCCTCCCTGCTGATCGGTAGGACCAGGAACAATGCCACTGAAAAACAATGACATAGGGGACAATAAGGAAGGACCAAGATAGATCGAGGATATAAGCATGTGATCAGGTCAAGATTCCAGAAAGATTAGAAGGCACGAGTAGAGATCAAAGGCGAGTGCTGATTGAGACATCTATTCAGTGAAATCCTCACACATCTTAATTTACAAGACCATGCATGGGCCACCACTAAAACCGTGTCACGCCTCCAGATCCAGAATACTGGAGAGCGGGGGCAGACAGAGCTAGCTACGTATACAGAAGTGTATTCTACCTCCATATACGGTCACGGCTGTCTAGATGCATGAGGATTTATCTACAAGCTATTAGTCTCTTATGGTCAAGAACAAGCCTAGTGTCTCAATCTCAAGCAAGTAGTAATAGTTACAAGATGTTAGACCATCAAATATACAATAGTAAGACGTTCCATACGTTTCATATACAGATGATCATGAAGCTAGTCGTACAAAATACGAGGACTAGCCAGAGTTTCAGTCATACATGATCAATCCTAGGATTTGTTAATCATGTTACAGCCCTTCGGCAAATAAGAAATATAAGTATTTAACACGAGCTAACACTTGCTCGGCGGCTAAACACCTCAAAAGAATAATTTTACAATAGAGCGGGAGAGCAAAATAAAACCCACTCGTTGCCAGGGTTTCTTCTAGTGTTCACCATTTGGCTGGAATACAGGTAGAACCTCGGGTGCTGCTCCAAAATCTGGCCATACAAAACCAGCTGGGTCAGACCCCAGAAAGAGCAAGTGCCACAAGGGAGGCTTCACTTAGGAACTAAAACCAGTAAGTTAGCACATAAAAGCACATAAGGACATAAATGAAATAAAAAAAGACATGAGTTAGAAAAAATAGGATGATAAACGATAAGATAACTAAAGGACTATTCCGGTAACCAAGTTACAACCCGTAAACCAAATAAGGACCGGGGTTGTAACCCTTCACCTGAACAGAACTTAGTCTCTAACCAATTATCGACAAATAAGCATAAACAAGCGTGTCATGAGATAGCCATGTACTGGATCTAGGAAAGACTAGACAAGATAGGACTCCATCCATCAATCACGACCAAGCAATGAGTACGGCTTGATACTTTAACTAACTAGGGTTATCACAAGCCTAGTTACTAGCAAGATGCAATAAGATATTCCTATGGCCATAAGCCATGCAGACTATCCAGGTTATCCAGACGCAAGTTACAAGTATTTATAGTGGATACATCGCCTAGGAGACAAATATACCCTAAGAGACTTATTAGGTGACTTGGGGTACAACACATGACAGTGTACATATTACTTATTTCAAGAAGTGCCCCACATGACAGTGGGCTAGAAATGTGTCCTACTCGACGACAAGCTCCAAGTCCATCAGAGAAGGCACCCAGATAACGGGATTGCTTGTAGCCGGAATACCTCTCTATATGAACTACTTGATCAATCTAGTCATTAATCCTAGCCAGATTCAGTATGAATCCCTAACCGTAGGAAATCAGGAATTCATGTCCTAGACATGATGCAATATAGAATATATAGCTTATACAAACACACTCAAGAGAAACACCCATGGTGTCCAAATCATTCATTACTTGTAAGCCAATAAAGTCGTCGCAACAACATTCACGGTTCATGTTATATCATATTATTTGTCTGGAGTGTACCACGACGGGTCATTATCATGTAAAGAGTACTTATTTGGGGTACGCCATGACGGGCCACAATCATGTTAAGCAAAGAAGTGACATGTGACTTGGGTGCACCGCAACGGGTCACTATCGTGTTAAGCAAAGAAGGAAGACATATATATGAGTGCACCACAATGGGTCACTATCATGTTCTATCCCTACATTATCATGAATGAGAGAAACTTGTATAAAATAGCTAGTAGCATATTCTTGAAGACAAAAAAAAGATCTACAACTTTTATATTGAGAGTTGGGGAAAATTCTGGCCACAAATCATGTAAATAAGACATAAAATAGCCAAAAAAGGCACTACGCGGCCTATTCTGCGACATGCGGCCCATTCTGCGATATGCGGCCTCATGTGGCCCATTTGCGACATCATGTGGACCAACTGCGACAGGCGGCCTATGCGGCACATTTGCGACATCACATGCGGACCAACTGCGACATGCGGCCTATGCGTTCCATTCGCGACATCATGCGGACCAACTGCAACATGTGGCCTATGCGGCACATTCGCGACATCCATATGGACCAACTGCGACATGCGGCCTATGCGGCCCATTCGCGACATCATGCGGACCAACTGCGATATGCGGCCTATGCGGCACATTTGTGACATCCATGCGGACCAACTGCGACATGTGGCCTATGCGGCACATTTGTGGCATCCATGCGGACCAACTGCGGCATGTGGCCTATACGGCATATTCGCGGCATCCATGCGAACCAACTGCGACATGCGGCCTATACGGCCCATTCATGACATCATACAGACCAACTGCGACATGTGGCCTATGCGGCACATTCACGACATCATTCAGACCAACAGCGACATATTGCCAGATGAACATAGAAGGTGACCAAATAATCATTTGGCCATAACTTCCTCAAAACAAGTCAAAATCTAACTTCTTAAAGGTCCATTTTGGGTAAAATTGAATTCTGTACAACATAGAACAATTAAAACTTAAAAATAATGAAGTTTGTTAGATAAAAATCCTAGAAATCCGAAAATGTAACAAACTTAGATCTACAAGAAATAAACCATAGAAATTGAAAGTCCTAAGTACTAAAGTGTCTTAGAATCTCGTGAGGAAGACAATGGAACAACAAAAATGGAGTTCCTCCATAAAGCAAGTTGCACTTGCCTAAGCTCTTGGTAGGTGGAGAGAGTTATGAGGAAGAAGAAGGAGTAAATGAAAAGTAAGAAAGTAATGAAGAGACAGAAAGGGTTGGTGGGTTTATAAAGGGGGAGGGTTCTCTCATATTGAACCAAAAGCCCAATCAAACCAAACCAAACCAAGCTAAACCAAGACCAAACCAAGTCAAAACCAACCTAGACTAGGCTAGCAAATCAAGTCCAACTACGGGTCACCTGACAAACGTCAGAGATCTCGTATACGTATACGAAAATACGTATAACGGGAAACAGGAGTGACACATAGAGGCTGTTTCATATGTACAAGAAGTTTGATGGTCCTTACAGGGTTGATTTTGTTACTATAGAGATAACATGTATTCTGTGTACATGTATTCTAGCCCCCCTTTCCTGTTTCTAATATTCCGATATGTCAAGTGATACTTTATGTATCCCTTGACAAAAGTGTATCAATGCTCGTAATGCTACTATTCCAGCCACACCCCCTTTTCTTTGTACTCGAATCCATGTCTCTTGCTAATGTTGTACTCCTACTACAACTACACCCATATCTCGACAGGCTTACACCTTACCTGGTAGAACTGGTATACATCCAGTACAACTGGTATACATCCTGTACAACTGCAAACCAATACCAATACAAGTGGTATACATCCTGTACAACTAGTATACATCCGAGTACTAGCACATTCAGAGGGCTATTTGATGCATTAGATGCAACCAGTGCATTAATTGCATAAACTGAAGTATCTTGTACACTAGTACATCTTGGTGTCACTCCTCTTAGCTGATATTGCCTAACCCTTTGACACTCTGTAATGTACAGAATGGGGTGTGCCTAATGTAGGGTATAGGAGGACATGGTTTTGGGTTACTCCTATGGCACATAAGTACCTGCTAATAAATCCATATACTCATATACGAATCTACTTCCGTGTACTAGCAATTGGGTGTGTCCTGAATTGGTTCCCAGGTTGTTACCTACTCGTATGGTCTACTTCTAATATATTCCTGTATATTTATATTGGGTACATATCATGAGTAGACCCAGGCTGTAATCTTAGTGAGCAGAGCACAGTGGTTCCAACTTCTTTTTGCATAAGGGACAAGGTGAGATGATAAGATGACCAATTGAAAGGAGAACATCAACAAATGACTTAAATAGACAAAAGCCCTCATCTGTTCCATGTTGCCAACTAGTACCTACCTAGTGTTTTACTTTTCTATCATAGCAGTCAACATATTGACATACCTCACATATAGGTATTTGACCCACAATTTACAGGAACCCTACTCTCTGCCAAGCCTTGACAAGGTAGTACAGGCCAGCACACTCTCGTGGCTGCAGGCCATCCTATTGCCTGGCAACCTATACTTAACTATACAAGAAAACTCTAACTGTTAGACCTGGGTAGTGGCTTATGCTTATTGTATAGTCCAACAATTGATATTAGGCTCAACTTATTTGGTTATCTCCTATAGAAACAGAGTAAAGCATATCTGTGTAATGGTTCAAAATCTTCCTACTATGCATGTGAAAACTGATTGGTAAGGTACCCCTTTGTTATGTTTGTACACATTGGTTAATGTGCTTTCCTTCTCCAACTTCCCTGTACTTACCATAAAGCTGGTACTCTGCTAATTTTCTGATACACAGACCCATAGTCTATACACCTAGAGTACTAACATACACACAGGTCAAGGTTAGTTTCTCTAACTGTGCCCATCAACCCAGACCCTTCATGTACTGCAGCTAGGCTGGAATTTGCACCTAGGTAGGCTCAACTGGTATGGTGTAGTCCTATACTCCTTCCATGACTGGCAGGCACTCTTGAGTACCCACAAGGTATTATGGTTTAACACCCAGGTCGGGGTTCCTGTCTAAACTAGTATAGTGTTCTAACCGTAGACTTGAGGAAGAAATATCTGTATGTAGCCTATCAGGGTCTATAATGTATAACAGGGTTGAGTTGTATAGGGAAATGCATGTAGTATCAACTATAGCCTTGGATGCTCTGTTCCTTCTACATTTGCAACTAGATCGAGAGGTCCAAGTATCAGACCCTCATCCATGAATGGTTCCCAGAGTTGGTACATTTGGCCTAACCCTTACTCTCATAATGCAACATGGTGTCACATGACATGCAATCAAATGCAACTGGTACATAATATGCGACTAGGGTATCAGCCTATAACTGACATAGGATGTGCAAGGAATGCACGAGGTACAACTGTCTTACCGGTATATAAACTGGTCAGTCTATCCTACATTTGGTATCTTCATAGACCAACAGAGTTCAAGTCCCATTGCCACTTTTGATACTTACCGACCCAAATCGGATACATTGGTTACCATCTAATCTTGCCTAGTTATTGAATCAAACACCTGATGGGTTATACACAATGAAGAAGGGGCTCAGTTATTACCTCGGAGATGAAGACCCGCGATTGACAATGGCACAAAGCTTGTCAAAGGAGTGGAACTCAAGGGTCTTGTGAAGAAGCACCGATTTCTTAGGGTTTGAAGTGGAGAGGAGTGGCTGCCTCTTCTTCTCTATATATATATACTAAGTTTGGATCGATCAAGGGTGAGAATTGATAGAGCGAATTTGGGTTTAAACTCATATTTGATTTTATTTCCTGATGTTTGAGAGTAATCTCAAATTTCTAACAGAAAATAGAGTGCAAATACTTGGGTTTTGAGTAGTCGGTTTAATGAAAATTTGAATTTCAAAAAATAGCAATAAGGCCCCTTGAGACAAATCATTTTGCACAACAGCTTACATATTTATATACCATCATTATATATATATATATATATATATATATATATATATATATATATATATATATATATTTATTATAGGGATATATTTTTTTTTACATATAGGTTTTTTTATTTATTATAGGGATATATATTTTTTTTATTATAGGGATATATATATATATATATATATATATATATATATATATATATATATATATATATATATATATATATATATATATATATCCCTATAATAAACCTATATGTACAAGGTTCATTGATTTAAAGTGTCTACAAAATCCCAAAATCACTATTTGGGTCACATAATTAATAATAATAAAAAAATAATTACTTCTAAAATTCAGGACGGGGGTTTACACAAACCGAGAGCCTCCTCAAAGTAAAATTTCATTACTTCCTAGCCTTCCTCCTCCCTCCGTCGCGGATCTTCGTAGCTCGAAAGCAGTTTTCTCCTTCACATCTCAATCTCTTTGAGGTATTCTCTCTTTTTAAAATTCAATTCTCATGGCAACCAAACTCCACCACAAGAGGAAGAAACCAACTTCTAAGAGTGGTTCTCATGCTGGATCCTCCTCCGCTGAGTATGAACCAGTTAGCATTTTTAGTCTCGCTCGTCCTATCGACGAAGATGGCTATGATTCTGGACTTTTCCCATATGCAGACTTTTCTATTGCCTGGTTTGACAACTTTTGTTATAGAGATATTTGTCCCGGTCGTTATGTAAATTTTACTATATTTCCTGAGTATGTCACTACTTTTGAAAATCTATCTCTTCGTGACTTTTTCGAGACCGTCGACAATACATATGATAATGTCGTTCGCATGTTTTACTGTAACTTACAAGTTTTAGAGAACGGTATTTATTCATGTCTTGGAGGTAGAGAAATTAAATTCAACTCTACTGATGTCAGTGAATTCTTTCACATGCCTGACGTAGGTGAAGCCCTAGTTGACATCAATCACGTCCAATTCCTAAGGGCATTACTCTTGATTATTTTAAGGTCGCCATGTGTCATCCTCGTCCTGTTCCTAGAAATGGTAGGGTGTACTCACGGCACCTTAATCAAAAAAATTATGAGTTACATCATTTCATGTTCTCTGCTTTACTTCCCAAGACGGGATCTTCAGACGAGGTTACGTTTTTCGAGATGTTTGCTATGTATCACCTGTACTTTGGTATCATTTTCTCTGTCCCCAAGACTTTCATTGCTTGGATTATTAGCTGTAGGAGGATGGGGCGCAACCTCTTGTACCCCATACACTTGGCTAAGATCTTTAGACATCTTGGAGTTGATCTCTCTCAGTATCCTTTCTCTTCTACTGCTTCTAAGTTAAGTAGATCCAGGACTTGTCCCAATCCACCTCCTCCACCTGGTGCTGAACCTGCTGCTCCAATTTATACTGATGATCCTCGGGTTTCTGCCCTTACAGCTCCAGCCCCTGCTCCTGGTTTTGATCCAGGTTTTTATCAGCGATTTGATGAGTTCGTTGCCTTTTCAGCGCAACGTCATTAGCGCTTTGATGACTTTGTTGCACTTTCTGTGCAACGTCATCAGAGCTATATCGACTCTGAGTTGCGCCACATCACTCAGGCTCAGGTGATGCAAAACAGCCTTGCTGATATCTACTGGAGCTTATCTCATGATCCCATTCATCCGATTCAGATGACTCGTTACCCCGGGTTTACTGGACCGAGGTTCGATGATGAGGCTACTTTCACTCACTTCGATCCTACCATGGCCTACTTTCCACCGGATGCTCCTGGAGGTGATGACACACCGTTGTGATGTAGGACTGTTGCTAATGATATTGTTAGAGATGCTGTCAGATGATGATCTATTTTTTGTTTCTTTTATGTATCAGTCTAAACCTTTGAGTTAGACTTTATCAGACTTTAGGCAGTCATAAACTTCTATGTTATGACTATTTGCAGTGGATTGTAGTTGCACTTCAGTTGATTTTTCTTATATCAGTTTTAGTTATATTACTGCTTTCCTTAGTTCATTTTTCATGAGATTTGTTATCTGTGAATTACTCTGCCTCTGTCTTTGTTAAATGCTGAACATTGTTGGCTTCACACATTACGGGGGAGCCAAAATATTTTGAACATGATAAAGGGAGAGAAAGAGCACTAAGCACTACACCAAAACAAAAAAAAATTAAAAAAAAGCTTCACAGAATAAATCAGGTATTTTATTTCAATTAAATATTTTAGATATATTTTGGTATAGACTCAAGTTTGTCATTTATCAAAATGGGGGAGATTGTTGGCCCATTTCTAAAATGGTCACACCTGATTTTGATAAATCAACAATGACTTAAGTCAATACACAAAATATACAAACTGCTGCTAACATTTTAGGTTAAGTGAAATCAATATCAAAAGTGTACTACAACATCTGCAAGCATGTCAATCATCATTTTGAAGCGTTCATGTATTGGAATCGGTCTGAGTCATTTTATAATTTATTATACATTTTTATCTTTTTGAGTCTAGGATACAAATTATAAAATCGACTGGATATTGCTGGCTTAGGTTATCTACAGTCCACCTATCTAAAAAGCCTACCTATCCACCAAAATTCCTTATACCAACAATATTACATATCCTATGCAAACGGAATTGGACCAAACATTCTTCTAAGTATTGGATGAACTTAGACAGAACTCTGGCCGAGTTCGGACCGAGTTCGGTCAGTTCAAATTCAAATGTTTGTTGCCTCCAAATCTGCATGCAACGTTCGTTTGTGAAATCCTTGCATCCGAACTCTGTCCGAGTTCGGTCCTCAAAAACACCTATAAATAGAAAAGAATTTATCATTTCAAATCACTCATCAATTCATCTTCTCTTCTCTCTATTTATATCCAATAGTGTTTTTATTGATCTAAAGCTTTCACACTCTACCTACACATCTCTTAGCCAAAGCCAGTAATATCTATTTCATTTAGAGTCTTTGGTTGTCAGAGTTGTAAAGAGGTCGTTCAAGTTCAGAACACATTTCTGTTTTCGGAGCCGGCCGTGCGCTCGTCGCCAAGCACGGTATTGTGAAGTCGGTTGTACACTTGTCACCAAGTACGGTATTATAAAAAGATTGCAAGCTCTCAATCAGCTTGTGAATAGTGGATTAACAGCAGGCAAGAGTACCTGCGACTGGATTAGTTCTCCAAAAGGGAAACCAGTATATATCGCGGTGTCCACTGAGTTTGATTTTCTGATCTCTTGCTAAATTTATTTACTGTCTCTTTATTCACTTTCATAGTTATCTGCTTTTAATTTTTAATTGGTGGCTATTTTCTGTTGCACTCGTACTCACTCTATTTACACCCCCTCTAGAGGTGCTCAACGGTCCTACATCCTTGCGGGTCAACTGCGTCAAAGGCGCTGAAATCCGAGCAAAGTCTGATACGAATCGCCAGTAATAGCCCGCCAATCCTAGAAAACTATGAACTTCTGCGACGGTACTGGATACTGGCCTTGTCTCTATAGCCACTATCTTCTGGGGGTCAACTTCCACTCCACCTCTGGTGATGATGTGACCTAAGTAGGAAATGCGATCAAGCCAAAATTTATACTTGCTGAAATTCGCGTACAACTGGTACTCTCTGAGAATCTGAAGGACTATACGAAGGTGCTGCTCATGCTCTGCTTTACTCTTGCTATAGACTAAGATGTCGTATATAAACACTATCATGAACTGATCCAAGTAAGGCATGAATATACGATTCATGAGATCCATAAATACTGCTGGTGTATTGGTCGCTCCGAATGGCATAACAAGAAACTCCCAATGCCTATACCTAGATCTGAATGCCGTCTTCGGGATATCTTGCTCTCTGACTCTGATCTGATGGTACCATGATCGCAAGTCAATCTTTAAGAATACTGTTGCTCCACTGAGTTGATCAAATAGATTATCTATCCTTGGGAGGGGATATCTATTCTTGATTGTTACGAAATTCAAGGTACAATAATCAACACATAATCTTGACGTACCATCCTTCTTTTCACAAGAAGCATCGAGGCTCCCCAAGGTGATCCACTAGCACGAATGAATATCTTGGTTCTGAGTTCTTCAATCATCTTGTACAGGATCTCCAACTCTGATGGTGCCATTCTGTAGACTCTCTCTGATAATGGTGCCATTCCTAGAATCAAATCAATGGTGAACTCTATTTCTCTCTCTGGCGGTATGCCTGGAATCTCTTCGGAAAATACATCAGGAAACTCGCCTACTATTCTGGGAAATTGAACTACTTCTGCTACTGCCATCCGCATGATTGGTGGAGAAGGTTCTACTTCGCCTCTAGAAAATGAAAATTCTTCGCCGGGAACACCAAAAATAATCCTACCAACATGGCAGTCTATTCTTGCATATTGATCCTTCAACCAATCCATTCCTAGGACTATATCATAGTCGGCCATCAGAAATTCTGTCAATCTAGTAGGGAACTCTCTACCCAACTATGATTCGACACGAGGAAAAGACTTTATCTACTCCCACAAGACCGTTACCAGTAACTATATTGAGCCTTACTGATAATGACTCTGGTTCTAGTCATATCCGTGTTGTGAATCGTACAGACATAAATGAATGCGATGCACCCGAATCAAATAATACTGATGCTGGAAAAGAGCTGACGAGAATGGTACCTGCCACCCCCTCATCTGATGCCAATTCTTCTTCTACCGACAAGGCCATGGCTTGACCCTGTCCTCTTGGTGCTGGTCCCCTCTGCTGGTAACCTCTCTGCCTGTTCTGAACCTGGACCTGAGCATACTGTTGAGTCCTCTGCTGCTGGAATGCTTGAGCCTGAGGCGGCAAGGGCCTCGAAGGCTGGTACTGCTGTTACACTGGTGCTGGTCCCCTAACCGATGGACTGGTTAGGGTTGATGAAGATAAACTAGCTCTATGCGGACATGACCCAATTTCGTGATCCGGTGCCCCACAAGCCAAGCACAACCCCTGTGTCCTGCGACACTCTGAAACCACGTTCCCAGGCTTCCCACCATGAGTGAAGCCCATTTCGGAAGACTGCTTCTGCCTCTGTTGCTGAGGGTACGTTGGTGTCGAGTACTGCACTGACGAAACTGGGGTCGCCCTCCTAGGAGCCCGAATTGTTAAGGCCCTAGCTGTCGGGGCTGGTGCTGACGACTGGGATATCTGTCCATGAGACCTCTTCCATCCTCCGGTTCGATCTACTATCCTCTGAGAGGTATACTCATGCCTCCTCGCTGCTCGTAAAACATCATCAAATGTCTGGTGCTCAAACTGCTCCACTGTAAGAATGATCTCTAGGTGGAGTCCCTGCTGGAATTGCTGCGCTCGGGCCAATTTGGTCGCCACCAAGGTGGGAGCAAATCGACTAAGCCTAGAAAACTTGGCCGCATATCCATCGACCGTCCTTTCCATCTGCTTGAGATTGCTGAATTTGGTCTGCAGATCATACCGAGCTACTGCATCAAAGTACTTCGTCGAGATTTTGTCACTGAATACCGCCCACAAGACCGGCGTCGCTAATACAACTGCTAGCATCATCCACCAGCTGCGGGCTAAGTCCAATAAATGTAGGTGCACAATAGCCACCTTCTCTTTCTCTAGAATCTGGGTTGCCTGTAGAATAACCTCTACGTCCTGAAGCCACGCATCAGCAGTGATAGCATCTTCACTGCCGTCAAAGAAAGGAGGGTTCAGACGCTTGAAGTTGTTAGCTGCATTGTTCTCTTGGTAACCAACTCTGCCTATAGTATCTTGTACTGTCTGCTGCAGGGCATCGCCCTGACGATCTTGTGACGCAAGCAATTCTCGGATGAGCCTTACCAGGACACCATTGTCAGGCTCTGTAGGTTAGACTGGCTGAACTGGCAGCTCTTAATCTCTGGAAGGCATAACTCGGGATGCTGCTCCTGAGTGCTGGGCTTGGTCCCCAGGGTGTGGCTGGTTCACTTGTTGTGCTCCATCCGGTTGATCGGTAGGACCAGAAATAATTCTACTGAAAAAATGACATGAGGAACAATAGGGACCAAGATAGATCAAGGGTAAAGCTCCTTATCAGGCCAAGATTCAGAAAGATTAGAAAGCACGAGTAGAGATCAAGCGTGAATGCTGATTAAGACATCTATTCGATAACACCCTCACACATCTTGATTTACAAGACCTGCATGGGCCACCACTTAAACTGTGTCACGCCCCAGAACCAGAATACTGGAGAGCGAAAGACAGACACAGCCAGCTACGTACATTGAAGTGCATCCCACCTCGCAATACGGTCACGGCTGTCTAGATTCATGAGGGTTTACCTACAAGCCATCAGTCTCTTAAGGTCAAGAAAAAGCCTAGTGTCTCAATCTTAAGCAAGTAAACACATGTTACAAGATGGTAGATCATCAGACATGCAAAGTAAGGCGTCCCATACATTACATATTCAGATGATCATGAAGCTAGTCATACAAAATACGAAGACTAGTAAGAGTTTAAGTCATACATGATCAACCCTAGGATTTGTCAATCATGTTACAGCCCATAGGCAAACAGAAAATATAAGTTTTCAACACGAGCTAATAATTGCTCGACGGCTAAACGCCTCAAAAGAATAATTTACAATAGAGTGAGAGAGCAAAATAAAATCTACTCGTTGCCAGGGTTGCATCTTCTGTTCACCATCTGGCTGGAAGGCTGGAAGATCCTCGGGAGCTACTCCGAAATCTGGTCATACAAAACCAGTTGGGTCAGACCCCAGAAAGAGCAAGTGCTACAAGGGAGACTTCACTTAAGAACTAAAACCAGCAGATTAGAACACAAGGACATGAATAATAACAAGAAAAGAACAAGAGTCAGAAATATGATAAAAATGACAAGATAACAAAAGAGCTGTCCCGGAAGCCAAGTTACAACCCGTAACCAAATAAGGATCGAGTTTGTAACCCTTCACCTGAACAGAACTTAGTCTCTAATCATTTATCAACAACAGTAAGACATAAATCAAAATACACAGAAGTAATCATATACTGCTTCTAGACAAGTTAGACTAGACGAGACTCCATTCATCAATCACGGCCAAGCAATGAGTACGGCTTGATACTTTAACTAACTAGGATTATCACAAACCTAATTACTACAAGATGCAATGAGATGTTCCAACAGTCACAAGCCCTGTAGACTACCCTGTTATCCTTCCACAGGTTGAGAGAGTTGATTAGGTGACTTGTGGTGCAACACATGACAGTGTACTAGAAATGTACCCTACTCGTCGGTAGGCTACAAGTCCACTTGAGGCGTCCAGATAACGGGATTGCCTGTGACTAAAAAATCTCGTTTGAGCTACTTGATCAATCTAGTCATTAACTTAGTCAGATTCAGTATGAATCCCTGACCGTGGTAATAAAAAATCTATGTCCTAATTATGATGTAAGACGGAATATATAGCTTGTACAGGCACAATCAAGAGAAATCACCCATGGTGTTAAGACGAGAGTTACGTGTTACTTGTCAGGATTACTTGTCAGGAGTGCGCCACAATGGACCACTATCAAGCTTATACATGTCATGTCAAGTTTACTTATTACTTGTCAAGAGTGCATCGTGACGGACCACTATCAAGAATTATCAAGACTGGTTCATATTATCAAATCGTGTTCATGTCAAGTCCAGTCAAATCCTATCAAGTTCGAGCCCTATCAAGCTCAACAAGTTATTAAGTCGGGTAGTCACTGGGCCAGTCAAGTGAAGGGTACGAGCAAAGATCACAACATTATACTAAGGACCATGAGGACAAGCATGGATAAATGCAACAAGAATTATCCTAGCAAAAAATGGTGCAAGGGATAAAAGGGTTGCCATGGACACCATGCGACCAGGGTCAGCATGTGTAATGTCCCAAATTCGTGATACGTATTTAGTGTACGTATACGTGTTTTGGACCCATATTTTATTTAGTCATGATTAGTTATATTGGTATATTTTGCATTGACTTGGTTTTATTGGCATTGATAGTTTAAATGGTTTTAATGGTTCATTGGTTTATTTTGGATTAGTGAGGCTTGGTTTATTTCTGGGGTTGGTTTGGTTCGGCTAGGCTTGGTTACCTTGGTTCATCAAGAACCAAGGGGTGAACCCCCTACCTACCACCACCCATAGTATTTATTACCCTTTCTCCTTCTCTCTCTTCATTAATATCTTCTTCTTCTCCACCATTAACTCCTGCACCTACCAAGAGAGAGAGAGCTAGGCAAGTGCAACTTGCTTCATGGAGGAACTCCAATTTTATTGCTTTATTCTCTTCCTTACAACATTCTAACTTACTTTAGAACTTGGCATTTTCACTTTCCATGGCTAGATTTTTGTAGATCTATATTTATATTATTTTTGGATTTCTTGGGTTTTGATCTATTTAATCTTGTTATTCCTGAGTTTTGATGGTTCTATGTTGTGAAGCATTTTGTTTTACCCCATTTTGACCTATAGAAGTTCGGATATGGGCTCTGGATAGAAGTTTTACATTGCTTGGAAGCCATGGTTGCTTAGCTCTTCTTCTCGGAAAACTTGGAGAAGAAGAACAGTCTGGCCGTATGGACTCAGCCGCATAACTCTATACGGCGAGTTCTACTGGCAGCATGGAATTCCCCAACCATATAAGACTTCTTGAGTACTTGACCGCATGAACAATCATGCGGCAAGTCTTTTCCAGCCCTATGAGACTTGACTCGGACCTAGCCGCATAGCCTTGCTCAGACTGAGCCGCATGAGTCCCTGTTATCTTGACCGCATGGACTTCTGAGTTCCCAGCCGCATAAGTTCCTTCATTTCCTGAGCCGCATGGGACTATTCGTTCCCAGCCGCATAAGGACTAGTCTCTCCCGGCCGCATATGACACATCTCCTGCTGGCCGCATAAGCACCACATTCCTGAGCCGCATGACCCTTGCTTGGACCCAGCCGCATGAGGCTCGCTCTTTGAGCCGCATGAGACCCGTCACCCTGAGCCGCATGAGATGTGCTGTCTCAGCCGCATAAGCCCGATTCCCCCTTCAGCCGCATAAGGCTAGGACTTCCTGAACCGCATAGGACCTTGCTCATTCCCTGAGCCGCATGGACTCGGATTCCTGAGCCGCATGGAGTCTTTCCCAAGCTTTGTCTTATTATTTGTATTCGATTATTAATGTTATATTTATCTTGTAACTTCAGTATAACTTGAGTACACATTTATCCCTTATTGTATATTTTTATGCTCGTTTTATATCCTTACGCCTTTTGTCCTGAACTTGATTGACACGATTGAAATGATAACCTGACATGACCTGATAGTGGCCCGTCGTGGTGTACTCCTGACTAGTACACTTGGCATGATAACCTGGCCTGATATATCTTGAACAGCAGTTGCGACGGCTACCTGACATGACATGACCTGTATAATTAACCTGGACACCGTGGGCAATTGTGCTTGTACAAATAATCCAGTCTTGTCTTGCATCATGTCTAGGAGGAAACTCCTGAGTACCACGGTCAGGTGTACCTACTGAAATGGACTAAGGTTAATGACTAGTATAATTCACTAGACATGAAGAGATGTTCCCCGGTTACAGGCGATCTCGTTATCCCGGCCACAAATGTTTGGACTTGTAGCCTGCCGACGAGTAGGGCACATTTCCAGCCCACTGTTATGTGGGGCACCCACCATTGTCACTTAAATGATTGAACTCTATTGTCACTCTCTCTCTAAATTGTCACTATAATGTTCGCCTGGATAACCTGGATAGCTGCAGGGCCTGTGACTACTTGGAGCATCTCATTGCATCTTGCTAGTAACTAGGATTGTGATAATTAGTTAGTTAATGTAGAAAGCCGTAGGCAATGATTGGCCGTGATTGCCTGGATGGAGTCTAGTCCAGTATAGTATTGTCTAGAATTGATTGATTGCAAGATTGTACCAGAATGATTGAATAATTGTCACTCCAGATTGTCACTATAATGATTGTCACTCCAGATTGTCACTATAACGATTGTACTCTATTGTCACTCTAGCGTATTGCACTCTTCATTATCACTTTTATCATTGTACTCTCTCCTTTTCACCTTAATGATTGTCACCTTTAGCAATAAATGATCAGAGACTAAGTTCTGTTCAGGCGAAGGGTTACAATCTCGGTCCTTGTTTGGTTTAAGGATTGTAACTTGGCTTCCGGAATAGTACCTTCGTTTTCTCTTCATATATTGCCCAGCTATATTTTATTTAGCATGATTCTCCAGTTATCTTATGTCATGATGCCTTACTTAATCATTTCCTCTGATTGGGATAAGTGCATTGGTAGTGCACAAACCTCAATCTGTGTTATTTATTGTTGTTTTCTTACATGTTGAATGATAATGATTTGTTGGCTTTAGTTCTTAAGTGAAGTCTCCTTTGTGGCACTTGCTCTTTCTGGGGTCTGACCCAGCTGGTTTTGTATGGCCAGATACCGGAGCAACACCAAAGGATCTCCCTGCTTTTCAGTCCGATGGTGGTCACCAGGCGTAACCAGGGCATCGAGTGGGTTTCTTTTATTCTTCCACTGTAATATTGTAAATTATTCTTTTGAGGCGTTTAGCCGACGAGCAAGTGTTAGCTCGATTGTACTTACTTACTGTCAGCCTACGGGCTGTAACATGATTGACAAGCCCCGGGGGTTGATCATGTATGACTGAACTCTTGCTAGTCCTCACATTTTGTAATGACTAGCTTCATGATCATTCCGAATATATAATGTATGGGACGCCGTACTATTGTGTATTTGGTGGTCTGATATCTTGTAACTATTATTAGTTGGTTGGGATTGAGACAATAGGCTATCTATGACCTGAAGAGACTGATGGATTGTAGTGAAATCCTCACATATCTTGACAGCCGTGACCGTATAGCGGTGTGGTTTCCATTCCGTTATACGTAGCTGGCTATGTCTGCCCCCGCTCTCCAGTATTCTGGTTCTGGGGCATGACATGGTTTAAGTGGTGGCCCATGCAGGTCTTGTTAATCAAGATGTGTGAGGGTTTACCAAATAGATGTCTCAATCAGTATTCGTCCTTGATCTCTGCTCGTATCTTCTGAATCCCTGAATTCTTGTCCTGATCACATGCTTGTAATCGTTGATCTGTCCTGGTCCTTCCTTATTGTTCCCATGTCGTCTTCTTCAGCGGCATTGAACCTGGACCTGCCGATCAGCAAGGTGGATCATCTCCCGTGGACCAGCAGCAACCAGAAGATCAGGCCCAGCACTCAGCAGTAGCCTCCCGAGCCGTGCCTCCTGGAGAACCATTACCACCAGTTCAGCCCATCCAGCCTGCAGGGTTAGAGGACGGAGGCTTGGTAGGACTCATCCGTGAGTTGCTTGCGTCCCAAGATCGTCAGGGAGATGTCCTGCACCAAGTAGTACAAGATGCTCTGAATAGAAGTGGTCCTCGAGGGAACAGTGCGGTCAACAGTTTCAAGCGTCTGAACCCTCCATTCTTCGATGGCAGCGAGGATGCCATTGCTGCCGATGTGTGGCTACAAGATATAGAGGTGATTCTTGAAGCCGTAAAGATTCCAGAAGATGAGAAGGTGGCTGTGGTACGCCTACAGTTATTGGATCTAGCCCGCAGTTGGTGGGCCGCACAAGTAGTAGGATTGGCAACACCTGTCCTCTGGGCAGTGTTCAGCGAAAAGTTCTAGACCAAGTATTATGATGCAGTGGCTCGATATGACTTGCAGACCAGGTTCAGTAATCTTAAGCAGATGGGAAGGACGGTCGACGGTTATGCGGCCGAGTTTTCCAGACTCAGTCGGTTTGCTCCCACCTTGGTGGCAACCGAGTTTGACAGAGCGCAGAGGTTCCAGCAGGGACTCCACCTAGAGATTATATTGGCAGTAGAACAGTTTGAGCATCAGACCTATAATGCGGTGTTGCGAGCAGCGAGGAGGCACGAGTATACCTCCCAGAGAATAGTGGACAGGACCGGAGGTCGAAAGCGGTCCCATAGTCAAATGAATCAGTCTTCAGCCCCAGCCCCGGCAGCCAGGGCTTTAACTATTGGAGCTCCGAGGCGAGCGGCCTCAGTGACGTCGGTTCAGCACTCAACCCCGACGTACTCTCAACAGAAACAGAAGCAAGCGCAGTCTTCCGTCGTGGGCTGTTCTTATTGTGGGAAGCCTGGACACGTGGAAGCGGAGTGTCACTAAGGCGTTGGGATTGTGTTTATTGTGTGGAGCACCGGACCATAGGGTGGGGCCCTGCCCATTCAGAGTTGATTCAGCATCGATAGTATCTAGTCCCTCGGTTAGGGGACCAACACCAGCACCAGCTCCAGTTCACCAGCAACAGCAGTTCCCATTCCCGAGGCCACTGCCGACTCAGGCCCAGACTTTCCAGCAACAGAACCCGTGGCAGTTTGCCTTAGCCCAGGCTCAGGTTCAGAATTGGCCGAGAGGTATATGTGTCCTCTCATCTTGCTTTTCTACCGTCATTATGCGGGGTACATGACGTATTTCATGTTTCCTAATTGCGACGAAACATCTCGGACCCGAGCCATATCCTAGGTCATTCAAAACTGGTTATTGGTACCAACCTTTTCGTATGAGGATAGGCATGTGTCCATGTTTGACCAAAGAGAAAGACCTCAAGCGCAAGACTATCAATTTAGTCCGTGTTGCTTAGAGTCATCCCTCTTTGGGAGAGTCAAACTTGGAAGCATGAGGATGATATCTGATCAGGTCATCCCGGCTGGTTTGACTCGTAAGGTGTAATATCTTCCTTATACCTTACGCTTCGAATCCTTGCTTGCATGAATGATTGTATGATTGATTAGTAGTGGTAGATTGCCTATGAAAGAATAGCTTTTCCTTACATCTCTAGCCTCTTGATTAAATTCCGAGGACAGAATTCTTTTAAGGTGGGTAGGATGTAATGTTCCAAATTTGTGATACGTATTTAGTGTACGTATACGTGTTTTGGACCCATATTTTATTTAGTCATGATTAGTTATATTGGTTTATTTTGCATTGACTTGGTTTTATTGGCATTGATAGTTTAAATGGTTTTAATGGTTCATTGGTTTATTTTGGATTAGTGAGGCTTAGTTTATTCCTGGGGTTGGTTTGGTTCGGCTAGGCTTGGTTACCTTAGTTCATCAAGAACCAAGGGGTGAACCCCCTACCTACCACCACCCATAGTATTTACTACCCTTTCTCCTTCTCTCTCTTCATTAATATCTTCTTCTTCTCCACCATTAACTCCTGCACCTACCAAGAGAGAGAGAGCTAGGCAAGTGCAACTTGCTTCATGGAGGAACTCCAATTTTATTGCTTCATTCTCTTTCTTGCAACATTCTAACTTACTTTAGAACTTGGCATTTTCACTTTCCATGGCTAGATTCTTGTAGATCTATATTTATATTATTTTCGGATTTCTTGGGTTTTGATCTATTTAATCTTGTTATTCCTGAGTTTTGATGGTTCTATATTGTGGAGCATTTCGTTCTACCCCATTTTGACCTATGGAAGTTCGGATATGGGCTCTGGATGGAAGTTTTACGTTGCTTGGAAGCCATGGTTGCTTAGCTCTTCTTCTCAGAAAACTTAGAGAAGAAGAACAGTCTGGCCGCATGGACTCAGCCGCATAACTCTATGCGGCGAGTTCTACTGGCAGCATGGAATTCCCCAACCGCATAAGACTTCTTGAGTACTTGACCGCATGAACAATCATGCGACAAGTCTTTTCCAGCCGTATGAGACTTGACTCGGATCTAGCCGCATAGCCTTGCTCAGACTGAGCCGCATGAGTCCCTGTTATCTTGACCGCATGGACTTCTGAGTTCCCAGCCGCATAAGTTCTTTATTTCCTGAGCCGCATGGGACTACTCGTTCCCAGCCGCATAAGGACTAGTCTCTCCCGGCCGCATATGACACATCTCCCGCTGGCCGCATAAGCACCACATTCCTGAGCTGCATGACCCTTGCTTGGACCCAGCCGCATGAGGCTCATTCTCTGAGCCGCATGAGACCCGTCATCCTGAGCCGCATGAGATGTGCTGTCTCAGCCGCATAAGCCCGATTCCCCCTTCAGCCGCATAAGGCTAGGACTCCCTGAACCGCATAGGACCTTGCTCATTCCCTGAGCCGCATGGACTCGGATTCCTGAGCCGCATGGAGTCTTTCCCGAGCTTTGTCTTATTATTTGTATTCGATTATTAATGTTATATTTATCTTGTAACTTCAGTATAACTTGAGTACACATTTACCCCTTATTGTAACTTCAGTATAACTTGAGTACACATTTACCCCTTTTATATCCTTACGCCTTTTGTCCTGAACTTGATTGACACAATTGAAATGATAACCTGACATGACCTGATAGTGGCCCGTCGTGGCACACTCCTGACTAGTACACTTGGCATGATAACCTGACCTGATATATCTTGAACAGCTGTTGCGACGGCTACCTGACATGACATGACCTGTATAATTAACCTGGACACCGTGGGCGATTGTGCTTGTACAAATAATCCAGTCCTGTCTTGCATCATGTCTAGGAGGGGACTCCTGAGTACCACGGTCAGGAGTACCTACTGAAATGGACTAAGGTTAATGACTAGTATAATTCACTAGACATGAAGAGATGTTCCCCGGTTACAGGCGATTCCGTTATCCCGGCCGCAAATGTTTGGACTTGTAGCCTGCCGACGAGTAGGGCACATTTCCAGCCCACTGTTATGTGGGGCACCCACCATTGTCACTTAAATGATTGAACTCTATTGTCACTCTAATGTATTGAACTCTCTAAATTGTCACTATAATGTTCGCCTGGATAACCTGGATAGCTGCAGGGCCTGTGACTACTTGGAGCATCTCATTGTATCTTGCTAGTAACTAGGATTGTGATAACCCTAGTTAGTTAATGTAGAAAGCCGTAGGCAATGATTGGCCGTGATTGCCTGCATGGAGTCTAGTCCAGTATAGTATTGTCTAGAATTGATTGATTGCAAGATTGTACCAGAATGATTGAATAATTGTCACTCCAGATTGTCACTATAATGATTGTCACTCCAGATTATCACTATAACGATTGTACTCTATTGTCACTCTAGCGTATTGCACTCTTCATTGTCACTTTTATCATTGTACTCTCTCCTTTTCACCTTAATGATTGTCACCTTTAGCAATAAATGATCAGAGACTAAGTTCTGTTCAGGCGAAGGGTTACAATCTCGGTCCTTGTTTGGTTTAAGGATTGTAACTTGGCTTCCGGAATAGTACCTTCGTTTTCTCTTCATATATTGCCCAGCTATATTTTATTTAGCATGATTCTCCAGTTATCTTATGTCATGATGCCTTACTTAATCATTTTCTCTGATTGGGATAAGTGCATTGGTAGTGCACAAACCTCAATCTGCGTTATTTAATGTTGTTTTCTTACATGTTGAATGATAATGATTTGTTGGCTTTAGTTCTTAAGTGAAGCCTCCTTTATGGCACTTGCTCTTTCTGGGGTCTGACCCAGCTGGTTTTGTATAGCCAGATACCGGAGCAACACTAAAGGATCTCCCTGCTTTTCAGCCCGATGGTGGTCACCAGGCGTAACCAGGGCATCGAGTGGGTTTCTTTTATTCTCCCACTGTAATATTGTAAATTATTCTTTTGAGGCGTTTAGCCGACGAGCAAGTGTTAGCTCGATTGTACTTACTTACTGTCTGCCTACGGGCTGTAACATGATTGACAAGCCCCGGGGGTTGATCATGTATGACTGAACTCTTGCTAGTCCTCACATTTTGTAACGACTAGCTTCATGATCATTCCGAATATATAATGTATGGGACGCCGTACTATTGTGTATTTGGTGTTCTGATATCTTGTAACTATTATTAGTTGGTTGAGATTGAGACAATAGGCTATCTATGACCTTAAGAGACTGATGGATTGTAGTAAAACCCTCACATATCTAGACAGCCGTGACCGTATAGCGGTGTGGTTTCCATTCCGTTATACGTAGCTGGCTATGTCTGCCCCCGCTCTCCAGTATTCTGGTTCTGGGGCGTGACAGCATGCGCCCATAGGGTATGCGCCCACAGAGCATGCGCCCACAGGGTATGCGCTCATAGGCTATACGCCAAAAGGCTATACGCCCACATGGGTATGCGCCCATAGGCAATGCGCCCAAAGGCTATGCACCCACAGGGTATGCGCCCATAGACTATACGCCCAAAGGCTATACACCCAAAGGCTATATGCCCAAAGGTTATGCGCCCAAAGGCTATACGCCCACAGGGTATGCATCCACAGGTTATGCGCCCACAGGGTATGCGCCTACAGACTGGCGCATGCATTGTTCATCTTCCCCGAACAGCCTCTAAGTTCATTAAAAACCATGAACTTAGAAGCCATAAATCCCTCGATTTAAGTCAAAATCAGGACTTTCAAGGGTCTAAATTATGTAGAATCAAATTTTCTACAACATAGGACCATTAGATCTTGAAAATAATGAAGTTAAAGAGATCAAAACCAAGAAAAACCGAAAAAAGTTACAAACTTAGATCTACAAAAATTCCTTCATCTAAACCAAGAACTCCAAGTTCTAAAGAGGCTTAGAATCAAGAGGGAAATATAATAGAACAATAAAATTTGAGATCCATCCTGAAGTAAGTTGTACTTGCCTAAGGTTTCTTGGTGGGTGGAGAGGAGTAATGGAGAAGATGAGTTAATGGGAAATAAATGGAGGTGAGATAGTGGAGTTGACTTATATAGTAAGCCTCACCATCTCAAACCAAGCAAGCTAAACCAAGTTGAACCAAACTAAATAAACCAAGACAAGATGAACCAAGATCAGGCTAAGCAAGACAAATCTAATTACGGATCACCTGACAAACGTCAGAAAATCGTACACGTATACTGAAAATACGTATAGCGGAAAATGGGAGTGACATTCTCTGTTTCCGGATAGCTTTATAAACAACAGAGAAGTTGTTGTCGACTGTAAGTTCCCAAAAATTCTTTTTGGCCGCATACTTGCTCGTAAGCCAAGTTGCCCATAGAGAAGTAGCATCTAGGTATATCCACGCCAACTTCAGCAACATACACTCTCGCACGATTTCTAGGGAGCATAATCTGACTCCCGCTTCTCTTTTAGGACGACACAAGTCCTTCCAAGCTATGGAATGGATCCCCCCACGCCATATGAAATTAGCACAAAGTCGTTCAATCTTCTGTAGATTGCTAGAAGAGATAATAATTGATTGCATCCAATAGAGTAGGACCGTCGTGATGACCGTACGCACTAGTTCAATGCGCCCGTCGAAGGATAGCGTCTGAGCTTGCCATCCCTCAAGCCGGCTCTGAATAGAGTCGAGTAGACTAGTACACTCCATGGCCCGAGCGTAGGAGATCGTGAGAGGCAGACCCAGATATATCTGACTGGCAATTCCCTTTGCTCGATCTGAAGGAGCTGTTGACACTGCGATTTGGTGGTACACATACGGCTGAAATAAACCCGGCTCTTGTCTTTATTAAGCTCCAAACCGGATAGCTTGCCAAAGTCCTCAAGGACCTTAACCAGATGATTTCTACTACTTCCAAATGATTGAATGAACACAAGGAGATCGTCGGCGTAGATCAGATGGGATATCACAGGACTCAGAAGACAATGCAGGGGAATAATCTTTTTATATTTGACAGCGCGATTCATGAGACAAGTGAAATACTCCATGACGATAGTGAAAAGGTAGGGAGACAGAGGATCTCCTGTCGAAGCCCTCTATTGCTCCGGAAATATCCATGAGGTTGGCCTTTAATCAAAACCGAGAAAGTTGGAGATGAGATACATTCTTGCACTCTACTGAGCCACCACTCGTCAAATCCCATATCCTTCATAAGGTGACAGAGAAATTTTTGGTTGACTGTGTCGTAGGCCTTTCTAAGGTCCAGCTTCACACAGGCTTTATTGTGTCCAGGCTTGTTGAAATCACGGACAAGCTCATGTGCAAGAAGATAGTTCTCCGAGATGAGTCTCCCACGGACAAAGGCCGATTGGTTTTTGGAGATCAAACCGTCCATTAACTCCTACATTCTAGAACACATAATGTTAGAAATAATCTTATAAACAAAATTGTAGCATACGATAGGTCTGAAGTTCGCAAGCAAGCAAGCAAGCAAGCGCGCGCGCGCGCGCACACACACATTGTCATTCCTAGGATTTGAATTTAAGCAATGAAGGAAAATATCTCTTACTTAACCACTTGATTTAGAATTATTTAGTTATAAATATATCATATTAGGCAGTTAAATGGTTGGTTAATTTTTTTTAATTAGTGGAGTATTTAGGTAGTTATTTAGCTATTTTCTTATTAATTTTTTAATTCATTTAAATGATGATATACATAAATTTAAACGGCTCATTTTTAAGTCGTTTCTAAGCCACATTATAATAGTATAGCATTATAATAGTATAGATAGACTATTGGCCGTTACCCTATTATAGACATTAGAATCAAATGCTTTATCAAATGCATTAGAATCCAATGAATGCATTGTGTATATATTACCAATTAAAGAGAAGGGGGGAGAGTTAAGAGGGTGGAGGGAGAGCCATAATTTATTAATTACCAATTAAAGAGGAGGAGGAAGAGAGAGAGAGAGAGAGAGAGAGAGAGAGAGTTAAGAAGTTAATAGGATGAGTTAAGAGAAGGCTGAGACGGTATAATTGATGAATGCTAGAAAAATGCCCTTTAAAAGGGTGTTTTTCACCAAAACTTTTAAAAAGCCCTTTTGAAGGGCATTTTGTGACCCTTCATGTAATTTTTCAAAAATTCTATGCTCTTACCACAATTTCGAGTAAGTTGAATGCTATATATGCAATTCTCTTGGAAAAAATATCACAAAGTCGAGAAGATGTCCTATTTTTTATCAACAGAAGGAAATAATCGCCAATCATATGATGCATTTTGTCTAATTTTTTCCTCAAATGCATAATTTTTTTAAAAATTGTGTTGCATCATGGACAATTTTTTTTGTTAACAATGATAGAACAACATGTTGAAAGCCAAAAAAATAAAAAATAAAGACATTGTCGTAAGGCAAAAGCTCAAACACGCGGAGACGAAGCTTTCTCGTATATTATCAACCACAAGTGCACATTTACAAGCTATTCCAACCTCTCTTTATATAGGGAGAGAGATTGGGGGTTATGAAGAAACGAAGGGCCAAAGGTCATGTAGGTTACAAGAATATGAATGTGTAGAGACATATGAGTTACAACACTCCCCCTTGGCTCTCCAGAAATTTTGCTTGTAAACATCTCTGAGTTTCTTCGTCTGTCTGTAGCTTGCATCTTCAAGTTTGACCATCTACTTGTGCCTCGCCAAAACCTTGCCAAAGAAAACCCAGTGGGAAAAAAACTTTGGTCGAAGGACAAAAGAGTACACACAGGTCAGTGTGATAGGGGTAAACTAACCATTGCAAAGGTGCCTCGTCAAAACCTTGTCAGGGAAAACCCAGTGGGAAAAACCGCTGATCGAAGGACAAAAGAGTACACGATGGTTTAGAAGTATACAACTGGATACTCCTTCTGATTATAATAATCCTTAGTGAATAAGAGATTTGAACTGTGTCTCGTTAAAAACCTTGCCAAAGAAAACCCAGTAGGAAAAACTTTGGTCGAAGGGAAAAAGAGTACACAAGCATACATCAGGATGCTTCCCTTTTCACTCGTACTCGACAGGGTGCGGGATATACGCACAACAGGGCATTTTGGAGGCGCTCGTTGGGGCGCTCCCCCTCACATGCACACAACAAGGTGCAGGAAACATGTTTCACTTAGGCTAGCTCTGAAAGCTTCCTAAGTCCAATCGCTCTGACATGTTTCTGGAACGAGTGTTTTGGCAGTGACTTGGTGAACAAGTCTGCACGGTTATTCTCCGATCCAATGTGTTGCACTTCAATCTTCTGAAGTGCTTGTTGTTCATGTGTAAAGAACAACTTGGGCGATATGTGCTTGGTAGCATCCCCTTTGATGTAACCATGTTTCGCTTGATCAATAACAGCGGTATTGTCCTCATAGACGACAACAGGTTTATCTAGGTCATATGGAAGATCGCATGTACTTCGAATATGGCCAATAATAGCTCGAAGCCATACACACTCTCTAGTCGCCTCATAGAACGCGAGTAGCTCAGAGTGGTTCGTTGAAGTAGCCACTAAGGTCTGTTTGCGAGACCTCCAAGAAATCGCCGTGTTCCCAATGGTAAAGACATAACCAGATTAGGAATGCCCCTTGTACGGATCAGATAAGTATCCCGCATTGGCGTAGCCAACAAGGGTCGTGTTGCTTCGAGTGCCAAGAGCGTTGGACTCACTCAAAACCGCGTAGGGATAGAACAAGCCCAAGTCCGTAGTACCCTTAAGGTAGCAGAAAATGTCTTTTATGCCATTCCAATGGCAGCGTGTTGGCGCGGTGCTGTGTCGAGCTAGACAATTCACAGCAAACGAGATGTCCGGTCTAGTACATTGGGCCAAGTACAATAAAGCGCCTATTGCACCCAGATAAGAGCACTCAGGACTCAATATCTCTTCGTCGTCCTCCTTTGGACGGAATGGGTCCTTAGTAATGTCTAGAGAGCGGACGATCATGGGAGTAGCGGACGGCTTAGTGTCAAAATGACTAAAGCGTCTCAACACCTTTTGGGTGTAGTTCGCTTGATGGACAAGAATTCCATCTTTACGGTGCTTGATCTGCAGGCCGAGGCAAAATCGTGTCTTCCTAAGATCCTTCATCTCGAATTCCCTCTTCAGGATATCAGCAGTTTCTGACAAGTCTTTTTCGGTTCCTATGAGATTCATGTCATCTACATAGACCGCGATAATTGCGTATCCTGAAGTGGATTTCTTTATGAACACGCATGGGCAAAGTTTATTATTAACGTATCCCAAACCGATCAAGTATTCGCTTAGGCGGTTATACCACATTCGCCCGGATTGTTTCAATCCATATAGCGAACGCCTCAGTCTAATCGAGAACGTATTCCGTGGTCGGGAACTACTTGATTCAGGCATCTTTAGTCCTTCAGGGACTCTCATGTATATCTCTGTGTCCAGATCCCCGTAGAGATAGGCTGTGACCACATCCATGAGCTGCATATTCAGTTTTTCGGAAACTACTAAACTGATTAAGTAGCGGAACGTTATGACGTCCATTACGGGAGAATACGTCTCCTCGTAATCAATTTCAGGGCGTTATGAGAAGCCTTGCGCCACAAGGCGAGCCTTGTATCGCACAATCTCATTTCTCTTATTACGCTTCCTTAGGAAAACCCATTTGTGACCAACTGGTTTAACATTGGGTGGTGTTGGAGCAACAGGTCCAAACACGCTTCTTTTCGCTAAGGAGTCTAGTTCAGCCTGGATTGCTTGTTTCCATTATGACCAGTCCGTTCGTCGTTGACACTCGGTAACACTACGAGGTTCCATGTCATCATTGTTCATAATGTCAGTGGCCACTGAGTATATGAACACATCATCGATGACAGTTTTATTTCGCTTCAAAATATCGTCTAAGCTAGCATACTCGACGGATATTTCGAGGTTATCGGCATGATTAGGAATAGGCGTTTCATCTGGAACGCGCTCCTCTAATACATCACCGTGATCCTTAATGATCTCATGTGGCAAAACGCTTTTAACAAGATTTCTCCGCTTCCGGGACAGAACATCTTTGGAACCAACCGGTCTTCCCTTTTTCTTGGGAATAGCGGCGGACTGGACGGCCGATGGCAGCGTCCTTTGCTCGGCAGGTTCGACCGGAGCAACATGTTTCACAGGAACATGGCGTCTCTCAGGGACGTCTATCCTTGCAGGCACATTTGCAGCAGGTATAATTGATCTCGTGACTTTTGCTAGGTCGCTAAATGCGTCTGGCATTTGATTTGCAATATCTTGCAGACCTAGAATCCTCTGCACTTCCTTATCACTATGTGCAGAGGGGGATCATGATGAGCAACAGTGGGCACATGCCACTCTAATTCACGTCGTTCCTCATCAACGTTAGCATGCATTTCTCCCCTAACAATGGGAAGATTGCCTCATCAAAGTCACAATCTGCGTGTCTCGCGGTAAAGAGATCGCCTGTCAAGGGCTCTAAATAGCGAATGATGGACGGGGAGTTATAACCGACATATATTCCCCGTCGCTTCTGAGGTCCAAATTTTGAACGCCTTATTGGCTCAATTGGAACATTGACTAGGCACCCAAACACGCGTAAATGTGAGATGTCAGGCTCACATCCAGTAACCAGCTGGTACGCGGAAAGTGGTTGGGTGGCCATGGGCCTCAGACGGACCAAATTTGCAGCGTGCAAAATTGTATAGCCCCATGCAGATAGTAGGAGTTTGGTGCGCATAACCAAGGTTCGCGCTATCACTTGCAGTCGCTTTATAAAAGCTTCCGCTAGGCCATTTTGGGTATGAACATACGCAACAGGGTGTTCAAGATTTATTCCCAAAGTCATACAATAGTCATCGAAAGTCTTCGATGTAAACTCCGCGGCATTATCAAGTCTAATAGACTTTATCGGATAATTCGGATGGTGAGCCCTTAACTTAATGATCTGGACGAGGAGTTTAGGAAATACTGCGTTTCGGGTGGACAACAACACTACGTGTGACCATCTAGTCGATGCATCAACCAAAACCATGAAGTATTTAAATGGTCCGCATGTTGGTTGGATTGGTCCACAAATATCTCCATGAATTCTCTCAAGGAATTGAGAAACTAATCTCGTAGATTTCACATGGAGTGGCTTGAGATTCGTCTTTCCAATCGAGCAAGCTTGGCATAGGCTTTTCGGATTTATAACAAAATTATTTCCTCCAAGAGGATGCCCATGTGATACATTCATAGTGCGAAGCATCGTATTTTGACCCGGATGACCCAGCCGGTCATGCCATAGCATAAAAGTCCTCTCATCAACTGGCGCTCGGCGAATGATGAGATTGCTCTCGATGTGTTGTATCGTAGTGAGATACAAACCACTTGAAAGATATTTCAACTTCTTCAAGATACGCTTTTGGCCGTACTGAGTGGAGGTAATGAAAAGATACTCGAAGCCATATTCTCGAGCAGTTTCAACATGAAATCCGTTTTTTCGAATATCCTTAAAACTCAGTAAGGTACGACTGGACCTTGGAGAATATAAGGCCTCTGATACTTCAACGGGTGTCACGCCCCGATTCCGTCGAATCGATAGTCGTCCCCCGGGCGTGATGCCGTGCGAACCTAAGTTGCGTTCGCACAAGGCATAGTCATAAGGTTATCCGAAACACAACATCAAATTAGAGTACGCAGAGAAATTGAATAACACATTTGAAATGGAAATAGACTTTTCATTGATAATATGAACTTTACATAGACTTCTTTTTACAATCATTGCCGCGCGGGCTACAACATGACTTCGACTTACAAAAATGAACGCCGATGAGATAGTCGTTCCATACATTACACCCTTTTATACAAGTAAAAACCAATACATATTTCCACCTGCTATGGCGGGAAGTCGACTCGTCATTTTTCTTTGGACTGATGTGCGGTCTTCTTCAAAAGGAAATCCAGAAAACAAGCCTTCACACGGACGAGGCTTCAAAAGAGTTCACGCCGCCTTGAGCTCTAGTTGGCACGCCCTTTGTGGTTCGGGGTACCTGCGTGGAGAGCGAGGATCAGTACATTACACTTTGTACTGGTGCGTGGCTATTTAAATTCCAAGCTCTCATTTGGTTGAAGAGTTTATATGACATTAGAGTATGAATGTTTCTAGCCATCCTAATGAATTTCCAAACAAGTAATGACAAGCATAGTGAACTTTACGTTGGAACTTACCCCGGCGGACCGCGTCGCGCCTTATGAAACTTACCATGTTCTTTCCTTTCAATTGTTATCTTTTGTATATTAAGTGCTATACTTCGTGTGTTGGTCACTGGCTTCCAGAGCCATTGTGGACTCCTTTTTGCTTTGATTAGACGAGGCCCTTTCAGCGCGAGTAGCGAGCCCCGCTGCAAGTCCTCGCCTAACGTTGTGCCCAGCACAGCTTTTGTATTTGTTTCCTTTCTTGGCCGCAACGGTCCCGTGGCCCCGGGTTGCCGTTCGGGGAAACTCTACCTTGTCGACAAGTTGTCCAATGACCGTGCAAAGACCATTTTTTTCTTCTTTTTAGTTATTAAGACATAGCCTACCATTCTTTTTGAAAACTCATTTCATTTTCCCGTGTTCGTGCCTTTCGTGCCTTTTGTGCCTTTCGTGCCCTTGCATTTATCTTTTTATTCGTATCAACACTACCGATTTTGCTTAAGAAGGGGGTCGAGAAGAGAAGGGTCAGCCACTCACCTTGAGTTTACCTTGGCGAGCGAACTTGTTGGTCGCGCTAGACGTCGCCTACGCGATTACCTGAAATCGCACAAGCAACCGATTAGAACACTGCATTATTCAAAGAGTTCGATAGGAAATGCGAGTTCGAAATGCAAGCCATGAAAACCATCGAAAACATCCACGAAACGCATTCAGAAAACAAAGCCAAAACCAACGCAAGCGGCGTGAAAAGCAGAGCAACGGGAGGTCTCTCCCGACTCAGCCGCAGAGTCAATCCTCGAGGCGCAACCCGCTGAATATGGGACTTGGTTCCGAAGAAGACATTCCATAACGAGGAATGGATCTTAATTCAACCGTTCCCGTTCGATCGACTCGGTCGATCCCGACCTATCGGTCCCGGCCGAATCGATAGCGACAGTGTTCCTTTCTCGCGCACCCCGTGGACAGAGTACGGGGCACGATGTAGGGACGGGGCACTACACCATAACCAACTAAGAAAAAATTTCGTCCTCGAAACTTAAGAATAGAACCTACCTCTATGAAAATAATGAAGGAAACTTTTCCCTCATCTCTGACTCGAGTTCCCATGTCGACTCCTCTGCCGCATGGTTCCTCCAGAGTACGCGGACGAGAGGGATCGCCCGATTTCGAAGTAACTTATCCTTGTATTCTAAAATTTGAACTGGCGCTTCGACGTAGGATAAGTCAGACTTCAGCTCTAGCTGGCCAAAATCCACCACGTGGCTAGGGTCGTGCACGTACTTCCGCAGTTGGGAGACGTGGAAGACATTGTGTACACCTTCAAGCGCCGGTGGTAGGGCAATCTTATAGGCTACGGGGGCGACCCGCTCGAGTATTTCGAACGGCCCAACGAATCTCGGACTCAGCTTCCCCTTCACGTCGAACCGAGTAACTCCACGCATGGGTGACACCTTCAGGAACACGTGATCGCCTACACAGAACTCAAGCGGTCTTCGATGGGTGTCGGCATAGCTCTTCTGCCGACTCTGTGCAATCTTTAATCTTTCCCGAATTAGCTTGACCTTCTGTACCGTCTGTTCTACCAGCTCCGGGCCGAGTATCTGCCGTTCCCCGACTTCATCCCAGCAAATGGGCGATCTGCACTTCCGACCGTACAAGGCTTCATACGGCGCCATTTGGATGCTGGTGTAGTGTCCCGCTCCTAGCGGTTCACTATGTAAGGCTTGTGGCTTGGCTAACTCGGTTGGAACCGAGTATTGGGGAAACTTACCGTCGGCACCGAATCGATCACGGACAAGTGCATAAGAATCTTTCCAACTAATGGATTGGTTTCTCTTGAAATGCGTCCAAGAGTTTTCTCTGGATGTTTTGCTGCTGGTTTAGCTGCTTGGTTTTGATGGATGCTTTTCTGAATAATTTTCGATGATTTGATTCTTGCCCGTTTTCATCGATTTGCATAGCATTCATTCTTGAGAATTCTGAGAGAAGAGAACACAACGAGACGGATTATTAACCAATCTTTTGGTGCCAATGCAGACTGACGCGTGACGGAAGGCTAAGCGTGCAAGTGTTCCTCTTTCTCTCGGCGATTCTCTAATTTTGTGAGTGTGGATCTCTGTGGTGGTATTGTCCCTCTCGCTATTCCTTCATGCCAACTAATAATTGTCTTGCAACATCCGTTGATCGATATCAAGTTGCTAAATGCCACAAGTCAATACCACTAAGAAGCTAGAGATTTAACATTGAACATTGAAATGAATGCTAGTCCATAGAACATTGAATTGAATGCTAGCCCATAGAACATTGAAATGAAAGCTAGTCCCTTGAACATTGAAAGAATTGATTACACTGTGAACATCATTGAGATTGCTTGTCGCTGGAACATTGAATTGAGATAATTGATGCCTATGATGATGAGATATGAAATGTTGGGAATAAACATGTTGCTTAGTACTTAATATTCTATGCACACAATGTTTATCGAGTCGGACACACATTCGCATGACCATAGACGTACTTATATACAAGGATTTCCTCGAACGGTACCTGCGGCGGTGGGATCGAGTCGGCCTAGGAGGAATTAGTGCTTTGGTAGCACGGTATCGGAACCTTCATTCGGGCTCGCAACCTGGTGAATGGTCAACCGCATACCAATACGAAGTCCTATATGGCACGTCGACATGGTGCACAACCACCAGTGGTCATGTTGTAAGGATGTATGCTAAACAATGTCTTATGCAGGGGCGGTAAGTATATTATTATTATCCTGTATCTTATGCAGGAAAGCTGGATTCGGCCAATGGTAAAGTAAGCATGGTTTATTCCATGTTACATTTATCGTGATTTACTCATAATGCTTCATGTCCCTTATAAGTTCATATCTTTAAAATGCTTGTCATTAATAAAATGTTGGTTTAGCTGAGTGGGCCAACGGGGCTCACCAGCGCATTGTTATAATGTGCTGACCCCTCCTCCACAGGTACTGGAGAAGGCTCAGGCGCACCTCGTAACTAAAGCTTTCTGAACTGCTGTTTCCTTTCAAGTTGTTTTTCCCTAAAGACGCACAAAGTATTGCGGAGATTTCAAAGATAGCTGCTTATATTCAAAGTACTAAAGGGGCATGATGTATGGAACGGGAAATTATTTCATGGCAGCCTATCAGTTGTACTTCTTTTCATGAATCAATGTAGCCGAAATGGCATTTCAAATATTATCGAGAAAAGTTGTATTCTGACTACAAATATGAATAAAATGAGTATTTCTTCTTCCTATATTGTGTTTCCAATGTTTCCGCAACTGTGGCTTAAATTTCAAATGTTTCAAATGGTATGAATGTGCATGTTCTAGCCTTGTACAAGTGCAACTCCAGACTTGTACGATATCACGCCTTAGCGAGGACGATCGATTCGGCGTGAATCGAAGCAAAGCAAGCGATTCCCCGAATCGGGGCGTGACAAGTTGGTATCAGAGCACGGTTTAGAATCCTCGGATTTTAAAAATATTTTCAAAAAGGAAGTCTTGATGCAAATTTTCTCGATTGATGGTGTCGATAGCGCTGGCATGAAATAATGTTCCATACAATAAGCCCATAAATATTTTATGAGTGCTAATGGAATTATTTCTTTGTTGTAGAATGACTAAGGGTGATAGCTCAAAGACGAATTCATCGTCGGACCCGATTGAGAAACTGATTAAGCAGATGGAGGCTCAGAGGAAGCAGAGCGAAGCGCAACATCGCGCGCTTCAGGAGCAGCTTCAATATCAGTTTCAAGAGCAGATAGATGCTCAACAAAAGCAGGTAGACAGTCTAACTCAGATTGTCACCAAGCTGACGGCCGATTCCAACATTTCTGCAAAGGCCGCAGTAACCGAGACCATGGAAGTGCCGGCAGAGAAATCTGAGACGCCGACACGGAAGAGACCGAGCTTCAAGTTCTCTGAATTTAAAAGCTGCGACCCGCCTGAATTTGATAGAAAAGAGGAGCCAGATGAGGTGATGGGCTTCTTGAACACACTGGAAGGCTATTTCCGAATGTTGGAGATTCAGGGCAGTAAGAGAGTGGAGTGTGCCGCTGTGCAACTTCGTCTCAAGGCCCAGGAATGGTGGATTTCGCAGAGACAGGCACTTTGCGGAAATAATCAGGATATAAAGATGTCTTGGGAAGCCTTCAAGCAGGCTTTCATTACTCAATTCATTCCATCCGCTGTTCGACAACAAAAAGAGAATGAGTTTATTGCACTTCGACAAGGCAGTATGTCAGTGCGTGACTATGAGACAGAATTTTTGAAGAGAGTCGCATTCGCTGGGTACATGGTACCGAATGACGACGCGAAGCGAGGAAGATTTGTACAAGGCTTGAATGAGGGCCTGGAGCGGGATGTTCTAACTCGAAAGTGTACGTCATACAGAGAGGCGTACGAAACAGCTCTCGAGATGGAGAGATTTCATCGATCAACTAGTCGTGGGACGACACAGAGCTACCAAGGCAATAACCAAAAACGACCTTGGTCGGCGGGAAGAAATGATGCAGCTAAGCGTCACAACACAGGGGATAACAAGGGACCTCAGCAGCAGTTGCCACGTTGCAATAAATGCAACAGGTGGGGGCACAAAACTGAGGACTGTCGTTCTGGGTGTTTCAAATGTGGTGGAATTGGTCACAGGGCAGTTGACTGTAGAGGCAGAGGAGACAATCAGTATCCTCGTGGAAATAACAACAATCAGTATCGTGGGCATAACAATAATCAGAACCGAGGCCAACATAACAACAACAATCATGGTCAAGCGCCACCAGCCTTGCCAGCTCCAACTGGGAATGCACCGAATCAACAACAAGGTGGGCAAGCAAGGGTTTATGCCTTGACTCAGGCAGAGGTCCAGACCTCAGAGAATGTTATAACAGGTATGTTGCTGTACAAAGGCATACCTGCAAGAGTACTTTTTGATTCTGGTGCTACTCATTGCTTTATCTCTTCTGATTTTGCAACGGAGAATAAATTTTGTATGACTCAACTAAAGACCGCTTTGTGTGTTAGCACTCCTTCGGGAGTAGATATGCCTGCAACTCTAATTTGCAGGGACGGCTACATCAAGATTGGAGGCAAAACTTTATCTTTGGACGCAATTGTACTCGACATCAAAGAGTACGATATCATATTGGGAATGGACTGGCTCAGCGCCTGTCATGCAACAATCGACTGTGCGGATAAGAGAGTTGTGTTTCGCCTACCTGGTGAAACGGAATTCTCCTACTCGTGCGGCTCGGCGTTCCAAGGACCCATGGTCATATCGGCAGTTACAGCAAGGCACATGCTGTACTCAGGGTGTGAAGGCTTTCTCGCTTCTGTCCAAGACACTCGAATGAAGAGTGTAGGCTCGAATCAGACTGAAATTGTGGCAGAGTTCCTCGATGTGTTTCCGGACGAAATACCTGGAATGCCGCCGGATAGAGAAATTGAATTCACAATTGATACATTTCCGAATACTCGTCCGATATCTAAGGCGCCATACAGGATGGCACCGACAGAATTAAAGGAACTAAAGGTGCAGCTACAAGAACTACTAGACCGGGGATACATTCGCCCAAGTGTATCTCCATGGGGAGCTCCAGTGCTATTTGTGAAGAAGAAAGATGGGACGATGCGGCTGTGCATCGATTACAGAGAATTGAATAAAGCAACCATCCGTAACAAGTATCCCCTGCCAAGAATAGATGATCTATTCGATCAGCTACAAGGGGCGACCGTGTTTTCAAAAATCGATCTTCGTTCAGGATACCATCAGTTGAAGATCAGACCCGAAGATGTTCCTAAGTCAGCATTCCGTACGAGATACGGACACTATGAGTTTTTGGTCATGCCATTCGGCTTGACTAATGCTCCAGCAGCCTTTATGGATTTAATGAATAGAGTGTTTCGACCGTTCTTAGATAAGTTCGTTGTCGTATTCATCGATGACATCTTGATCTACTCAAAAGACAGGGAGACTCATGTCGAACACTTGAGGGAAGTACTTCAGACGCTGCGGGACAACCAGCTCTATGCAAAGCTGAGTAAGTGCGAGTTTTGGATGAACAGCGTGTCATTCCTAGGACATGTTGTTTCGGCAGAAGGTGTTGCCGTCGACCCAAAGAAGATTGAGGCAGTTGTGGACTGGAAGCAGCCTGCATCAGCTAGTGAAATACGGAGTTTCCTTGGTTTAGCCGGGTACTACCGTAGATTTGTGAAAGACTTCTCGAGAATCGCCTCGCCTTTGACTCGCCTGACTCAGAAGGGAGTAGTATTTAAGTGGACGGACGACTGTGAGAGTAGTTTCCAAGAACTCAAGCAGCGGCTCGTCACGGCTCCAATTTTAGCACTTCCGGAAGGCTCCGAAGGATTTCAGATCTACAGTGACGCATCGGGACTTGGTTTGGGATGTGTTCTCATGCAACGTGGGAAGACAATATCTTATGCATCGCGACAGCTCAAGCAGCATGAGAAGAATTACCCAACACATGATTTGGAACTAGCGGCAATTGTGTTCGCGTTGAAATTGTGGCGACACTATCTCTATGGTGTGTCCTGCGAGATCTTCACGGACCACAAAAGCCTGAAATATATATTCACACAAAAGGAATTGAATCTGAGGCAGCGGCGTTGGTTAGAATTGATCAAGGATTATGACTTGACGATCTCCTACACGCCGGGTAAAGGAAATGTGGTAGCTGATGCCTTGAGTCGGAAATTTGTGGGATCCCTAACAATAGCAAAAAAGGTACTACGAGATCTTGAAGAAATGGGCATCGAGTTCAGGATTCGTCCGTAGAATGTGCAGTTGGCTCAGTTACAACTTGAGCCGAGTCTCCAGGGAAGGATTAAGATTGCTCAGAAGGATGACCCGTTCCTGCAGAAGATACGCGAGTTGATTCTAGTAGGAAAGGCGTCAGACTTTACCGTTGAAGATGACACTATTCGTGTCAAGGGAAGATTGTGCGTCCCTAAGGATGAGGATATCAGAAAGGAAATACTGACCGAGGCTCATTTCGCGAAGTACTCCTTGCATCCGGGAAGCACGAAAATGTATAAAGATTTGCGCACCACATTTTGGTGGCATGGCATGAAGAAGGATGTGGCTCTTTTTGTGTCACAATGCATGGATTGTCAGCGTGTAAAGGCCGAGCATCAACGGCCAGGCGGAGAACTACAAAATTTGGCTATTCCACTGTAGAAGTGGGATAATATCTGTATGGATTTTATCGTCGGCTTGCCAAGAACTCAGAAGGGAAATAATGCGATTTGGGTTATCGTGGATAGATTAACCAAGTCGGCACATTTCATTCCAATAAAAGTTACATGGGGAGTAGAACGGTTGGCTCAGATTTACATAAATGAAATTATTCGATTACATGGGGTACCAGCTTCTATAGTATCGGATAGAGACGGAAGATTCTTGTCGCGATTTTGGATAAGTCTGCACTCGGCTATGGGCACAAAGTTGAACTTCGGTACAGCTTACCATCCGCAGACTGATGGTCAGACAGAGAGAGTTAACCAGATTCTTGAAGACATGTTGAGATTGTGAGTGCTCGATTCGAAGACAAATTGGGACACACATCTCGCATTAGCAGAATTTGCCTATAACAACAGTTATCAGGCAAGTATTCAAATGGCCCCGTACGAAGCCTTATATGGACGGAAATGTCGATCACCGATATGCTGGGATGAAGTCGGTGAACGACAAGTGCTCGGACCAGAACTTGTGGAACAGGCCGTCGAGAAAGTTCGCTTAATTCGAGAAAGACTTAGAGTTGCTCAAAGTCGACAGAAGAGTTATGCGGACGTACATCGACGACCTTTGGAATTCACAGCAGACGATCATGTCTTCTTGAAGGTCACGCCCATGCGAGGTGTGATGCGGTTTGGGATGAAAGGAAAGCTAAGCCCGAGATTCGTCGGACCATTCGAGATTTTGGAGAAGGTAGCCTCAGTGGCTTATCGACTTGCACTACCTCCGGCTCTGGCTGATGTGCACGATATCTTCCATGTATCTCAACTGCGGAAGTATGTGCATGATCCAAGCCATGTAGTGAATTTTGATCAGCTACAGCTGAGTGCTGATCTATCCTACACTGAAGAGCCTGTCCAGATTTTGGGCAGGAAAGAGAAAGTTTTGCGGAATCGGACAGTATCCCTGGTCAACGTGCTGTGGCGGAACCATGCTGTAGAGGAGTCGACATGGGAATTAGAGGAAGAGATGAGGGTGAAATACCCCTCGTTGTTTGATAATTTTGAGGTAGGACTTTGCTTTAAGTTTCGAGGACGAAACTTTTTCTTAGTGGTATATTATGTAGTGTCCCGCTCCTAGCGGTTCACTATGTAAGGCTTGTGGCTTGGCTAACTCGGTTGGAACCGAGTATTGGGGAAACTTACCGTCGGCACCGAATCGATCACGGACAAGTGCATAAGAATCTTTCCAACTAATGGATTGGTTTCTCTTGAAATGCGTCCAAGAGTTTTCTCTGGATGTTTTGCTGCTGGTTTTGCTGCTTGGTTTTGATGGATGCTTTTCTGAATGATTTTCGATGATTTGATTCTTGCCCGTTTTCATCGATTTGCATAGCATTCATTCTTGAGAATTCTGAGAGAAGAGAACACAACGAGACGGATTATTAACCAATCTTTTGGTGCCAATGCAGACTGACGCGTGACGGAAGGCTAAGCGTGCAAGTGTTCCTCTTTCTCTCGACGATTTTCTAATTTTGTGAGTGTGGATCTCTGTAGTGGTATTGTCCCTCTCGCTATTCCTTCATGCTAACTAATAATTGTCTTGCAACATCCGTTGATCGATATCAAGTTGCTAAATGCCACAAGTCAATACCACTAAGAAGCTAGAGATTTAACATTGAACATTGAAATGAATGCTAGTCCATAGAACATTGAATTGAATGCTAGCCCATAGAACATTGAAATGAAAGCTAGTCCCTTGAACATTGAAAGAATTGATTACACTGTGAACATCATTGAGATTGCTTGTCGCTGGAACATTGAATTGAGATAATTGATGCCTATGATGATGAGATATGAAATGTTGGGAATAAACATGTTGCTTAGTACTTAATATTCTATGCACACAATGTTTATCGAGTCGGACACACATTCGCATGACCATAGACGTACTTGTATACAAGGATTTCCTCGAACGGTACCTGCGGCGGTGGGATCGAGTCGGCCTAGGAGGAATTAGTGCTTTGGTAGCAGTGTATCGGAACCTTCATTCGGGCTCGCAACCTGGTGAATGGTCAACCGCATACCAATACGAAGTCCTATATGGCACGTCGACATGGTGCACAACCACCAGTGGTCATGTTGTAAGGATGTATGCTAAACAATGTCTTATGCAGGGGCGGTAAGTATATTATTATTATCCTGTATCTTATGCAGGAAAGCTGGATTCGGCCAATGGTAAAGTAAGCATGGTTTATTCCATGTTACATTTATCGTGATTTACTCATAATGCTTCATGTCCCTTATAAGTTCATATCTTTAAAATGCTTGTCATTAATAAAATGTTGGTTTAGCTGAGTGGGCCAACGGGGCTCACCAGCGCATTGTTATAATGTGCTGACCCCTCCTTCACAGGTACTGGAGAAGGCTCAGGCGCACCTCGTAACTAAAGCTTTCTGAACTGCTGTTTCCTTTCAAGTTGTTTTTCCCTAAAGACGCACAAAGTATTGCGGAGATTTCAAAGATAGCTGCTTATATTCAAAGTACTAAAGGGGCATGATGTATGGAACGGGAAATTATTTCATGGCAGCCTATCAGTTGTACTTCTTTTCATGAATCAATGTAGCCGAAATGGCATTTCAAATATTATCGAGAAAAGTTGTATTCTGACTACAAATATGAATAAAATGAGTATTTCTTCTTCCTATATTGTGTTTCCAATGTTTCCGCAACTGTGGCTTAAATTTCAAATGTTTCAAATGGTATGAATGTGCATGTTCTAGCCTTGTACAAGTGCAACTCCAGACTTGTACGGCTTCACGCCTTAGCGAGGACGATCGATTCGGCGTGAATCGAAGCAAAGCAAGCGATTCCCCGAATCGGGGCGTGACAGCTGGACTGGTAGCTATTGTTATATGCAAATTCTGCCAACGGTAAATGGACGTCCCAGCTTGATTTGAAGTCGATTGCGCAGAGCCGTAGCATGTCTTCGAGAATCTGATTAACGCGCTCCGTTTGGCCGTCGGTCTGTGGATGGTAAGCTGAACTGAACTGCAACTTGGTACCCAGTGCCGACTGAAGGCTACTCCAGAATCGCGACATGAACCGTGAATCCCGATCAGAGACGATAGATACTGGAACTCCGTGCAGCCGTACGATCTCGTCAAGATAAATCTGCGCCAGCCGATCAACGCTCTAAGTAACTTTAATGGCAATGAAGTACGCCGACTTGGTTAATCGATCGACGATGACCCAGATGGCGTCGCTCCCCCGTGGTGTCTTCGGCAGGCCAACAATAAAGTCCATCGTGACATGATCCTATTTCTACTCTGGAATGGCAAGGTTCTGCATATCCCCGCCCGGTCGCTGATGCTCAGCTTTCACCTGCTGACAGGCCATGCATTGTGACACGAAGAGCGCCACATCTCTCTTCATCCCGTGCCACCAGAAAGTCGTGCGGAGGTCCTTGTACATCTTGGTACTGCCTGGATACAAGGTATATTTTGCGTGATGCGCCTCCGACATAATCTCCTTTCGTAGTTCAGAATCATCCGGAACACATAGTCGGCCATTCAATCGCAGCGCGCCGGTCTTGTCTTCCGTAAAGTCGGTCGCACTACCTGTTAAAATTCGCTCGCGCATTTTTTCAGGTACGGATCATCCTTCTGAGCGGCCATGATCTTTTCCAGCAAACTCGGCTCTAACTGCAGCTGCGCCAACCGTATATCCCTGAATCGAACCCGGAGATCAATGCCCATTTCTTCGAGATCTTGTAGTAGTCTGCGGTCGATGGATAGCGAGGTAAGGTATTTCCGACTCAGAGCGTCCGCCACCACATTTCCCTTGCCCGGAGTGTAGTCGATCGTCAAGTCATAGTCCTTGATTAGTTTGAGCCAGCGTCGCTGTCGTAAGTTCAGTTCCTTCTGGGTGAAGAGATACTTGAGGCTCTTGTGGTCGGTATAGATCACGCACGCCATGCCATATAGATAGTGACGCCACAATTTCAACGCGAACACAATCGCCGCTAACTCCAAGTCATGTGTAGGATAGTTCTTCTCGTGCGACTTCAACTGTCTGGAGGCGAATGATATCACCTTATTCCGCTGCATGAGCACACATCCCAAGCCCTGGCCTGAAGCATCGCTGAATATCTGAAAACCCTCTGGCCCATCCGGAAGTGCGAGTATGGGTGCCGAAATCAGCCGCTGTTTTAGCTCCTGGAATGAAGCTTCACAGTCATCCGACCACTCATACACGACTCCCTTTTGAGTGAGGCGAGTCAGTGGCGATGCAATCTTTGCGAAGTCTTTCACGAAGCGTCGATAGTATCCCGCCAAACCAAGAAAGCTTCTAATCTCGCTAGCAGACGCAGGCCTCTTCCAATCAGCAACGGCTTCCACTTTCTTCGGGTCGACTGTAATGCCTTCGGACGAAATAATGTGACCAAGGAAGGATACGCTGCTGAGCCAAAATTCGCACTTACTCCGCTTCGCAAATAGCTGGTTCTCTCGAAGTGTCTGGAGCACGGTCCGCAGATGTTCTGCATACTGCGCCCTGTCTTTCGAGTAGACGAGAATGTCGTCAATAAAGACTACCACAAATTTATCAAGGAAGGGTCGAAACACCCGATTCATTAGGTCCATGAAGGCGACAGGGGCGTTCGTCAGGCCGAATGGCATCACCAGGAACTCGTAGTGGCCGTACCGAGTGCGAAAGGCTGACTTTTGCACGTCGTTCGACTTGATCTTGAGTTGATGATAGCCCGAGCGGAGATCAATCTTCGAAAATACCGAGGTGCCTTACAGTTGATCGAATAAGTCGTCTATGCGGGGCAAAGGATACTTGTTCCGGATGGTGGCCTTGTTCAGCTCTCGGTAATCGACGCACAGACGCATGGACCCATCCTTTTTCTTCACGAACAACACGGGCGCTCCCCACGGTGAAACACTAGACCGAATAAATCCCCTGTCGAGTAATTCTTGTAACTGGGTCTTGAGCTCCTTCAGCTCGGCGGGGGCCATTCTGTACGGGGCCTTTGAAATCGGTCGAGTATCGGGGAATGTATCGATGCTGAACTCGATCTCTCGGTCGGAAGGCATGCCGGGTAGCTCGTCCGGGAACACATCGGGGAATTCTGCCACAACGTCGGTCTGACCTACGTTTGCACCCTCCTGTCGCATGTCTCGGACGGACGCCAAGTAGCCTTCGCACCCAGAATACAGCATCCTCCGAGCAGAGATTGCCGAGATCAACATGCAGGTCGACGACGCCTCACCACACGAAAAGCAAAATTCAGGCACTCCTGGTATGCGGAAAGTGACCGTCTTCCTGGCACAGTCTATGGTTGCGTTGCACGGCCCGAGCCAATCCATCCCCAGAATGATATCGAAGTCATTCATGTCTAGGACCATCACGTCCAGACCGATCTTTTAACCGCCGATACAGATAATCCCGTCGATGCAGGCTGAATTAGTGAGTATTGGTGTGCCCGAAGGTGTGCTCACGCTAAGGTCGAGGTCTAATGATACTAACGGAAATTTGTGCTCGGCGACAAAGTCCGCCGCTATAAAAATATGCGAAGCACCTGAATCAAATAGTACGCGAGCAGGCACATTATTAAAACTAAGTATACCTGTCACGACCGTGTCTGAGGCAAGCGCTTCATCTCGAGTCAAGGCGTAGACGCGTCCTTGTGCATTCGGACGCCTGTCTTGATGGTTTGGTTGGACAGACGGAGCAGGTCGGGGCGCCTGCACTCGATTCTCCTGACGGTTTTGTTGGGGAGGGACATTATGATTCAGTCGAGGATTCTGGCAGTCTCGGGCATAGTGACCCCTCCACCCACAAGCATAGCACTCTGCCTTGGCAAAGCAGTGGTCGGCGGTATGCCCAAGCCGATTGCAACTCCTGCATCGTGGTAACGGGTTCTTGCCTTGGTAGCCGCTAGTGTGTGGACGCTTTGACGCGTGATTGTTGCCTCCCGTATAGTCAGGACGTTTGTGATTGGAGTGACGCACAACGTCTTCAGCACCGGAAGGACGCAGGCTCTCAAGACGGAGAGCGTGATTCAGAGCCTCGCCCGTGGTCTTGTACTCCGGGACGCCGACATGCGCACCAATAGATTGTCGCAGTCCCACTTCGAACCGTCGCACGCGGCACTCTTCAGTAGGCAGAAACGCACCAGCGAACTTGGACAATTTATTAAACTCTGCGGCGTACTGTTGCACCGTCCTGCTCCCCTGCTTCAATGACATGAATTCATTTTCTTTTGCTTGGCGAACGGCGGACGGAAGGTACTCGAGTTCGAAAGCCTTGCGGAACGTGGCCCAAGAGATCGACGCGGTAGTGTTGTCCGGTCGAATCGCTCGCTTGTGCACGGCCCACCAGTCGTGCGCGTTCAATCGTAGTTAAAGTTGTGCGCAGGCGACTTGCTTTGATTCTTCGATGCCAAGAAGCTCGAAGTGGTCTTCTAGTTCTTCCAGCCAGTCGATCGCAATGGAAGGGCCCTCGGTGCCGCTGAAGGAAGTACGGCACCCCTTCTTGAATTCTGACACTTCAAAGTTGTACTTTTTTGGTGCCGCTGGTTGAAGCTCGAGCTCCGCCGTGTCGACTTCAATGGGTGGAATCGCCGGCACGGTGGTAGTAGGCACGGTGACGGTAGGTGCCGTCGCAGAATTTCCGTTGGCCGCAAACGTCTGGACGATCTGCTGCAGGGTATCCATCTGCTTTTGTTGAAGTTTGATGTGCGCGTCGAAGCGAGCTTCGAACTGGGCCTGTCGTTCCTCTACTCGTTGATGTCGGTTCTCGGACTGGTTCCGCTGCGCCTCCATCATACGCAGCATCCTTTCGATGGTATCGTTAGAAGGTCCGGCCTGCGGACGATGCGAGCTACTAGAGCCGCTGGAAGCGCTCTGTTCTTGCTCGGCCGTGGGTTCCGCCACTTCTGCGATACGAAGGCAACGTATCAGTCTCAAATTATTACGGACTCATTGTATGGAACAACTTATCTCATCGTTGCGTGGTCAAAGGTTTGAAACTCTAGACGCGAGGCCAAAGGATGTAAAGCCGTGCTCTGATACCATTATGTCACACCCCGATTCCGTCGAATCGATAGTCGTCCCCCGGGCGTGATGCCGTGCGAACCTAAGTTGCGTTCGCACAAGGCATAGTCATAAGGTTATCCGAAACACAACATCAAATTAGAGTACGCAGAGAAATTGAATAACACATTTGAAATGGAAATAGACTTTTTATTGATAATATGAACTTTACATAGACTTCTTTTTACAATCATTGCCGCGCGGGCTACAACATGACTTCGACTTACAAAAATGAACGCCGATGAGATAGTCGTTCCATACATTACACCCTTTTATACAAGTAAAAACCAATACATATTTCCACCTGCTATGGCAGAAAGTCGAGTCGTCATTTTTCTTTGGACTGATGTGCGGTCTTCTTCAAAAGGAAATCCAGAAAACAAGCCTTCACACGGACGAGGCTTCAAAAGAGTTCACGCCGCCTTGAGCTCTAGTTGGCACGCCCTTCGTGGTTCGGGGTACCTGCATGGAGAGCGAGGATCAGTACATTACACTTTGTACTGGTGCGTGGCTATTTAAATTCCAAGCTCTCATTTGGTTGAAGAGTTTATATGACATTAGAGTATGAATGTTTCTAGCCATCCTAATGAATTTCCAAACAAGTAATGACAAGCATAGTGAACTTTACGTTGGAACTTACCCCGGCGGACCGCGTCGCGCCTTATGAAACTTACCATGTTCTTTCCTTTCAATTGTTATCTTTTGCATATTAAGTGCTATACTTCGTGTGTTGGTCACAGGCTCCCAGAGCCATTGTGGACTCCTTTTTGCTTTGATTAGACGAGGCCCTTTCAGCGCGAGTAGCGAGCCCCGCTGCAAGTCCTCGCCTAACGTTGTGCCCAGCACAGCTTTTGTATTTGTTTCCTTTCTTGGCCGCAACGGTCCCGTGGCCCCGGGTTGCCGTTCGGGAAAACTCTACCTTGTCGACAAGTTGTCCAATGACCGTGCAAAGACCATTTTTTTCTTCTTTTTAGTTATTAAGACATAGCCTATCATTCTTTTTGAAAACTCATTTCATTTTCCCGTGTTCGTGCCTTTCGTGCCTTTTGTGCCTTTCGTGCCCTTGCATTTATCTTTTTATTCGTATCAACACTACCGATTTTGCTTAAGAAGGGGGTCGAGAAGAGAAGGGTCAGCCACTCACCTTGAGTTTACCTTGGCGAGCGAACTTGTTGGTCGCGCTAGACGTCGCCTACGCGATTACCTGAAATCGCACAAGCAACCGATTAGAATACTGCATTATTCAAAGAGTTCGATAGGAAATGCGAGTTCGAAATGCAAGCCATGAAAACCATCGAAAACATCCACGAAACGCATTCAGAAAACAAAGCCAAAACCAACGCAAGCGGCGTGAAAAGCAGAGCAACGGGAGGTCTCTCCCGACTCAGCCGCAGAGTCAATCCTCGAGGCGCAACCCGCTGAACATGGGACTTGGTTCCGAAGAAGACATTCCATAACGAGGAATGGATCTTAATTCAACCGTTCCCGTTCGATCGACTCGGTCGATCCCGACCTATCGGTCCCGGCCGAATCGATAGCGACAGTGTTCCTTTCTCGCGCACCCCGTGGACAGAGTACGGGGCACGATGTAGGGACGGGGCACTACAACGGGAGTACCATTGGACAACGAAAAACGGGCTTTGCCAAAACCTTGAACAAGGGTTGAGGGTCCCGAAATGGTTGTCACTGAGGTTACTTTAGGCGTATAGAAGATAAAGTATGATTTATCTCTCAAGATAGTGTGAGTCGTTCCACTATCAACCAGACAATCTACTGCCCCGTGGTCCATGCCTATAAGTAAAGAAAATTAAAGTTTGTCACACGTTTAAGGAAAGTGCTCGAAATATAACTTTAATTTATCGAGAAAACAGAAAATACAAACCACCAAATGTTTCATGACTTAAATCAAATATAGATAGATAATGGAGATTCATTCTTCCATTTTTGCTACAAAATTGGGGGTCTCAAGATTTACATTTTCGCACTCGTTGACCAGATTTGCTTCGGCCCGGCGCCCCTTGTGATAGTTATAAACTTCTTGGGGGGTCGCCCTGCAAGTCCGTTGCATATGACTATAAGCACCACATTTGTAGCAGAGAGTAGGCGCTTGGCCTTCCACTCTCACTTTGGGACGACTGGCCCGTTGGTTCTTACCATGAGACTGCCTAGGAGTCAAAGGTCCTTGGTTCTTGTTAGAACCTCGCTTTGGGTGGCGAGACTTAAACTCGCCTCTGTTCCTTGGCTGGGACGACTGGCCCTTGTCTCGTTTCTACCGTGAATTTGGTCCACGGAGAGCGTTTGCATCAGGCATTGGAATTGCCTTTGTTCCAGCAGGACGAGAATTGTTGTTTCTCATTAAAATGAGACTGTTCTTCTCGTCTAGTAAAAGCTGGGTGATGAGCTCGGAAAACTTGGTGAACTTAGGCTGACGGTATTGCTTTTGGAGCAAGTTGTCAGTGGAAGAAAATGTGGTGTATGTTTTCTCCAATAGATCACTGTCGGTTAATATCTCACCGCAGTGTTGGAGAAGTGATCGAATCCTGCAGACTTCATTGTTGTAATCAGTTACACTCTTGAAGTCTTGGAAGCGCAGGTTCAACCAGTCATGGCGTGCTTCAGGTAGCCATATGGTCTTCTGGTGGTCGAAGCGCTCTTTCAGAGAGTCCCATAGCGTCTTCGGCGAGGAGATTTCAATGAACTCCGACTTCATGGCGTCAGATAAATACCTGCGGAATAGAATCATCGCTTTGGCGTTCATTGAGCGAGTGACTTCTACTTCACGCTCTTCCTCGTTATAGATGACGTCCAAGAGGCCCTGCGCATCTAGATGGTTCTGGATGTCTTGCGTCCAGTCCAAGTAGTTCTTGCCAGAGGCTTCAAGGATGGGAAAATCAATCTTGATCGACATTTTTCTACAACAGGAGAAAAAATCTTGATCAGTCAACATATAAAACGACAGGTTTATATGGATTTGGTTTGTATAAGCAACAACAAACAATCGTAAATAAAAACAACGGTTTTGAAAAAATGTTTTTTGTTTAAAAATTATCTTATATCGATCGACGGGCCGATATAGAGAGGTCAATAAGTTTCTTGCAAAAATGCATAATTATAAATACAATTTGAGCAAAAAATAATATTTGGTCAACCCCTTTCAGTAGCTCTACGTGAATATGACCAGGCGGGAAAATGAGGGAGGAGGGTCACCGGGGACCACTTAAAAACCAAGCCCCAAGTTCTTTCTGACATCATACCCAAATAGGTGAGCTTATTCGGAGAGACTTCTTAAAATTTTTGTCAAATGTAAGAATAAATAAGATTTTTCAAGAAATTCACGCTATTTGCGAACTGTGCAAAATAGGTGACAATTTAGTGCGTGCTCAAAATGAGCGTTGCCTTTGAAAAATTATTAACCAAAAAGGTTATTTTTGGGAGGCCCAAATTTGGCGGTGCCAGAATTTGTTTATGTAGCCAGGACAATTTTTCAATTTCCACGCCATTACGCTAAAAAAAACGTACAACATAAGTAGGCAACAACACACAAAAGAATTGGTGCCTAAGCAAGCGGCACCAAAAAAAATGTCAACTATTTTTCCGACGTCTAATGAAGCGACGCCAAAAAAATAGCAAGAAAAAAATACTTTTACTACCCATCTGTTACAATAATTCACTGAGTAACATAAAGAAAAAAAATGCTACTGAGGTGTTCGGCAGGGCGCAGATGGCACTGAGGTGCTCGCCGGGGCTCTCCAAATCCATCATTACCAAAAAAATGTTAGCATTTAAATTTTCTTCGTCAACATGAAAAAAAATTTCTTCAAAAAAAATTATTTTTTCAGAAAATAACTAACAAATATTTTGTTGGGATAAGTACTATTTAAACAAAAAATTTCTGAAATTGTTAGTTTAAAAAATTGCAGAAAAATATCTTTTACCAAAATATATACAGCAGACTATTTGATAAACACGCCAAAGTATATTTTGATAAAAAAAAATTTGAACAAAATATTGTGTTTTATCAAAGTATATTTTCGTAACAAAATTACTGTAACAAAATATATTTGATAAAAAAAATTTCTCTTTCAACATAAAAATTTGCTATCAAAAATTTATTTCCTCAGAAATTAACTAAGAAATATGTTTTTTTTTTCAAAAAAAAAAACTAGTATGCTAAAGGCTATATTATAGCAAAGTTAAAAATCATAAGCAAAATTTATTTTTGAATATTTTTATAAGATATATACTGTTTGATAGAAGTATCAAGTTGCAATGAAACTTAAAAAAAATAATTATACCTCAGATATTATGGTAGGAAGTCCAACTAGGTCATATGCTCAATGCACACTGGCCATAGGGTGAGAGAATGGAGGCCGCGGCTACCAACAAAGTTAGCATGCCAATTCAAAAGTTTTGTATAAACAAAGTTGAGCATGCAACTTATTGTTCCTGAGAACTAAAAATGGTTTATAAAAATAAACTGTCATCATTTGGAAGTCGTGAAGGACCAGTAATAGTAACAGTCAGTACCAAGACATCTAGCAATTGTGAAGTATTCTAACGAAGCACTTGTAGCTACTAATCTTCATTATGATAATTTTTACCTTTCTTACCGTACGGTGGAAGAAAGTGAGAAAACGATTGCGGATACGCGGGATCGGCGACGAGCGACGGGGTGCGCGCGGGGCAACGGTCGGCGGACGTCGAGGCGAGCGGTACGTCGGGTCTCCGACGTTGCACGAGCAAAGTGCTGATAACGTGTCGTAAGGCAAAAGCTCAAACACACGGAAACGAAGCTTTCTCGTATATTATCAACCACAAGTGCACATTTACAAGCTATTCCAACCTCTCTTTATATAGGGAGAGAGGTTGGGGGTTATGAAGAAACGAAGGACCAAAGGTCATGTAGGTTACAAGAATATGAATGTGTAGAGACATATGAGTTACAACAGACATAATATTTTATAGGACATATAAAGAATAATTATGACTTTTTAAACAAAACCCTTCACTTCCCCTTCATTAACCCTCCGATTTAGTGGTTGAAAAAAAATGGACAAAAGATCGTTAAACAAACACTCTCTTAACCCTCTATCAGTCTTCCTCCTAAACCTCCACCCTCAAACTAAACATGGATCATTCCTCTCACTTAACTCCCTTAACCCTCAATCCAAACAGGCCCTTAGGCCTCTTTTGGTTGGCGGAATCATGGGGTTGGAAAAGGAAAAGCATTTTTTTTTTTTGGATGTCAAAAAAAAGTGTAACGAAAGGAAAGAGGAAGAACAGAGAATTGATTTTCTTTTCTTTCCTTTATGCGAACCAAAGGAGGCTTTACCTTGAAGCGGAGGAAATAATTGTGGGCAATAAAAATCATTGTAATAGTCATGGCTTCCATTTAAAGTATTATGGGTTGTGGCCCGTTAGAAAAATATATAGTTTTTAAAAGAAGAAAGATGAACAAATGAATGGACCTGTGTTTAGTTAAAATCGTTGCTCTCTCTTATAACTAAAATAAATTAAAACCCTGAGTGGGATTTAATTCCCTGTGTGCATGTTAGTTATTAAATAGGTTTGAAGCCTTAAGAGAGCCTTTGGGCCATAGTGCATAAAATGGAGTTAAATTAAGTTATAAATTCATGAGCTTTTTATGGGCCCGATTAAAATAAAATTGGTCAATTATTATAAAATAAGGTATGCTTTCTAATAGAGTAATTTCCGGCACTTAACAAATGGTTTAATAATAACTGGAAGAAATGGGAAGCTAAGCTAGCAACGAGGTGTAAATAAATAAATAAATCAATCCTTCTCTTAGCCTAACTTGTTTATTATTGGCTTAGCTAAATGACTTTTTTGTCATCCTTGTGGGCCTATTTTGGACATTGTTAGATTCTGAATTGAACCAATACCTCTTCTACGTACAAACAATACCAGGCAAGTACATTACTGCTATTGATTACCTTTACATTATAAATGATATTGTTTTTGTTTGGATTCATAGTTTTAATATATCTTTATGAGACAACATTGTGCACATGAGAGTAGTCATGACTTAGACTATTTTTGTATTGTGATCGTGACCTAGTTTTGTTTAAGTATCGTGATTCATGTTTCATGTTTCATGATCGTGTTTCATTATTAACTGTCGAGACTAGTGATCGTATAGAGATCTTGTCATGATTCTAGACTTGAATCACTTACCTATTTTTAAAGAGATATGGGTAGAGAAAGCAACTAGCGGCATGAGGCTTAACCCTATTATTCGTGTTTCAACTTGTGCGTTCAATCAGATACTTGTTGTGTGGTTGTCCTATACTTGTGCGTTCAATCACATACTTCTTGTATGATTGTCCTATTTCGAAAACATGTGCGTTAAGTCATGCCCCACACGTATGACTGTCCTAGTACTAAGTCACCTACATGCCCACAATAATATTACATTTACACGATACTTAGATATGGATTATGGTTTATTCACATGATATTAGTTTCATTTCAAGATTATAGTTGTTTCTTTTCATGATTCTAGTTATATTTATTCATGTTTCTTAAATTTCTTGTTTTTGTCATATATATTATCGTGCCTATTTTTTCCAATTCTTTACCTTTTCAATTTATCATGATAGATTTATATATGTACTGTGTAACTCTTAGCTGTAATTGTACTTTACAACAATCTGACCGGATCCATTGACATATCAGGATACTCTCATGGAGCTCGTTCCTGTAATAAAGGTTAGCTATTTCTTTAGTTATCTTTCCTTCCTATGAATAGTCATAAATGCATACCTTCCTTTTGTATGCTTTTCAATCTATTTCTACTCTAGATCTTGATATAGTAGTTGATACATAGAATTATAGATAGTTTACTTGAGCTTATTGTGAACAATAGAAGATTTAGAATTAAAGACAACGCACTACCGTCGATATCGTGATGTTGGCTGGACGTACTTACGCACTCGTACCTAATTATTCTGGTGCGGGTCATGACATTTTTTTATGGTGGCCCATGTAGGTCTCGAACATGAAAATATTACGATGTCGTGGTAATATATAGAAATAGTCGTACTATTGCGAGCCTGCAAATAATTAAAGAATTGAAGGATTTAGATTACATCCACAGCTAGGCTATAGGTGTCGCATAGGCCACTCTTATCAGTTGTTCTCCTTAACGTGTTTGATCTCCTTTTTATTCAGTACTTAAAATCTTGCTCGAGTTGTCCATCCGATATTGCTTTGGAAATTGTCATGGATAAAGTTGAAAGTATATTAGGCAACCAACTATGGCGAGGCAACTGCACACTGCAGCCATTTATCTCAAATATGGAACCAAGAGTTCATTGCAGCTAGATGCGCACTAGCGGGACATGGACTCTAAGTGAAATAATTTCAGCTATATATGATTTTCGAATATTATTTAGACTATGTCCTATTATGCATCTTTTTGTTATGTTATTGTCATTGGGTAATTATATCGCAAATCATGGCCCTGTCCTTTATAGTAAATTGGGTAAATTTTAGGTTTAAAATTTTTGACTCCTTGTTCGTAGTAACTTAGGCTTAGTTGGTAGCTGTATGGTTAGATTAGGGAAGACTGTCTTATCCTGCTTGAGTAGGATGTATATATATACCTTCTAGATGAGAATATTGGCCCACCATTAGCCATAGTTATCCTAAGTTTTCTTATTATGACTATGATAATAATAAGGTTCAAAATAAATCCCGAGTATCCAAAAGTAGTTATCCACCACTCTATCCCTTGAGAAAGTTATCTTCTTTGGAAGTCCTAACAATATCCACCACTTATAATATATATATAAAATAATATAATAATATAAATGGATAATTTGTCTAGTAGAGAGAGAGAGGAGGAGGAGGAGGAGGAGGAGGAGGGATAAGGATCCCCGCTATTAAGCATTTTTGAATTTTTCCAAAATTGTAGTTATTACTATTTCGGAGACATTTAAGGATGCCTAATAGCAGAGATCTCGATCCCTCCTCTCTATATATAGGTAAACGGGATATGAGTCATAAACACATATTTTTACATGAGCCATGCAAATGTTGACCAATTGGAATGGACTCATACATCACATGTGTACCCATGTGCACTAGTATACTCCATTTATATTGGTATACATGTGAATTGACTCATGTAGGAATATAAGCCTATGGATATCTCGTTTACCATACACACACACACACACACACATATATAGAGACCCGCCCGCGAAGCCCCGCCAAAGCCCCCCCCCCCCCCCTCCACCATCGGATGGGGGGGGCGCACCCGCTCGATCCGACGGTCGAGGGCGACGGGGCTCCCGATCCGCCCCATATATATATATATATATATATATAGAGAAAAAAATAAGATAATTTTATTGATTCCAAAAATAGAATAGGTGTTAGGACTTAGCCTCCCAACACCCTACAACACATTACACAACCCGACAACACACTACTACAAACCCATTCTACAGGAATCTCCAACTTTGTCCCTTAGTATTCAGGGTACTAACCTGAATACTAAGTGGCTTTTTCTTCTCAATTTTACGTCGCGTACAAACCCGAGGCATACGAACCTCCGTATGCTCTATGAGACGAAGCCAGTGGTCATTAACCCTCGTCAGTTGGGCCTCGCTAGTAACTCACTCTTCATCGGCATCTATGTAGTGCCCCGTCCCGCAAAGTCAATCGGAGGAATCGAAACGCCGACGGCGTTCGGACTTAGCCTTACAACGGCTACTCGAAGACTCGCTTGGTCGAGGCGACTCCTCGCTCAGGTAGGGTAGTTTCGGTGAACTCGCCTCATCTTAGCATGCACTTAATAACTCGCATGTTTTCAACTTGCACAAGTTAGGCTTGTTAATAAAAGAGACACAACCACATAGCTAAGGGAATAATCTCGACGGGTCGGAATGTCTTAGAACATGGAAATGGTCCCACAGTCTGCTTAGAAGTCGGCTCAGCGTGCTTTCAAAATGACACTCGATCCTTCGTTCCCGTGGCTTGGGAGAAGGAAGTTGGCTTAAGTTGCTAAGTTGCCACGATACTCGAATTAGCCTAAGTCATAGGCGTCGCCCGCGTGAATGCTTGATAAAGCATGCACGGTCCTGTCATTTTGCCCCAACGCTCGAATTGGCCTAAGTCATAGGAGTCGCCCGCATGAATGCTTAATAAAGCATGCACAGTCCCGTCGTCCAAGGCTCGGCATAGCCTTCGCATGTCCCGTAGGTTAAGTCGTCTTGCACGGCTGTTAGCTTAAGTCTAGGTACCCGAGAACTTGGTTGTTCAAGTCGAACGCGTGCATGGCACGTTCCCTCGACGCGAAGCTCGGCGTAGTCTTTGCTCGTCAAGTCGTTCCGCAAATAAGTTAGACAAAGCTGTGCCGATCGGTCTAAGCCGTTTCTAGCACTGTCCCGCTCTAGATGCGGTTGTCAAGTCGCGTAGTCCCTCGAGAGCAAGGCTCGTCGTATAAGGTATACGACTTGAGCGATAGCGTCGCCTAGAGAACCAGGCCTGTCTAAGGCACGAGCTACAGTGGATTTAGTAAAGAGTATACCACGGACAAAGGAAGTCCACGCGACTAGTTGTCGCCGAGATTGGTCCCGCTACTTGGGAGTCTCGATAAGCCTCGTTCACGCGAGATCGGTCCCGCTACTTGGGAGTCTCGCTAAGTCTCGATAAGTCCTGCACACGAGATCGGTCCCGCTACTTGGGAGTCTCGTCTCGATAAGTCCCGCACACGAGATCGGTCCCGCTACTTGGGAGTCTCGATAAGTCTCACACACGAGATCGGTCCCGCTGTCATGCCCCAGAACCAGAATACTGGAGAGCGGGGGCAGACATAGCCAGCTACGTATAATGAAATAGAATCCATCTCACCATACGGTCACGGCTGTCTAGATATGTGAGGGTTTATCTACAAGCCATCAGTCTCTTAAGGTCATAAATTATCCTATTGTCTCAATCTCAACCAACTAATAATAATCACAAGATATCAGATCACCAAATATACCATTATAAGGCGTCCCAAACATTACATATCCAGATGATCATGAAGCTAGTCGTACAAAATGTAAGGACTAGCAAGAGTTAAGTTATACATGATCAACCTCGAGTTGCCAATCATGATTACAGCCCGTAGGCAGACAGTAAATAAAGTTGCAAACGAGCTAACACTTGCTCGGCGGCTAAACGCCTCAAAAGAATATTTTTACAATAAGGTGGGCAAGACAAAAAGAAAACCCACTCTTGGCCCGAGTTCCGTCTAGTTGTCACCATCGGGCTGGAAAACAGGTAGATCCTTTGCTGCTGCTCCGGTATCTGGTCATACAAAACCAGCTGGGTCAGACCCCAGAAAGAGCAAGTGCCACAAAGGAGGCCACAAAATAAGAACCAAAGCCAGCAAATTAGCACAATAATATAATTACGTAATAAGAGACAGTAATTTAAGAAAAACATGATAGGTGAATATAAAAGACAATCTTGTACTGAATCGATAAAAGACAGAGCATATAGAAAAGCATGACAGGGTGATATACGATGAGATAACCATGGGACTATTCAGATAACCAGGTTACAACCCGTAAACCAAACAAGGACCGGGGTTGTAACCCTTCGTCTGAACAGAACTTGGTTTCTCCCCACCATTTATCGGCAAGGTAAATATAAGAAATCTGGTCATACAATTATTCATGATATAGAATTAAGATAAAGTACGAGTAAGCATGTCATGCCAGAAATTGTACAGGATCAGGACGAGACAAGGCTGGACTAGACTCCATCCAATCAATCACGGCCAAGCAATAATTACGGCTTGCTACTTTAACTAACTAGGGTTATCACAGGCCTAGTTACTAGCAAGATGCAATGAGAATTCCAAGTCCGGTTACCTGTTTGTTACTACCTGAGTGATCCCAGCAAGAAAAGGAAAAGATAGCAAGATATAGCAGACACACTGTAGTAAGATACATGTGTCCTAAGGTACCACACTCGACGGCGGGTTGGAAGTGCGCTCATCTCGACGGATAGCAACAAATCCCAAGTATATATATATATAAGGCCGGGACCAAAGGGGCAACAGGTAACTGGAAAATTCTCCATGAACTATAGTTAGATCTAGTCATTAGCCTAATCCATGTTCAGTGCGAATCCCTGACCGTGGGAAACCAGGGAGTCACGTCCTAGACATGATGCAAGACAAGACAAGTGAATTGCACAAGCAAGCAAGCAGGAACACCCACGGTGTCAAGTTGATTATACGAGTCAAGTTACAAGTTACAAGTCAAGTCAAGTCAGGAGTGCGCCGCCACGGGCCACTATCAAGTTATCAAGATAAATCATGTCAGGGTACTTGTCAGGAGTGCGCCACGACGGACCACTATCAAGTCAGGTTGGTCATGTCAGGGGTGCACCACTACGGGTCACTGTCGTGTTATGATAGTTCCTTGTCATACCATGCCATGTACAATAGTCATTCCAAACATATTAAGTAAAATCAAGTTTATGACAAAAGGCGTAAGGATATAAAATGGACGTAAAATATCTAATAAAATATCAATATACATGACTATAGAAGAGCCAAGCTTAAAGAAATAAAACCAAAACTCCAAGAGCCAATGGATTGCACGAGAGGTCAGGGGGTTGGATTGCGCAGGTGTCAGCTGCGCAGGGTGCCAAGTGCGCGGGGGCACAGGGCGCAGGGGCACAGGGCGCATGGGTCAGATTGCGCATGAACAGACTGCACAGGAGTGAACTGTGCAAGGGTGGATTGCGCATGAGCAGACTGCGCAGGAGTGAACTGTGCAGGAGTGAATTACGCATGAGCAGACTGCGCAGGAGTGAACTGCGCAGGGGTGGATTGCGCACGAGCAGACTGCGCATGAGTGAACTGCGCAGGGGTGGATTGCACAGAAATAGTTGGCGCATGGGGCTGAGCGCAGTTCACCATAGGACAAGCTGCGCGGTCGGTACTGCGCTAAAGAGCGCAGGCCGAGAGGGGTTGCGCAGTCCAGCACTGCGCTAAAGAGCGCAGGCTGCAGGCTGCTACTCCAGGCCGAGAAGAACACCAAGAACACCAAGAATTCAAATTTTCATATCTTTGTCAAATCAAAGCCAAATCTAGATTTTCAAAGGTCTAACTTGAGTAAAATTGAATTCTCTTCCACATGGAAGCATCAAAACCCACAAAAATCCAACCAAAATAGATCAAAACCATGTAAATCCGAAAATAGTTAAAACCTAGATCTAGAACAATGGAGACTCCAAATCACAAAATGCCAAGTTTTAAAGTTAAACTCCATGGCCTAATCTAGCTAATGGACAAATAAAAAGTGGTTCTCATGTGGTGGCAAGGTGCACTTGCCTATGGGTGTTGGTGAGTTGTGTAGAGGAAGGAAGAAGAAGGAGATGGAGAAGTAAATGAAAAATAAAGAGGAGAGAGAAAAGTTATGTGGGATTTTAATGGAGGTGGGTGTGTTGTGTTGAGGGTGGAGTGTAGGTTAAAGTGCTCCAATGCATTTTAAACCAAACCAAACCAATTCTCCTCCACAAAATAAAACCAAGTCATGTCAAAACCCGTTTTACGAGAAATCCAAAATCCGCAAGCCAAGTCAATTACAAGTACAGGCCAAAATCCGAGAAAATAAAATAAAATACAGGTCCGAAATATGTATACGCCTGATAAAATACGTATTCCGAATATGGGTGTTACACCCGCAACTTGGGAGTCTCGACAGATAGATGGAAAGCATGGTCATGGTGAAGGAAGGACTTGATAGATCGAGTTGAGTCTTGCATGGTCATTGGACAACTTGTCGACAAGGTGTAGTCTTCTCGAGTGATCGCCGGGGCACCGGGATCAGGTCGGCCCGGGGGAAGCGAGTTGCGGCTCAAAGTAGGAAGTCTGGATAACAACATGGGAGATTCGGCGCCTCCGGGGCTAGCTACATGCGGAAGGACGGTCCTATATCCCCGAGCCAGTCCAAGATAGCTTGACATTGCTAGTGACCACTCATATAGATGGTGTCACGACCCGGTCCCAATTACTTAGGACGAATCGGATCATGCCCAGCCTGCACCGTTGATGAGACGGCGGCAGTAAGCTGCAACTTCCATATGCAGGTAATCAACAACTCAAACTAAATTTGCCACAATAAATAAGATTTGATAAATTAAAACTTAAAACTTGTCCAGTACAGATTTCAAACATAAACCACCAAATTAAATCACATTGTTCTTTTAGACAAAATTATCAAACTTGGAAAATAACATCTAAATGAAAGCGACATCCTCATCCAGTAATCCATCCTCGGGAAGCACAGCAGGGTATAACTCTGGGTCATAATAGCTACTAATCAGTAGCTCTGCATCCTCAACAGGACCTAAAAATATAGTCTCCAGTCAGGAGGGAGCAAAGTACAAATTCATGATATTTTAACAATTGAAATTAATAATGGAAATATGCACTTTTAAACAATTTGAAGTAAATGATTTTCCAACAGTTAAAATAGTGAAATATGAATAGGTAATGAATATGACCGGATTGGGTTTGTTACAGTAATATTCTAGTGATATGGTATGGCTTATCCCCGTGTGTTTGAGGGGTAAGCTAATACAATCAGTTATACTATTGGATGTGGTCATATCCACTACACTACTCCCCCAGTCCCCAATAGTTACAGTAGTTACAGTCATTATTCTCAGAAGAATTTCGTGTTGTATCGTGATTTAAAATTGCATTAAAACAATTATTAACTAATTGTAATCTACCACAAACTTGTACTTGCCTCAAAATGACTTGACTGGATGGGTCGATACGTCGGGACGGGAAATCAGATTCTTCCTTGAAATCCTACATTTGGAAATTTGTCTCAGAAAACCAATGTTGCCAATGATGCTAAACTAGTTACAATCTCTAGTTGTGTCCTAGTCAATTTTAGTCTTTAATTAGCTAACACAAACAATACGCTGTTATTAGTGCGTTACAATTAAGAATATCAATTGATATTTAAACTTTTGGGAAAAACTTGTATTTATCAGGTTTTGTCGTTTATTCGGAAAAACTTAATACTTTTGATAATTATATAAAAATATGTTTTTCCTTTAAATGAGAAATATCGTGAATTTTACAAATTGTAATTAATATAATTTTTATTCCTAATTTTTACGCATTCTCACAAAATCCAGAAAACCACAGCTACTATCTACTTATTACAAAACTGCAGAATAGTAAATGGGCTTATGTCCTTACATTTCCAAGAATTAAAATAAGAGAAAATTCGTTAGTCCTGTAAACTGCCTACAAAATTAAATATAAATAATATTTAATAATTATAAAATATTAATGAGTCTCAGAACTGGTCCAATCATCATTTTTATAGCTAATGCCTCAACGTCCGGACGAAATCGGTTTCGTTTGCAGTTAGCCAAGGCCCATTGACCAATACGGTCATCGCCCAATAAATCCAAAAATAGTATTCTTTTCCGAAATTCATTTTTAAAATTATATAATTAAATTTTTATAGAAATTTTGGCAGCATTCCCTCTATTTTCGGGATAACCCAAAACTGGAAAACGCGTCGATTTTTCCTGCAAAATAAATCCCAAACCAGGGATACCCAATTTTATAAAAACATCTAATAAATCATTTTCCGAAATGAATTCAGAATTCCCGAACAAAATCGGAATTTCCCGAAACCAATTCGAAATATCACAAAACCAATTCACACACCAATCCAACCCAAAAACCTTTTCAGAAACAAAGTTCTTCTAAAACCAAAAATAATCACAGAAATATTTCCGAAGGATTCAGAAATTCCGGAATCGAAAAGATCACAGAACCAAACCAATCAGCATACCAATTTTCGAAGAAACTTTGGAAAAATCGAAATGGTAACGTAATTGAAACGTAACCAAAAATCCGAATTCCCGAAGGAATCGGTGGACCAATTTTCATCACAGACTAAGAGGAACTATGGGACTATCCAGAAGTTACCGAAAATTGACGGAATCCGAAGTGATGCCTCGGACTCTTCACACGCCTTGCCGGAGTTCGGCTGCGTATACAGCACCAACGAACGGAGAAATTCCAGAAGAGAACTCAGAAACTCAGAGAAACGTCGTGGATCTCAGGAACACGGAGGGACAGCGACGAAGGGGGTCGTCGAAGTTGCGGGGAACAGCGCACAGCACCGGAGGCGGGGCGTGACCGGGAGGTCGCCGGACAGGGCGCGGCCTAGGGCGGCGCCTGGGATCGCGGGGACCGGCGGCAAGGGTGCGTCGGACTCGGGATCGGCCGGAAGGAGGGCCGCGCAGGGGTCTGCCGACGGGTCGGGCTGAGTGGCGCCGGTGTCGGGCGCGGCACAGAGGGTCGGACGCGGAAAGACTCGCCGGGGCTGCTGCGAGTTCGCCAAGGATGGCGAAGGCTGGCGGGGATCTCCGACGTCGGATCGAGAGCTAGGGCACGAAATTAGGGAAAGGGTTTTGTGGTGGTGCTCTTCCTCTGGTGTGGTGAGAGATGGAAGGGGGTTTAAATAGAAAATGGTGAACGGGAGTTATCGGAAAAGGAAGAGGAGGGGGTGCCTGACGGTTTCGGAAAGCAAAGGTCGGCGGCGGCCGTTCACGCTGGAAGAGGAAAGGCCGCTTGGCCATCAGATCAGTAAGAAAAAAAAATTTCCTTTCCTTTAAGTAAATGAGAAAGAGAGAATAAATGGAAAGTGTGCTGTAGAAATGAAGTGATTGAATAGTGAATGGAAAATAATCCATTCTTATAGGTGAGTTAAAAATGAATGGATTTTTAATAAGGAAAAAGTTCCAAATATTTATAAATAATTTAACTTATGATTTATACGAAACCAAATTCAGTTTTGAAATTAATTTCGAACCGGGTTTCGGGAGTGGAAACGAGTTCAGGTCTGGGTCAAGACAAAACAAAAATCCATGTTTTACTTATTTTGAAAATAATTTTCTATTTAGCTTTTAATACTAATCTGGCATGATATTAATTTAGCAAACACAAAATTTTAATAATTTTAAAAAAATAACAAAAAAATTGAATTTCCAGAATTTTAATTAATTAACTAAAATTACGGGTTTCACAGCCTTCCCTCCTTAAAAAATTTCGTCCTCGAAATTTAAAAGAGATAGGGTTAGAAATTACCTCAGGTCTCAAACAAATACGGGTACTGCTCCCGCATCTCATCTTCTCGCTCCCAGGTAGACTCGCCTGGGGAATCGTGCCTCCACATAACTCTAACTATGGGAGTCACTGAAGTTCTGGCCCTCTTCTCGCCTCTATCCAAAATTGCTACAAGCTTCTCTGGTACTGTGAGGCTCGGTCCAATCTCCAGCTCCGAGTGGTCCAAGATGTGACTCGTATCCGGGATGTAGCGTCTGAGCTGCAAAATGTGGAAGACGTTGTGCACGCCCTCGAGATTAGCTGGTAGAGCTAACCGATACGCCACTTCACCAATTCAGCTCAAAACTTGAAATGGTCCGATATATCTGGGACTCAGCTTTCCAGCTCTGCCAAATCGGATAGTTCCTCTGGTAGGAGAAATCTTCACAAAGACACTATCTCCTTCTTCAAATTCCAGGGGTTGACGACTGCTATCTGTTTAATACTTCTGCCTATCTTGGACGATCCTTAGCTTGTCTCTGATTACCTTCACTTTCTCTGCTGCATCAGTCACCATCTCTGGCCCCAGTAGTACTCTTTCTCCTACGTCGTCCCATGCAAGTGGAGTGCGGCAACGACGTCCATAAAGAGCTTCAAATGGGGTCATACCAATGCTAGATTGGTAACTGTTGTTGTAGGAGAATTTCACTAAATGCAAGTGATCCTCCCAAGATCCTCCAAATTTCAGGACGCAAGATCTTAGCATATCTTCTAGCGTCTGGATGATCCTCTCAGATTGTCCGTCAGTTTGGGGATGATAAGTTGTGCTGAACTTCACTTTTGTTCCCAAGCTGTCATGTAAACTCTTCCAAAAATGTGAGGTAAATCTAGTATCTCGGTCAGATACAATGCTTACCGGTACTCCATGAATCCGGTAGATGTGCCGTATGTACAGTGCCGCCAACTTTTCGGTGGATAAACCAACCTTGAAGGGAATAAAGTGTGCCGACTTAGTCAGTCGGTCCATAATAACCAAAATAGCGTCCTTCCCTCCTTGGGATCGAGGCAGTCCTGACACAAAGTCCATTGTTATATGCTCCCACTTCCACTCCGGAATGTCCAGCGGCTGTAGAAGTCCTGCGGGTATCTGTCTGCTAGCCTTCACTTGTTGGCAAATCAAGCATCTAGCCACAAATCTGGATACATCCTTCTTCATTCCATACCACCAAACGATGGTACGCATATCCCGATACATCTTATTAGCTCCAGGATGTATGGAATACTGTGACTGGTGCGCTTCTTGTATCAGCTCATTCCTCAATTTGCCAGATGGTACACACAGCCTCATACCATTCTTCAATGCTCCATCACTGGCGATAGAGAAACCTTCAAGTGTTCCTGCCAACACTTCATCTCTGAGCTTGCAAAGCGTCTCGTCTTGAAATTGTGTTTCCTTGATTTTGTCCATCAGACTTGAACGCAATTGCAACTGCATCATGGTTGAGTCAGCTCCAGGTACATCAGCTTCTCGTCCCAATTCCTTCATCTTCTCCTCAGGCAGTACAATCTCCAGACCAAGCTTCTCTATGTCCTCCAACAAGTGCCGTTCCTTGGTCAAAAATATCGCCACTGGGTATCGACTAAGTGCATCAGCAACCACATTAGCCTTACCCGGATGGTACTGTAGGTCGATGTCAAAATCCTTCATCAGTTCCAGCCACCTTCTTTGTCTCATGTTCAGCTCCTTCTGAGTGAAAACATATTTCAGACTTTTGTGGTCTGTATATATTTCCACTCTCTCTCCATAGAGATAATGCTTCCATAACTTCAATGCAAAGATGACAGCAGCAAGCTCCAGGTCATGTGTGGGATAATTCTTCTTATGGTTCCGTAATTGCCTAGATGCGTAAGCAATCATTTTTCCATTTTGTTGAAGAACGCAACCCAGTCCTTTTCCAGAGGCATCACTGTAGATTGAAAAACCACCAGTTCCTGCGGGTAGCGCAAGGATTGGTGCAGTGGTCAGCCTCTTCTTCAGCTCCTCGAATGCAGCCTGGCAATCTTCCGTCTAGATGAACTCTTCATTCTTCCGAGTAAGCTTCGTCATCGGTTCAACAATTCTGGCAAAATCCTTCACAAACTTTCGGTAGTAGCCAGCCAAGCCCAAGAAACTTTTGATCTCAGCAACTGAGCTTGGGGTAGACCACTTCTCCACAGCAGCTATCTTCTTAGGATCCACCGAAATTCCTTCTCCTGTGACAACATGGCCAAGAAAATCCACCTTGTCTAGAAAGAATTCATATTTTGATAGCTTACCATATAACTTCTCTTTCCTCAAAGTTCCCAGAACTTTCCTGAGGTGCTCCTCATGCTCCTCTTGAGTCTTCGAATAGATCAAAATGTCATCAATGGAGACAACAACAAATTGATCTAAGTATTCATGGAAAACCTTGTTCATAAGGTTCATGAATACAGCAGGAGCATTAGTCAGTCCAAACGGCATGACCAAGAATTCAAACTGCCCATACTTGGTGTTGAACGCCGTCTTGGGAATGTCCTCCTTCCTGACCTTGATCTGATGGTAGCCGGATCTGAGGTCAGTCTTCGAGAACACCTTGGCTCCACTGAGTTGGTCAAACAGGTCATCGATCCGGGACAGAGGGTACTTATTCTTGATGGTGATATTGTTCAGCGCCCGGTAGTCGATGCACATCCTCACAGTTCCGTCCTTCTTGGGAACAAACAAGTCAGGTGCTCCCCAGGGTGAAGCTCCGTCTCGGATAAATCCCAAAGCCTTCAGTTCATTGATCTAATCTTTCATCTCCTTGGCCTCCTTCGGGTTGACTCTGTAGCGTCCCTTAGAAATAGGGGAAGAGCCGGGGACTAGGTCAATGGTGAACTCTATGTCTCGGTCTGGGGATAATCCGGGAAGACTATCAGGGAAGACATCCATAAATTCTGCTATGATAGGATGGGGAGGTCCCGATTCTTCTGTGATAGAGGTGTAAGTAACACACTCCATATCCTCCGGAGTTCGAGAGATTTCAAACTCCGGTTCTCCAGGTGGGCTGAAGACTACACATCCTTTGTGACAGTCTATCAGCGCATGCTGCTTACTCAACCAGTCCATTCCTAGGACTACATCATAATTGGGTAAGGGCATCACAAGCAAAGGTGCTATGAATTGGTGGCCTGATATGGTGATAGGGCAATTACAGGTCTCAGTGACTGGTAGGGTCCTCCACCGGTCATGACTCTACAAATCTTCTTACTAAAGCCCGTATCTATGTGGTGTGCAGAGATGAATTTTGTGGATATGAAACTATATGATGCTCCTGAATCAAATAAAGCTAAGGTAGGATAGGAATGCACATAAATGAAACCTGCGATGACATCAGCTGTAGGTTTCTGCTCTGGCTCTTGTTCCTCTGCTGCTAGGACAAAAGCTCGCCCAGTCTTCTGTTGATGTTGTCCAAACTGTTGTTGCTGAGTGGGCAGAGGTCCTTTCTGTTGAGTTGCTCCAATCCGATGAGCCGCCGAGGGACAGTCCTTCACTTGGTGGGTAGAAGACCCACAGATTAGACAATGTCCTAGTCTCTTCCTGCAGATATTTGCTTGATGCCCCGGCCTTTTGCAATAGTCACAGACAGGGATCTGTCTCTGAGGTGCCCTATCATTGTTCCTTGCCTGCTGGTTCTGCTGCTGGTGGTGGGAAGGCCGGTTGTTGTTGTTTGGCCTCTTCTGATTACCCTGGAAGTTGTTAGTTCCAGGATAATCCCTCTTTGAGCGAGCGAGTTGGCTCTTCTCTATATCTTGGGCTCGCTCCAGGATCTTTCCATAGGTCTTAGCACCGCCTGAGATTACATGGGTGCGGATCTCCTCTCTCTGCCCATGTCTAAACCTTTCAGCACGATCTTCAGGGTCAACCACCAGGTTCTTGGCAAAACGGCTGAGCTGGCCAAATTCTGCTGCATATTCTCCAACAGTCATATTTTCTTGCTTCAGGTTCTGAAATTGCCTCTCCATCTCCCGCAACTCTGATGTTGGGAAGAACTTCCTCTTGAACAACCTCTTGAAAGTGTCCCAGTCAATCTGTCTATCCTGGAGTCGGGGTTTATTCCGATACCAGGTGCTTGCTACATTTTGCAGTTGTAGTCCTACTGCTTCAGCCTTGAGGTCTTCTGGAAGTCGAGCGACACTTAAAAGATGCTCCATACTATCAAGCCATTCATCAGTATAGACGATTCCCTCGGTTCCCTTGAAGGGTCGAGGGTTCTGCTTCTTGAAACTCTCAATATCGCCCACCTTGGCAATATGATTCCCATTAATTAAATGGCCTTAATTTTACATAAATTAATCCTTAAATTTATGTTTACCTTGGCAGGCCTTGGTTCCTGTTGAGCTGCTTCTCCTCTCTCTAGTGCAGCCATTGCCACGCTATGGGCATTCTCCATGCCTTCTCTCATAATTGCCGTCTGCTCGCGATGAGCTTCAGCTTGAGTTCTCTGGGCTTCTAGCACTCCTCTTAGCAGACCTATGAGGTCGGTGGGGTCCACAGGCACCGGTGGAGCAGCTGGAGTGGGCGAAACCACAGGGGGTTGCACCTCCGTCCGAGAAGTTGATGGATCCGCCGTTGTATTATGGGGACGGTCGGCCAGCTGCCGAGGTGTAGGATCCGGACTTGATTGGGGAGGTGGGGTATGATAGGGTGAAGATACCCCATCGCCAGCAGGATTGATATTATCAGTGGACATTCTCTGGAAGGTTTAGGATATAAACATAAGCAAGGTAGCCTATCTATAATCAAACAAAAATATTTAATTATAATATATTTCGGTCCTATGTTGTGGCAAATTATTGTTCTAGTGTTCTAAATGTCTCTAAATAGATTTTCCTAAGTCGTTGATTAGACCTGCATGGGCCACCACTAAAAACATGTCACGACCCGGTCCCAATTACTTAGGACGAATCGGATCATGCCCAGCCTGCACCGTTGATGAGACGGCGGCAGTAAGCTGTAACTTCCATATGCAGGTAATCAACAACTCAAACTAAATTTGCCACAATAAATAAGATTCGATAAATTAAAACTTAAAACTTGTCCAGTACAGATTTCAAACATAAACCACCAAATTAAATCACATTGTTCTTTTAGACAAAACTATCAAACTTGGAAAATAACATCTAAATGAAAGCGACATCCTCATCCAGTAATCCATCCTCGGGAAGCACTGCAGGGTATAACTATGGGTCATAATAGCTACTAATCAGTAGCTCTTCATCCTCAACAGGACCTAAAAATATAGTCTCCAGTCAGGAGGGAGCAAAGTACAAATTCATGATATTTTAACAATTGAAATTAATAATAGAAATATGCACTTTTAAACAATTTGAAATAAATGATTTTCCAACAGTTAAAATAGTGAAATATGAATAGATAATGAATATGACCGGATTGGGTTTGTTACAGTAATATCCTAGTGATATGGTATGGCTTATCCCCGTGTGTTTGAGGGGTAAGCTAATACAATCAGTTATACTATTGGATGTGGTCATATCCACTACACTACTCCCCCAGTCCCTAATAGTTACAGTAGTTACAGTCATTATTCTCAGGAGAATTCCGTGTTGTATCGTGATTTAAAATTGCATTAAAACAATTATTAACTAATTGTAATCTACCACAAACTTGTACTTGCCTCAAAATGACTTGACTGGATGGGTCGATACGTCGGGACAGGAAATCAGATTCTTCTTTGAAATCCTACATTTAGAAATTTGTCTCAGAAAACCAATGTTGCCAATGATGCTAAACTAGTTACAATCTCTAGTTGTGTCCTAGTCAATTTTAGTCTTTAATTAGCTAACACAAACAATACGATGTTATTAGTGCGTTACAATTAAGAATATCAATTGATATTTAAACTTTTGGGAAAAACTTGTATTTATCAGGTTTTGCCGTTTATTCGGAAAAACTTAATACTTTTTATAATTATATAAAAATATGTTTTTCCTTTAAATGAGAAATATCGTGAATTTTACAAATTGTAATTAATATAATTTTTATTCCTAATTTTTACGCATTCTCACAAAATCCAGAAAACCACAGCTACTATCTACTTATTACAAAACTGCAGAATAGTAAATGGGCTTATGCCCTTACATTCCCAAGAATTAAAATAAGAGAAAATTCGTTAGTCCTGTAAACTGCCTACAAAATTAAATATAAATAATATTTAATAATTATAAAATATTATTGAGTCTCAGAACTGGTCCAATCGTCATTTTTATAGCTAATGCCTCAACGTCCGGACGAAACAGGTTTCGTTTGCAGTTAGCCAAGGCCCATTGACCAATACGGTCGTCGCCCAATAAATCCAAAAATAGTATTCCTTTCCGAAATTCATTTTTAAAATTATATAATTAAATTTTTATAGAAATTTCGGCAGCATTCCCTCTATTTTCGGGATAACCTAAAACTGGGAAACGTGCCGATTTTTCCTGCAAAATAAATCCCAAACCAGGGATACCCAATTTTATAAAAACATCTAATAAATCATTTTCCGAAATGAATTCAGAATTCCCGAACAAAATTGGAATTTCCCGAAACCAATTCGAAATATCATAAAACCAATTCCCACACCAACCCAACCCAAAAACCTTTTCAGAAACAAAGTTCTTCTAAAACCAAAAATAATCACAGAAATATTTCCGAAGGATTCGGAAATTCCAGAATTGGAAAGATCACAGAACCAAACCAATCAGCATACCAATTTCCGAAGAAACTTCGGAAAAATCGAAATGGTAACGTAATTGAAACGTAACCAAAAATCCGAATTCCCGAAGGAATCGGTGGACCAATTTTCATCACGGACTAAGAGGAACTATGGGACTATCCAGAAGTTACCGAAATTGACAGAATCCGAAGTGATGCCTCGGACTCGAAACACGCCTCGTCGGAGTTCGGCTGCGTGTACAGCACCAACGAAGGGAGAAATTCCAGAAGAGAACTCAGAAACTCAGAGAAACGTCGTGGATCTCAGGAACGCGGAGGGACAGCGACGAAGGGGGTCGCCGAAGTTGCGGGGAACAGCGCACAGCACCGGAGGCGGGGCGTGACCGGGAGGTCGCCGGACAGGGCGCGGCCTAGGGCGGCGCCTGGGCTCGCGGGGACCGGCGGCAAGGGTGTACCGGACTCGGGATCAGCCGGAAGGAGGGCCGCGCAGGGGTCTGTCGGCGGGTCGGGCTGAGTGGCGTCGGTGTCTGGCACGGCACAGAGGGTCGGACGCGGGAAGACTCGTCGGGGCTGCTGCGAGTTCGCCAAGGATGGCGAAGGCTGGCGGGGATCTCCGACGTCGGATCGAGAGCTAGGGCACGAAATTAGGGAAAGGGTTTTGTGGTGGTGGTCTTCCTCTGGTGTGGTGAGAGATGGAAGGGGGTTTAAATAGGAAATGGTGAACGGGAGTTACCGGAAAAGGAAGAGGAGGGGGTGCCTGACGGTTTCGGAAAGCAAAGGTCGGCGACGGCCGTTCACGCTGGAAGAGGAAAGGCCGCTCGGCCATCAGATCAGTAAGAAAAAAAATTTCTTTTCCTTTCCTTTAAGTAAATGAGAAAGAGAGAATAAATGGAAAGTGTGCTGTAGAAATGAAGTGATTGAATAGTGAATGGAAAATAATCCATTCTTATAGGTGAGTTAAAAATGAATGGATTTTTAATAACGAAAAAGTTCCAAATATTTATAAATAATTTAACTTATGATTTATACGAAACCAAATTCAGTTTCGAAATTAATTTTGAACCGGGTTTCGGGAGTGGAAACGAGTTCGGGTCTGGGTCAAGACAAAACAAAAATCCATGTTTTACTTATTTTGAAAATAATTTTCTATTTAGCTTTTAATACTAATCTGGCATGATATTAATTTAGCAAACACAAAATTTTAATAATTTTAAAAAAATAACAAAAAAATCAAATTTCCAGAATTTCAATTAATTAACTAAAATTACGGGTTTCACAGATGGGTCGGCAGAATAGCGACAAAACCGCGTGTATGCCTTTGGATTGAGTCTAGAACTTGAATGCATGTCTAGTCGATAACACAATGTCTGGGCCTAAGATTGGGCTGCAGCATAGGCACTGTGCTTGGCACGATAGATGGCGTCGGATGTTCATGGAATCGTCACTATGTTTCACAAGTCTTGTCTAAGTTGGTCGTGTGTTAAGTCAGGAAGGTCCTAAGGCTGTCACGACCAGCACCTGCTTTTCGGATACAAAATGTGTCCAAACCCAGCCTACGCCGCAGTGTCGGTGGTAGTACACTGTCTATACACAAGTCAAAGCAAACTAGATTCTCATGGTAAACTATATCTCATCCACAGAATAATCGAATCAATCAAGATCAATAAAATACCAAAAAAAACTGAATAATATAATTGAATATATCCAAGATTCAATGTCACGTCCGGTGGACACAAATCCACTACCAATAGACGAAAAAATAGAAAATACAAGAAAAGAACCAACCGAGTACAACCTGCTAACTAAGTAACCTCAACTGCAAGGCGCCGTGATCTGAAGCTGACTCAAATCCACTCGTCTGCTCCTTACTCAAACTCGACTAACCTGAAGAGATCATCAGGTCCTCAGAGGACTAGCAAGATACATAAAAACGAGCCTTTCTAACAGTTTATTATGCATGGAGAAAAATACAGAATAAACAAGTAAAATTGAGCAATGAATAAAGCACGAATCTATACACTGTCTACACAAAAATGAACTGCTGAACAAGGACTAAAGAACTCATGTCAAGATGTCAACGGATGACCAGATCGAATACTCAAACCCTCGTCCCTAATAGAGACTCGCAGGTTTGAACTACTAACCCTCGTCCCTAGTGTGGACTCGCAGGTTAGCATCACCCTCGTCCCTAGTGTGGACTCGCAGGCGTAAACCCTATACTGCTAACCCTCGTCCCTAGTGTAGACTCGCAGGCTAGCATCTACTACTAACCCTCGTCCCTAGTGTGGACTCACAGGCTAGCATCACCCTCGTCCCTAGTGTGGACTCGCAGGCTAGCATCTACTACTAACCCTCGTCCCTAGTGTGGACTCGCAGGCTAGCATCACCCTCATCCCTAGTATGGACTCGCAGGTATAAACCCTATACTACTAACCCTCGTCCCTAATGTGGACTCGTGGGTAAGCTTAAGACACAGATAGCTACTAACCCTCGTCCCTAAGGTGGACTCGCAGGTTAGCTTCACGATTTCAAGACAAGGATTTACGACTCCATCAAGGCACGACCAATAAGACACAAGGCTAACTGTGAACACGGTCTACAAATCAATGATACCAATATACGAACAGGATATGAAAGATACATATCAATAATATGAGAAAAACTGGATAATAAATAAGGACAGTGCATGTAAATAAAGTTGTGTAGAAAGGCAAGGTATACTTGCCTTTGGTCCTGAGCTGCTGGCACGGGTCAAGAATCCGTATCAAGTCCAAGTAGCCTGTTTAAAGAACTTACAATGTCATTTATACTAACAATGAATCAATTTACTCTTATCTAAATTATTTCTTAGAATCCTAACCTGGTGCCTTCACTCTACTGCTACTGGTATAGCTCTAAACATAGACTTCCTCAATTGTATGCATATCCTCAGATCAGAATGTAGGGACATTACATAGCCTAAAGGGTATGGGCCTTAGGTGTTGGTTAAGCATGATTGCAAAACAACTCCAAGGCTGACATGCCATGACTCCCTGAAGATGCATATACACCCTTGCTACCATGTCCTGCTACTGAAGGATAAAATGGAGGATGGACAAAGTATAAGTGGAAATGTAAGTCTGATCATTACACCATATGGAGTGAAATGTCCAGACATAGTGCAACCTACTATCAGGATATGAATTGCAGGTTAACAAATCTGCTCGAAGAGTATGCAGGACACTCAACTGTGTCTACCATCAAGGTTTTGAGGCAGGACTGTTGGTCTGTAACATGAGAGGGGGCAGTACATGGGTCCTATACTGCCATTATAATTGAGGAACAATGATTCTGAACTTTGATATGAACTATTTGAGATGGACAGAATTTATTAGGCCTAGATGACAGAACACAAGGATTCTATACTGGACACTCCTACAGGAATGAATCTCGACATCAGAACATTACCCTTCTATTTGCTGGATATTCATATAACCTGTGCTTTATAACTTCTTGATAATATGATTCTCAAATCTAGCTACCTAGTATAGACCATGGCACCACATAACCTGAATATGGAATACACCCTTTGTATTCAGCCAACTTCTGAGTACTGGGCATGCCTATGGAACAATCTCATACATGTCCCCAAACTGAACACACATGGTGCCACTAACCTTTAGTACTTTCTCTAACTGACACAAGATAGCCCAAACCCTACTATATGCATTATCTCATAGATACACTATTTTCCATACCCAACCCTACTTTACGTATCAGCCCTACTCTTAGGAACCCCCTGCACTTAATTTTTCTTGTTAACACCTATATACGTAGCCTGCCACAGAAATCCCTCCTACACGAGTACTCTTATTAACACTGGTTTTGGGTTTATCTCCATTGATGACTTATACTTACTTCTGTTCTAGTGTTCCTTGTACACTTCCACATATCAAATAGTCAATGTAAGAACTGGTGATGCTTCACCAAAAACAACTGCCTGCAAACTTATCCAAGAGTCAGTGAGATAACATATGGTCAGGTTTGTACTGATCGGTTTAGGCAGTTGACTAAGCCTCAAGCTTTGGACATTCACAAAACTCAGTGTAACCTGAGCATTGTAAGGGGAATTTGTTGATACCACATGGACTGGACATCTAAAGGATACTGAGTTCCACCTTACAGGGAGACATTGGCATGAGTTTGTATGGCAGAAACTCAATTGCTAATGCATTATGACTAAATGTACTTGGAGTGATAGGGGATTGTTATCTTAAGTAACAGTCGACTATTGTTAAGAAGGTTTGGACCCTAAAATGCAAAAGACTGATATATCAAAATACTGGGCCAGGCATTGGAACAACTGGGTTGCTATCAAGGTAATGGGCAATTAGCAAAGGAGTAACATGTGTTCACAAGGGAGGATGTATATGATACCTGCTGGGTCTAAATGCAGGACATTCTAATAATAAGGTCAAGTGTAATGCAGTGAAACGACATTTAAAAGAACCATGGTGCAAGACATAACATATGAAGGTAAATATGTTGCATCAAAAACCTGTCTTCAATAATGATTGAAAACGGATGAAATATCAGTATATCTAAGATCCTAATCGCTTTGTATTCAGCCTTAGAATATGGGTTCAGATCTCATTCGAAGAATAAGACTGGTATTACTATCCATATTCACCACAAGCACTAGACTAGCTATACAAGAAAACTATCTATACAAGAAGACCTGCATTCATTTATGAAATCCCAAGAAAAGACATGAGACTGTTAACTAAAAGTCATCCATTCATTCACAGGGTTCATATGACAATATTTGAAAGGTAGATCAATTTCCTGGTGACTCTGTTTTCTATGGCAGGTACTGCTGCCTCCTAATCCAGTACATGAGAGTATCTCATGGATACAAAGCCATCTGTTCACAGGGCAAACACTATATTTGTAGCCCATACCCTAAAGTACCTGGCCTGCACATCACTTATTCCTACATGCTGGTGTGTCCCTGCTACTGCCAACCTGCCCCTTATAATCTGGACACCAATTTTCCATCTAAGCCTAGCTTGACACTGTGGAATACCAGGGGACTATAAGCCTACACCCATCTCTTCATGACTTGTACAGCTAGGATTTATACACAGGGGACTCTACACCCTAGTCCATTCTACAGGTAAGGTACACAACCTGTGTACCAGTGTAATGGGTCGAATGACTATTCTGTTGCACACATATCTCTTAACCCTAAATGTCAATATGACACTACCACCCCTTCCTTATATCTCTACATCAGTAGGCACACCCTCCATTGCCTGTGTACTCTATTTTACACACCATACCCTATATGTCAGCATCTAAAACATCTACATGAACCCAATGTATCGACACTTAGAGTACAGGGGAATACCCCCTATTTCCTCGATAGCACAACCATATATTCAATACCTCATAGACATTAACCCAAACACCTATCAGCCTATTTGATGTATGATCACAGCAGCTATTACTAGGGGATTAATAGGTGCCATCAAGAGTTAATGATTACCTGCTTGAGGATTTGAATGCCTTCTGAATGAAACTCCTGCTGTTCTTCCCATATTTCCTTCGTGAGGGGGAAACAGTATGCGGCTAGGGTTTGGGTATTCCGAGGGTTTGGCCGCTCCTGGCCCTTTATATGAGAGATTTAGATAGGATTGTTTGGAGTTTGAATCGCCAAAGGATGAGCCAGAAGGATTTGAATCCTCTCTAGATTCCCTGTGGTTATCTAAGTGATCGTTTAAATTTGAATTAGGGTTTCTTGTAATAAGGCCCCTGGTGTTTCACTATTTCTTCTTTGGTCCCTTCTTTTGGTAATTTAAAGTAACAAACTAATATAAGCATAAAATTGTATATGTGAGACAATAACAAATATATGAGACAAATGAAAATGAGTTTCAATTTCACAAATTCGAAAAAATTTGGTCAAGGGGTTGACAACTCTACCCCCCTTAAACAAATTTCGTCCTCGAAATTTAAGGAACTGTGATCTACTCGAATGAATAGTCTAGTACAACCTGCTATAAAGAAATTCATTTCCTCTTAAACAATTCAAGTTAAAAATAAAGTCTATCTATACTATTGCCAGTATCTACTGGAAATTTTTGCCAGTTGCTTCCTGCGGTGTTGTTCCTGTCTTAAGAGTCCATCTTAATTGAAACAAAGAAAACACTTTAGCCGATGAAGAGATTTTCAAACAGGATGCAAATCAAGGATTCAATGAAATCAAGGATTAAGGATTATCAAGGAGTCAAGACATCTGGATGAGATTCTAAGTGTCTAATCCTATTCACAGGCTCACGACGGTACAATGACGTAACCGAAGTGATTAACGTAGACCTGTATGGGCCACCAAAAAAACTTGTCACGACCCGCACCCGCTTTTCGGATACGAAACGTGTCCAAGCCCAGCCTACGTCGCAGTGTCGGCGGAAGTACGCTGTCTATACACAAGTCAAAGCAAACTAGATTCTCATGGTAAACTATATCTCATCCACAGAATAATCGAATCAATCAAGATCAATGAAATACCAAATAAAACTGAATAATATAATTGAATATATCCAAGATTCAATGTCACGTCCAGTGGACACAAATCCACTACCAATAGACGGAAAAATAGAAAATACAAGAAAAAAACCAACCGAGTACAACCTGCTAACTAAGTAACCTCAACTGCAAGGCGCCGTGATCTGAAGCTGACTCAAATCCACTCGTCTGCTCCTGACTCAAACTCGACTAACCTGAAGAGATCATCAGGTCCTCAGAGGACTAGCAAGATACATAAAAACGAGCCTTTCTAACAGTTTATTATGCATGGAGAAAAATACAGAATAAACAAGTAAAATTGAGCAATGAATAAAGCACGAATCTATACACTGTCTACACAAAAATGAACTGCTGAACAAGGACTAAAGAACTCATGTCAAGATGTCAACGGATGACCAGATCGAATACTCAAACCCTCGTCCCTAATGTGGACTCGCAGGTTTGAACTACTAACCCTCGTCCCTAGTATGGACTCGCAGGTTAGCATCACCCTCGTCTCTAGTGTGGACTTGCAGGCGTAAACCCTATACTGCTAACCCTCGTCCCTAGTGTGGACTCGCAGGCTAGCATCTACTACTAACCCTCGTCCCTAGGGTGGACTCGCAAGCTAGCATCACCCTCGTCCCTAGTGTGGACTCGTAGGCTAGCATCTACTACTAACCATCGTCCCTAGTGTGGACTCGCAGGCTAGCATCACCCTCGTCCCTAGTGTGGACTCGCAGGTGTAAACCCTATACTACTAACCCTCGTCCCTAATGTGGACTCGCAGGTTAGCTTAAGACACAGATAGCTACTAACCCTCGTCCCTAAGGTGGACTCGCAGGTTAGCTTCACGATTTCAAGACAAGGAGGCACGATTCCATCAAGGCACGACCAATAAGACACAAGGCTAACTGTGAACACGGTCTACAAATCAATGATACCAATATACGAACAGGATATGAAAGATACATATCAATAATATAAGAAAAACTGGATAATAAATAACGATAGTGCATGTAAATAAAGCTGTGTAGAAAGGCAAGGTATACTTGCCTTTGGTCCTGAGCTGCTGGCACGGGTCAAGAATCCGTATCAAGTCCAAGTAGCCTGTTTAAAGAACTTACAATGTCATTTATACTAACAATGAATCAATTTACTCTTATCTAAATTATTTCTTAGAATCCTAACCTGGTGCCTTCACTCTACTGCTACTGGTATAGCTCTAAACATAGACTTCCTCAATTGTATGCATATCCTCAGATCAGAATGTAGGGACATTACATAGCCTAAAGGGTATGGGCCTTAGGTGTTGGTTAAGCATGATTGCAAAACAACTCCAAGGCTGACATGCCATGACTCCCTGAAGATGCATATGCACCCTTGCTACCATGTCCTGCTACTGAAGGATGAAATGGAGGATGGACAAAGTATAAGTGGAAATGTAAGTCTGATCATTACACCATATGGAGTGATATGTCCAGACATAGTGCAACCTACTATCAGGATATGAATTGCAGGTTAATAAATCTGCTCGAAGAGTATGCAGGACACTCAACTGTGTCTGCCATCAAGGTTTTGAGGCAGAACTGTTGGTCTGTAACATGAGAGGGGGCAGTACATGGGTCCTATACTGCCATTATAATTGAGGAACAATGATTCTGAACTTTGATATGAACTATTTGAGATGGACAGAATTTATTAGGCCTAGATGACAGAACACAAGGATCCTATACTGGACACTCCTACAGGAATGAATCTCGACATCAGAACATTACCTTTCTATTGGCTGGATATTCATATAACCTGTGCTTTATAACTTATTGATAATATGATTCTCAAATCTAGCTGCCTAGTATAGACCATGGCACCATATAACCTGAATATGGAATACACCCTTTGCATTCAGCCAACTTCTGAGTACTGGGCATGCCTATGGAACAATCTCATACATGTCCCCAAACTGAACACACATGGTGCCACTAACCTTTAGTACTTTCTCTAACTGACACAAGATAGCCCAACCCCTACTATATGCATTATCTCATGGATACACTATTTTCCATACCCAACCCTACTTTACGTATCAGCCCTACTCTTAGGAACCCCCTGTACTTAATTTTTCTTGTTAACACCTATATACGTAGCCTGCCACAGAAATCTCTCCTACACGAGTACTCTTATTAACACTGGTTTTGGGTTTATCTCCATTGATGACTTATACTTACTTCTGTTCTAGTGTTCCTTGTACACTTCCACATATCAAATAGTCAATGTAAGAACTGGTGATGCTTCACCAAAAACAACTGCCTGCAAACTCATCCAAGAGTCAGTGAGATAACATATGGTCAGGTATGTACTGATCGGTTTAGGCAGTTGACTGAGCCTCAAGCTTTGGACATTCACAAAACTCAGTGTAACCTGAGCATTGTAAGGGGAATTTGTTGATACTACATGGACTGGACATCTAAAGGATACTGAGTTCCACCTTACAGGGAGACATTGGCATGAGTTTGTATGGCAGAAACTCAATTGCTAATGCATTATGACTGAATGTACATGGAGTGATAGGGGATTGTTATCTTAAGTAACAGTCGACTATTGTTAAGAAGGTTTGGACCCTAAAATGCAAAAGACTGATAGATCAAAATACTGGGCCAGGCATTGGAACAACTGGGTTGCTATCAAGGTAATGGGCAATTAGCAAGGGAGTAACATGTGTGCACAAGGGAGGATGTATATAATACCTGCTGGGTCTAAATGCAGGACTTTCTAATAATAAGGTCAAGTGTAATGCAGTGAAACGACATTTAAAAGAACCATGATGCAGGACATAACATACGAAGGTAAATATGTTGCATCAAAAACCTGTCTTCAATAATGATTGAAAACGGATGAAATATCAGTATATCTAAGATCCTAATCACTTTGTATTCAGCCTTAGAATATGGGTTCAGATCTCATTCGAAGAATAAGACTGGTATTACTATCCATATTCACCACAAGCACTAGACTAGCTATACAAGAAAACTATCTATACAAGAATACCTGCATTCATTTATGAAATCCCAAGAAAAGACATGAGACTGTTAACTAAAAGTCATCCATTCATTCACAGGGTTCATATGACAATATTTGAAAGGTAGATCAATTTCCTGGTGACTCTGTTTTCTATGGCAGGTACTGCTGCCCCTAATCCAGTACATGAGAGTATCTCATGGATACAAAGCCATCTGTTCACAGGGCAAACACTACATTTGTAGCCCATACCCTAAAGTACCTGGCCTGCACATTACCTATTCCTACATGCTGGTGTGTCCCTGCTACTGCCAACCTGCCCCTTATAATCTGGACACCAATTTTCCCTCTAAGCCTAGCTTGACACTGTGGAATACCAGGGGACTCTAAGCCTACACCCATCTCTTCATGACTTGTACAGCTAGGATTTATACACAGGGGACTCTACACCCTAGTCCATTCTACAGGTAAGGTACACAACCTGTGTACCAGTGTAATGGGTCGAATGACTATTCTGTTGCACACATATCTCTCGACCCTAAATGTCAATATGACACTACCACCTCTTTCTTATATCTCTATATCTGTAGGCACACCCTCCATTGCCTGTGTACTCCATTTTACACACCAGACCCTATATGTCAGCATCTAAAACATCTACATGAACCCAATGTATCGACACTTAGAGTACAGGGGAATACCCCTTATTTCCTCGATAGCATAACCATATATTCAATACCTCATAGACATTAACACAAACACCTATCAGCCTATTTGGTGTATGATCACAGCAGCTATTACTAGGGGATTAACAGGTGCCATCAAGACTTAATGATTACCTGCTTGAGGATTTGAATGCCTTCTGAATGAAACTCCTACTGTTCTTCCCAGGTTTCCTTCGTGAGGGGGAAACAGTAGGCGGCTAGGGTTTGGGTATTCCGGGGGTTTGGCCGCTCCTGGCCCTTTATATGAGAGATTTAGATAGGATTGTTTGGAGTTTGAATCGCCAAAGGATGAGCCAGAAGGATTTGAATCCTCTCTAGATTCCCTGTGGTTATCCAGGTGATCGTTTAAATTTGAATTAGGGTTTCTTGCAATAAGGCCCCTTGTGTTTCACTATTTCTTCTTTGGTCCCTTCTTTTGGTAATTTAAAGTAACAAACTAATATAAGCATAAAATTGTATATGTGAGACAATAACAAATATATGAGACAAATGAAAATGAGTTTCAATTTCACAAATTCGAAAAAATTTGGTCAAGGGGTTGACAAAGGCACAATCAAGTCTAGCGGCACGACCAGCACGAGTCGTCCCCTTGACGTCGTTGGTACGAGAATTGGTCTAGAGGCACTTGAGTTTAAGTGAAAGTCTTGGCACGGCCGAGTTCGCATAAGTTGCTCCTCGGCGAAGCACTGTCTCGAATATGTTGAAGTTACGAATAGAGTATGGCACGACCCTGCCGTCCCGAGTTGAAGTTTGGTCAAGTACATAAGCGATGAGGCACTGCCTCGATCGAAATACACGTTGGCATTATAGCACGACCATGTCATTGCACATTGGTTTGGTCAGGCGTCGTAGTCTTAAAATTGAGCCTAAGACAAGAATAGAAAGATAATCGTAAAGGAATTTAAGCTTCACAAATTAAATGAACATGTCGGTTTTGTATGGGTGGGCGAGGAGCTCACTCCACCAGTACAGTTGAGTACTGACACCCACATAGTCTTCATGTGCAGGAACAGGTAGAAGCTCGTGGCGCGGAGCTCGCTTGGATGCGTCGAGGCACGGAGTTCCTTGGCAAGTCGAAGCGTGCGGCCGCGTGAAGTCAAGACTTATATGGGACATAATGTTTGGACATCGCCTTCCGAAGCTTCCGTTGGCTCAAGCATTGTATCAAGAGATGAGAGAGAGCAGAGTGACTTGTATAATGAGAGAAAAGTAAGCACGAGAGACTTGTAATCATGGCCTTGCGCCTATTGTAATCTGATTGTTCAATATCAATAAAGAGTTCTTTTGAATAACTTGTGTTTTGCCTTTAAATTTCCGCTGTATGTTCAATATTTCTGCTTGGGACTTCTGTGCGACGACCCCGTCGCCGCCGCTGTAATCGGCCGTTATGAAACTGCCTTGCATGAGCGCAATCTAGGCTCGTACGGCATCACGTCTTAGCAAGGACGATCGCTCCTACGGGAGCGGGGCGTGACACGTAATGGTATCAGAGCACAGCTTTACGTCCTTGGACTTCAAGTTGAATTTCTCAGTTTTGAAAGCTCGTTCATGATAAAAGGAGTGTGCGCCCTCTCTCAAATGTCCCTCGGCATGTCCATACAATAAGTCTAAATATTTTCAAAAGCTCGTACAAGCGTTCAATCGAACGCATCGGTAGGCCATTGCCGGACGCATCAGTAGGCCTTTGTGCCGAACGGCGTCAACTTGACTTGATAAGAAAACACGTGCTAATGTTAGCAAGTCGCATGTGTGCCTGACTAGTCCTACGTCGTCCTTAGCAAGTGAGCATGCAAACTCAAAGTATAGTCCGTACGGGATGGCTATGCACACGACCTTTTGGCTAAGTTGTGCCGCGTGTCGCGCACCTCGACTTTTGGTGCAACGAGTCGCGACCAATATTAAGTATCGCTCGATCGGGAACGGAGATACACTTAGAGTGTATATCGAAAGGAACGCTATCGGACTAACGCTTAGGCGTGCTCGGAAGATTGAACTAGATTTTGAGGAATAGTGCGAACGACTTAGTACGTCGAGACGACGTGCACGATTAAGCTAGAGATTCGTCGAATGAATTTAAAAGATGTCATAGCGAATGTTGCGAACGTGATTGAGGACTAGATCGGATGGCTCGAATCCTGAGTGGTGTATAGTTTGTCTTAGAAATCACTCGAGCAAAATTGAGGATTAAGGGTAACGGCACGCAAAGCCTTAGAACGTGTCACGCTTAGTTGGGCATGACTTCGAAGGTCCCAAACGAGATGTCGCTTGGACAACTTGTCAATGGGCAACGCTGTAGAAGCATGGAAAATGATCTATGCGGCCAGGAAACCCCATGCGGCTCAGAAAGTCCATGCGGCTCAAAGAGTCATACGGCATAAGGGACTATGCGGCCCAAGACATCCCATGCGGCTCAGAAGACACGTGGCGTAACAGTGCTCCCCTCCGCCCTATGCTGCATTAATTACTTTGACGGCTGACAACTCTGAAAAAAAGTAACAGCCCTGACACAAGAGAGGTAATTATGACTCTGTCATAATGACAGACCCCTAGGGAAGAGAAAGAGATCTCTGATACAATCCCCCGAAGATCCATAAAAATGCCACGTGGCCTTGCCACGTGGGCGTTCGTATGCGGCTCGAGCGAAGACTTCCCATGCGGTTCAGAATAAAGCCGTCCTATGCGGCTCAGGCCAAAACAGTCTCATGCGGCTCAAGCGGAGGCCTTCCCATGCGGCTTAAGAGGACCATTTCCATGCGGCTCAGGCGGATGCATCCCTATGCGGCTCGCAATGATCATCTCCATGCAGTTCAAAGGTTCGAGGGGGGGCCACTACCCAAGTAGCCCTGACACGTGGCCCAAACCTTATGCGGCCCAAACCTTATGCGGCTCAATCTTCATGCGATTCAGATCCCCCCAGTGGCTCCTAGGACACGTGTCCTAAGCCGATCAATTTCCCAGATTTATTGCAATCAGAGATTGGGTCAAATCTCAATAATCTGGGACACGTGGCAGGAGAATAAATCAAATTTATTCGCAGACATCAGCAGATCATCATGAGGAAGATTTATTCTAATCAGCATTAATTACTGATGAGATTTGGTGTAATCTACACTTAATGGCCCAGATTTATCACACTCAAAACTAATGGCCTAGATTGACCAATCCACAGGCCGCCGCCATCCCCAGGAAGCAATCATTGCAACCCTAATGATCACACCCCATTCCTATAAATAGCAAGGTGCCATTCCCTTGTAATATACATTCTCTGGCAATATATACAACGGAGAGAGCGCGACCAGAGAGACCCCTTTTCGAGATCAGAGAGCATTAGAAGACTTGGAGAAAAAAGCAGAGAGAGAGCAAAGAGAGCATTTCTTCAACGCCGAGCAATCTTCTGGAGCCAAGGCTGCATACTGATCGTCCAAGGAGTAAGGCAGGGCTGCCGTCGCCTTCCCGAGCCTCTATCGTCACCCTCCAGAATCTAAAATAAATAATTATACTTAGTCTGCTGTACCTAGGCTTTCGTCCCTAGGCTTTCTTTGTAAAAGCGAGTTTGTATTGTGAGTCTAAGTTCAGTCCTCCCATAAAACTGTTATGTACTTTTACAATCAATGACAAACACGATGGCGACTCTGCTTGGGACAAACTTCTCTACGGCTGAGGAGTTGGTGACGCAATCGGATGCAGCCAAACTTGGCTCCACACAACAGAAGATGGTCGTCCGCTTCGACCAACAGGCGTTCGAAGAGATGCTCTCCGAAGAAAGCACAGGCCCGGTCCAGAAGCGCACCCGCACCACGAAGGCTCACAAAGAGTGGAGGCCAAAATTGTTTGCTCCTCTCCAGGCCCTCGATGGAGTACTCTCTGCTACCCAAGACGGTGAAGGCGATCCTCGCGCGGCCCCACTTCAAGCCGTAGAAGATTCTGCTGTCCCCAAGTCCGGCAAAGGAAAGCACTACGATGCTGGACTTGCAGGGGCAAAGAGCGATTCTATGAGCTCCAGAAAGAAACCAAATAAGGGCATTAGCCGCAAAGCGAGGACTCATGCGGCCGCATGAATAATGACCATGCGGCTGAAACTGCTAGCCAAAAGCATAGTACTCATGCGGCCAGGATTTCCAGCCGTATGGAGAACACTTATGCGGCCAGTGTTTCCAGCCGCATGGAGAAGACCCATGCGGCTACGACTGCCAGCCGCATGAGGATCGCTGATTCTAGCCGCACGACGCCCACTCCACGTGGCTCCGTCTTCGATCGACTCACCTATGGTCCTGATCTCCTATGCTCCAAAGAAGATATGTCTGATTCTCTCCAGCACCACTTTGACTCTTCCTACTATGTGCCCGTACGCACTAGAGCGAAGAAGTCTACGACAGCACGAGCTTGGCAAGCTCGGTCCGTTGATCCGACCTCTGACCATCCGAGCGTCCCGTGTACTATTATGCGGGCCTCTGATGAGAAGTTGTACAGAACCACTCGAGTCCAGCCCCCGACGGCAAACGGACAGGGAGGTTCCCAAAAGTCTCCCAAAATCCAGGGAGCAAACATGATCGATCCGGACCCATCTGACTTGCGTGAGGCCATCCTCCACAAACGCAAGGAAAGAGAAGGTGCCCCAGGGTGCAAAGAGTCCTCTCACGGACGTCACTGCACCCAAATCATTGTCAACTGCTGTTGCAACAATGCAATGGTGCAAGAAGACCGGCGGTCCGTCTTCCAAAGACTGCAACGACCAAGCTCAGAGGACGAGGCGTCTCCTGTTGTCCCCTGCAACTCTACTCAGAAAATCCCCGCCGAGGGGAGAGGGAAGAAGACAAGTATCTCCAGCCCAAAGATATCAACCACTATAGCTAAAAGACTTTTTCTAAACGGTTGTCCACCACCGGAGTTTTCCAAGGCACCCGTTCAAAGATGAAATCTGCTACAATGGGAGATTCATCATCCACATCACTGGGGGTCGTAGAAACTGGGGGTAGCACTCCTTCGAACATCCACGACAATCCGATGTTCCAAGGAGACGAGCCCGGGGAGACAACTCTTCCATCAGGTACAACAGGTACTGATGTCCCCGAGGACATCCATGACTCTCAAGATGAAGCAAGCTCTGAAGCTGGGGGTACTATTCCTTCCGAATCCGAACCCGAAGAGAACATTCCCACATACCCCGATGACTTCTCGGTGCATGGGTATGACTCGGAAGGCACATCCTCTACCGTTCCTTCCATCACTCCTCATGTAAGGACGGTGTTCATGACGGACAGCAATCAAGGTGGTTCTAGTGATCGCCAACGCATCGACACTCTGGAGGCTATACTACAGGCCTTGGTCAAGTCTGTAGATGAAATCAAAGTAGCTCTTCCAACTCTGCAAGGAGGGACGCCTGGCCAAACAAGCACGGGTCCCGCAGTCAATGCGGACTCAAACTCAGCGACACCGAACCCGGGCAATAATCCTCCTGAAATAACGGCCCCCACCGCTGCAGATGAGGCCCGAGAAGTAAGAAGAGAGGTTCAGGAGCTCCGAGCCATGTTCCACGCCCGAGAAAACTCTCAAGACCTCAGAATGCGGCAACCATACCCTGCTGAATGGAGGGATGTTCCATTCCCACCAAGATATAAGCCGTTCAATATCAACCCGTATGATGGCAAGACCTCAGCAAGTCGGTACATCACTTACTTCGAGGTCACTACCGACCATCTGCCCCATGATGATGCTATCCTCACACGATTATTCATTAGGGCATTGGAAGGAGTCGCCTTCGACTGGTACCGCAACCTGCCAGACAACTGCATCCACTCCTTCGCCGGCTTCAAGCACATGTTCTTGGAGAGATTCTACGAGGTAGGACAGGACGTCACGATGTCCACCCTCATGGACGTCATTCAAGGGGAGAAAGAGCTGACAAGGAACTATATTGAGCGGTTTTGCCAAACCGCGATGAAGATGCCTTCAGGAAACCCAGATTCCTCCTTGATTAAAATTTGCCAAAAAAGATTGCTCCCGACAATCAGTCTCTGGATGGGCGAGAGTTAATTCAAGGACTGGAAGGCATTTATCATCAGTGCCACAAGCGCCGAAGAACGATTGAAGAAGGCTTGCCAACTAGGATTGCACATCTCAGAAGGGGAGGACAAGAGCAAGCGTCCCAACGCCAACACCAACAATGGAGGTAGCTCCTCCAATAATCGGGACAATAAAGGAAAGCAGGCTATGGTGGCCGATACAGCCCAAAAACCTGAGTCAAAACCGGCAGACAAATAATGGCCGCAAATCACATACTCCTTCGAAGACGGCCACGTCAAACCTATCTTGGACATGCTCATACAAGGAGACAGAATTCAGCTTCCTCCACCAAGACGGGAACCTCGGCCGGCAGATCTGGAGAACCCAAAGTTCTGCCATTACCACCGCTACGTCCACCATGCTACACACGACTGCTTCCAATTAAAATGGTACATCCAAAACCTTATCGATTCGAATGCTCTGGCTATCGATTTCGAGGAGGTGACTGTGGCAGCCAACATGGTGTCAGTATAATTTGGCAGCTTCCCTCCGACAGAGACTCAAGATGGTGTGGTCCCCATCCCTCTGGCAACAATGAAGATTGCTAATCTTCCACCTCCCCGAGATCAGGCTGCTGGTCTAGTGCCCCTCACCACATCACGAGGGGAGATGATGTGGGTCCATCCAGACTTGGTATCTGAAGTGACTCAGTCTACGCCATCCTCCACTCGCATGAAGAAGGGTGGAAAAGTCAAATCCTGCTGCACAGTCGCGGCCGATATCGAAGAAGCTACAGCCGTCGTCACCCGATCTGGAGCACAATCCCAACCTGTGGCTGAGAACACGGCTGAAGATCATCAGCCCACTACAATTGACGCTCCGGGACCGGCTCAGCCTCCGACGACCAACAAGCCTAGGCCAAAGGAGACTCGCTTCGACAAATCCCTCCGAAAAGAGACACCTCAGGGGTTGGAGAGGCCCTACAACTTCGACATCTTGGCGCAATTGGCCAATACACCGGCCAAATTGTCCTTATATGAACTCCTGAGGCTCTCGAAGGATGTTCGCGCAGCTTTGAGCGATGCACTCTAAAATTTCGACGCATACTTGGCTCAGGTCAACCTCACGGGAGAAAACCAGCCTGCAGACCTCCAAGACAGTGCATGTACAGGAGCAATGCCCAATATCGTCTTCACTCCACAGGACATGCTCATCAAGACCAACCTACACGATCGCCCATTGTACTACACTGGATACATCAGCGACGTGAAGGTGGATCGGATGTACATTGATCCCGGGTCTTCTATAAGCATCATCTCGAAGGGTTTGCTACATCATCTTCGCATTCTGATGCATCGCCTGACGCCTACAAGCACCGCCATCAGTGGTTTCAATTCGGGCAGGAGCTACCCAATTGGAAAGATTCGTCTGAAGTATCAGATTGGCGATCTCCAATCAGAAGTCACCTGCTACGTCATAGATGCCGACACTTCTTACAACATCCTCTTGGGGTGCCCTTGGATACATGATTACATGATCGTGCCTTCCATGCTGCACCAATGCTTCAAATATGTCGACAAGTACGGCTTCGTGAGGACAGAATTTGCTGATATCGATCCCTTTAAAGGGGTCGAATCCTACTACTCAGACTCCTGCCTGTACGAAAAATCGAAGAAGCACCTTGGTGAAGGAGATGTACAAGCTCATACCAAGACAGCCACGGGATCAGAAGAACCTCTGACGATCTACCTCCAAGCTCGCAAACCAGGCAAGTCTGCACCCCTTACGGCCACTCTGCGTAAGGATGCGATCAGTCTCTCAGCACAAGAGGAGTAGATGATAATCCGGGTGCCGAGGTCTGGCCAAGTGCCGAGACCTACAACGGAGCCACTGACAATTAGACTGCCAAGAGTCGGCCAGCCACAAACTGAGAAGCTCAATCTCTCTGACAAGCCAATGACAATACGCCTTCCCAAGAAGAGTCATCACCCCGATGCAAGGTCTGGAACTTCTAGCGAACCAACCACTCCCCGCCCAGCATCGAGTACCACGCTGGGGGTTGCTAGTCTGCCAACAACTCTACGCTCTGCTCCACCAGTTGAACCTCTGACGATCAAGCTTCCCAGGTCGTCCTCTCAGTCCTCATTTATACAGGGGGTAGCCGAAGAGGAACCAGAGCTAGCCAAGTATGTGGCTGCCCACACTGATGTTCCTTCCACAGATGATGTAATCCCCCTAGAAAAGATACCTTACTTCATCAATAAAGGGCTATCTTTGAACTACTTCGAGCTTGATAAGCTTTGTACAATGTACGCTATAGAACATGGTATAGGCACCCACCTACACACACAGGTGACAAACGTGCACACCGCAATCCAGCTTATTCCAGCAGAAGACGCTTACCGCATAATCGAGGGAGGGGATCATCCAATCATCTTCGGCCGGAAGGATGATCCGCATCCCTTCACCATAGAAGAAGTCGATCTTAGGTCAGATGCCGGGAGACTGCCTCTGTATCTTTATAGCCCCCAATCCAAATATCTTATACAAAAACTGGGATATAATCTGGAGACTATGCCAGGCTTGAACTACGGCACCGGACGACGACTACCTTTGAAGCCACCAGTCCCGACTGGCAAGCCACGGGACTACTATAGCAAAACTCGATGTGGATTTGGGTATGTAACACCCACGACAACCCCTGAGAGTTCAGATGAAGAGTACGACTGGCAGTCACATTCAACCGGGTCACCAACCTCCGACTCGGATACCAGCATCGGAGACATATTCAGACAAGTCCTGTCAATCAATATGGCATTCGCCGACGCTTACGAAGAAGACGAAGACATTCCGAAAATCCTCGAGCTAGAGCCGTGGGCCCAACAGCTGGATGCACAATAGGAAAAGCGGTTCGAGCAGAGAGAACCTCCCACCGAAGATGAGGTTATGCAGATCGACCTCGGCAGCGAATCCTCTCCAAAGCCAATCTTCGTAAGTAAAAGCTTAACAGACGAAGAGCGAGAATCGTTGCTGGAACTTGTCAGAGAATATGTTGATGTGTTCGCATGGAGTTATGAAGACATGCCGGGGTTAGATCCCGATATTGCTCTTCACAAACTCAACATTCGGCCAGATGCAAAGCCAGTCAAGCAGCAACAGCGACGCTTCCGCCCAGGTGTCATGGATGCGATCGAAGCTGAAGTCAACAAACTAATAGCCAACGGCTTCATTCGTGAGGAGCAACATCCTGACTGGGTCGCCAACATAGTTCTGGTCCTCAAGAAGAATGGGAAGATTTGAATCTGCATCGACTTCCGTAATCTGAACGAGGTATGTCCCAAAGATGAATTCCCCCTCCCTATCACAGACATCATGATTGACAATACATGCGGCTTCGAACGTATGTCATTCATGGATGGATTCTCGGGGTACAACCAAATCAAGATATCTCCTGACGACGAAAAGCACACATCATTCCGAACACCGATCGGCACGTACTGCTACACAGTCATGCCCTTCGGTTTAAAGAATGCTGGTGCCACATATCAGAGAGCCATGAGTATCATCTTCAGAGAATACTTGCACAAGACGGTGGAGTGCTACGTTGATGACATCGCCGTCAAGAGTCGCTGTAAGGGAGACCATCTGCAGGATCTGAGAACAGTATTCGACCTGATGCGAGCGCACAATTTGAAAATGAATCCTACAAAGTCCTTCCTGGGCGTATCCAGCGGAAAGTTCTTGGGTTTCATCATCACCGCCCAAGATATCCATGTAGACCCTGAAAAGACGAAGACAATTATGGAGATGGGTCCCCCGAGAAATCTCCGCGAACACAGAGGCCTCCAAGGGAGGCTGGCCTACCTCAGGAGGTTCATTTCTAACCTCTTCGGACGATGTTGACTATTCACCCATCTCATGAAGAAAGGTGTCTCATTCGTATGGGACGAGGAATGTCAGCGGGCTTTCGACAGCATCAAAGAATATTTGTCGAACCCTCCAGTCCTGGTGGCTCCGATCGCTGGAAAACCATTCCTGCTCTACGTACGAGCAATAGAACATTTCCTCGATGCTCTGCTGGCACAAAACAATGATGCAGGCCATGAACAAGCTATATATTACCTCAGTCGAATGATGATTGGGCCAGAGCACCGATATACCGCTGTGGAGAAGGAATGCCTCGCCCTGGTGTTCGCCATTCAGAAGACGCAGCACTATGTTACTGGACAAACCATACATGTGATATCACGAGTCAACCCTCTCAGGTTCCTCATGACAAAACCAGGGGCACTTAGCTCTCGCCTCGCTACATGGGCAATATTATTGTCCCCTTATCACATGATCTTCATCCCGCAGAAGGCTGTCAAAGGTCAAGCCCTGGCGGACTTTTTGGCAGCCCACCCGGGTTCGGAGTCGTCCAGAATATATGAAGAAATCCTAGATGAGGTTGCCGACTCGAATGCAACTTCTCACGATAATATATGGCGGATGTTCTTCGACGGTGCTTCAAGAACCGGACCCAAGGGCAACATCATTGTCGGAGTCGGGGTGGTGCTGGTTTCTCCTTCCGGATTGGTGATCAATCGTGCCTACTCTCTCACAGAACCCTACTCTAACAATGTGGCCGAGTACAACGCTCTGGTCATTGGCCTCCAACTTGCAAAAGAGCTGGGGGTAGAATATCTCGAAGCATACGGTGATTCGCAGTTAATTGTCAACCAGATCCGGGGCTCGTACGAGGTTCGCCATAAAGATATGATCCCCTATCACCAAATAGCGATCGACATTATCTCGACGTTCGAGGGGTTCTTTATTGAGCATGTCCCCAGACTCCGAAATACTGAAGCTGATGCCCTAGCTGGCCTTGCCGCTTCCCTAGCGGTTCTAAACTATGTCCACCAGTCCGTGGAGGTAATAGGTCACGAACTGGTCTGTCCCAAGAACAACGTTCAATTCGTGGCGAGCTATTCCGCCCAGGCAGTCGATGAAGCACCAGACTGGAGACAGCCATTCATCGACTTCGTCGTCTATGACATCCTCCCAGAGAATGCAAAGGAAGCCACCTCCATCAAACGGCGTTCTCTCAGATTCTTCTACGATACAGAGACGAAAATGCTGTATCGACGATCCTACGACGGGTTGTTGCTTCGGTGCCTGTCAAACGCGGAAGCCAAAGAAGTCGTACGAGAAGCTTATGACGGTGTGTACGGGGCCCATCAGCCTGGCCCTAAATTGCAAGACCGCCTTCGCCGAATGGGCTACTACTGGCCCACGATGGTAGCAGATGCGATAGACTATGCAAGAAAGTACAAAGCTTGCCAAGTCCACGCGGACTTCATTCACCAGCCATCCGAGTTTCTACATCCGACAGTGGCATCCTGGCCATTTGAAGCGTAGGGGATGGATATCATCGGTCCAATTGCTCTACCTTCTTCCCGAGGGCACCGCTTCATACTCGCAATCACAGATTACTTCTCCAAATGGGAGGAAGCTGTCCCGCTTGCAGAAGTGAAGACGTTAAACGTGATCAGCTTCCTTAAACATCACGTCATATATCGCTTTGGACTGCCTCGAAGGATCATCCACGACAATGGTCCGCAGTTCGCTAGCCATGCCTTCTACCGGTTCTGTGATAAGCACCGCATCCAAAATATTGCTTCAACGCCATACAATCCAGCAGCGAATGGGTTAGCAGAAGCATTCAACAAGACCATCATCAAGTTACTCAAGAAGTTCGTATCCTCAAGCGCGATTGGAACGAGAAACTTGGCGAATGCTTATGGGCGTACCGTACTACAGTCCGAACAGCCACTGGGAACACACCATTTTCCCTGGTATACGGGAGTGAGGCAGTCCTCCCATTGGAGACTCAAATACCCTCACTCCGCGTCGCCCCCACTTATCAATTGACGACAGATGATAACTATCATCGTCAGCTACAAGAGTTGGAGGCCTTAGATGAAAAGCGCCTCTTGGCTCAACAACGAATTGAACTATACCAAGCACGCATCTCTGGAGCCTTCAATAAGAAGGTTAAAATCAGAATATTCCAAGTAGGCGATCTTATTCTGGCAGTCCGGAGGCCGATGGTCATGACTCACAAAACCGCCGGCAAATTCCAGCCAAAGTGGGAAGGCCCATTTATCATTGAGGCAGTATTCTCCAACGGTGCTTATCGCCTCGCAAAGCAAAACGGAGACTTGATCATGTTGCCCATCAACGGCAAGTTCCTGAAGAAATATTATGTCTAAACGACGTATTCCAGATCATCGAGTCATGTACCCGCTGGTACCGCTGAACTCACATTCACAATATCCCAGATCATCGAGTCATGTACCTGCTGGTACCGCTGAACTCACATCCACATTATTTCCAGATTATCGAGTCATGTACCCGCTGGTATCGCTGAACTCACATCCACATCATCTTCAGATTATCGAGTCATGTACCCGCTGGTACCGCTGAACTCACATCCACATCATCTCCAGATTATCGAGTCAAGTACCTGCTGGTACCGCTGAACTCACATCCACATTATCTCCAGATTATCGAGTCATGTACCCGCTGGTACCGCTGAACTCACATCCACATTATCTCCAGATTATCGAGTCATGTACCCGCTGGTACTGCTGAACTCATATTCACAATATCCCAGATTATCGAGTCATGTACCCGCTGGTACCGCTGAACTCACATCCACAATATTCCAGATTTTTAAGTCACGTACCCTCTTGTACCGCTGAACTCATGCCCTTCTTCCACAAAGATATCCCAAACTACTAAGTCATGTACCCGCTGGTACCTCTAAACTTACACTTTGATTCTAACATTCATGGATTGTCGAGTTATGTACCCGCTGGTACCCCTGAACTTACATCCCGGTCACTCTTTTGAAAGAAAGTCATGTATAACCGTACCTCTGAACTTTCTTCCTAAAAGAGATCCTCCCACATGATCCACTACCCGCACTCCCAGTGCACAAAAAGGGTAACGGGTCTACAAACTTCCAAAATGACCATGTCGATGCTACCTCTAGTCGTCTCAATTCCGCCAAAAATAAATCACCCCCTTACATAGAACCTCCATGTCCTCATCACCTCTGAGTTATTCTATGTACCCCCCTCCCCCCCCCCCCATCGAAGCAACCCTCATGCTCACCATGTCCTCAGTACCTCTGAGTCAGTATGTTGGTTCCTTGTTTAACTTGTTGTCCGTATCCAAAACCAGGGTACATTAGGGACAATGGGTCCACACAAAATGTCTCAATAAGATGATGATTGCAAAGCAAAAGAGTAAAGCAAATATATTCCATTCATTTAAAAATCGGTTACATCCACACGATTACAAGCAAGTCAAAGGGGTTCTTCATGAAGAAAGGCGAAACAAAACGAAGATTACAGACAGACATCCACAAGAAGCCCCTAAATCCTAGTTACATGAGCGCATATACCAGTCCCTCAGCCACCTCACATAAGAAGGATGCAAGTCCAGAATAGGAGAATCAGGATTCCCAGTGCTGCCACCCTCAGTAGCTTCGATATATGGAAGGCTGTCGTCCCTCTCAGGAGCAGGTTCTTTTTTCTTCGCTTCCTCCTTAACAGAGGTAGACCCCCGGTGGATGACAGGAGGCTGCGGCTCCTCTGACACTGCAATCTCAATATTCGGTGGAGATACTGCGAGAACCAAAGACGAAGAAAATGAAAACAGTCAGAAAGGTTCATGCGGCTCGTTTAAGACAATTCTCATGCGGCTCGGACATGGGGTATACCCCCATGCGGCTCAATCATGGGACGTGTGTGTGGACCATGTAGTTTGAGAAGTTCACGTCAAAGTCTTGTGCATGAAGCATGCAGCAAAACAGGCTCTGTTAGGGTTTCAAAGTACTCAATCGACTACATAACCCTTACCTTCGATGGCAATATGAACGTCAAGACGAACGGGGGGCGCGACAGTCGAGGATGCAGCAGATTTCTTACTCCTCGCCACAGCCTTCTTCACAGCCTTAGAAGCCCTAGGTGCCATTGTCGTCTGATAATCAGAGGAAGAAAGGACATGGCAGGAATATGAGTCAAGAAGAGTTTAAGAGGGAAGACCGTCCAAATACCCTTCTATTTATAGACAGAAAACTATGGACCGACGCTTCGTACAACGTGATCGACTCTTCGGCTATCGAGCCAAACCAGCCAATTAAAGACAGCTCTTGGGATCCTGTCCCAAAAAGATCTACACGCATGGCATAAAGACGTGGCAAAGAGCCTGTGCGGTTCAAATGGCTATGCGGCTGAAAACAACTATGCAACTCAGATGGTTATGCGGCTGAACAGTCCACTGCGGCTGAACAGTCCACTGCGGCTGAACCACCTATGCGGCTGAACAATCCATATGGCCAAGACATCTATGCGGTCAGGGCTTTATATGCGGCCAGAAGAATATACAGCCATGCTTCTTATTCAAAGTATTTCAATTTTGCAAATTAAAAACTTTAAAGGGGGTCTTGTAGAAGCATGGAAAATGATCTATGCGGCCAGAAAACCCCATGCGGCTCAGAAAGCCCATGCGGTTCAGAGAGTCATGCGGCATAAGGGACTATGCGGCCCAAGACATCCCATACGGCTCAGAAGACACATGGTGTAACAGTGCTCCCCTCCGTCCTATGCTGCATTAATTACTTTGACGGCTGATAACTCTGAAAAAAGTGACAGTCCTGACACAAGAGAGGTAATTATGACTCTGTCATAATGACAGACCCCTAAGGAAGAGAAAGAGATCTCTGACACAATCCCCCGAAGATCTATAAAAATGCCACGTGGCCTTGCCACGTGGGCGTTCGTATGCGGCTCGAGCGAAGACTACCCATGCGGTTCAGAATAAAGCCGTCCTATGCGGCTCAGGCTGAAACAGTATCATGCGGCTCAAGCGGAGGCCTTCCCATGCGGCTTAAGAGGACCATTTCCATGCAGCTCAGGCGGATGTATCCCTATGCGGCTCGTAATGATCATCTCCATGCGGTTCAAAGGTTCGAGGGGGGCCACTACCCAAGTAGCTCTGACACGTGGCCCAAACCTTATGCGGCCCAAACCTTATGCGGCTCAATCTTCATACGGTTCAGATCCCCCCAGTGGCTCCTAGGACACGTGTCCTAAGCCGATCAATTTCCCAGATTTATTGCAATCAGAGGTTGGGTCAAATCCCAATAATCTGGGACACGTGGCAGGAGAATAAAATCAAATTTATTCGCAGACATCAGCAGATCATCATGAGGAAGATTTATTCCAATCAGCATTAATTACTGATGAGATTTGGTGTAATCTACACTTAATGGCCCAGATTCATCACACTCAAAACTAATGGCCTAGATTGACCAATCCACAGGCCGTCGCCATCTCCAGAAAGCAATCATTGCAACCCTAATGATCACACCCCATTCCTATAAATAGCAAGGTGCCATTCCCTTGTAATATACATTCCCTGGCAATATATACAACGGAGAGAGCGCGACCAGAGAGACCCCTTTTCGAGATCAGAGAGCATTAGAAGACTTGGAGAAAAAAGTAGAGAGAGCAAAGAGAGCATTTCTTCAACGCCGAGCAATCTTCTGGAGCCAAGGCTGTATACCGATCGTCCAAGGAGTAAGGCAGGGCTGCCGTCGCCTTCCCGAGCCTCTATCGTCACCCTCCAGAATCTAAAATAAATAATTATACTTAGTCTGCTATACCTAGGCTTTCGTCCCTAGGCTTTCTTTGTACAAGCGAGTTTGTATTGTGAGTCTAAGTTCAGTCCTCCCATAAAACTGTTCTGTACTTTTACAATCAATGGCAAACACGATGGCGACTCTGCTGGGGACAAACTTCTCCACGGCTGAGGAGTTGGTGATGCAATCAGATGCAGCCAAACTTGGCTCCACAGAACAGAAGATGGTCGTCCGCTTCGACCAACAGGCGCAATCGGATGCTAGTTGAACGAATGACGGTCAGACTATCGAACCGAGATCTTGGCTTGGATGAAAAATGAAAATGTTTGGATTTGCTTCGTTGACAACCACAACGTTGACGTCTTTGTCTTATGCGAGCGCAACTCCAGCCTCGCATATGCGTCGCACCGATTAGGGCAATCACTCCGCGTGAGCGCTGGTATGGTGATTTATACAGCCGGGGTGATTGAACTAGCATGGCATGGCAATTTGTGTGCTTCAACTTGTGGTTTGATACGAAGGTGGACTCGAGAATGACTTAGCGTACGTGACGGTCGAATTTGAGGATTGCGTAGGTCCAATTCGCGTATCGAGAATGAATTAGTCTAGACGCAAGCAAGAGTTATGTCCCGATGAGAATGATTATTCCGTGAGATTTCTGCGAGAGCGTTGCATGGTGATTCATGAACCACCGTGGATAATCGGACTCGCGTGAGATTGGGGTGCAACACATTGTCAAGCTAGACGACCTCGTGATCGAATGCATGAATTGGTTAGAATTGGTGATTTGGACAGAATCGAATATGTGCAACGCATGCCTTGATGCGAATTAGGTGATCATGCTCGATGTTTAGAAATCTGAATGACGCGAGCTTGGGTAGAAAATCCTGTACTACCGACTATGGTTTGACCCTAGGATTGGGGTCAGTGTTGGCATTATTGTTGGGAAACTATGATTCCAATCCTGACATTGACTTTAGCCTTGAAAAATGGCCTAGCGGTTAGGCGAGACGCCCATGTTTCAAGAGTTAGCAAACGAGAGATTGATCTTGAGGATTGGTATGGATGGAACGAGTGAATCAAGAGTATGGGAATACCCCTCACGAGATTTGGCTGACATGCATATATTTCAGGGACGCCTGAATATGTGCACGATACGACTCGAGTGAGAACGACAAATTCTCTATCATGCGGCTTGGCTGAATGCATATATTTTGGGGACGCCTGGAATGCGTGTACGATCCAACCAAGTGACACGTCGAATTCAAGTAAGACTCAGGAATAGAAAAGTGTTGAGGATTTGAAATCGAGTTAAAGGGAAAGATTGATAGTAGTGCAAGCGTGGCTCGAAATTGAAGAAACGAGTAGGCGGAATGGGTACAATAAATTATGGCGTACCTCGTTCGACTGTTATAGTCCCGTGTCTGGGCACGATTAAGTCTTGGCCATAGAAATGGTTGGATTGCTTGCCTTCAGGAAAGTCTCGAGGACGAGACTTGTTCTGAGTGGTGTATGTTGTAGTACCCCATCCCGCAAAGTCAATCGGAGGAATCGAAATGCCGACGGCGTTCGGACTTAGCCTTGCAACGGCTACTCGAAGACTCGCTCGGTCGAGGCGACTCCTCGCTCAAGTGGGGTAGTTTCGGTGAACTCGTCTCATCTTAGCCTGCACTTAATAACTCGCATGTTTTTAACTTGCACAAGTTAGGCTTGTTAATAAAAGAGACGCATCCACATAGCTAAGGGAATAATCTCGACGGGTCGGAATATCTTAGAACATGGAAATGGTCCCACAGTCTGCTTAGAAGTCGGCTCAACGTGCTTTCAAAATGACACTCGATCCTTCGTTCCCGTGGCTTGGGAGAAAGAAGTTGGCTTAACTTGCTAAGTTGCCACGATACTCGAATTAGCCTAAGTCATAGGCGTCGCCCGCGTGAATGCTTGATAAAGCATGCACGGTCCTGTCGTTTTGCCCCAACGCTCGAATTGGCCTAAGTCATAGGCGTCGCCCGCATGAATGCTTAATAAAGCATGTACGGTCCCGTCGTCCAAGGCTTGGCATAGCCGTCGCATGTCCCGTGGGTTAAGTCATCTTGCACAGCTGTTAGCTTAAGTCTAGGCACCCGAGAACTTGGTTGTTCAAGTCGATCGCGTGCACGGCACGTTCCCTTGATGTGAAGCTCGGCATAGCCTTTGCTCGTCAAGTCGTTCCGCAAATAAGTTAGACAAAGCTGTGTCGGTTGGTCTAAGCCGTTTCTAGAACTGTCCCGCTCTAGCTGCGGTTGTCAAGTCGCGTAGTCCCTCGAGAGCAAGGCCTGTCGTATAAGGTATACGACTTGAGCGATAGCGTCGCCTAGAGAACCAGGCCTGTCTAAGGCACGAGCCACAATAGATTTAGTAAAGAGTATGCCACGGACAAAAGAAGTCCACGCGATTAGTTGTCGCCGAGATCGGTCCCGCTACTTGGGAGTCTCGATAAGCCTCGTTCACGCGAGATCGGTCCCGCTACTTGGGAGTCTCGCTAAGTCTCGATAAGTCCCACACATGAGATCGGTCCCGCTAGTTGGGAGTCTCGTCTCGATAAGTCCCGCACACAAGATTGGTCCCGCTACTTGGGAGTCTCGATAAGTCTCGCACACGAGATCGGTCCCGCTACTTGGGAGTCTCGACAGATAGATGGAAAGCATGGTCATGGTTGAGGAAGGACTTGATAGATTGAGTTGAGTCTTGCATGGTCATTGGACAACTTGTCGATAAGGTGTAGTCTTCTCGAGTGATCGCCGGAGCACCGGGATCAGGTCGGCCTGGGGGAAGCGAGTTGTGGCTCAAAGTAGGATGCTGGATAACCGCATAGGAGATTCGGCGCCTCTGGGGCTAGCTACCTACGAAGGGACGGTCCTATATCCCCGAGCCAGTCCAAGATAGCTTGACATTGCTAGTGACCACTCATATAGATGGGTTGGCAGAATAGCAACAAAACCGCGTGTATGCCTTTGGATTGAGTCTAGAACTTGAATGCATGTCTAGTCGATAACATAATGTCTGGGCCTAAGATTGGGCTGCAGCATAGGCACCGTGCTTGGCACGATAGATGGCGTCGGATGTTCATGGAATCGTCACTATGTTTCACAAGTCTTGTCTAAGTTGGTCATGTGATAAGTCAGGAAGGTCCTAAGGCACAATCAAGTCTAGTGGCACGACCAGCACGAGTCATCTCCTTGACGTCGTTGGCACGAGAATTGGTCTAGAGGCACTTGAGTATAAGTAAAAGTCTTGGCATGGCCGAGTTCGCATAAGTTGCTCCTCGGCGAAGCACTGTCTCGAATATGTTGAAGTTACGAATAGAGTATGGCACGACCCTGCCGTCCCGAGTTGAAGTTCGGTCAAGTACATAAGCGATGAGGCACTGCCTCGATCGAAATACACGTTGGCATTATAGTACGACCATATCATTACATATTGGTTTGGTCAGGCGTCGTAGTCTTAAAACTGATCCTAAGGCAAGACTAGAAAGACAATCGTAAAGGGATTTAAGCTGCATAAAGTAAATAAACGTGTCGATTTTGTATGGGTGGGCGAGGAGCTCACTCCACCAGTACAGTTGAGTACTGACACCCACATAGTCTTCATGTGCAGGCACAGGTAGAAGCTTGTGGCGCGGAGCTCGCTTGGATGTGTCGAGGCACGGAGTTCCTTGGCGAGTCGAAGCGTGCGACCGCGTGAAGTCAAGACTTATACGGGACATAATGTATGGACATCGCCTTCCGAAGCTTCCGCTGGCTCAAGCATTGTATCGAGAGATGAGAGAGAGCAGAGTGACTTGTATAATGAGAGAAAAAGAGCACGAGAGACTTGTAATCATGGCCTTGCGCCTATTGTAATCTGATTGTTCAATATCAATAAAGAGTTCTTTTGAATAACTTGTGTTTTGCCTTTAAATTTCTGCTGCATGTTCAATGTTTCTGCTTGGGACTTCTGTGCGACGATCCCGTCGCCGCCGCTGTAATCGATCGTTATGAAATTGCCTTGCACGAGCGCAATCTAGGCTCGTGCGGCATCACACCTTAGCGAGGACGATCGCTCCTACGAGAGCGGGGTGTGACAATCTACCATGTTCGTCCAACATTCCTCACCACCACCATATTTGGATTTGGACTGAGAATCAGCCAGTGAAAGGAGCTCCCCCCTAAACACCTCAAAGTCCCACCTCTCTCCATACCCAAAAGATGACTTAGACATACGATCGTCCTGGTTTGCCACTTATACACCTACCCCTCTAACCAAGCAAGTCGCACAAGTGTCCCGAGCTTCATCAGATTCTATCTTGTCGAGGCCTAGGTTAGGCAAGAGGACCGACTGAATGGGGTCAAAAGGCACAAAAGCTCTGGGATAGCCCTACCTAGACTGTTCTTGCCAAGAAGGACCCAGGCAACTACCCAGAAGTAGAAGTCTTATGCAAAGAGCCGACTAAAGTAATGTTCTACCATCTGAAGTAGGTCTTCTCATGAAGGTAGCATAACCCCCCCCCCCCCATCATCTCCTGCATCACCTCATGTACCTCCTCACACAACAAGTCCCCCATTGGGTCTGGGTTGTCATACTTAGTGTCTCTGATATAGTGACATGCCAGGCACATGGGGGAATCCACTCAGAGGACACATTCTGAAAGAAAATCCCTACCAGGCATCAAATAGGAACAACCTAAGGAAGGTCCCTCAGAGAAGTGATCTCCACCAACACACGAGTGAAGGCAAGCCACTACCGGTTAGCCGTCGACATATCTATACGAAAAGGTACTCCAACAATACTCGAGAGTCTGTGAATGACAAATGTGTTCCATAATTCGAGAAGAAGCCACAGAAAGCAGATCCAAACATGTACAGTGGCAAGCAAATTACGTTCAAGTGAGAGAAGACGCCCAATGTTTGACGACCATCAGTCGTCCATCCATTATCCAAGGCCCGCTGCCAAGAATCTCTTCAAGGTCTGGCACACAGGAGAACTTGTGAAGAAATATCCATTCTCTCGCGAGAAGATGGCAATGGACCCAGTTGGTCGCCACACCCGATGCATGAATGCCGAGATGGCCAGATAAGACGATCGGTCCCCTAGTATATACAAAACCAACATTTGCACCCATCCAAAAATTGAAGGAGCTATGTATGCATGTAGGATAACTGTAGTGCGAGCACCTTCGTACAACAAAGAAGACTTCACACGATACAATACCTCATTACCCTCAACTAGAGAAGATGTTGCACAGATGCTTGCCTAATTCTGTAACTTCATCAAGGCAAAAAGATAGCCCCCTCATTTATGACCTCTTTGGCCAAGTTGCCCTTTATTGCATGTCCTACACAAGGGGGAGAAGACGCGATCTGTTGTGCAGGCCTCCGCACATAGATAACATTTTTTGACCGTTTCCCCTAACCACCGTTCCCGTAGGCGGCAGGCTATATAATATGTTTACGGCGAGTCAAACTCGGTCGGAAACTTAGATGGCTAGTCTGACTCGGTCGCTGAGCTTTATATATGATAACAATTTGTGGCATCAAACCAAATCGATTTGGACGAATATTACGAGAATCGATCCAACTAATGGAACGGCTTCTGTTGGAATAAGTCCTAGATGCAGCAGATTGTGTCTCGGTGAGTGAGCTCTATATAAGTGTCCCTTCGACGGGACCGGGTTGCTGTATGATTTTCTTGAGTTTTTGCTGCTTGATTTTGATGAATGTGTACGAAGGATTAAAGAAGGGATTCTGATAAAATGTTGGTGCCATTACAGGAGCTCGCGTAACTGAAGCTTGAACGTTGTGAAGTGCTCCGACTCTCTGCACGATCGAATACTTGGTGGGTGGTTCGGCCTATTTTTTCTACTCATTCCCGCAAATGAAATTCTTGTTGCCTTGAGCTTATTCAAATCGACGATGCCAAGTTAAATGCATGGCAGATCACTAAGATCAAGACTCGGGATAATTGTATCGATTTAGAGTAATTTATTCTAAAAATATAAGTTTTACATCAAAAAGAGAAAAGTTAAGGTTCTAAAAGAGAGAGAGACATTTTCATGGGATACAAAATATAATGAAATATCGGTTGCGACATACGGTGCCTAGGAGAATTTGGTACCTACGGGACGCTAAATCAGAACATACGGCTTTGAGGAAATAAACTACTGCATGAGTCAAATGATAATGCTGCTTAATACTGTCCGCGATATATAATCTGTTTCATATGTTAAAATTGTTCACACATTGTCATGGTTATGGACAACTTGTACACAAATTTGGCTTTCCTCGAAACAGTATTCAGGGCGTTGGAACTGAATCAACCTATGGAAAATATGAGTCGTGTTTCGGCATGAGGCATTGCAAGACTTCAGACGGGCTTACAACCTGGACTGAAGGCGCGTCGTAATGCCATTGATAATCGTCCCTCGTGGTGGCGAACACAAATGACCACATATAAGATAGTAGCATGCTCACCTATTGTCTTATGTAGGTAATAAGTATTATCTCTGTTTTATGCAGGGACGAGTACGACCATGGTAAGAATTAAGATAAACTGCTATGTTTTACTATATGTTTTTACTGTTTAAATGGAAGGATATCAATATGAACTAAATTTATTTAGTTCTTAATAGAAAGAAAACTCCAATGCATGCCTACCTTAATAATCAGAGTCGGTTTAGACGAGTGCATTCGTCCTGCTCACTAGTGCATTCCCAAGTATACTAATCCCCCAACCCCACAGGTGACGAGAACTTTGGGGGTGCACGGTGCTAAGCCAAAGCTGAAGTTCAGGGAGGCGTTTTGAAGCTCTGCCTATTTTGAAGTATTTTGAAGTCAATTCATCGAAGGCTTTCAACGTATAAAAGGGTATGAATGTATGGAACGACAAGTATTAGTTCAGGCAACTTATCGAGTATTTTCTTTCGTTTTAATCAATGTAGCCGCAACGGCATATCCAATGTAATATGAATTGCACTTAGTTACAAGCTACCAATGAAAGCATATTTCTATCTTCCTAAACTGTATGTTCAATTCTCTACGGTTTATGAAGTCTCAACTTGCTGTTTCAATAAAGATGTATCAAATGTAATATTCTTGCCTTGTACGAGTGCAACTCCAGACTCGTACGGCATCACGTCCTAGCGAGGACGATCAATTCGGCATAATCGATGCGAGGATGAACGGTTTGTCGAATCGGAGCATGACACCGCTGGTGCTAATAGGACCTCCCAATGATGTCATAGTGCCCGATAATGTTTACAAAACAACAACTCTCTATGGCTTGGCCACCGAGTTGTCAATTGAAGTAGGGCTAACCCCTCCCACTTGCGGTTGAACCACTACCCTCCCTAGTGTTCCCTGGTCCCCAAAGCCATAAGGACCCACCCCCTACGCAAAACTCGTCGGACCTGTGTCCAACCCCTTTCGTCAGGCACCCGACCCCCTAATTTTGTCGACTACGACGACCCAGCCACCGCTCCATCGACAAAACCCCTGCCGAAACTAAAGCATAATTTTCTTCACTCTCACCACTCATGAAGATAACTTATGTGTGTGTGTGTGTGTGTGTATGTGTGTGTGTGTGTGTGTGTGTGTGTGTGTGTGTGTGTGTGTATGTATGTGAAAATGATATTTGAGCCAGTAACTCATATTGTAGAATGAGTCATTGCTATCTTGGACCAATACTGGGAAGAAAGCGACTGAAGGAGGTCAAAGGGCGCCTCAAAAACTGAAGGATGATTATAAAAAGGGACACTATGTCACGTTCGTTCCTGGATTTCGTATATATGTATTTTCGATATTTAAATTTTTCTCGTAAACCGAATTATTAATATGTGTCATATTTTGCGTATTTTGCTATCGTGTCTTTCATATATTGGATTTTGTTTTAATATAGAGGCCACCGTGGACTTTTAGAATAACCATTTGGCATTGCCATATAACCGTGCTAAGACCCGTGAGTAGAATGGATTCCTAACCCAGTTCACTCTTAAACCATTGGACCTTTGGTTTTCTTGGGTGGCTTGGATTGGTGACTTGGCTCATCAAAGGGCCAAGATCCTTTCTCCTACCATATATTATCCCTCTTCTCTCCTTCCTTATTTTTTTCACTCTTTTTACTTTTCTTCCTCTCCTTCAACCCAACATAGGCAAGTACATCTTGCCTAAATAAAGAAACCATGATTTTTGTGTCTTTGATTTTCCTTGCATATTTCTATATTATGTGCATTTATATCCTCCGCATCTTTAGTACTTGATATTTTCAGATTCGATGGATATGATAGTAGATATAAGTTTCAAAATTAGGATTTTATGAAAATTTATGGGGTTAATCTCTTAAAACTTGGATTTTTGGGATTGTAGGAATCAAATTTCGTACGATTTTGACCTTAGAAAATCCAAATTTTGAGTTGTTTCGAGGGAGTTATGGTCATTTGAAGTTTTAGGGTTTTTGATATTTTTCCTCGATTTTCTACTGCTATTTGGAGAAGACGAAGTCATATGCACGCTGGAGGCTATGCGGTAGAAATGCTATGCAGCCATGAGATCATGTCGCATACCCCTGACAACATGCACACTATGCACATAGACCTTCCATATGCATGGATGGTAAGTGCATGCTTGTCTCGCTATGTACTTGATCTTGGTATGCGTCTGAGAGTGCTATGTGCTTGAGGGTGCAATGCGCCTGAGGGTGCTATGTGCCTATATTGTCTGGCTTATGCGCCTATTGCCCATTTTACCTGTTTTTGATATTTTTTAACTATGTAACACCCTAGTCCCAAAATACGTAGGACTAAGGTACGTATACATGCCAACTACGTATCAAGCGGACTCTAGTCCAGCTCGAATACGTCTAAGTTGTCTTGGTTTTCCTAATATATCTATCAAATCAGCTAACATATATCTATCTCAATCCACAGAATATATGATACAAAGAATAAACAATGTGTGTCATGGTCTGCAGCCCAATAACATATGTGTTTGAGTAGACCCAAAGAATAATATAGGTCAGCAAAACTAGGCTAATTAGCGGAATATAAATAATTGATGAAATATGAAAGCATAATAAAAAACTTAAACTCTGATATAGCTAAACCACCATGTCGTTGAACTACTCCCGTATGAACGACTACCTGGAGAGATCATCAAGTCCTCAGGGGACATAGCAAGGTACATAAAAATATGCCAAATTAACAGTACAGAAGGAATATAAATACTGAAGGGTATTTACCATAGCCATCTAAGTGATATGCACGTGAGAACACTTTACGGATATCAGGCTTTAGTTACTGAGGCTCACAAGCACCTCAGCACTCACACCCAAGGCACCGTGTCGTGGTACCTTACACAAATGTGTCAAGATAACACCAAAGCTCGGGTACAGAGATAGTGGCAAATGAGTCAGGTAACAACCAAGTGCCGGCTATAGAGACCAGGCCAAACGTGTCAAGGTAGCAAGATATGAGGGTAATATTCTCCCTACCCCCATGATCTAGATCTATCCAGTCAAGTCATGTCAAGCCATGTAAATCTAAAGTATAAGAAATAAATCGTGTAGCCTATCACAAAGTGTATAGCCACGATTATCTCATGTAGACTCCGTATCATGATCGTGTCAGTGTCCTACGGTCTATCGTGTCAATGAAACACGAATAAAATACATCCCCATGCCTAGTGTTGATACCCGATATCTATATATAGACATCGACACCCGAATACCATTCGGACTCTAAGTACCAATTGATCATACGTCCACAACATCTAGAGATAAAAATAAAAGATGGGGTAGGGGAGGGGCAGGGTCGCAGGCGGCCTGAGGAGGCGCGAGCAGGGGGCGCAGGTGGCGCGAGGAGGCGAGGGCAGCGAGCGACACACTGGTGGGGATGGGGGTGGGGTGGGGCGGTGTAACTCCTCTTCCCAGATTTTTCTCAAAATTTTATTTTATTATTTGTTTTATTTATTGCGCTTAAAGATAATTTCTTAGAGACGTTGTGAATGATTTTATGATTTATTCTTTTCTCAAAAACTAGTTTAAATTTGAAGTACTATTTGTTTAATAAAAATGTTTTATTAAATCATATTATTGGAATTACGAGAATATGTTTTGATATTATTTCAGAATTTTATGATAAGTCGATTCCTAGAATGTTTTGAAGTCATAATTATTTGAATAATAAAAAGGTCTGGTTCATTTGCTTTTAAATAGAGATTTAGAAATATACTCTGCAATATTTGATGACGCCGAGTATTATTTTAAATTAATATGTTAATCAGTCAATTGGTTATATTTTAATTAAAATTAACTTGAAAAAGATATCGGATATGCTTTTAAGTGATTATTAGTTTAAAATACTTACGATGACTATTTATTTGAATTTAAGATTTGATTCATACTAATGTGTTTTTAGTTGATTTTATAGAAAATAATATTATTTTGAAAATATTATGATAATTGATGGATAAGGTTTAATTTATAGGATTTAAATTATTTGATTTGATTAGATTGTTTTATTTTAAATAATTTTGATTGATTTTAAAATAAAGGAAAGGGTTATCCAATAGGACTTATAGTCCTTATCTTCCTAGGAGATTCATCTCCTATATAAAGAGAGCTCCTCTACCTTATGTACCACAACTCATAATCCCTACCATTTAGCTACAAAGCATACCACAGCCATTGCCACCAAGCAATCATCATCAAGCATCCAACTGCTGCGTCGTGTATCGTGTCCGTGCCTACCAATTTTTATTCCATTATTTTATACATGTATATTTTCTCGTTCCCATGTCACACAACCCCGGACACAATCTCAATGCACCCTTCCCGTGTCTCCGTGTCACAGGACACACACAATCTTCCAAATCAAAACCAAAACCCTAATTCTATCTTCTGCTCGACCGCCCCGACCCTGACTCGTCCTTGTCTCGACCGGCTTCCTCGCCCATCTACCATAGCGTCTCCAGCGACCTCCTCCTTACAGTCGAGCCTCCAAATACGCCACCACCATCAACCTGTCAGAGCTAACCACCACTGCTCCATCTCCACACAACCCTGTCATCTTCGCCACCTCACTAGAACCCGAACCGTGATCACTCCGAACAACCACCCAAAAAAACCAACCACCACCACAATACTTACCTGTTCCGTCCCAGAGCTGGCTCTCACGAGCCACCGCCTCGGGTCACCTCCATCGTGCCGTCCCCTACGGTGAGTGGACTCCAGTACCGGCCGACGAGACCCTCCTCTGCGTCGACCGCCCGACTTTTGCTCGCCGACGTTCTCCTTAGCCAGATCTAAAACCCTCTCTACGCCACCGCAGCGTCGTGTCATCACCGCCGTGGACGCCATCTCCAGACCCCCGGTCAAAGTCGCGCCAGCCGCTGCACCCGTGGTTGACTTCGACCTTCCATGACCGCACCGCCAGCACGCTGCCGAGGAGAAGACCCCTGACTTTTTCTTTCTCTCGCGCTCGATCGCCGGCGGCCCCCGGCGCCAAGCGGCCGCGCTCGAGAACCCTCGCCCCTCCTCCGAGACCCCCTCGCGCATGGTGGGCTCCGCCATAGGGCACCGGGCACCGGGCACCGCGGTCGTCCTCAGATGCAGCGTCGCCCTCAGATGCAGCGCCACCTCCGGCCAGCTGCCTCGGCCGCCTCGCCGGACTCGGAGCCGTAGTGAACCGCCAGGTGAACTCCCGATCCGATCTCCCTCTCTCACTGACTTTACTCCTCTCTCCCTTTTCTCTAATACTCTCTCTCTCTCTCTCTCTCTCTCTCTATAATTTTAGAGGGAACAGCAGTGGATAATTATTGGGTTTCTACATATAAATTATGGGTTTGTTTGTTGGGCTTTTATGTTTTCTAGTAGAAAACGTTAGGCCTTGGACATGTATAAATCTTTTGGGTGCTAGAAGTTAAATAGGCTTAGTATGCATATTGGGCTTTAAAGTATTAGTATTAATGTAGAATTGTATTTTAAAAAAAAAGAAGAGTTTATATAAAGATATATTTAGAGTTATAAGTAGTTCTTTAAATGAGTTTTAAATATATTCTATATGTATTTTCAAATAAATTTTATATGTTGGAATATTTCAAAGGGCTTTGTATTTATATAGCAAACATTCCTTACATTATATATATATATATATATATATATATATATATATATATATATATATATATATATATATATAATAGCAAAATAGTTGAAAGAAATTACAAACTTGCCATTTTCCCGCCCAAACTCAGGCACAATAAAAAATTAATAAAAAAATAGAAAAGTCCACTTTTTGCACATTACAGAATTCAAATTATTCAAAATTCACACCAATCAGCATATTCCCGCCTAAACTCAGTTGTCAGTAATTAAACCATGCAATTTTTTCCAATTTCCAAATCCACTTTTTTACATAACCAAGACAACTCTTCAGTTTCCCAACATTATTTACATTAATATTCTGTCTTAATTTACTGTCTATAAATACAATGGAAAATTGGCAACCATTCTCACTATCCCTGATTCAGAAAAGTAAGAAAGAAATTATTCACCCATGGCTCCTTTCTTCTCTCTAATTCGTGAGATCAGTCCATCGAAAACCTTCTGGAATTTGAAAGTTCGGCTTATTCGTATGTATGAAGTACCCGGCTATGGAGGAAAAGGACAACCTTTCAGTCTGGAATGTGTATTTCACGATTCTGAGGTAACTTTACTAATCCATAAACCAGTTACATTCTGCAATTCTGATTATGTTAGCTAAACTCAGAATTATGTTAAGATAGAACTTAGAAATGCTTTTCTTACAACAGCATATATTATTACAATCAGGTATATATTATTACAACTCAGTATTGTACAATTTGTTAAGTCTTTTTTCAAGCAATAGGAAATGAAATTTTAAACCCCGAAGAGTAAGAATGGTTTTTTATCCTGATAAACAATTAGAATAAAAACCATATGGGTACAACGCAATATTACAAACTGTACAATAGCTGTCAGCAATATTAAAAAACAGAGGTTGATTAATTTTATTGAATGGCTCAGATTTAGATTAAAAACCATATGGCTGCAACTAATTTAGCCAAATAACTAATTTAGCCAAATAAAAACCATACGAGATGGTCAGTTCCCAATTGAAGGTATAAATCAGTTTATAGATTGTACAAAGATTTGATTTATATGATGTATAATAGTGGAATGTGTAGGACAGATCAAGACACAATATACATCAGTTTATACCAGATATAATAGTGGTAATGAAATCTGAAAACAATATACACTTTCAATATGTTTCATAATATAAACATTCAAGTCAGGGTTTCATAGAGTAAAGGAAATCTGATTATGTTTTGACACACTCTTTTACCATTCAAAGTTTACTGTTACCCATTGGACAGATCAAGACACAATATACAACAATTATTATCAGATTTAGTAGTGATTATGTTTTGGGAAAACTGAAACATCATTGTTTAATCAGTTATTATATTGACAGTTTGTTATACAAGTATAATTAGGAAAATAAAAACATGTGTTCAGTGGAACTGAAATAACAATTATATAATTTCTAAAGAACCCAATATCAAAATATTGTATCAGCTCATGCCATTTAAATCAAATTTAAACCATCTTAAATCCACATCATAACAAACTGTAAATGCAAACTAAATCTAACAGATGTTATACATCATATATGGATCTAAGTAGCAAATAAAAATATGAATTAAATCATTTAAAACTGTAACAAATCAGGGAAACAAAACTATGCTTATACACGCACCCCGTGTATTTTTTTTTAACATGTTCGTTGCTGAAACGGTGTTTTTAGCCCACTGATTTTGTAGACCATGTTTTTAGTAGCCCACGTTTTTACCAACCGATGGTATTGGGAAAGACCTCAGCATTGAATGTTAAAGAATCACTTCATTTTTTGTTCTCCTCTTTCCATTCGTACGTTTGTTCTCCTCTTTCCATTCGTACGTATGTATAATAATGTGAAAAACTGCTGTAGACTCAGATTTAGAATAACCATACAATGGCTGCAATCAATACCTCGCCATTGGATGTCAAATCATCATTGTCGATAAACCAATGGCTGCAATGAATGCCACGCCAATGGTTTTAGCGATAATCGAACGAAATGTGTTAAATGATAAAACACATTGTTTTGGATTCCGACAAAAAAACACAAATACCATAAAAAGTCAGCATCTTTTACAACATCAGATCACACGAACGCATTGCCAATGGCCAATGGCTGCAACGAATGCCACGCCAATGGTTTTGACAATAGCCGAATGTAGATAATTGTATGATGATACTAACTTACAGTAAACTCCTTAACCTTCATTTGTATCAACTGAAAATAAAGATGAAAATAAAATGAACAAATTTATTCACATAATATCTTGAATAATAAATAATAATACCAAAGATTTCATAATTAAAAATATTTGCAGTATTTCAATGATAATAAAATTAGCTGCATACTTGGATAAATTATAAGCATATATATTTTTGTACTAATTAAAGTTTTTTTCCTTTGCAGGGAGATCGAATTCATGCAAGTATTAAGAAAGACTTAATCGCCAACTTTCAACCTTTGCTGAATGAGAGAAAAGTCTATGTTGTTCGTTGTTTTGTTGTTACAAATAACAACATGAAATACAAAACAACCGCAAATAAATACAAGATATTATTCTTGGCAAAAACGAAAGTTGTTGAAATATTTGACGATAAGTTTCCTACCTTTGTTTTTAGTTTTCAAAAGTTTTCTGATCTTACAAGTGAAGAATCTTTGGATGATAACAAACTTATTGGTAAATACATTTTAACATTTTAGAAATTATTACAAAAATGAAATAATTTTATGTTATCAAATTTAATGTTATTTGTAAATACCATCAATTTCAGATATTATTGGACGAGTTGTTTCATTAGATCCGCCCCAACAAAGAGATTTGAAAGATGGACCAACACGACTTATGGATATTACTCTCGAGGACAATGAGTAATAATTTAATTTTTTTAGAGATTCTTTCTGTAATATTATCTATATAATTAACCAAAAAATTAAATTCATTTGTATTTGTAGGAAACATCGTCTGCCATGTACTTTGTGGGGTAATTTGGTGGATGATATGGTTTCTTACGTTAACAATGGTAGAAATGAACCTGTTGTAGTAATTTTACAAATGTTTCGTACGAAATTATATAGAGGTAATAAACTGTGGTATAATTTAATTTTTTTATAATATAATTTTTTTCATTCTTCATTTCCAAATTTGTAAAATTGTTTAATACAAGTTTAAATTGCATTGTTTTCCGAATAGGACAAGTTACAACATCCAACACCTTCTATGTTTCAAGGTTGATTTTTGATGTTGACAATCCAGATATTGAAAATTTTAAAGCAAGGTAACTAAATCATTGTGATAGTAAAATTTATTTCTTGCTTTATTATAGTTTACATTAGTACTCAGAATTAAATTAATGAATATTTGTCCACTTCATGAAGGATTGTTGAGGAAAGTAGTGAATCAATCACTATAAGTACAGTTTCACTTACTTCTACAAATTTGGTTGAAAATGAATTATCAAGTGGCCATGCTGTAGTTAGGACCATTGATAAATTGAAAGATAACCATGAGGTATATATTTCTTTCATTTTCAATTGTTTTAATTCTCTTTTACCTTTATTATAATATTAATCTATATTTTTTATTATTGATTATCAGATTGGAAGCTTTTGGGTTTATGCTGAAATTGTTGAAGTTGTATTAAAGAATGCTTGGTGGTATTTATCGTGTAACAAATGTCCAAAAAAACTAGATAAATGCGGCGATTTATTTTACTGTGACAGGTGTGACAAATTTGAACAAGATGTTAACATCAGGTAATAACATACAATCTTTTTAAAGCCAATTACTATACTACTTGAGAACTAAATTCAACTACTATTCTACTAGAAACCTAAATACAATTTTATGTGACAGATACAAAATTAATGTTCGTGTCATTGACACTACCGGAGAAATTGATTTACTATTATGGGACAAGGAATGCGTTCAGCTTATTGGAAAAAAAGCTTTGGACTTGAAAAAGAAGATGACAGAGGTACGTTTGAAAATAAGCTCTAAACATATTTGAGAATTTATTGACTATACCTAAATTTGTCTTTTTCAAATTTGTAGGAATCAGAAAATGATAACAAAGTTCCAGAGGAAATACAAAATTTAGTTGGCTTGAGAATTTTCTTCAAAATTCAAGTACGATCTGAACAAGTACGTAATTATACTGGATCATTTACGGTATTAAAGTTGACTACCGATGAAGGACTAATTTCACTATATTCTGAACAATTTAAAGATAGTCAGGTATGTGTTAACATTTTGTTTGTTTGAATTTACTTTAATTTATATTTAAAATATTCTGTTTAACATTATTTGGTTACAGGAATCTGATATCTTTTCAAATTTGTTGAAGGAGGATAATGATTTCGAAATGGTAAACAAGTTTTCCTTTAATTAGTCTTTTTTTTTTCATTTACAAAAGAAATAATTATAAATTTTGAACTATTTTGAATAGATTGGATCGTGTGGAGAGATGATTTCAACACCAAATGTTAAATATTCACAAGAAAATGAGTCTATGGAAACTCCTGAAGATTCCCGCTTGAAGATGTCGTTGGTTGATGCATACTCAACAACAGCAGGATCAAAGAAGATGAAGATTGAAATAAAGAAAGAGAAGGAATGAAGATTACCTTAGTTTGATCATTATTGCTTTTAATATCATTCAGCTTAAAAGAAACTCTATGTAATGAGGAATTGATGTTTTTGAATATTTTGTGTGAGCTTGAACTTATGTTATTCAACTTTTGTTATCCTCATTGGTGCGGAACATTTTGTGCCAGTTATTAAAAGACCATTTTGTGTTGCTTCAACTTTTATTCTCAATGTTATTTTCATTTGTGTTAAAAATTGTCATGAAGATGTAGTTGAATAGAGATTATATAATCCTTTTTTGCTTCTATTAGATAATCTAATTTAAGAATAATAGATAATGACTGTTTATGTTCTTAAACAGTTGATTAATCATACAAATAAGATGATGGTTTAATGCAGCAAACAAATGACAGTAATATAAACGAAGTTTAATCCCAGTTTTGGGGATATAAAAAATAAGTTTATATTAGATTGATTATCCTACGAATCTTGAAACAGTGGAATGTAAATGACATTTTATGCTTCTATTAGATAATCTAATTTAAGAATAATAAATTATTACATTTTATGTTCTTAAACAGTTGATTAATCATACAAATAAGATGATGGTTTAAAGCAGCAAACAAATGACAGTAATATAAACGAAGTTGTAATCCCAGTTTTGGGGATATAAAAAATAATTTTATATTAGATTGAGTATCTTACGAATCTTCAAACAGTGGAATGTAAATGAAATCAATGATTCACATTATCTAATGCACAACCGATTTATTTCAGTTTATTAGGGAGAATACAAACTCAGGTTTTAAGAAAATCTGACCATTGCAATGTGTATAGAAAACAGGGAAACATTACTACAAATAAGGAATGACATTGGTACATCATAAAATGTTGATTATACATACAATTAAGATGGTATGTTAAAGCAGCAAACTACATGCAAACATATAAATTATTTTTCTTGAAAAGCATTTCTAAGACAAAAGGGCAGTGCATACAACATATACATTATCACCTTTCGATTTAAAACAATTTAAATATTACAATTGTATGAAAAAAGGGCAGTGCATAAATTATTTTTCTACATATCAGACATTGTACTAAATAATACAATTTAAATATTGTTTTAAACACAACTAAATAATACAATTTAAAACATATTGATTATGGCATCATTACAGATCAGACAACTAAATAATACAGATCAGACATTGTACTAAATTATACAATTTAAATATTGTTCTGAACATTACTAAATAATTCAATTTAAAACATATTGATTATTGTAACATTACAGATCAGACAACTAAATAATACAGATCAGACATTGTACTAAATAATACAAATTAAATATTGTTCTAAACACAACTAAATAATACAATTTAAAACATATTGATTATTGTAACATTACAGATCAGACAACTGAGTTTTATAATGTTTATACTTATTTATTGTTCTAAATACAACTGTTTTTTGAAGTCTTGAAAAATAGTTGTTCACACATCATTTGAACAATAAAAAAAAATGCTTTATGTTTAAAACATGAATGTATACATTGGAAAAACCAAATATCAGAATATTTATGTTTAAAAGATTGCTTTTGTCTTCCCAATACACACTAATGATGAATTGACAGCCTACATATATTGGTACTATTATACGAAAAACGATGCATAGACAAATTCATACACCTCTAACTTGGGTGGAGTGCAGCAAAAACTGTTGGCATTCCTGTTTTCCCTCCTCCCAATACAAAATTAATCATTAATTGTATGTCTATATATTGGACTTACACATTCAAGAATGGTGTTTCAATTTTTTTCACTTCCAAATCACAACATAAATATAACAAGGAAGGAACTCTTACAAAGGAAGAAATTGAGAATGAAGAAGCTGACAAGGAGTACAACAATTAACAAGCGTCCGAAACTTACAAACGATATAGGAGGTAATAGTTCCATCTAATTTCTGTTGTTATGCTTCAATTGTTATTTTATACACAATTACTTCTAATATTGCAGAAAAATTTTATCAATAATATACATTTTCAACATCAGATAACTTTTCTAACTTATTTAGCTGAAAATTAACATTTAACAGACATAAATAACGTGTTGGGCCTAAAAATAGTGTACTTCAAATTTATAATGATATTAGTTATAAAAATACTGTACCAACATAAATAACGTGTTGTATTTAGAACACTGTACCAACATTATTCTAAAAATAATCAGCACAATACAATATATAAATTTATTTGACTGATATTAAGTACAAGATTTGATTTATACCTTCAATTGGGAACTGACCATCTCGAAGTAGTCCATTTACTCATAGAAGGCAAAAAATACCTGTAAATATTAATCAATAATAAATTTAATGTATATATCTTTATAACAGAATCAGTTTCCTGCCACAATAACGGAAAGAACCGAAAAAGGAAACATTAAAAAATTAAAAAGAAAATTTAAAAAAAAAACGGAAAGGAAAAACAGGAATATAAAACAAATATAACTCATATTGGTTAAACCATGGGCTACTAAAATCAAAGAAAAAAAAATTTGTGGAAGATGAAACATACGAATGGAAATAGGAGAAGAAAAAAAATGAAGTGATTCTTTTACCATTCAATGCTGAGGTCTCCCTAATACCATCGGTTGGTTAAACCATGGGCTACTAAAACCATGGTCTTAAAAATATGTGGGCTGAAACCACGGTTATAGAATTTTTTGTGTCTCCCCAAAATCACAGTCCAAAACCACAGTCCAAAACCACCGTTTCAGCAATTTTTTTGGTCTCCCCAAAACCACCATTTATGGAAGAAAAAAACTATTAATATATATATATATATATATATATATATATATATATATATATATATATATATATATATATATATATATATATTATAATAATGAATACTTTAATTTATCTTTCTGGGTCATGAATTTATAAGAAAAAACATTTAATATAAATTGTTGCATTTAAACTGTAAAAATAAAATTAAATTCTTTAATGAAAAAAATCTGTCAACATACGGTTTTAGAACACTACAAATATTTTTTTTTGTTCCATAAATCCGTTCGAAACAGCAAAAAGAAAAAAAAAATATTCGAAATCCACAAAACTTTCAATATATCCAAGATCTATTAAAATCCAAGATCTATAACATCCACAACTTATGGGTTAAAGAGGGAACAATGAAAACTGGACGAAAACCTAATAAATTGGCAAAATAAAAAATTCCAGAACAAAAATTCTCATGCCGGACGAAAAATAAACATTTAAATTCATTTCCATGCTTATAATAAAAAAAAACACAAATAGAAATAATGACCCAACATATGCAGCATACGGATGGAAGGAGGAAGATTAAAGCAAAACAAAAAATTAAGAGATTAAAAGAAGAGAAGCCGGACGAAAAATAGATTCTAAGAGAAAAAAAGAATTTAAACCCAAGAAAAGCAAATATATACACAAATGCACCGGAAGATGAAACGGAAGAATGGAGAGAGGAAAAGAAGAAAAATGAAGTGATTCTTTTACCATTCAATGCTGAGGTCTTGGGAATACCGTCGGTTGGTAAAACCAAACCAAAAATAAAACCATGGTCTAATAAACTGTGGGCTAATACCACGGTTTCATCAAATTTTTTGGTTTCCCGAAAAAACAGTCCAAACCAAAAATAAAACCATGGTCTAAAAAAACTGTGGGCTAAACCACGGTTTCATCAAATTTTTTTGGTTTCCCGAAACCACAGTCCAAAGCACCGTTTCCACAATTTTTTTTTGTCTCCCCAAAACCACCATTTATGGAAGAAAAAAAAAATTAATATAAAAAATTATATATATATATATATATATATATATATATATATATATATATATATATATATATATATATAGATCTTAAATTCTGATTACTTTAATTTAATATATATGGGTGATGAATTTATAAAAAAAACATTTAATATAAATTGTTGGATTTAAACTGTAAAAATAAATTTAAATTCTTTAATGAAAAAATCTGTCAACATACGGTTTAAAAACACTACAAATATTTTTTCTTATTCCATAAATCCGTTCGAAACCGCAAAAAGAAAAAAAAATTCGAAATCCACAAAACTTTCAATATATCCAAGATCTATAACATTCAAGATCTATAACATCCACAACTTATTGTTTAAAGAGGGAACAATGAAAACTGGACGAAAACCTAATAAATTGGCAAAATAAATAATTACAGAACAAAAAAATCTCAAGACGGACGAAAAATAAACATTTAAATTACATATCCATGCTTATAATCAAAAAAAAAAAAAATAGAAACCATCACCCGTGCGATGCAGCATACGGATGGAAGGAGGAAGATTAAAGCCAAAAAAATAATTAATAGATTAAAAGAAGAGAAGCCGGACGAAAAATAGATTTTAAGAGAAAAAAAAAAAGAAATTAAACCCATGAAAACCAAATGTATACACAAGTGCACGGGAAGATGAAACAGAAGAAAGGAGAGAGGAAAAGAACAAAAATGAAGTGTTTCTTTTACCATTCAATGCTGAGGTTTTGGGAATACCGTCGGTTGGTAAAACCGTGGGCTATTAAAACCATGGTCTAGAAAAACTGTGGGCTAAAACCACGGTTTCAGCATTTTTTTTTTTGTAGTGTGAAACCACAGTCCAAAGCACCGTTTCAACAATTATTTTTGTGCCCCTAAAACCACAATTTATGGAATATTAAAAATATTAATATAAAAACTTATATATATATATATATATATATATATATATATATATATATATATATATATATATATATATATATATATATATATATAAACATACACAATTTTAAAATTTACGTTTAAATTTTGTTAAAATTTTGTTAAAATTTTGTTAAATTTACGTTTAAATTTTGTTAAAAATTTATAACATACATAATTTACGTTTAAATTTTGTTGAAATTTTACTTAACTATTCTTTATTTTTTGTTAAAAATATAGATGTGGACTTAGGTAAATTTACGCCTCCATCAAGCCAGAAAAAATTTCAATCGGACGTAATTTGTGGGAACGATTCGAACATGACCAATTGTCCATCATCTAGATCTCCTTTCGGTAACATCACGAATGGTAAGTTATGATTTTTTTTTTAATCTAAATCATTTAATGGTTAATGATTTTTACATATCTATCTAACAATCTATATGTACATACATATATATGTTGATTTTGTATGCAGTATGTGGGTCAAGTGAGCCTGCGGATTTAATTGTTTCTCAGAAGAAAAGATCATTTGACTACTCGATGAAGAGATTTACAAAACTACACTCTGATCCATCGAAAGGAGTGTTTTTACAAACTAATGATGATGGTCATTCGAGTGAGTTTTTTTTCCCAAATTTACTATTTTTATAAATAAAAATGTTATATATTATTATTGTATTGTTATTACTTTTCTAATTCTTTCCTTAAATTTTTGCAGAAGATTTAAATCCGTATGGCAAACAGTTGTATTCTAGCAGCGTATTGTTTAATAATGTGCGTCATACTTCTACAAATCCTTTTAGCGAAATAACGAATGGTATGGTTGTTATTTATTATTAAATTATACATACATACTTATAAATTTTATTTTTGCAAAGTTTTGAATTTCATTTAATATTATGCAGTGTGTGGATCAAGTGAAGCAGTTGATTTATCTACTTCAATGAACCAAAGTTCACTATATTGCAAGAAATATACAACCTCAAATTTGCAGCAAAATAGTGATTTAACAACAATTGATTTAACTACAGATGAGGAGTCTTCAAGTATGTTGTAAGCCTAATTGTTTTCTAAAATTCAAGTATTTAAATTAGTTTCAGTTTTTGTATGATAGATCGGAGTAGTAATAATTCTTTTTTCTGTTGCAGTTGTTGTTAAATTGACGAATGGAGATTGTAAATTTGATCATGGACATGCAAATCCTAAAATTGGTATTAGTTTATAAAAGATTGTGTGTTTATGTGTGTATTTATTAGTTTAGTTTATGGATTTTGTAATTTATTTATATTTTATTGGCATTTTTTATTAACAGATTATTGGGATATTGGCGATCCAATTTATAAATGTAACTTTTGTGGTGCACACTTTTGGTATGACGAGAGAGTGCAGTCATCCTACAAATGCAAAAAACCGACGTACTCTTTATGTTGTATGCAAGGAAAGATTCAAATTTCACCAATGAAGAGCCCGCCTAAAGTTTTAAATGATCTATTATATGGTGTGAGTGATAAGAGCAAACATTTTCTAGAAAATATAAGATCATATAACAGCATGTTCTCATTCACTTCAATGGGAGGCAAGGTTGATCCGGAACCAAATCAAGGAAATTCTCCACCAATTTTTAGAATGCATGGGCAAAACTACCATCTATTAGGAAGTTTATTACCCGTTGAAGGTTCAAGTCCAAAATTTGCACAGCTATATATTTATGATACAGAAAATGAAATTCAAAACAGAATGAAAGCTGTTAGGTATTTATCGAATATTTTTCCCAGATATATATAATTGTATATTGATCATTGATTATTAATATATTCAGTTATCTTATATTTTTTTACATTATTTTCAGGAAGAACGGTAATATTAATAATTTGCATGCAGAAATTGTACGTGAGTTGAAGGATATGTTGGATCAAAATAATGTATTAGTTAAGTCTTTTAGAATGGCTCGCGAAAAAATATGTGAAGGAGGTAATTCAAACGTCCGATTGAAATTGATAGGAAGGAGACATGGAGACGGACGACAGTATAATTTACCTACAGTTTCTGAAGTTGCTGCTTTGATAGTTGGAGATCTTGATGAATGCTTAGGTGATAGAGATATTATGGTTGAAACACAAGCTGGGAACCTACAACGAATAAATGAGTTACATGCTTCTTATTTAGCATTACAATATCCCTTGATCTTTCCCTACGGTGAAGATGGTTATAGAGAAGACATTCAATTATCTGAATCAACAAATAGAAGTAATGGTGGAAGAAGGAGAGTAAGTACTAGAGAATGGTTTGCTTATAGACTGCATGAAAGGGATAATGAGCCTTCTATCATATTTGCTACTAAAAGACTTATGCAACAATTTTTGGTTGATGCTTATACAATGGTTGAATCTGCGAGATTAAAATTTATTCGAACGCATCAAAAACAATTACGGTGTGAGATGTATAAAGGTCTTACAGATGCATTATTACGAGGTGAAACAGATCCGACTACTCAAGGAAAAAGAGTCATTCTACCATCTTCTTTTACAGGAGGTGCCCGGTACATGATTCAAAATTACCAAGATGCAATGGCAATATACAGATGGGTTGGTTACCCGGATTTGTTTATAACATTTACATGCAACCCCAAATGGCCTGAAATACTTCGATATGTTGAAAAAAAAGGTCTTCATCCTGAAGATCGACCAGATATATTATGTAGGGTTTTCAAGGTGAAATTGGATGGGCTGATCAAAGATCTGAAACATAATAAAATATTTTGAACAGTTAGAGCTGGTAATGATTTTGCTATATTTTTTGTACTTAATCATGTGTTTTATTAATAGATTTAATATTAATTGTTTTCTATTGTTTTTCAGTTATATATACGGTTGAATTTCAAAAACGTGGGTTGCCGCATGCTCATATTTTATTGTTCCTAGCGAAAGAAGATAAGTTTCCATCGGGTAAATATATAGATCATATAATCTCAGCAGAAATTCCTGATAAAAAATTAGATCCTACCTATTACAATGCAGTGCGAGATTTTATGATACATGGACCTTGTGGTGTTGCAAGAAAGAATTCACCATGTATGTCAGATGGTCGTTGCTCAAAGCATTTTCCGAAAAAATTTGTTGAAAATACTTTGGTTGATGAAGACGGATATCCAGTATATAGACGCAGAGATGATGGAAGAACGGTTTTAAAGAATGGCGTTGAACTAGATAATCGATTTGTAGTGCCTCATAATCGTTATCTATTGTTGAAGTATGGTGGTCATATGAATGTTGAATGGTGCAATCAGTCTCGATCTATAAAATATTTGTTCAAGTATGTGAATAAAGGGCATGATCGTGTAACTGCATCCTTTTATAGAACTACGGACGATGAGGAAACCAAAAAACCAATAGATGAAATTAACATGTATTACGATTGTAGATACATTTCTGCTTGTGAGGCAGCATGGAGATTGTTTGGTTTTGAGATCCAATATAAGAATCCTCCTGTTGAGCGACTTAGCTTTCACTTACCCGACGAGCAGCCTATTATTTTCTCAGACGCAGATGCTATTGATACCATTATTGATCGTGCCAGTGTGAATGAAAGCATGTTCTTAGCTTGGTTTGAAGCGAATAAGCGATATCCAGAGGCAAAAAATCTCACATATGCAGAATTTTCACAAAAATTTGTTTGGAAACAGAAGACTAGAGAGTGGACTCCGAGAAAAAAATGTTTCTCATTAGGTCAAATTTTTTATGTTCCACCTGGTTGCGGTAAGATGTACCATTTAAGATGTCTTCTCAATATCGTCCGTGGACCTAAATGCTATGATGATATTAAGAAAGTCAATGGTATTCATTACGAGTCATATCGTGAAGCTTGCTATGTTTTAGGTTTATTGGAGGATGATGATGAGTATATCGATGGTATTATTGAGGCAAGTTATTGGACATCTGCATATTCTTTGAGAAATTTATTTGTGACATTGTTGTCATCTGGCTCTATAAGTCGGCCTGAATTACTTTGGAACAAGTGTTGGACATACTTATCAGATGATGTTTTATATAATCAACGAATTGCTTTGCACGACCAAGGTAAACTGTTTTATTTCCTATTTTTAAGTTTAATTTGTGTTTTGCATATTATTTGATCATTAATTTCAACATATTCTCTCTCTTTAATTCTAGATTTGCTTATGAGTGAGGATGACATTAAGAATTACGCTTTGGTTGAGATTGAAAAGTTACTGAGAAATTGTGGTAGAAGTTTACGAGAATTTCCATCAATGCCATTTCCAAACATGGACTCCTTATCAAATACTACAAATAGATTGGTGCATGATGAATTAAATTATGATAGAGCGGCTCTAGCAGAAGAACACGTGCACCTACTTGCTCGCTTGAATGATGAACAACAACATGTTTACGACACAATAATGGATGCTGTTAATTCTACAAATGGTGGTGTTTTCTTTTTATATGGATATGGCGGTACTGGAAAAACGTTCATTTGGAAAACATTATCTGCATGCTTGAGATCTAAGGGAGAAATAGTTCTAAATGTGGCTTCAAGTGGGATAGCATCACTTCTGTTGCCTGGTGGAAGAACAGCTCATTCAAGATTTGCTATTCCAATAAATGTAAATGAGGATTCAACATGCAATATCAAACAAGGAAGTCAACTTGCAGACCTAATTGTTAGGTGCAAACTTATAATTTGGGATGAAGCGCCAATGATGCATCGATATTGCTTTGAAGCGTTGGATAGATCGCTTAGAGATATAATGCAATTTAGCAATCCACTAAGTTCTAAGACACCATTTGGAGGAAAAACAATTGTCTTCGGAGGAGATTTTCGACAAATATTGCCTGTAATTCCGAAAGGTAGTAGACAAGATATAGTTCATGCAACTATAAATTCTTCTTATATTTGGCAAAACTGCAAAGTTTTGAGGTTGACAAAAAACATGAGACTTCAAGGTTGTAGCATAACATCTGAAAGTGAAGAGCTCAAACGGTTTTCTGAATGGATTGCAAGTATAGGAGATGGAACACTTGGAGGGCATAATGATGGTTGTGCAAGTATCGATATTCCAAGTGATATTTTACTTAGTAATGCAAATGATCCACTGCAAACAATTGTTGAGAGCACATATCCTTCATTTGCGAATTTCGTCATCGATCCAGATTTCTTGAAGGATAGAGCTATATTAGCGCCAACTCTTGATGTTGTCGAGTCTGTAAATGAGTACATGATCTCACTGAATTATGGTAATGCAAGCACATATTTAAGTTCTGATAGTCCATCCAAGTCAGATGCCAATGTTGACTTATTATCAGATGTTCACACTCCAGAGTTCTTGAATAGTATTAAATGTTCAGGTGTACCGAATCACGAATTAAAATTGAAAGTTGGTACCCCAGTAATGTTACTAAGAAATATAGATCATTCAGCTGGCCTATGTAATGGTACTAGATTGCTGATTACAAAATTAGGCAATCGTGTTCTTGAAGCAAAGATTCTTTGTGGAGACAATGCTGGTAATAAAGTTTTGATTCCAAGAATGTCACTGACACCTTCTGATCCAAGGTTGCCTTTCAAGTTTCAAAGAAGACAATATCCATTGATTGTTTCTTATGCAATGACAATAAACAAAAGTCAAGGTCAATCACTTTCTCATGTTGGACTTTTCTTGAAGAATCCCGTTTTTAGTCACAGACAGTTATATGTTGCGGTTTCAAGGGTAACAAGTAAGAAAGGATTGAAGATTTTAATATGCAGCCAAGATGGAGATCAATGTAATTCAACAACAAATGTTGTGTATAAGGAAGTATTTTAAAATTTGTAGAAGTAAGTGAAATGTTATCTTTTATGTCATCAAAATAGACTTTATCGTTTTATTTTATTTACATTGAGGTATATATTATTATAATTCCTTCAACAACATATTAATATATGTTGGTCCAAGATATTTTGTGAATTACATAGATAGTACTAATGATAATTACGTTGCTAAAATTTAATTATTAAATAATCATATTAATGTAATGTTATCTTACATGTATTTCAAAATTGAGTTTATTCTAACTTTTGTTTTAATTTCAAATGTTAAAAAATGACAAGAACATTCACTTATTTATTTTGCGCTTTAAAATAATTTTAAATATACAAACCGTGCATCGCACGGGTGATATACTAGTTTTAATATAAAATATATATATATATATATATATATATATATATATATATATATATATATATATATATATATTGAATATTTAGATTTATAAGCATATATGGAGTTAGATTTTAGTAATGATTTATATGGGCATATATTTATTAGATTTAAGTCTAACTAGGCCTTTGAGTATAAGTATGGGTGTATATTATATGGGTCTATTTAGGATATAGATTTTGGTCCATTTATACATATGTTTTCTATATAATTATTAATAAGGAAAATAATCTTCGTGGACTTTTATATTATTTTCATATGTTTATAATAATTCCAAATATATATATTCTGAATTATAGTTTTAACCTAAGTTGTATTTCGACAAAAATCTGCTTTCCTCTAAAACGATTTCTAGATTTCCAAATATTTTTCTACGATATTTTATTAACAAAAATATACTTTTGTATTATATTTTTCTAAAATAGGTTTATGTATGAAATTCCTTTCGATTATAAATCTTTGATCATGACTAATAGTATTCACATCCTTCTTGCGAATCTGAATTTCTGCATATCAGCCTTAGCCAATTGGACTAATCTGGACACAACGGGACTATCGGTTTCACCAGCAAAGGACCCCAGGCGAGTACAGTTTATTGTCTGTTTTCGATATTGAATTTCACTATATTTCATTGATCGGTCATTGGTTATGTGATTTTATACTCTATTATAAACTGTTGAGTCGGGATATAATAAGTACCAAGGATGTGTGATCCGACCATAGACATTGTTTATTTTCATGCAGTAGACCTCGTAGACATTGTTTATTTTCTGCAAGTAGACCTCGTAGACATTGTTTATTTCATGCAAGTAGACCTCGTAGACCTCGTGGTGTAGTGTCCCAGACTGATCACATATCAAAGGTACTTCTAATAGTTTGGAAGGTATTTTGCTTATTTATTGTCATTGAGTTTTCAGTCTTTTCTCACATTTTTCCTATTTATTTTCAAAACATGTAATTGATGTCTAACCTCTGTTTTATAGTCATTTTCATATATTGGAACTGCATTCAGTGAATTGTACTCGTTTCATTCCTGACTGGAAACCAATATTTTTCAGGTTATCTGTGGCATCACTTAGCATTGGGAGTTGCGGGTGTTCTTGTAGACAAAAGCCTAGAGACTAGCTAGATATATGAGTTGCAGTCATTCCAATATTTGTACGAGTTTATATTTTTCTATAAAATATAAAACTTGGGAATATTGTAGATTTAAATTAATTTTGTGAGTGAGCATTATTTTATTTATTTGATCATCATGGCCGTGACAGCATTTTACCGCCGACTCTGCGGCGTAGGCTGGCTTGGACACGTCTCGTATCCCAAAAAAAATGGGTGTGGGACGTGACAGGCGGCGAGTGGCACACTGGTGGTAGCGACAGGTGAAGGACAGGGGTGGGAAAGGAACATTAGCACAAACAGTAAAACCCATTGTTGGCCCATTCCATGGTCACACCCGATTTTAATAATCGATATGAACTTAAGTCAATACACAAAATATACGAACTGCTGCTAAACATTTCAGGTCTTGTGAAATCAATATCAACAAGCGTACTACTGCATCATCAAGCACGTAAATCATCAGTCTGAAGCTTACTTTTATTGGAATCTAGTCCGAGTTATTTTACAATTTATTATGTATTTTATCTTTATTAAGTCTAGGATATAAATTGTAAGATCGACTGGGTAATACTGGCTTAGGTTAATCTTAGTCCACTTTTCTATACAGCCTACCTATTCTTATTTCATCTACCAAAAAGTTCTATTCTATTATGCAACAATATTTTACTTATGTTTAACATTTTTCCTAGACAGAACTCAAACCGAGTTCGGCCCGAGTTCGGTCCGAACTCTGCCCGAGTTCGGTCAGTTTAAATTTAAATATTTGTTGCCTCCAAATCTGCATGCAACGTTCATATGCAAAATCTTTGCATCAGAACTCTGCCAGAGTTCGGTCCCAGAAAATACCTATAAATAGAAAAGAATTTTTCATTCCAAATCACTCAATCATTTTCATATTCTCTTCTCTATTCAATAAGTGTTTTCATCCGATCAAAAGTTTTTATATCACACCTACACTCCTCTTAGCCAAAAGCCAGTAATATCTATTTCGATCTAGAGTCTTTTGGTTCTGCAAGAGTTGTAAAGAGGTTGTTCAAAGTACAGAAACTATCTCTGTTGTGGAGCCGGTCGTGCGCTCGTCACCAAGCACGGTGTTTTGAAGTTGGTCGCACACTTGTCACCAAGCACGGTATTGTAAGGGACTGCAAGCTCTCAATTAGCTTGTGTCTTAGTGGATTAATATCGAGCAAGAGTACTCGAGACTGGATTAGTCCTCTCAGAGGGATACCAGTATACATCGCTGTGTCACTGAGTTTGATTTCTCTATCTCTTGCTATATTTATTTACTGCCATAGTTATCTGTTTATATTTTTAAAATTGGTGATTATTTTCTGCTGCACTCGCACTCACTCTATTCACCCCCCCCTCTAGAGGTGCTCAACGGTCCTACAATTAGTATCAGAGCAGGTTATATTCTAATATAACAAACCTTAGAGAGTATATATGGCAGCCGTGAAATCAATATTCAATGGTGAAGGACAATCCACAAATAGACCCCCACTATTTGATGGTACTAATTATACCTACTGGAAAATACGGATGACTTTCTTCTTAAAGTCTCTTGACTTTGATCTTTTGTCTATAGTTGTTGATGGTTATAAGAAACCGGCACCTACAGTAGTTGATGGCCTGCTTGTAGACAAGCCTCATGACAAATATACAGAGGCTGAAAAAACAAAGGCTAGTCTAGATGCTCGTGCCATCAATGTACTGTTCTGTGCAATTGACAAAACAGAATTCAACAGAGTTTCAACCTGTAAAATGTCTCACAAGATTTGAAAACTTCTCGAGGTAACTCATGAAGGTACTTTCTAAGTGAAGGAATCCAAAATCAGTAGACTAACACAGGAGTATGATCTTTTAAGATGAAATCTGGTGAATCAATTACACAGATGTTCACACGTTTTCTTGATATTTCTAATCCTTTGCAATCACTTGGTAAGGATTACAGTAATCATGAGAAGATCAGAAAAGTGCTATGGGCTCTAACCAAGAACTGAAACCCAAAGGTAACAGCAATCATTGAAGGAAACGATCTCACCACCATGTCTCTGGAAATACTGATGGGCAAGCTCATGACCCATGAGCTTGATCTGCAAGAGTTTGAAGATGAAACCCCAAAAGAAAAGTCTATCGCCTTCAAAGCTCAAGCCAGAAAATCTACATGCAATGATTCTGAGGAAGAATCATCAAGTGGTGATAAACAAGCCCTAGTAGTGAAGAACTTCAGAAAATTCCTAAAGTTTGAGAAATCAAACAGAGGGAAGAGAGATATCCAAGAAAGAAATGAAGATGAAACAATATGCTTTGGATGCAAAAAATCAGGGCATATGAAGAAGGACTGTCCAACTTCGAAGAAAAGCAGTCCATACGATAGATCAAGATCAAGCAAAAAAACAACAACCAGTAGAAAGTATGCTAACACAAGTATCTGGCATGAAAGTGATGCCAGTGATTGTCACGACCCGCATCCGCTTTTCGGATACGAAGCGTGTCCAAGTCCAGCCTACACGCACTCGTTCTATGACACGACTCAAGCAAGGTACTGGTGAGCACAACTCCAAATGTGAACTACAAGACCAAACGTGAACACGGCTATATATATATCAATGAAACAACTCAACAATATAAAATATGAAGAACACATGGCCATAAGAAATCAAAAAGACTGGATAATAAAATGTAACGCATGTAAATAAAACTATAGAGGAAGGCAAGGTATACTTGCCTGTGGTCTCGAGCTGCTGGTACGGGTCAGAATCCATATCGAGATCCATGTAACCTGTTTATGAATTGATAGGATCAATACACAATTTTGAGATCTCTAAAAATAAGCCTATCTATTGGTTTATTTAGGCTTCTAGGTTTATTTCCTATTCCATTTGAACATAACAAACAGAGCAGCACCCAAAATTGATACGCGCTCTCCACTACCATTATTTGCAATTTGATTGATTGAATACTGGAACCTTCAATTAACCTTACTAGTAAAGTTGTCTACATAAAAGTTATACACTTAAGATGAAACATTTCACTGCACTCTTGTTAAAGACGGTATTTTGAAACTAAGTATTCTGATTCGAAGTAATCGGTCACAAGGTATCAGATACAAGGTGACCCGATACCAAGTAGTCGATCTCGACCCCCCTTCTTCTACACAGGTGTCTTATTGGCACCCTCAATTCCTATACATAAGATATTCTTTGTGGGGGTGGGCATATGGAACAGACACCCTACCTATTCTCTGATACTTCAGTCCTCATCTTGTCTCTAGAGATACTTACCTATACATGTTTTCTATGTATCCTAATTTACTGCCATCCCTATCCTAGATTGTTATCCACCAAGTGATGACTAACGTGTTACCGATACTATTTATGCAGTTGCACCTAGGACACACGAGCAGATTTGTGTGGCCACATACGAAACTATATTCGTAGGGTAAGGTCTGCACGGATTATGGTCTATTCCTAGTCGGATACAATACTCTTAACCCATGGCTACCCCATATTAGAGTTTTCTTAGGAATTAAATCAACCACCTATCGAACCATATCTTAATCTCTTGTTAACACAGGGATTTACAGAGTTTTAATGCAGAAAAGTTACCTATTGCGTTGGGTACCAGGCTCGGCTCTTCCTCGACTTCCTTGCGCTGGGGAAAGGGAATAGGAATAATAGGGTTCACAAGGGAGATGGTTGACTGATTCCTTGATTATATATATATATATATATATATATATATATATATATATATATATATATATATATATATATATATATATAGGGTTTATAGGAAGTAGATATAGAGAATCTGATTAAAATCAGATTGGGTTGAATCCCCCTTGATTCATAGTGTGGGTCGGAGTAATCTTCTTGATTGTGTCGATCAATATTTCTAAGGAGTCGGCCAGTAAGAGCAGAGGTTTGAATTTGAAAGATATGCACTATGGTACTTGGTAAACTTTGTTTTACAAAAAGGCTTTTGGCAGGTTTTTAGCTATATAAATGGGCTATTGTTCTAGGTGGATATTTCCATACAAATTCTATCGAGCATATAAAAACTATAAAGAAATATAATCACAATAATAATACTAACTGGTTCAAGCGTTTACAAATCTACCCCCTCCCCCCCCAAATAATTTCGTCCTCGAAATTTAATAAAGCCAAGATCTACTAGAATGAATAGTCTAGAATAAACTGCTATAAAAGTAATTCAATTCCTCTCAAATCAAAGTTTTATGTAGGCCTATCTATACTACTCCCAATATCTACTGGAAATTTCCGTTAGTTGCTCCTTGTGCTGTTGTCGCATCCTCCGTGATCGTGGCATAAACTTGTCCTCCCTGTGCGGCTGGAATTGGTGGGGCAGTCGCATTTTTCTTCGGGCAATCTCGAGATAGAGGCCGGTTGGATCCATAAGTATAACACAACCTTAACCATCTACGGCAGTCTTCTTGGACGTGGCCTCTCTTCTTGCAATACTGGCAGATGGGAACATTTTAAACTTGTTGTGGGACTGCTTTTGGTTGCTGATGATGCTGCTGTGTTGAGGTCTTCCCTGAAATATTGGGACATTTTGCTGGCGCTGATTGGTTGTTGCCTCCTCCGAATGCGTCTCGATTCCTCTTCGGCTTGTGACTCAGCTCTTCCTCTACAGCTTGGGCGACCTCCAGAATCTCCTCATAAGTGGCGGCTCGACTGGTAACGATGGTTAGACAAATCTCGTGAGATAGTCCCTTCCTGAATCGTCGTACCTTGTCTTCAGGGTTGCTGACCAAGCTCTCTGCAAAGCGACTGAGACGAAAAAACTCTGATGTGTACTCGTCGACGATGTGGTTGCCCTGTTCTAGGTGCTCGAACTGATTCACCAACACCTCTCGTGCTACGTATGGATAGAATTTCTTCTTGAACAGTCACTTGAATTCTTCCCAAGTTACGTCTGGAGCAGAAAATCGAGGTTCGCCTTGGTACGACGTCCGCACGATGTCGAAAAGTTGTCCACTAGCTGACTCAATCTTCAGATCTTCTGGGACTCGGACCATCTTCAGGTATCGCTCCACATTCTCTAACCACTCATCAGCATAGAGGATCCCCTCTGTCCCATGAAACTCCCTGGGCCGGAGGTCCATAAAGTTCTTGGAAGTTCCAGGACGCTATCGGGGAGCATCTCGAATCTGAAGAGCCTCTCTCAAAGTGTCGCAGAACATGTTGGCTTATTGCAGAAAGATCCCCAGGAGTGTAACATTGTCCAGTGCCGGTGACGGAGGCAGAACAGGTGTTGGATACATCGTATGTACTGGATGCATCATAGGAGCTGGATACATCGCTGGTGCTGGGTGCGTGGCTGGTACTGCATATGGAACGCGTGCTGGGTGCGGGACTTGTACTGGCGGTAGGACAAATGCTGGTGGCATAACGGGTGCTGGTGGTGGAGTCTGCGGAGGTGGTGGGATGTCGTCTCTGCGGAATCTCGAGAGTTGCGGCTGTGGCAGATTGCCCATATGAGTGAGCTGGCCTCCTTGTGTTGGTGGGGTCATGTATGTAAAAAAGCCTTATGCATGCGGTGGAGTGTTCAGTGGAGAGTTATTCCTGTCTTGAGAGTCCATTCACTGTAACAAAAGAAAACATTTTAGCCGTTGAAGAACTTCAAGCAGGATACAAGTCGAGGATTTAATGAATAATCAAGGATAGAGATCAACAAGGAGTCAAGACACGTGGATGAGATCCTAAGAGTCTAGTCCTATTTGCAGGCTCACGACGGTACAGTAATATAACCGAAGTGATTAACGTAGACCTGCATGGGCCACCAAAAAAACTTGTCACAACCCATATCCGCTTTTCGGATACGAAGTGTGTCCAAGTCCATCCTACACGCACTCATTCTATGACACGACTCAAGCAAGGTACTAGTGAGCACAACTCCAAATGTGAACTACAAGACCAAACGTGAACACGGCTATATATATCAATGAAACAACTCAACAGTATAAAATATGAAGAACACATGGCCATAAGCAATCAAAAAGACTGGATAATGAAATATAACGCATGTAAATAAAACTGTAGAGGAAGGCAATGTATACTTGCATGTGGTCCCGAGCTGCTGGTACGTGCCAGAATCCGTATCGAGATCCAAGTAACCTGTTTATGAATTGATAGGATCAATACACAATTTTGACATCTCTAAAAATAAGTCTATCTATTGGTTTATTTTGGCTTCTAGGTTTATTTCCTATTCCATTTGAGCATAACATTCAGAGCAGCGCCCAAAATTGATAAGCGCTCTCCACTACCATTATTTGCAATTTGATTGATTGAATACTGGAACCTTCAATTAACCTTACTAGTAAAGTTGTCTACATAAAAGTTATACACTCGAGATGAAACATTTCACTGCACTCTTATTAAAGACACGGTATTTTGAAACTAAGTATTCTGATTCGAAGTGATCGGTCACAAGGTATCAGATACAAGGTGACCCGATACCAAGTAGTCGATCTCGACCCCCTTCTTCTACATAGGTGTCTTATTGGCACCCTCAATTCTTGTACATAAGATATTCTTTGTGGGTGTGGGCATATGGAACAGACACCCTACCTATTCTCTGATACTTCAGTCCTCATCTTGTCTCTAGAGATACTTACCTATACATATTTTCTATGTATCCTAATTTACTGCCATCCCTATCCAAGATTGTTATCCACCAAGTGATGACTAACGTGTTACCGACACTATTTATGCAGTTGCACCTAGGACACACGAGCAGATTTGTGTGGCCACATACGAAACTATTTTCGTAGGGTAAGGTCTGCACGGATTATGGTCTATTCCTAGTCGGATACAATACTTTTAACCCATGGCTACCCCATATTAGAGTTTTCTTAGGAATTAAATCAACCACCTATCGAACCATATCTTAATCTCTTGTTAACACAGGGATTTACAGAGTTTTAAAGCAGAAAAGTTACCTATTGCGTTGGATACCAGGCTCGGCTCTTCCTCGACTTCCTTGCGCTGGGGAAAGGGAATGGGAATAATAGGGTTCGCAAGGGAGATGGTTGACTGATTCCTTGATTACTTATATATATATATATATATATATATATATATATATATATATATATATATATAGGGTTTATATATATATATATAGGGTTTATAGGAAGTAGATAGAGAGAATCTGATTAAATTCAGATTGGGTTGAATCCCCCTTGATTCATAGTGTGGGTCGGAGTAATCTTCTTGATTGTGTCGATCAATATTTCTAAGGAGTCGGCCAGTAAGAGCAGAGGTTTGAATATGAAAGATATGCACTATGGTACTTGGTAAACTTTGTTTTACAAAAAGGCTTTTGGCAAGTTTTTAGCTATGTAAATGGGCTATTGTTCTAGGTGGATATTTCCATACAAATTCTATCGAGCATATAAAAAATATAAAAAAAATATAATCACAATAATAATACTAACTGGTTCAAGGGTCTACAAATCTACCCCCCTAAAAACATTTTCGTCCTCGAAATTTAATAAAGCCAAGGTCTACTAGAATGAATAGTCTAGAATAAACTGCTATTAAAGTAATTCAATTCCTCTCAAATCAAAGTTTTATGTAGGCCTATCTATACTACTGCCAATATCTACTGGAAATTTTTGTCAGTTGCTCCTTGTGCTGTTGTCGCATCCTCCGTGATCGTGGCATAAACTTGTCCTCCCTGTGCGGCTGGAAATGGTGGGGCAGTCACATTTTTCTTCGGGCAATCTCGAGATAGATGCTGGTTGGATCCACAAGTATAACACAACCTTAACCATCTACGGCAGTCTTCTTGGACGTGGCCTCTCTTCTTGCAATACTGGCAGATGGGAACATCTTGAACTTGTTGTGGGACTGCTTTTGGTTGCTGATGATGCTGCTGTGTTGAGGTCTTCCTTGAAATATTTGGACGTTTTGCTGGTGCTGATTGGTTGTTGCCTCCTCCGAATGCGTCTCGATTCCTCTTCGGCTTGTGACTCAGCTCTTCCTCTACAGCTTGGACGACCTCCAGAATCTTCTCGTAAGTGGCGGCTCGACTGGTAGCGATGGCTAGATGAATCTCATGAGATAGTCCCTTCCTGAATCGTCGTGGCTTGTCTTCAGGGGTGCTGACCAAGCTCTCTGCGAAGCGGCTGAGGCGAGAAAACTCTGATGTGTACTCGTCGACGGTGTGGTTGCCCTGCTCTAGGTTCTCGAACTGACTCACCAACGCCTTTCGTGCTACGTATGGATAGAATTTCTTTTAGAACAGTCGCTTGAATTCTTCCTAAGTTACGTCTGGAGCAGAAAATTGAGGTTCGCCTTGGTACCACGTCCGCGCGATGTCGAAAAGTTGTCCACTAGCTGACTCGATCTTCAGATCTTCTGGGACTCGGGCCATCTTCAGGTATCGCTCCACATTCTCTAACCACTCTTCAGCATAGAGGATCCCTTCTGTCCCATAAAACTCCCTGGGCCGGAGGTCCATGAAGTTCTTGGAAGTTCCAGGGCGCTATCGGGGAGCATCTCGAATCTGAAGAGCCTCTCTCAAAGTATTGCGGAACATATTAGCTTGCTGCTGGAAGATCCCCAGGAATGTAACATTGTCCAGTGCCGGTGGCAGAGACAGAACAGGTGTTGGATACATCATAGGTACTGGATGCATCATAGGAGCTGGATACATCGCTGGTGCTGGGTGTGTGGCTGGTACTGGATATGGAATGCGTGCTGGGTGCGGGACTTGTACTGGCGGTAGGACAGATGCTGGTGGCATAACGGGTGCTGGTGGTGGAGTCTGCGGAGGTGGTGGGATGTCGTCTCTGCGAAATCTCGAGAGCTGCGGCTGTGGCGGATTGCCCATATGAGTGAGCTGGCCTCCTTGTGTCGGTGGGGTCATGTATGTGAAAAAGCCTCTTGCAGGCGATAGAGTGTTCGGTGGAGCGTTATTCCTGTCTTGAGAGTCCATTTACTGTAACAAAAGAAAACATTTTAGCCGTTGAAGAACTTTAAGCAGGATACAAGTCGAGGATTTAATGAATAATCAAGGATAGAGATCAACAAGGAGTCAAGACACATGGATGAGATCCTAAGAGTCTAGTCCTATTTGCAGGCTCACGACGGTATAGTAATGTAACCGAAGTGATTAACGTAGACCTGCATGGGCCACCAAAAAAACTTGTCACGACCCACACCCGCTTTTCAGATACGAAACGTGTCCAAGTCCATCCTACACGCACTCGTTCTATGACACGACTCAAGCAAGGTACTGGTGAGCACAACTCCAAATGTGAACTACAAGACCAAACGTGAACACGGCTATATATATATCAATGAAACAACTCAACAATATAAAATATGAAGAACACATGGCCATAAGCAATCAAAAAGACTGGATAATAAAATGTAACGCATGTAAATAAAACTGTAGAGGAAGGCAAGGTATACTTGCCTGTGGTCCCGAGCTGCTGGTACGGGTCAGAATCCATATCGAGATCCATGTAACCTGTTTATGAATTGATAGGATCAATACACAATTTTGAGATCTCTAAAAATAAGCCTATCTATTGGTTTATTTAGGCTTCTAGGTTTATTTCCTATTCCATTTGAACATAACAAACAGAGCAGCACCCAAAATTGATACGCGCTCTCCACTACCATTATTTGCAATTTGATTGATTGAATACTGGAACCTTCAATTAACCTTACTAGTAAAGTTGTCTACATAAAAGTTATACACTTAAGATGAAACATTTCACTGCACTCTTGTTAAAGACGGTATTTTGAAACTAAGTATTCTGATTCGAAGTAATCGGTCACAAGGTATCAGATACAAGGTGACCCGATACCAAGTAGTCGATCTCGACCCCCTTCTTCTACACAGGTGTCTTATTGGCACCCTCAATTCCTGTACATAAGATATTCTTTGTGGGGGTGGGCATATGGAACAGACACCCTACCTATTCTCTGATACTTCAGTCTTCATCTTGCCTCTAGAGATACTTACCTATACATGTTTTCTATGTATCCTAATTTACTGCCATCCCTATCCTAGATTGTTATCCACCAAGTGATGACTAACGTGTTACCGACACTATTTATGCAGTTACACCTAGGACACACGAGCAGATTTGTGTGGCCACATACGAAACTATATTCGTAGGGTAAGGTCTGCACGGATTATGGTCTATTCCTAGTCGGATACAATACTCTTAACCCATGGCTACCCCATATTAGAGTTTTCTTAGGAATTAGATCAACCACCTATCGAACCATATCTTAATCTCTTGTTAACACAAGGATTTATAGAGTTTTAATGCAGAAAAGTTACCTATTGCGTTGGGTACCAGGCTCGGCTCTTCCTCGACTTCCTTGCGCTGGAGAATGGGAATAATAGGGTTCGCAAGGGAGATGGTTGACTGATTCCTTGATTACTTATATATATATATATATATATATATTATATATATATATATAGGGTTTATAGGAAGTAGATAGAGAGAATCTGATTAAAACAGATTGGGTTGAATCCCCCTTGATTCATAGTGTGGGTCGGAGTAATCTTCTTGATTGTGTCGATCAATATTTCTAAGGAGTCGGCCAGTAAGAGCAGAGGTTTGAATTTGAATGATATGCACTATGGTACTTGGTAAACTTTGTTTTACAAAAAGGCTTTTGGCAGGTTTTTAGCTATGTAAATGGGCTATTGTTCTAGGTGGATATTTCCATACAAATTCTATCGAGCATATAAAAAATATAAAGAAAAATAATATAATCACAATAATAATACTAACTGGTTCAAGGGTTTACAGTGATATAGAGGAAGAAGACAGACCCTACGGAAATGCCAATGTCTATCTTATGGCTTTTGATAAGGTATCCTCAAACCCTTTGTATGACGATTTTACTTTCGATGAATTAGAAAATGCCTTTAGCGAACTACTTGAAGAACACATAAATGTGCTTGACAAGTATAAGCAATCTGGAAAAGAGATTAAGGCATACACAACCGAGATAGCTAGACTGTCCAGTCTTATTGAAGACATTAAAGAGACGTCTACTACCGGTAACACGGAAGAGATAGCCAAACTCAAAGTAGACTATCATGAGGCTATCCTCAAAGTTGATAAAAAAGAAAGAGACTATGTCAAAATACAAGAGTTATATGACATAGAGAAGAAGAAGCACTTAGTCACAGAACAAAGACTCTCAGACATGACTGCTAAATATGAAGAGTCTTTTGCGGTTTCTAAAAAGTTAGAAATCAAGTTAGGCAAATAGGCAATACCTGTGACACAGCCTAAGTTTAGTCCTAATGCTAAGCATACACCTAAGAGGACTAAAACTCAGAAAGCACGAAAGAAACACGATTATCACCATGCTTTCACTTATAGGTTTTCAAAGAAACCAAATAGGCATGTCAACACATTTTCAACTACCACTGTTTCTAAACTCACTTGCACATATTGTGGTACTCATGGACACATATCACAGTATTGTTTAGCAAGGAAACTTGTTGATAATCGCACTTTATTTTGGAGACCTAAGACTAATCAATATGGACCCTTCATTAAATGGGTACCAAAGGATTCATCTACTTGTTTTGTAGGTGGACCCTCAACCCTCTCATGCTAAAAGCAAGTGGATCCTCGATAGCGGATGTTCGCGACACATGACTGGTGATGTATCTTTGTTCGCCATGCTATCGATGAAGAAAGAAGGATACGTCTCCTTCGGAAATAATCTGAGAGGTGATATCATTGGCAATGGCACTATTGGTATATCTCCTTATCCTGTAATAAAAGATGTTTGTCTAGTTACAGAATTAAAATATAACCTACTAAGCATAAGTCATTTGGCTGATAATGGTTATGGTATCAACTTTGTAAAAGAAAAATGTACCATATATGGTATGTCATCTGGTAATCCCATATATGAAGGGATTAAAGAAGACAATATTTATGTTTTCTTTTTGGAGAGTATTAATAATGCAGGAAGATGTCTAGTAGCTAATCTAGATGAAAGCTGGCTATGGCATATGAGACTAGGACATGCAAATATGGACACTATCTCACGACTGAGCACTAAGAAGTTGGTAAAAGGACTCCCCGAGATTCCATTCAAGAGAGATATGGTATGTGTTGACTGTGAAAAGAACAAAGCACATAGGTCTACATTTAAATCCATCAACGCTGTAAGTACTTCTAGACCTTTACAGTTGATACATATGGATTTATTTGGTCCTATTAGAGTCGCTAGTCTTGGCGGTAAGCTCTACACTTTTATTATTGTTGATGATTTCTCTCGTTTTACTTGGATTTATTTTTTATCAAACAAAAGTGATGTTATTTTTGAATTTTAGTTGTTTTGCAAAAAGGTACAAAACGAAAAAGGCTTCATGATTACTCGTATCCGAAGTGATCATGGTGGCAAATTCGTAAATATTGATTTCAAAAAGTTTTGTGATGATAGTGGGTACTACCACGAATTTTCTTGTCCTAGAACTCCTCAACAGAATGGTGTTGTAGAGCGAAAGAACCGTACTCTAAGTGAGATGGCTAGAGTCATGCTGAATCAGCATAATCTTCCTAAATATTTTTGGGCAGAAGCTGTTAGTACAGCCTGTCATGTTTTAAATAGGGTGTTGATTCGACCCATCTCGAAGAAAATACCTTATGAACTTTGGTTTGGAAGGATTCCAAACATTTCTTACTTCAAAGTTTTTGGATGTCGCTATTTTATCCTGAACATCAAGGACAACTTGGGTAAGTTCGACTCTAAAGCAGATGAAGGAATATTTCTCGGATATGCTGCTAAGAGTAAGGGATATAGAATTTTTAATAAAAGATCTATGATTGTTGAAGAATCTATTAATGTTACTTTTGATGAGCTCAATAGTCACAGATTTAGCGACAGTGATGATGAAGGTGTACAAGCAAAAACTGATAAGAGTCCTGTGGAAGATCTGACTCATAAATTTGAATCATTGAAGTTTTTACCAGATAATCCAGAGACACTCATTATAGGTGATGTATCAAAACGTGTAAGTACACGCTCCTCTCTTAGATTCTGAAATAGTAGCAAATATAGCTTTCATTTCTCGAATAGAACCTAAGAATATAGAAGATGCCTTTACTGATGAGTTTTGGATTAATGCCATGCAAGAGGAACTTAATCAATTTGAGAAAAACCAAGTTTGGGAACTCGTTTCTAAACCTATTGGTCAATCGATAATTGGTACCAAATGGGTGTTCCGAAATAAACTTAGTGAAGATGGACAAGTTCTATGCAACAAAGCACGTCTAGTGGCACAAGGTTATAATCAAGAAGAAGGTATTAATTATGACGAGATATATGCTCATGTTGCTAGACTAAAAGCTATCCGCATGTTTTGTGCATTTACATGTTTTAATAATTTTAAATTATTTCAAATGGACGTGAAAAGTGCATTTTTGAACAGATTTCTAAAAGAAGAAGTTTTTGTGAAACAACCCCCTGGCTTTGAAGATTTTTAAAAATCTGATCACGTCTTCAAGCTTAAGAAATCACTCTATGAACTTAAACAGGCACCTCGGGCTTGGTATGAATGCCTAAGTGCCTTCTTACTTGATAATGGTTTTTCAAAAAGAAGAGTTGATACAACTTTGTTTATCAAATCTTTAGATGATGACATTCTTCTTGTGCAAATATACGTTGATGACATTATATTCGGTTCTACTAATGAAAAACTTTGTCAAGAGTTTGCTAAGTGTATGCAGAGTGAATTTGAGATGAGTATGATGGGAGAGCTGAACTTCTTCCTAGGACTCCAGATCAAACAACACTCAAAGGAAACATTCATCAATCAAGCCAAGTATACGAAGGACATACTAAAAAAGTACGACTTCGATAATGTAAAGCCTATCGGAACTCCAATGACTACATCTACAAAGCTTGACACTGATTGTCACGACCCGGTCCCCAAATATTTGAGTCGAATCGGATCATGCCCAGCCTGCACCGTTGATGAGACGGCGACAGTAAGCTGTAATCCATATGCAGGTAATCAACAACATTTGAGACTAAAATTTTCTACAACATTTATTTAAACGATAATTTAAACTTGTTCTTGATACAAGGATTCATAACTTGAAATAACACAGAAACAACTAAACTCTCAAAAAGTAGCATCTATGGAGACGCCACAACATCATCATCAGCTGGAAGTACCGCCGGGTACAAATTAGGATCATAATAGCTATTGATCAGCATCTCCATGTCATCAGTAGTACCTACGGTTATCCAGTCAGGAAAGGAGCAAAGTACAGTTCATGCAAATTTTAACAATTAAAATGACAATTAATATCATGCACTTTTAAACAGTTTGAAGATGAAACAGTTTTGAAATACAGTACAGTGATATGAATAGGTAATGAATATGACCGGATTGGGTTACAGTAGTATCCTAGCGATACGGTATGGCTTGTCCCCGTGTGAAGAGGGGAAAGCTAATACAGTCAGTTATCCTAATTTTGGATTTGGTCATATCCACTACTCTACTCCCCCAGTCCCCAACAGTACGGTCAGTACTCTCGAAAGAGTTCGTGTATAACAGTGGTTTAAAAATTGCAATTAAATGATTGTTAAAATAATCGTAAATCCACATAAATGTACTTGCCTTTAATTTCTCAGGTTGGACGAATTTGGTACTTCGAAATTTGAACAGTCACACTCTTCTTTGAAGTCCTACATTCCGGAAATTTTGTCTCAGAAACCACAACTCTAGAATTATCTAATTATAATCTCTAGATTTTGTTTCCTAGTCAATTTTTAGTCTTGTATTAATCAACACAATCAAAACACGCTTTTCTAGTGCGTTACAAATTAGGAAATCCAAATTTATGTTTTATTCCGGAAAACCTATTTTTATCAATTTATTGGGAAAATTTTAGTATTTTATAATTATACATATAAATATATTTTTCTTTTCTTTAAGTGAGAAAATCATGAATTTCTAACTAATAAATAATAATATTAATTAATTCTACATGTTCACAATCCCAGAAAATCTACAGCTGAATCCTACTTATTACAAATTACAAAAATAAATAAATGAGCTTATGCTCTTACATTTCCATGAATTAAAATAAGAGGAAGAAAATATTAGTCTTGTAATTTACCTACAAAAATTACATAATAATAATAACTAATAATTCTAATTTAAAAATAAAATAGAATGAGTCTCAGAACTGGTCCAATCTTCACTTACAGCTACTCTGCCTCAACGTCCGGACAGACCGGTGCGTTTGCATTTCACTGGGGCCCATTGACCGATAAGGTCGTCGCCCAAAAATATTATCTTTTCCAAAAATCATTTTAAAATCATAAAATCAAATTTTTATAAAAATTTCGGCAGCATTCCCTTTATTTTCGGGATAACCCAAAACTGGGAAATGTGCCGATTTTCCTGAAAAATAATCTCAACCAACATATACAAAATTCCCAAGTCCACAGATACTAAGGAATTTTCCGAGCCAGCATGAATTAATAAATTCCCACATAACAAGATACTAAGAAAACCAACAGAATCATAATCCAATTAATATTGGCTAAACCACAGCATCCGAAATATTTTCGGAAAACCAATAATTTCCCACAGAACTCTTTCCAAAGAGTTCGCGTAAAATCACAGAACCCAAAAGTCAGAGGACAAAGTTCGAAACCAGAAACGTAGCCGAAAAACCGAATTTTCCGAAGAAAATTCCTGGACCATATTTCATCATAGACTAAGAAAACTATGGGACTAACAGAAATTACCGAAAAACGAAGGAATCTGAAGTGATGCCTCGGACTCGGAACACTGACAGAGTGCACGGCCACGCCTAGGAGCAGATCCTACGAAAACAGCACCAGAGAACGGGAAACGTCCCGAAAAGAGCCAGAGACTCGCGGTGGCGCCGGAGCTCGGGGTTTGGCAGAAAGCCGCTGGAGGAGATCGGGTCGCCGGGGAGTGACTCGGCGGCGCAAAGGGGCACGCACGGCCAGAAGGACGGCATCTGGCTCGCGGTGAGCGGCTGCGAAAGATGCGCCGGACTCGGGTCGGCCGGAAAGAGGGCCGCGCGGGATTGGCTCGACGGGTGATGGATCTCCGTCTCAAGTCCCAGAAACTAGGGCACGGATTTGGGGAATTTTCGGAAATTTGTTGGTGATGGTGAATGGAAGGATGGGAGAGGGTTAAATAGGAGAGAAGAAGAGGGGGTTACCGGATCTTGAAGGGTCGACGGCGGTTACGGAAGGGGAAGGGGATGAGCCGGCGGTTGAGGATCGGCCAAACCGATGGCCATCGGTTCCAAATGAAGAGAAATGAAGAGAATGGTTTCTCTTCAAAACTCAGTGAGTTTCCAATCTAATTGGTTTAATGGGTTTAAATGAGAGAAAATGGGCTGTAATGGTTTAATGGGTTTAATGGTGTAAAAATATAAGCTTGATGGGTTGTACTAGAAGATGGGCTATTGGGTTTAATGTAAGTATTTGGATTTGGGCTACCTATGATGGGCTCTAAATCATGGCTAATGAAACAAAAATTTAAGCATCCTTTTCCTTAAGAAAAATTAAAATTCATTAACTCCTAAAAATTAATTAAAAATATTTTTAGGTTCAAAATTTGGGTTCGTGTCTGGGCCAGACAAACAAAAATCCAAATTCATTATTTTAAAAATAATTTTCTATCAGAATATTAATCTAACCAACATTCAATTAGAAAAATTAACAAAAATTGAAATTCTAGAATTGTCTCATTCAAGTTATTCAAAATAATTAAACTAAAAGTTACGGGTTTCACACTGATAAAAGGGCAAACCTGTCGACCAGCGTAAGTATCAAGGTATGATTGGTAGCTTATTATATTTAACTGCTAGTCGCCCTGATATTATGTTCAATGTTTGTATTTGTGCACGATACCAGGCAAATCCTAAGGAATCACACCTAAGTGTCGTTAAGCGTATCTTCCGATACCTTAAGGAAACTTCTACAGTCGGCTTGTGGTATCCTAAAACCAAATCTTTTGACCTGATAGGTTACTCGGATGCAGATTTTGCAGGATGCAAAGTAGACCGTAAAAGTACCAGCGGTACGTGTCATTTCCTAGAAAAGGCCTTAGTCTCATGGTTTAGCAAGAAACAAAATTCTGTAGCATTATCAACTACTGAGGCTGAGTATATCACCGCAGGACATTGCTGTGCTCAAATTTTGTGGATAAAGCAAACCCTAGAAGACTACAATCTGCACTACACTAAGATTCCTATTTATTGTGATAACACTAGCACTATTAACCTGACTAAGAACCCTGTATGTCACTCACGCACAAAACACATTGAGATTCGTCATCACTTTTTACGTGATCACCAACAACACGGGGACATCTGCCTAGAGTTTATTGACACATATCATCAACTAGCAGACATTTTCACAAAACTACTAGCTGAAGACCGATTTAACATTATGAGGCGAGAGCTCGGCATACTTGAAATTTTTGATTTATAATGTAGTATGTTTACTAAATTTATTTTTATAACTCGAAACTTCGTAATTTATTTAACGAAAATTATTTTGGGTACAAGCCGAAAGGGTCCTTCTGTCATACAGGTGCAAATAGCCTGAAGCGACACGGTGCACTAGTCTTCGGACTACCGCTAGCTGGGATCCGACCCCTACAACTAACCCAAAGTAATAGAAGTTATTAAATGAAGAAGTCAACCGTTATAAATTCAAATTTTTAAACAAATACTGCATTTATGGCATTGGAAATACAAGCAGCCGAACTCTGACCGAGTTCGGACCGAGTTTGGTCGGCGCTGTTCAGATTCCAGAACCGAACAGCCGACCCTAGCTCTATTTATACACCTTCTTCCTTCCTCTTTTTCTCATCACCCAACCGAGAAAAACCCTCCATTACTCCCAGGAGCTCTTCCTTCTCCTTCCTTTCAAGCTTCTCAGGAGTCTAGTGGGCTGTTCTTCTCCATCCTCTCCCTCCTTTCTAAGGTATTCCATTATCCCCTTCTTCTCATCTATGGCACCCAAGAACCAAAAGAGAAAGATTGATTCCTCACATGCAGGATCTTCCTCTTCTGACTATGTTCCCACTAATGTCTTTAGTCCAGCTAGACCTATGGGATCCGATGATTATGATTCCGGTCTCTTTTCTGACAAGGAATTTTTGGACCTTTGGTTTGACTCTTTTTTTGGTCGTAGAATTTGTGCTGGAGCACGTGTAAACTTCACTATCTTTTCTAAATATGCTCCCACGTTCGACCGTCTCGACTTTCATGACTTTTTCGAAGTAGCTGAGAATATTTATGATAACACTGTCCGTATGTTTTACTGCAACCTGCAAGTAAAAGATAACGAAAATTTTTATTCTTGCGTTGCTGGGCAAGAACTAGAATTCAGCGCCACCGACATCAGTGAATACTTCCATGTTCCTGATACAGGTGAAGCTTTAGTGGATATCCATCACATCCAATTCTCTGAAGGTGTCACTCTTGATTCCTTCAAAGAACTTTTATGACATCCTAAACCTGTTCCTAGAAGAGTCTACTCCAAACATCTCAACCAAAACTTCTATGAACTCCATAGGTTTGTATTCTCTGTTCTTCTTCCGAAGAAGGGATCCTCTAATGAGATTACCTTCCTGGAATTGTCAGTCATGTACCACATTCACTTTAGCATTCCATTCTCTTTTCCCAAGACTATGATGGGCTGGATGCTCAACTGCAGAAATGCAGGACGCAACCTCGTCTATCCCATGCATTTGGCTTATATCTTTAGAAGGTTTGAAATCGATCTTCAAACCTGTTCATACTCCTCCACAACCATAGAGCTTAGTAGGTCCCGGTTATATCCTACTCCTCCTCTGCCTCCTGGTGCTGAGCCTATTCTAGATGCTGACCCCGAGGCTTCTTCTCCTGCTGCTGCTGCTCCAGCCCCTGCTCCGGATTTTGACCCTGGCTTCTATCAGCGTTTTGATGATTTCGTTGCCCTCTCTGCGCAATCTTGACTCAGAGTTCCGCCATATCACCCAGGCTCAGGTGTTGCGGAACAGCATTGCTGATCTTCACTGGAGTCTCTCCCATGACCCATCACATCCAGTTACCATACTTTCTCCTCCCAGCTTCCCTGGACCCAGGTTCGTCGATGAGGCGACATTTCCTCACTTTGATCCTACTGCTGCATATTTTCCACCGGATGCTCCTGGAGGTGACGACACTCCGATGTGATGAGGACTTGAGCTAGTCGATTTTTGGATAGGGCTGATAGATGATGATCTATGATGTAGTTTTTTTATGTCTAAACTTTTCAGTTAGACATTTATTAGCACTTTGTGATGTTTATGGTGGTTGTATCTTTCTATTATGCATGACATTTTCAGTATTTCACTACTAGTTATTTCTTTTTATGCACTTGTTATTTGTGGAATTGTTGTAATTTCTCTAGTATTACTTTGTCTGTTTGATGAACATTGTTGGCTTCACACATTACGGGGGAGCCAAAACCATTTTTTTATTGACAAAAGGGGAGAAAGCGCAATACCAAAATCAACATTCAAAGAAAGACTACCAAAACTATTTTTTTCATGTAATTTTATTTGTTCTATTTTAGATATATTTTGGTATAGACTCAAGTTTGTCAATTATCAAAATGGGAGAGATTGTTGGCACATTCCATGGTCACACCCGATTTTAATAATCGACATGAACTTAAGTCAATACACAAAATATACGAACTGCTGCTAAACATTTCAGGTCAACAAGCGTACTACTGCATCATCAAGCACGTAAATCATCAGTCTGAAGCTTACTTTCATTGGAATCTAGTCCGAGTTATTTTACAATTTATTATGTATTTTATCTTTATTAAGTCTAGGATATAAATTGTAAGATCGACTGGGTAATATTGGCTTAGGTTAATCTTAGTCCACTTTTCTATACAGCCTACCTATTCTTATTTCATCTACCAAAAAGTTATATTCCATTCTGCAACAATATTTTACAAATGTTTAATATTTTTCCTAGACAGAACTCAAAACGAGTTCGGCCCGAGTTCGGTCAGTTTAAATTTAAATATTTGTTGCCTCCAAATCTGCATGCAACGTTCATATGCGAAATCTTTGCATCAGAACTCTGCCCGAGTTCGGTCCCAGAAAACACCTATAAATAGAAGAGAATTTCTTATTCCAAATCACTCAATCATTTTCATCTTCTCTTCTCTATTCAATAAGTGTTTTTAGCCGATCAAAAGTTTTCATATCACACCTACACTCCTCTTAGCCAAAAGCCAGTAATATCTATTTCTATCTAGAGTCTTTTGGTTCTACAAAAGTTGTAAAGAGGCTGTTCAAAGTACAGAAACTATCTCTGTTGTGGAGCCGATCGTGCGCTCGTCACCAAGCACGATGTTGTGAAGTTGGTCGTGCACTTGTCACCAAACACGGTGTTGTAAGAGACTGCAAGCTCGCAATTAGCTTGTGCCTTAGTGGATTAACATCGAGTAAGAGTACTCGAGACTGGATTAGTCCTCTCAGAGGGATACCAGTATACATTGCTGTGTCACTGAGTTTGATTTCTCTATCTCTTGCTATATTTATTTACTGTCTCTTATTTACTGCCATAGTTATCTGTTTATATTTTTAAAATTGGTGATTATTTTTCGCTGCACTCACACTCACTCTATTCACCTCCCCCCTAGAGGTGCTCAACGGTCCTACACCCATTGCACATTAGCACAAACAATCAAACACCTTGCTATTCATACGCAATGGGTTTCAATGGACGGCCAATTTACTACTATAAATAATAAAAAATCAAACTTTCGAGAACATACAATCCAAGCAAACATAAACCAACCTCAAATTTGGCAGCGACGACCATCTGCTGCTAAGGAAGGCGCAGGTCTGGCTCATCGACAGGAAGGAGCTTGACGACGAAGGCTTCTCGCTCTCCGAAGAAGAAGAAGAGGTTGCTGCCACAGTTACGAAACTCCTTCCACTCTCCTTCCAGCTCGTCCAGCAGGCTCTTCCCATGGTCGGATTGACGCTCGACATGAGGGGGGTGTATTGGGGAAGGGGATGGAATGGGGGAGGGAAGAAAAAGGGGGGTATTTTAGAAATTTTATTTTTTTTAAACAGAAACTTAACACTATACTGACGGACGGAATCAGGTTGAAAATATTAGTTAACGAAGAATATTAAGTTAGTACCTATCAAAGTTGAGGGTATCAAGTTAAGAAACTCGAATAGTTGAGGATATCAAGTTATAATTTAGTCATTTTTTTAATCAATTTCTGAAATTTTTTATTATTGTAGTCTATAAATGATTGAACATGTTCGGACCCGTTTCGAATGGACGAGTTTGGTCTGGTTCCAAAAATTTTTGGACCTGTCCGGCCAACTAATGGGTCCGGTTAGGGTCCATCAAATTTGAACCTGGTCCAGGTCCATCAAATTTGGGCCTGGTCTAACCCGTGCCCAGCCCAAACCGACACAAATGTCACCTCCAGGATTTAGAAATATTAATACTAATGCTACAACTAGGAAAAAAATTATTTTATGAGATTTTTTTTATAAAATCTTTGTCACCAATAGTGAGGGAAAAAGATGCTTTAGACCCGAAAGACCAAAAACCAATAGCTAGAGATGCACAATGTAAGAAATGCAAAAATATTTAATGCAAAAAAAAATGACAACAAAAGCACTTTGAAGAAACACTATAAAAGTTGTTACGGCTAGTACACATTACATGCCAGATAAACACAGTTAAGCACCGGTCATCAAGGACCTTCTATAGAAAATTTTACTTATTCCGCTGCTGGTAACAAGACTAGCATGACAAAATATATTATTTGTGATGAACAACATTTTACATTTGGTGAGAGTGAATCATATTATGACTAGCAAGTACTACTTTAGATCCTTGTTTTACTAAAGTTTCTATATCTACTGCTATAGCAGAAGTTGTTAAAAGTTTAAAAAAAATGAAAAGCAGCTTTGAAAGATAGTTTTGTAAATATTAGTAATTTTTTTATCTTATTTATATTGACTAGTCCTTTTATTTGTATTACGGAACATTATTTAGATATGAAATAGATTTTACAAAAATAAATTCTTTATCTATGATCATTGTAAGTTTTGCATACTGGATCTGCAATCGCTGGAGCCATAATGCAAGTTTTACGTTAATATGATATTCATAGTAAAGTTTATTTTGTTTTATATTTTGATAATGCTAGTAATAATAGTTCTTATGTCAATATTTTAAGATCTCATTTTCTGTCTCTAATAGAAGGACGACTTTTTTTTATCATATACTTTCTTCTTTAGCACGTAATTCTATAATGACAACGGTGTCCATGGTAGCATCGAAATATTGTTTTTGTGCATGTTCAAGAATGCTAAGCAAAAATAGAAACAGGATGATGCCTGATATTTTAAAGGTCAGCATTTGCGTTCAATATTGGGTTCGTGATAAAAAATGGACTCAACACTTAAGAGATGAAGGTGCCAACATTAATGTACTGCAGTTTCAGTCTCTCGCTATGGACAACCCTATTGGAGAAGGAGGAGCTGAACAATAAACTGGTCAGGAGACCGAAGACTTGAAAATGTTATAAAAAATATAAATAAAATCTATACATCCATTTTTTTCAATTTATAAAAAAAATGTTAGATCAAAATTTAAATTTAATTAAATTTATAAAATTGTCTTATTTTCTTCCTTCCATTTATTGCTTAAGTTTTAAAAACCGGGACAACCCAAATTTGAACCTGAACCTGAACCTGAACCGTCCCGGCCCACTTCCAATTCGGATTTGAGTCCGGACTGGGTTTGAGGTTTCGAAATACCAGTACGGGCCAACTCGACCCATTTCCTCCTCGGGCTAAGCCCGACCTCATCCGACCCAGAACTAATCCAACCCGGTCAACACTTGGACTAAGCCGATACGCACCCTGACTTAAACCGTCCAAAATTGGACCCCTCATAACATTTCATTACTGGTACTTTAAAACACTTCATAACAGTTACCCCAACATCTTTCATTTTTTTTTCTTTCTATTTTTGGACAAATTTAGGGTATAAAACATATTTCTATGTTTGGTTTATTATTGGAAATTGCGATATTCGGATAAACACTTTGTGTGCAAAACATGGGAATCATCTCTCTTAAGAATATATGGGGTATTTTTTTGCCCGAATAAATTTATTTTATGGTCTTTTTTAAAAAGAAAAACTTGTTTTTTTTTTCATTTTTTAGTTCATTTTTTTATTTTCTTAAGTATTTTTTTGTCTTTTTCATTTTTTGGAATGTTTTTCTTTTCATTTTTTAGGAATGACCTTTTCGGTATTTTTTCAGTTTTCTCAAGTCTTTTTTTGTTTTCATTTTTAAGCTTTTTTTGGTTTTTTGTCTACTTCATTTTAAAGAATTTTTTTGGTTTTTTATTTTTTTCTTTTGTTAGAATATTTTTTCTTTATTTCCTTTTTTTGGGTATGTTTTCATCTTTGTAAGTCTTTTAAGAATTATTCTCTCTTTTTTTCCTTTTTTTTGTCCATTTTTTCAATTTTATCCTTTTTATTTTTATTTTTTCCCGAAAATATTTATATATTAATCAAATATGTGAATATAATTTTACAGTAAATTTAATTTTCAAAAATATAGAATTTTCCGCTAGAGTGTGGTCGAGTATGGTTTGAAGAGGGACAAGCTGATAAACTTCTTTTTGAGGGAGGGGTTGCTCAAATTATATTAAATTTTAAAATTAAGAAACAATTGATGATTGAATTTGAAATCTCTGGGTTAAAAATATACATACTTATTACTTGAATTAATACATAATTGTGTATTTGTTGTAAAATAGAATAGATATAGATATAGATACAGTAGAACATCGAAAATTTACGAGGAGACTTTATCATTATTTTCTTAGAAATATTATCGTTTGGAAAGGAGAAAAGGAATGTAAAAGTATAACGTTGTACCAAACTATATATTTTAGGCCAATTCTTCGTGCACAAGCAAGGAACAACATTCCTAATCAAATAAGTTTGCATATAAAGAATATAGAACAGGGACAGCATGTCAAGAATATAGAACAGGGACAGCATGTCAAGAATGGCAAAAGTTGGGAAATCTGCAGCTGTACCAACTACATGCTTATTATATAGTTTTTGGTCGAGAGAATCTATAAGAAAGTAACACTAAAAGTGGGTAGGCGATGCCAATGGCTATGGGTGAGCATTATTTAATTTTGGACTGAAATTCGGATCCAACTCATTCGAATAAGAGATTCTTTTCAAAAAAAAAAAAAAATAATTCGATTTTAATTTTTCAAATACTAAAAATATCGTTTGGATATTGGATTTATGTCCAAAATCGAAAACTTAATAAGAATTATACAATTATATATTCTCAAATTTTTTTTTGCATATTTTATAATTAATAATATGTATAGTTTAAAAAATAACAATTTTATGTATGTGTTTTGAATTCCAACTTTGATAATTTAACAATTAGTTCAACTTTATGTCCAACTTTAAATTCAACAAATGTGTATATAAAAATTATATTTTTTTAATATAATTTAACTACGATTCAAATTTTGGGTCCGACCCATTAAAAATATAAATAGTTCAAACGAACAAACCGAATAAACCGAATGTATCATTTGGTTCGGTTCAGTTTTGGTTCAATTTCAAATTTTCAGAATTTTAATTTATTTAATTTTGGCTAATTCAATTTGCTTGAAACCAATAAACCAAACCGAACTCTCGCCCCTACCAATGGCCATGACCATCAGTACTATTTTTTTAGTAACCAGTTTCATCCTTACGTTTTGAATTGTAGATTGGAAGATTGGATGTTTAAAATGTCCATTTTAGTACCAAATGAAAGATGTGTTTGAGCAACTGGTTTGGCCTTTCCATTAGGTTGGCACCAAACAAATTATAGATGAAACATAACTGCAAACCAGATCGACCCATAATCTACAAAGATTAGGGAGAATTCTAATCTAAATATAAGAATTAAAACTGTATGAAAAAAAATTCAAGAAATGAAAGTTTAGAAATGTATTGTCTACTTTTTTTATTAGCTTAATGTTAGATATACATATTATTGAAAATATTCTAAGTGAATGAATAATTTTCAAAAGTTGTGTATGTTTGAAAGGTGTGTCATTTTCAAATATTGTGTCCATTCCAAACAATATCTGTTCACATTCTATGTCAATTTTTCATTTATATAAAAGGCTTAATTTTAACTCGATACCTCAACTATTTCATCTTTTCAACTTGATACCTTAAACATTTTTTTTTGTACAATCTGATATCCTGAAAGAATGGACGAAAATATTCATGTCCATCTCTCTCTCTCTCTCCCCCATCCGATTGTTCCCCCTCCCCGCTCTCCCAACTTGATACCCTGCACTATAATGTACTAATTGATAGAAAAATCTTTAAAAAAATTCATAAGTTCTGCAAAATTTTGATGATACCAACTCGACAAAAGAACATTGTAAGCAAATAAATGTATCTACATATAAAGAAAGATATAAATGGCAACAATTATCCTAAGGGGCTAGTTTAATCCGCCAACATCACTTTCGACCATTTTTGTGAAGTAGAAGATATTTTACAATGCCAACAGAAATGACAAATATTACGTTTCAAACGGAACCAAATTAGTCCTAAGTTTTCGTATGAGCTTCTTCCTTTTTTTATCGCAAGTCGAAGGGTATTGACATGGATAATATTTTTTTTTTTTTGAAATCCCACGCAGTTGGGGGATTCGAACTTTGACGGTCCCTTCGGATGTCCGCTCTAATACCACTAGGCTAGAGAGTCGGATGTCCGCTCTAATACCACTAGGCTAGAGAGTTGGAAGACATGGATAATTGTTGAGGCAACAATGGGGGTACTTTTGTAATTTCACAAAAATAGAAATAAAAATAAAAATATATCCAACAAACGGTTAGAGTCAATTTTTTTTTCCCAAATAAAGTGCCCCCACAGGCCTTTAAAAGCCCCCTCCCCCCAACCCCCAGAAAAACAAATAAAGAAAACGGACTCGGTGGTTCCAGCTCCACTAGTCTTCATCGTGACAAAGATGAAGCATCGCCTCCCTCTCCTCCTCCTCCTCGTCGTCGTCGTGGCGGCGGCGCTTCTCGGATCCGCACATGGCGACTCCTCGTCGGCCTTCGTCCAGAACGCGATCTACTCCAACCGAGTCGCCATCTTCTCCAAGTCCTACTGTCCGTAAGTTTCTCCTCCCGTGATTTATTTCTTAATTGTTGTTGTTGTTGTTGTTTGTGTAGTGGCCGACTGTTCGAATTATTCTCCGTGTGGTGGTTTTGATTGCTAGGTTTTAGCTTGTCAGGGTCTTGGTAATTTTTTAGCATCTCGAATCCGCTCTGACATCGTTCACAGCCCCATCGCGTTGTTCCCCTTCTTTTTTTTTCACAATAGAAGAGAATGTTCGACTGGATGAAGATGGTGGGAGATTGCATATCCCTGCGAGTGATTTTGTAAAAGAGGGCTTTTCGTACCGAAGTTCCGATGATAGCTCATACTAATGTTGCTACGAACTATCAACCTACTTAGAGCATTTGAAGTAATAAAAAAAACCCAACTAATGCAAGAATCAATGTATGTAAAAGAAGTGTTTTAATGGGGAAAATGACAGAGAAAAAGAAGGCTGATGGGCAGCCAGAATGAAAGTAACTCAAGAAAAAGAGGAACGTTGTTCATGCGAGGAGAGATTATGAAAAGAGGAGGGTTATAAATGTGTTTAGGGGATGGCCTTTTTCCCCCAGCTGTCAGTTAGTCGGAAATGGACACCGAGGGACGAGTTCTTTTGAATGTGTCGGTTGTCGAAAATGCGCATTGGATAATAATTGTCACAAGATAGTTCGGGATAGAAAGTATGTAGTAGTACAGCTAGCAAGCAACAAATGTTGCATTCAGATTTTCTTGAGTTACTTTCATTTTGGCTGCCCATCACCCTTCTCTTATTTTCATCTCAATATGATCATTCATTTCTCTTTCTTGTTTGTTATCTTCTTATGTTCTTGTTCCATGTCGATTGCCTTTTTTTTCCCAATACTTTTAAAACTCTTTTTTTGACATATTGCATTCGTTGATATATTTTTATTATTTCAAAATGTTCTAAGGTTGATACTTCATACTAATACACAATATTGGTATAAGTTATCATTAGGACTTCGGTGTGAACTTCCTAGGGTTGCAATCGAGCCGACCCGAGCCGAGCTTTGCACGTTCAAGCTCGGCTTGTTTTGGCTAACGAAGCCGGCACCGACATGGTTAGTAAAGAAGGGAAGCGAATATATTATTAAAAGAAACATAAGTTCAATTAATAAGGAGTGATATTTGTGTCTTTTTAGAGTGACATGCATGTCATGATGACTTAGTCATGGATTAAACGGCACGGACCTTTCATTTCAAAAAAATAGCATTAAGGTGGTTATTTAATAAACGAGCAAACTTAAGGGGGTTTCTTGATACTTACCCTCATTATAAATGCTTACGATTGCCTATGGGTACTTTTGATTAGCACCTTGTGTATGCAAGTTTGCAAATCTGCTTCTGTGAGTGTGTATGTTAGCAAGTTTCCTAGATGTGGGAGTATGGGAAGACAAATTAGTGCCATGTTGCTTCTATCTAGTTTTTCATTATGTGCTACTCTCTTTTCGCCATTTCAGGTTATTCTGAATTCATTCAATTTTTGTCACTACTCCTTGGCCAAATCACACGCCTTGATGTGCTAATTTTGTTCAAATTCTGGCTTCTAATTTGTATCGCCATTATTATATTTAGTTCTAGATCAAGCTTTATTTATAAAACATATACTTCCGTAATAATTTACTTTAGGGTTTGTTCTGATTATTTAGTAACGAGGTAGTTTGAAATTTCATGACAAAATACTAGTGTAGTATTAATGTAATGATTAATCTCATACAAATTGCTAGTCCTTTTACTCTGTATCTTGAGAATAAAGTATAAATTATACTGCATAATCAACACTAAGATGAACCCCATCGATAGAGTTAAGTTTATCTGAATGTTCAAAAGGAAAGTATGTTGGAGCTTTTCCCTTGACATGTAGAGAGAGCTTGCTCTCAATACATGCCTAGTATTATTTAGTCCCACATTGGAAAAGCACCATGAGTTGTATATCAATATATACTTGGTATGTTGTTGAGATGTGCTCATGGGGTGGTGACCCTAAGGAGGGAACCATGCGGGTGATTTTACTAGGAGGTAAGAATAAGACTCCATGGTAAAGCATTAATGCTTTTTGCTCTTGGAATTTATTCCATTGGAGCTAAGTTCCGTAGAGACTTAGCGACTCGGGCTCATGGGCTCAAGAGACGTAATGTGGCGCTGTGCGCGTGTTGCGCAAGTGCGTGCGGGAACATGTGGCGCTATTGGCGCATGTGCACAGTTGGCGCATGCTGTGCGCCAATTAGCTCAAATCGTGTCTGTGCACGATTTGAACAGTTACTGAACGTTCAGAGCAGTTTTTTTCTACGTCCCGAACATTTTGCTAACTGGACGGTTACAGTGCGGGCCTATATAAGCTTCTCTCCTCTCTCTCTCTCTCAGTGGTTAAGTGCTAAGTGTTGTTCTAAACAATTTCTTACGAATTTTCAGAGAGTTCAAGAAAGAAGAGAAACAGTGCACTAGCGCCAGAGTCCGCGCCATCCAAGGAGTCAGAAGAGCGGAGTGTTCTAAAGTTCTCCGTCGAACTTGCTGGTTCTTGGAAGTGTTCGTGTGGGACGAATCAAGCTTTGAGCGCCGGTGATCATTTACCCCAGCAGTCCATTCTATCCATTTATGTTTATCTGCTTTTATCTCGCTCTAAACGAAAACATTTTTGATCTAATCAGAAAACGTTAGTGGATCTTCATCGCTGCTGTGACGAATTTTTCTGTGCCTTCTTCGAAGTGACACATTAGTGTTCGTTTCTCAGAATCCTCCTGGATCTTTGTCGTGCACCTTCTTTGAAGTGTTGCATAATTTTCAGTTTTCCATCGAAAAATTACGCCCTGGGACTGTCACGCCCCGCTCCTGTAGGAGCGATCGTCCTCGTTAAGGCGTGATGTCGCGTGAGCCTCGATTGCGCTCACGCAAGGCAAGTTCCATAACGGTCGATTACAGGCTAAGCGACGGGATCGTCGCACAGAAGTCCCAAGCAGAAACATTGAAGCAAAACACAAGTCATGCAAATACTCTTTTATTGACATTGAAACAAAGATTACAATGTGGCACAAGGTCAAGATTACAATCACTCAAGCTCACTCTTCTCACATTACAAGTCACTCTGCTCTCTCTCATCTCTCAAATACAATTCGAGTAGGCCAGCGGAAGCTTCGGATAGGCGATGCCCATACATTATGTCCCGTATAAGTCCAGACTCCATGTGGCCGCGCGTCTCGAAACGCCAAGGAACTCCATGTCTCGACGCATCCAAGCGAGCTCCGCGCCAACGAGCTTCTACCTGTTCCTGCACATGAAAACTGTGTTGGTGTCAGTACTCAACTGTACTGGTGGTGTGAGCTCCTTGCCCACCCATACAATACCAAACGTTCATTTACTTTGTGCAAAATAATCCCTTTACGATTGTCTTTCTACTCTTGCCTTAGGATCAGTTTTAGGACGTAGACTCTCGGCCTATTTTGTGTCTCTAGATCATCCCGTGCCTTAACAACGTCAACTTATCAAGTCGTGTTAGCCTTTCGGCCCATACTCAGAGACGCAACTACACGATAGTACCCAATTTCTATGTGACCGTGCTACAAGTCCATTGTGCCGTCAACGTGGTCGTATCATGACACCTATTCGTGTGTCCATATTGAGGCCGTGCCTTGCAACTCAGTATGACTTAACCATATTGCCGCCTTGCGGCCCTTGCTGCTTTAATCACCAACTGACCGAATCAAGACTTGTGAACTTAGTGTCACCCAACCAACTTTGTCTTGCGACGATTCCTGACTTAAACTCGCAATGACTCAAATCCAATTTGTGCAACTCTATGCCAACAACTTAAGACTCGACATCACATCCCGTGCCGAAGCACGGTGTCTACGTTGCAGCCAAATCTTAGGCCCAAACATTGTCTTATGATCGTGTACCTATTCAACTCGACTCAATCCAAAGGCACACCTGCGGATTGCCGCCCGTGCCGACCCATCTATATGAAAGGTCACTAGCATCACAAGCTATCATGGACGTATAGTTTTGTTAATCGGGGTCCTTTCAACGCAAGTAGCTAGCCCCGTTGCAAGTCCCCACTTAACCTGTGCTATTATCCTTGCACGACTATACCCTGTTTTCTCCTAGGCCGAGTCGGTCCCGTGGCCCCGGGTTGCCACTCGAGGAACCATCGCCCTTGTCGACAAGTTGTCCATGACCATGCAAGACTCGACTCGAACTGACGTCTCACACAACCATTCTTCTTCCAATGTTACCATCCTTTCAGGACCAAGTTCAAGACTTCTAACATTTGAGATCGTCACGATGACCCATGGTCGCGAGCATTCTTCCTTGTTGTCCTATTATTTTACTCAACTCAGTAACGCCTATTTGATAGCCCTTTTCCAAACTCATCTTGAACCTACCGTGGTTCGTGCCTTAAACACTAAGTCCGTGACGTGCCTTAAGCCAACTTGTGTTCTGTGCGACACTACCGACCAAGTCATACTTTATATGACGGGCCTTACGATCGTAAAACCAAGTAATTTTGACAACCTAAGATAACATGGGACAGTGCTTAGAATGACTTCGATAGCCTAGCATAACTTAGCCTAACTTAATCGTACAACTTGACGAGCAAAGGCTGCATCAAGCCTCGCATCGCGGGAACGTGCCGTGCACGCGTTCGACTTTGAACAACCAAGTTATTTGGGTGCCTAGACTTATGTCACAAGCCGTGCAATGTAACTTAACCCGTGGGGCGAGCAAAGGCTATGTCAAGCCTTGGACGATGGGACCGTGCATGCTTTATCAAGCGTTATGTGGGCGACGCCTATGACTTAGGCTAACTCTTAGCTTTGTGGCGAAGACCAACTTTTTTTTTCTTTCAAGCCACGGGACGAAGGACCGAGTGTCAATTTTGAAAGCCCTCGTGCAACACTTTTAAGCCGACCGTGGTACCTTTTTCCATGTTCTAACTCAGTCGACCTGACTTGGGATTATTCCCTTAGCTATGTGGATTCATCTCTTTTATTATCAAACCTACTTGTGCATTTGAAAACTTTCGTTTTATTAGTGCGAAGGCCAAGCTGAGGCAAGTTCACCAAAGCCACCCACCTGAGCGAGGAGTCACCTCGATCGAGCGGGTCTTCGAGCAAGCCGTTGCATGGCTAAGTCCGAACGCCGTCGGCCTTCCGATTCCTCCGATTGACTGAGCGGGACGGGGCACTACATTATACACCACTCAGAAAAAGTTTCGTCCTTGAAACTAACTGAGTACTCACTTATTGACTTATAACTTGATTCAACATCCAACGATTTTCGTACACATTCGTCCTATACGTTTCTTCAATCCGAGTCACGCTCGCACTACTATCAATCTTTTTCTTTGTAACTCAAAATCTCAAAATCCTCGACCGTTCCGTTCCTACATTCTCACTTGAATTCAACGTATCACTTAGTTGGATTGTGCACATATTTTGGGCGTTCCCAAAATACATACATTTCAACCAAGCCTCGTGATAGAGAATTCCGTCATTGCCACTCGAGTCGGATCGTGCACATATTCGGACGTCCCTGATATATATGCATTTCAGCCGAGACTCATGAGTGGTATTTTCATACTCTTGAATTATTCCAGTCATCAACACCAATATCCAAACTAATCAATCCTCAAGATCACTCGTATCGATGCTAACTTTCGCAACATTGGCGTCTCGCCTAACCGCTAGGCCATCTCTCTAGGCTAAAGTCAATCCGTCAGTATTGGAATCATAGTTTCCAAACAATAATATCAACACTGACCCCATCCTAAGGTCAAACCAAAGTTGATAGTACGTGACTTTCTACCCAAGCTCACATCACTCCGATTTTTAAACTTCGAGCATAGATTTCACCTTTTCGCACTTGCAGCGTTCAATTTCAGGCAGTGTTCTAAAAATCGGCCTAGGCGCTAGGCGCCCGTCCACCGTACCGAAAATCCCCTAGGCGGTAGTCTAGGTGGGCCCTAGGCGCCCTTAGGCGGCGGAATTTTTTTGAATTTTTTGATATTTTTTTTATTTTGTTTATTCTTAGTTGTATTTTGGATATTTGTTTGGGTTTTAAGGTAGTATTTGGATTTTAGAACATTGAAATTTCATAATTTCAAAATTTTCACACAAAAAGAAATCTAGGCGGCCGCCTAGGCGGGCTAGGCGGACCTCCGCCGCACCGAGTCCGCCTAGCGATTTTTAGAACATTGATTTCAGGGGTCCGAGTCATGCAGCAAAGCCATTCTACTTCGAGTTCTGCTCAACCAAGTCTCTTGCATAACGCTATCGCACGTCCAAACTTACAATTTGTATAGTCTATCTCCTTCGAACCCGTTCGATATAATCTAGCTATCCATTCTTTCCAAGTCAAGTACGCTAAGACACGACTTGTTAGTAAACCATAATCCCATTCCATACTCCCTAAGTCGTTCATCACAATTCACGTAGTCGATCATAAGGTCGTCTGACTTAACAATATGTCACGCCCCAATCTCACGCGAGTCCGATTATCCACGGTGGGCATCAAATCACTATGCAACGCTCCCGCGGAATAATCATTCTCATCGGGACGTTACTTTTGCTTTGAGTATAGACTAATTCATTCTCGATACGTAGATTGGATCTACTCAATCCTCAACTTTACTTAATCATCAAACACAAGTCCGAACAATCCTCGAATTCACATTCGTATCAAACCACAAGTCGAAGCATACAGATTGCCACGTCCTGATTTTCCGAGTTCGATCATTCCCGCGACATGAATCACCATGTCAGCGCTCATGCGGAACGATCGTCCCAAATCCGACGTGACGCATGTGCGAGGCTGAAGTTGCGCTCATGCAATACAAGGTCGTCGACGTTGTGGTTATCAGCGTAACCACCAAAATATAATCATTTTTATCCAACATTTATTTCAATCAAGATCCTAAGTATAACATCCATCAAAACAATAACACTTTTGCACGATCGTTATTCCTCGAATTAGAGTGCCCCCAAGTTATCGCATATCGATCTATGATACGCCTCAATACCATTGATGATATACGTAACCTGACGATCTTACTTTGCAACGAATTTCGAGTCGTGCAACTGATGCTAACATCCGAACCGGATACACCATATTTCTTCGATATTCAAGATCAATTCGATCGTTACCCCTCGAACTAGCTATATGTTCAATTCGTCTACCTTAAGTCATCGAACCACATATTTTCTCAAGTCGTATCGATCTATGCTAACTCAAACATTCGAATCATTTCCATGCACGTTATCATCCAATCGTGCTAAGTTTTCATATACGATTCATATCGATTTCCTCTATCAAATCATCCGTTCGCTACACCTTAACTTTTCTTCGATTCGGTTTCACCTACTCAATCATTTTGCATTTCATACTTGCACAATCACAATCCCGTGTGTGTCATCCCTAGTTTGTTCGAATCAACTCGTCCAAATCTTCAAGATCATAACTTACTAAATGATACTCAATCTAAGGCTTTGCATACATGCGAAGCTTGCTGACAGACTCATTGGCACCCCGCATCCTCAATCGACCAACATCACCGAGGCTATCCCATACACCACTCAGGGATGAAGTCATTCGACAAATCCTCAAAACTATCATTTAATTCGCAATCGACTACTTCGAATCTCCGTTCAAACCATTCCTCAAATTTCAAGCACGCTCTTCTATCACATCGACGATAACATCGTCGTTCGATAGCACTGCTATCGAAACTACCCAACACCCTTTGAATCGATTCTAACTCATTCTTGCCCGACGCAATTTGGTGTATATGCCCAGCCCGACTTAGCCAACCGTGCTTCTTGAAGTTAACTTTTGTTCAACCAAATTTTCTTTCATACAATTTTTTTTGCAAAATATATAGACTTATTGTATGGACATCCCGTGGGACATTTGAGAGGGAGTGCACCAACGATATCAATTTCCGGAAGCAACACAGAGTTAAAAAATTCAATCGAAAGTCCAAGGACGTAAAGGCGTGCTCTGATACCATTATATCACGCCCGCTCCCGTAGGAGCGATCGTCCTCGCTAAGGCGTGATGCCACGTGAGCCTCGATTGCGCTCACGCAAGGCAGGTTCCATAACGGCCGATTACAGGCTAAGCGACGGGGTCGTCGCACAGAAGTCCCAAACGGAAACATTGAAACAAAACACAAGTCATGCAAATACTCTTTTATTGATATTGAAACAAAGATTACAATGTGGCACAAGGCCAAGATTACAATCACTCAAGCTCACTCTTACCACATTACAAGTCACTCTGCTCTCTCTCATCTCTCAATACAATTCGAGTAGGCCAGCGAAAGCTTTGGATATGCGATGTCCATACATTATGTCCCGTATAAGTCCAGACTCCATGTGGCCGCGCGCCTCAAAACGCCAAGGAACTCCATGCCTCGACGCATCCAAGCGAGCCCCGCACCAACGAGCTTCTACCTGTTCCTGCACATGAAAACTGTGTGGGTGTCGATAGACTCAGTACTCAACTGTACTGGTGGTGTGAGCTCCTTGCCCACCCATACAAAACCAAACGTTCATTTACTTTGTGCAACATAATCCCTTTACGATTGTCTTTCTACTCTTGCCTTAGGATCAGTTTTAGGACATAGACTCTCCGCCTATTTTGTGTCTCTAGACCATCCTATGCCTTAACAACGTCAACTAGCCTTTCGGCCCATACTCAGAGACGCAACTACACGATAGTACCCAATTTCTATGTGACTGTGCTACAAGTCCATTGTGCCGTCAACGTGGTCGTATCATGAGACCTATTCGTGTGTTCATATTGAGGCCGTGCCTTGCAACTCAGTATGACTTAACCATATTGCCGTCTCGCGGTCCTTGCTGCTTTAATCACTAACTGACCAAATCAAGACTTGTGAACTTAGTGTCACCTAACCAACTTTGCCTTGCGGCGATTCCTGACTTAAATTCGCAACGACTCAAATCCAACTTGTACAACTCTATGCCAACAACTTGACTTGATACCACATCCCGTGCTGAAACACGGTGTCTACGTTGCAGCCAAATCTTAGGCCCAAACATTGTCTTATGATCGTGCACCTATTCAACTCGACCCAATCTAAAGGCACACATGCGGATTGCCGCCCCTGCCGACCCATCTATATGAAAGGTTACTAGCATCACAAGCTATCCTGGACGTATAGTTTTGTTAATCGGGGTCCTTTCAACGCAAGTAGCTAGCCCCGTTGCAAGTCCCCGCTTAACCTGTGCCAATGTTATAGATTTCGCTAGGCGGAATCGGTGCGCCGAGTGCCCGCCTAGCGCCTAGGGCGCCTAGACGGCGCTTAGGCGGCCGATTTTTTTTTTTTTTTTTTTTTTTTTACTTTTTGTTCATGAGTATATCTATAAATAATATGTATGTTACTTATAGACATAAAAATTATTGGGCTTTTATGGCTAGTGTAGCTATATTTAAGATTTTACATGAGGTGATGGGTTCGAATCCCATGTTTGTTGGTAGTTTCAATGTTTTTTTTTTTTTTTTACTTGGAAAAAAAAAACTTATAAAGGGGGAGGAGAGGAGAGAGAGTCTCAGAGTCTCCACAGACTCCTCTCCTCCTCCCCTCCGCTCCCCTCCCCTCTCCCCTCTCTCCTCCCCTCTGCTCCTCTCTCCCCTCTCTCCTCCCCTCCGCTCCTCTCTCCCCTCCTCCTCCCCTCTCCGCTCCCCTCTCCCCTCTCTCCTCCCCTCCGCTCCTCTCTCCCTCCTCCTCCCCTACTACTACGACGACGACGACGGCGGCGGCGACAGCAACAGCAACAACAGCAGCAACAGCAGGCGACGGCGACGACGGCGACGGCGACGACGGCGACGGCGGCAACGGCGGCGGCGGCGGCGGGAGGTAAGTATTTAATTTTGTCAAATATGAATATTTTTTTTTTTGATTTTTTTTTTCAAAATTTCAAAAAAATTTAACCCTAACCCTAACCCTAGGCCGACTAGGGCCGCCTAGGTCCGACTAGGGCCGCCCAGGCCCGCCTAGGCCCGCCCAGCGCCTAGGCCGGCCGCCTAGGGCCTTTTCGGTGCGGCCGGCGGCCGCCTAGCGCCTAGGCGCCGCCTAGGCGGCCGCCTAGGCCGATTTTTAGAACACTGACCTGTGCTATTATCCTTGCACGACTATACCATGTTTCCTCCTAGGCCGAGTCGGTCCCGTGGCCCCGGGTTGCCGCTCGAGGAACCATCGCCCTTGTCGACAAGTTGTCCATGATCATGCAAGACTCGACTCGAACTGACGTCTCACACAGTCATTCTTCTTCCAATATTACCATCCTTTCAGGACCAAGTTCAAGACTTCTAACATTTGAGATCACCTCGATGACACATGGTCGCGAGCATTCTTCCTTGTTGCCCTATCATTTTACTCAACTCAGTAACGCCTATTTGATAGCCCTTTTCCAAACTCATCTGGAACCTATCGTGGTTCGTGCCTTAAACACTAAGTCCGTGACATCGTGTCTTATGCCAACTTGTGTTCTGTGTGACACTACCGTCCAAGTCATACTTTATATGACGGGCCTTACGATCGTGAAAACCAAGTAATTTTGACAACCGCAGAAGACATGGGACAATGCTTAGAATGACTTCGATAGCCTAGCATAACTTAGCCTAACTTAATCGCACAACAACTTGACGAGCAAAGACTGCATCAAGCCTCGCATCGCGGGAACGTGCCGTGCACGCGTTCGACTTTAAACAACCAAGTTATTTGGGTGCCTAGACTTATGCCACAAGCTGTGCAATGTAACTTAACCCGTGGGCGAGCAAAGGCTACGCCAAGCCTTGGACGATGGGACCGTGCATGTTTTATCAAGCGTTATGCGGGCGACGTCTATGACTTAGGCTAACTCTTAGCTTTGTGGCGAAGACCAACCTTTTCCTTCTCCCAAGCCACGGGACGAAGGACCGAGTGTCAATTTTGAAAGCCCTCGTGCAACACTTCTAAGCCGACCATGGTACCTTTTTCCATGTTCTAACTCAGTCGACCCGACTTGGGATTATTCCCTTAGCTATGTGGATTCAATCTCTTTTATTATCAAACCTACTTGTGCATTTGAAAACTTTCGTTTTATTAGTGCGAAGGCCAAGATGAGGCACGAAGCCACCCACCTGAGCGAGGAGTCACCTCGACCGAGCGGGTCTTCGAGTAAGTCGTTGCATGGCTGTCCGAACGCCGTCGGCGTTCCGATTCCTCCGGTTGACTGAGCGGGACGGGGCACTACAGGGACTAACATTCTCAAAGCTTGATTACACAAGATGGAAAACTTTCGTGCTTCACTCATCAATCATAACTTTTGTAAGTTAGAGAAATTTGATGGAGAGAACTATCAAGTTTGGAAAGTCTGGAAGAGGAAGGTTAGCCTAAATCTTCAACTTTCTGAATTTGACCACGTGCTAACCGAGGCAGAACCGACTGTTCCAGAAACTACTTCTGCAGCCGCAATTACTGCTGCTACTAAAAGTCAAACCAAATGGAGAAGGGAGAATAGCCTCTGTAGGCTTATCATTCTAAATGCTACGGAGGACTCCCTGGCAAAATCATATTCTAAGAAGACAATTGCCAGAGAGATATGAGTCTTTGGAGAAATTATACGAAGATGACAAAAACAGGAGCAAGATATTTATCGTTGAAAAATATCATAAATGGCTCTTTGAAGACGAGAAGACTATGCTGCCGCAGGTGAAGGAGTTCCTGAAGCTGCGATAGAAGTTGGACGATGAGGGGATGCCTCTAACCGACAAGTTTGTTGTTGGAGGGATCGTCTCTAAGCTCCCCGTTGGGTGGAGCAAGTTCTATGCAAACATGCATAGGAAAAACTGGAGATCAGTCTCGAAGATATCCTGCAAGAAATCTATGTTGAGGACCAGATGAGGGCTCAACTGAAGGTGGACGCGCTATCCAAACAGATGGCAAACGCAAATTTGGTTCACACTAAGGAATCCAAGGAAAAGCAGGCGGCTTTCCACAGCAAGAAGAAGAACCCCAACAATCTGAAAGTGAATGGGACTTCCTTCAAACAACAGAAGCCAAAGTCCCAGTTGCCTTGCTTCAAGTGTGGCAAGAAGGGCCACTTCAAGAGTGAATGCAAATCTAAGCCCAAGCAATCAGAGCAAGGTGAGCCTAGTAAGGTTTCAATGATCACTGAAGTTGTTGCGATAATTGTGCAGGTCACTGCGGTGGGGGCTGACTCTGACTGGTGGGTAGACACTGGTGCCACCTGCGATGTCTGCTCAAGCAATGAATGGCTCACTACCTACATACCAACTTCTGAAGTTATGATGGCGAATCAGGCACAAGCTGAAGTGCAAGGGATCGGGACGGTGGTGTTGAAGTTGACTTCAGGGAAGTATCTGGCGTTTCAAGGTGTGAAGTATGTACCTGCTATCGCAAAGAACCTGATCTCTGGAGGTCTACTCTGCAACGCAGGCCTAAGGATGGACATCAATGCTGGCCAGATGGTGATGTCCATGAAAAGAACATACTTCAGAAAAGTGTTTTATACCGAAGGAATGTTCAAGATTCATCTTGTAAATCAGTCTAATGTAATTAATACAATCGCTCATTCTGGTTATACTCTTGAGTTGTGACATAATAGACTAGGACATGTTCATTGTAAAAGAATAAACAGAATATCTAGTCTAGGACTTATCTCCAAATGTGGGGGTAAGGTAAAGAAATGTGAAGTGTGTACTCAGACGAAGATCACAAGCAAACCCTTTCCTCGGGTTAATCGATAATCGAAGCACAGATCTTCTGGAGTTGGTACACTCCGATATCTGTGACTTCAAACAGTTCTCTACAAAGGCCGGGATGAAGTATTTCATAACCTTCGTTGACGACTTCTCAAAGTACGCGTTCATTTACTTGCTGAAGGCTAAAGACGAAGCGTTCGAGAAATTCAAAGAGTTCAGGACCGTGGCTGAACGACAAACTAGACAACAACTCAAGAGAATAAGAAGTGATCGAGGTGGAGAGTATCAGTCTCATGAATTCGCATCGTTCTACAAAGAACATGAAATTATCAACGAGACTACTGCTCCGTACTCTCTTCAATCTAACGGAGTAGCAGATAGGAAGAACAAAATATTGACAGAAATGATAAACTCAATATTGTTGACTGCGGGTCTTCCAAAATGCTACCGGGGAGAAGTTGCATTGACGGCTACTTTTATTCTGAATAGAGTGCCGCATGCAACTTCAGACGTCACTTCTCATGAACTTTGGTTCAAGGTCAGACCAAACTTGAATGTCATTCGAGTGTGGGGGTGTCTGGCATATGTGAAGCTCCCAGATCTGAAGATTCAGAAGCTCGGGACAAAGACTACGAAGACGATCTTCTTAGGTTATGCCGAGAAGAGTGATGTTCGGAGATTTCTAGATATTGAATCAAATCATATCATTGAATCTCGCGATGCAGAATATTTTGAAGATAAGTTTGCAAGTCACAAGAACATTGTTCTTGCGGATATTTCGGAGAACAATGAAGGTGCGCAGAAAACTGAAGTTTCCAATGAGAACGTAGTCCAAGAAGAAGTTGTTGACGAAACAATTGTTGAACCATAGCTCGCTAAGCTGTCAACTGAGCGAGTGAGGAGGCCGAAGGACTTCGGAAATGACTTTGTCACCTATCATGTGGAAGCAGATCCGCTTACCTATGATGAGACGATGAAGACCAGAGACGCTGTTTTCTGGAGGGAGGCGACAAACAATAAAATTGATTCAATCACCTCTAATAACACTTGGGTGTTGGTTGATCTTCCTAAAGGAGCAAAACCCATCGGATGCAAATAGATCTTCAAGAAGAATGTCACTTCCCGTTCCCAGAATACGTATTCTAAATACATGTACTGCTGGAATGTATTTATTTAATATTTGTCATGTATTGTTCTGTATTTAAATTCCTTTAATTTTTCTCTAATTATCTTTCTGCATTTTACTTTCTGCTTTGCTTTTGGGTTCGGCCCGAGTTGGTTTATTTTCCGGCCTTGGATGGTTCAACATGAACCCAACTCCCCACCTACCACCACCCCTTCATTTAAAGCCCCATTCCCTTTCTCTCTCTTCATTACTCTTCTTCACCATTACTCTTCTTCTTCCTCATAACTCTTCCTACCTACCCAGCTGCATAGGCAAGTGCCAACTTGCTTCATGATGGATCTCCAATATTATTGTTCCATCATCTTCCTTACTTGATCTTAAGTCTCTTTAGTATTTAGCATTTTCAATTTCCATGGCTCATTTCATGTAGATCTAAGTTTAATGTATTTTCGGATTTCTTAGGTTTTGATCTAGTAACTTTGTTATTTTTCAAGTTTTGATGGCTCCATGTTGTAGAGAATTTCGTTCTACCCCATTTTGACCTATGGAAGTCCGGATTTGAGCTTGGGATAAAGGATTTGGAGAGCTTGGAAGCAATAGCTCCCCTGGTTTTGTTTTCAGAAATTTGGAGAAGAAGAACAGTTCAGCCGCATGAAGCATTCAGGCCGCATGGCAGTACTTGACCGCATGAGTTTCCATGCGGCAAGTCTCCCGAGCCGCAGGAGCATTTCTGGCCGCATGGGCTTTTTTTAGCCGCATGCGTTGTTTCCTTTTACAGCCGCACAGGTTTGTTTTTTTAGCCGCATGAGCGCTTGACTAATCCCAGCCGCATAAGGACCCGTTCCTTTCAGCTGCATGAAGTTTGGGCCGCCTGGAACCCCGAGCCGCATAGACTCGTTATTTCTTAGCTGCATATATTTATCCAGCCGCATGAGTTTTGCCAGCCGCATGTATTTCCATTTGGCCGCAGCCGCATGTGCTTCAATTATTTCCAGTCGCATAAGGCTCAGCTTCCGAGCCGCATGGCCGCATGACCTCTCAGCCGCATAGGCTTGGTGATTCCCAGCCGCATGTGACTTTCATTTCCCGAGCCGCGTATGCATATTTTTCAGCCGCATATAGGCTTACCATTCTCTGGCCGCATAAACCCGATCTACCCTGACCGCATGAGACTCGAGCCGCATAAGGCCATGTCTTCCAGTAGCCGCACGTTATTTTAGCCGCATGAGTTAGTGACCCGAGCCGCATAGGATCCCTGTCCCCAGCCGCATGGATTTGTTATTTCTTAGCCGCATATGCATGTTTTACTCAGCCGCATGAATCAATAATCTCCCGAGCCGCATGAACTCTAGCCCATAATGCCCTTTGGGCTGATTCTGTCCCGAGTGGACGTTAATTAACATTGATGGTTATCTTGGCATTAATTAACATTAATTGTTATCTTGATTTATAATTGATCATGTGTTTCTAGTTGGAACTAAGAGACTGGCTAGTCATCTTATTGAATTGAATGAATGAGACACGTTCATATTAACTATGAACTATTGTAATCGATTGGCCAATCCCGAACATTGGCATACAGGCACATGCAGGCTTCAATTTATTTATTTTTCTACAAAGCAGCATGTGTACTTTATGGTCAGGGCATGGTTATTCCGTGGTTAGTTTTGATTGTTGTATTACGCTATGTAAGACCTGCAACCTAACCGTACGGGTATTGTTGTAGAGTTGGGCATATCGTACTTTGTACGGAAGTACTCATTCTGAATGACCATGATCCACGGCATGGGATTTCACTTAACTTAGAGGCTACTAAGTTAAATAAAATAATAATTGCATGGAGAGAATGGATTCCCGAGTTCTTACATGGCAGCCCTCTTTGGGACTATTAGTGCCCGACAGGCCGGCTGGTCCCCACAGATCCTGCAAATCTGCCACACGGGCAGGGAGCGGTATCTGCTTATATTATTTATTGTATATTGTATATTGATGACGGACGTCCCGCTGGGACTCGTCTAATTCATGATTGGCGCAATTGATTGACTGGGTAAACTAGCATTGCTTGCACATAGTAAGAACTGAGGAATCCTTATTGCATAATTCCAGGATAACTTGTAACCCACAGTAGCAAGCCGTAGCAGTTGCATGGCCGTTTAAGTTGACTTGTTTGTGTACTGTACCTACTCTGTTAACTAACTGAGATGATCAGAATATCAGGATATGACGGGCCAACTTCTGTCCTTGTTTGGTTGGGAAGTTGGTTCAAAGTGTCGTGATGTTATGTGAATCCCAGTAGCAAGCAGAGATCTATATATCATATTCTCTTATTACTGGTTCCAATTTCTCATTGCGGTACTTGCTATTAGAGGTCTAACCTCTCTGGTTTTGCATGGCCAGATTTAGAGCCGGTTCCCGAGGACTCAGCTTACTTCTACCTCCAAGGTGGTCAATACTAGAGGAATGATCGCAGGAGGACTCGAGTGGGTTCCTTGCTTCCCCGCTCGTTTTGTTACTTACTTTATATTTTGCCGTTTGGCACCGACATGTTAGTCGGATCGTCTTGTACTTACTTTTACATAATTGTAACTAAGTCAGGCTGCAGCTGATAAATAATTGTGTATACCTTGCTTCATCATCTGGCTATGTTTTGTAAAGCCAGATATCAAGAACATTTTGACTGAGCGTTTGGGACGCCTTACTGCTTTATCTTACATGTTCTCTATTTCTGTTTCGTTTTTGAATGATTGAGACAATAGATGTGAAGTGACCATAGTGAGACTTTTATGTAGTATGCACCCCTTCGTCTTATTAGACAGCATTGATCGTATTATACGGTATTTCTCTACCCGTAATACGTAGCTGGCTGAGTCATTCCCCCGCTCTCCAGTATTCTGGTTCTGGGGCGTGACAAGGTTTTAGTTGTGGCCCATGCAGGTCTGATTTCAGACTTGTGGGGTGTTTTAATTTATAGGATGTTTCAATCACACATGTTCCCCCTTGATCTCATGATTCGTTGTTCTCAACCCTAGCTTGACATTCCGGTATCCTTCGACTTCATTGATCCTTCATGTCCGGTCGTTTGATTGTTCTCTTGTCCCTTTCCTTAGGGGCACCTCGTCCGCACCTGTCAGAATTGGACAGCAACAACAAGTGCAGCATGGGCAACCTGGCCAGGTTGGTCAGCAACAAGGGCCAGAACTACCTCAAGAGACCCAAGAAGAAGTGACAGTGGAACCAGCAGCTGGACCGCAGTATCCGGAGGTTCCTACACCACCAATAGTTCCACCTACCCCTGTGGAAGTGGACACACCAGCCCTTCTGGAGATCATGAGAGGGATGATGGCTACTCAGCAACATCAGATGTTAGCCCAGCAGCGCATGCATGCTCAGTTGCAAGAGCAGAATGTACTACTCAACCAAGGATTGCAGACGACTTTGGAAAGAGGGGTGAGGACAGATTCAATAGCCTCAACCAGATTTTACAAGTACAACTTCCGCCGTTTCGAGGGCACGGAAGATGCCATCTCAGCAGATACGTGGCTTAAGGATATTGAGGCCATTTTGACAGCCGCTAAGGTGCCGGCAGAAGAGCGTGTGGATCAGGTGAAGTTGTTACTTCAGGATCTCGCACGTGATTGGTGGGAATCAGAGGAAGTGGGCATCAGACGTCCTGTTGCTTGGGACGATTTTATTGCAAGATTCAAGACGAAGTACTATGGAGTTTTGGCGCAGTTTGAGCTACAACATAAGTTTATCAGCCTCAAGCAGGCCGGCAAGACGGTAGATGCTTATGCAGCGGAGTTCTGCAGATTGAGTAGGTTCGCCCCAGAGATGGTAGCAACAGAGAGCCAAAGAGCTATGAGGTTTCAACAAGGGTTTCATCTTGAACTCTTGCAATTGATCGAGGGGCACAACTACCAGACTTTCGATGAGGTACTGACGGCAACCCGGAGGCATGAGATCACCATTCAGAGGCTTGCAGCAAGGACTGGTGGTCAGAAGAGACCCCACAGTCAGATTGAAGGAGGAGGGGGAGTAGCGCCCCGAACAATAGCACCGTCCCTTGGCATTCGCATTCACGATGTGGCAATGCGAGGGCCAGCACCACCACCAAGACAGCAACAGCAACAGAGGAAGTACCAGCAACCCCCAGCGGGCTGCACTTATTGTGGGAAGGTAGGGCACACTAGGGATGTGTGTCGGACATTGAACGAACTGTGTTTGATATGTGGAAGTCCAGTTCATCGGGTTACCACCTGTCCCATGAATTCGAGGTCAGGAGGACCAGTACAGCAATTTCCTGCTCTGCCAGCATCAGGGGCAGGCCAGTATCGAGGACCAGCGGTGGCAGTGAGGCCGTTGGCACAGCGTCCGTTCATGACACAGGCTCAGATGTTTCGGCAGCAGGGACCGCCGATGCAGCAACACCAGCATAGATCACCCCAACATCATCAAGGCAGGGGCCAGCAGCAGCACCATGCTAGGCCGCAACATGGGAACCAACAAGGAGGTCGAGGGCAGGCATTCACTCTGTCCTTGGAAGAGGCATTGGCATCGGAAGATGTTGTGGCAGGTAACATTCTCGTCGCCTCATATCCCGCAGTAGCATTGTTTGATTCTGGAGCATCACACTCATTTATATCTGCACAATTTGCAACACGGCTAGGAATGGAATTCGAGGCATTGCCAGGGAGGTTAAATATACTCACTGGTAATGGGCTCGTAGGAGTTAGTAGAGTTATTCTAGCGTGTAGCGTTGTAGTTTGCGGGCGTTCCTTACCCACCCGGTTGATAGAATTTCCTGTTGGAAATTTCGACGTTATCTTAGGCATGGACTGGCTGAAAGACAGTCATGCGACAATAGATTGTCGTAGAGGGAGTGTATCTTTTGATATTCCAGGCATAAGCGGTTCACCTTAGTCAGATCAGTGGCAACTCAACAAGAGCAGGGAGTAGTAACGGCAATGGAAGAAGTTCAAGTTCCGAAGGTAGTTGAAGAGTTTCTAGACGTATTTTCCGAAGAACTTCCAGGTCTACCACCGGCTAGGGATATTGAGTTCAACATAGAATTGGTACCTGGAACTAAACCGATATCAGATCGAGTTTACAGAATGGCAGATTCAGAGCAGGCCAAGGTATATCAGCACATAGAGGAACTGAAGGAGAAGAAGTTCATCCAAGCTAGCATCTCACCATGGGCAGCACCAGTGGTACTTGTAGGGAAGAAGGATGGGTCATCAAGATTGTGCATTGACTACAGGAAGCTTAACGCGGCAACAGTAAAGAACAAGTACCCACTACCCAGGATCGACGACTTGTTTGATCAGTTGAGCAGAGCTAGAGTTTTCTCCAAGATAGATCTTCGTTCAGGGTATCATCAAGTGAGGGTTCGGAAGGAGGATATTCCCAAGACAGCATTCAGGTCGAAGTATGGGCATTATGAATTATTGGTAATGCCGTTTGGTTTGACCAATGCTCCAACAATATTTATGGATTTGATGAACCGCATCTTTATGCCCTACTTAGATCAGTTTGTCGTTGTGTTTCTTGACGACATTCTCGTATACTCTGCTAGTGAAGAGGAGCATGAAGACCACCTCAGGAAAGTGTTACAGGTTCTGAGAGAGAACCAGTTGTATGCCAAGCTCAGCAAGTGTGAGTTCTGGACGGATCACATTTCATTCTTGGGTCATATCATATCAGGAACTGGAGTAGCAGTGGATCCCAAGAAGGTAGAAGCAGTAGAGAGTTGGCCAATACCCAAGACCGTAGCAGATGTGCGGAGTTTCTTGGGATTGGCATGATATTACAGAAGCTTCGTATCAGATTTTGCGAGGCTTTCAGCACCCATGACCTGCTTGACACGGAAGGATGTATCATTCGTCTGGTCGACAGAATATCAGGCATCATTTGAGAACTTGAAGCAGAAGTTGATATCAGGGCCTATTCTTACATTGCCAGTTGGGCCCGGAGGTTTTACCGTTTATTGTGATGCGTCAGGAAGAGGACTTGGATGTGTCCTTATGCAACATGGGAAGGTGATAGCATATGCATCTAGGCAACTTCGAGACCACGAGAAGAATTATCCAACTCATGACTTGGAGTTGGCGGCAGTAGTATTTGCTTTGAAGCTATGGAGGCATTACTTGTACGGTGATCGAGTGGACATGTACACAGACCACAAAAGTCTGAAGTACATCTTTACTCAAAAGGAACTGAACATGAGGCAGAGAAGATGGTTAGAGTTGATCAAGGATTACGACGTGGAGCTTCAATATCATCCAGGCAAGGCTAATGTGGTAGCAGACGCTCTTAGCAGGAGAGGCGGCGCATTTATGTTGACGACACAGAAGCATATCTTAGAAGACCTTCAGGAGATGGGCATCGAAGTTGTACTTCCTAGTGATGTAGGAATTCTGGCGAGTCTACAAGTTCAATCTGACTTAGTAGACAGGATCAAGGCAGCTCAGGCACAGGACCCAAGGATTCAGAAGCTTAGGGCAGAATGTGAGTCAGGACTCAGGAAGGAGATGAGAATTCATGAAGATGGTACACTTAGGTTTGGATCGCGTCTATGTATGCCTAGTGGAGATATCAGACAGGAGGTTATGGCATAAGCTCACAGTTCTCAGTATTCTATACACCCTGGAGGGACCAAGATGTACCAAGATATCAAGCAGCACTTCTGGTGGAACGGGATGAAGAGGGAGATAGCTAGATTTGTTTCCTGTTGCTTGGTATGTCAGCAAGTGAAGGCAGAACAGCAGAGGCCAGCTGGGTTATTGCAACCGCTTTCTATCCCAGAATGGAAATGAGAACATATTACAATGGACTTTGTGACCGGTTTACCGAGATCACCAAGTGGTAAAGATGCTATTGGGGTGATAGTAGATCGGCTTACAAAGGTGGCACACTTTCTTCCTTTCAGAGGAGGGTAATCTACAGAAAAGTTGACAGAGTTGTATATGCAGCAGATAGTCAGGCAGCATGGAGTCCCTGTCAGTATTGTGTCAGACCGAGATACCCGCTTTACATCACATTTCTGGAAGAGCTTACATCATAGTCTGGGTACCAAGTTAAGATTTAGCACGGCTTACCATCCCCAGACGGACGGGCAATCAGAAAGAACAATTCAGACTTTAGAAGATATGTGGCGAGCTTGTACCTTAGATTTTGGAGGGTCTTGGGAGGGCCACCTACACTTAGTCGAGTTCTCGTACAACAACAGTTATCAAGCCAGTATCCAGATGGCGCCATTTGAAGCACTATATGGTAAGAAGTGTAGGTCGCCACTGGCATGGGATGATATCGGGGAGAGGAAGATGCTAGGCCCAGAAATGATTGTTCAGACAGTTGAAGTGGTTAAGGGAATTAGAGAGCGACTTCGAGTTGCGCAAGATCGGCATCGTCATTGGGCGGACCAGCATCGTAGGCCACTAGAGTTTTCTGTTGGGGACCACGTGTTCTTGCGGATCTCACCTACTCGTGGGGTCATTAGATTTGGCGTTCGCGGGAAGTTGAGTCCGCGGTACGTAGGCCCGTTTGTTATCCTTGATCGGATAAGCGATGTTGCTTATCGTTTATCCCTTCCACCTTCGTTACGAGAGGTGCATGACGTATTTCTTGTATCTCAGTTGCGAAGGTATGTATCGGACCCAAGCCATATTCTTGATCATTCTGAGCTGGTTGTTGGTACCAACCTGTCTTACGAGGAACAGCCTGTGTCTATTTTGGACCGAAGAGAGAAGATACTCAAGAACCGAACAATTAACCTTGTTCGGGTTGCTTGGGATCATCACTCTTTAGGGGAGTCAACGTGGGAACGTGAGGATGATATCCGATCACGATATCCGCACATGTTTGACTCATAAGGTATACCTTTTTCTGTATACCTTGATTGTCTTAACTCCTCATGCTTGTCACCTTATGAGTAGAATTACTTGATGTTGTAGATTGTTAGATTTAGATATGTTACTTGTTATTATCATTGTAAAATGATTGCTTGCTCCAATTGCTTGTACTTAGATTAGTTTAGCTCCGATGTTTCTATCCTGCTTGGATTTGAAATTTCGAGGACGGAATTTTTCTAAGAAGGGTAGAGATGTCACTTCCCGTTCCCAGAATACGTATTCTAAATACATGTACTGCTGGAATGTATTTATTTAATATTTGTCATGTATTGTTCTGTATTTAAATTTCTTTAATTTCCCTCTAATTATCTTTCTGCATTTTACTTTCTGCTTTGCTTTTGGGTTCGGCCCGAGTTGGTTTATTTTCCGGCCTTGGATGGTTCAACATGAACCCAACTCCCCACCTACCACCACCCCTTCATTTAAAGCCCCATTCTCTTTCTCTCTCTTCATTACTCTTCTTCACCATTACTCTTCTTCTTCCTCATAACTCTTCCTACCTACCCAGCCGCATAGGCAAGTGCCAACTTGCTTCATGATGGATCTCCAATATTATTGTTCTATCATCTTCCTTACTTGATCTTAAGTCTCTTTAGTATTTAGCATTTTCAATTTCCATGGCTCATTTCATGTAGATCTAAGTTTAATACATTTTCGGATTTCTTAGGTTTTGATCTAGTAACTTTGTTATTTTTCAAGTTTTGATGGCTCCATGTTGTAGAGAATTTCTTTCTACCCCATTTTGACCTATGGAAGTCCAGATTTGGGCTTGGGATGAAAGATTTGGAGAGCTTGGAAGCAATAGCTCCCCTGGTTTTGTTTACAGAAATTTGGAGAAAAAGAACAGTTCAGCCGCATGAAGCATTCAGGCCGCATGGCAGTACTTGACCGCATGAGTTTCCATGCGGCAAGTCTCCCGAGCCGCATGAGCATTTCTGGCCGTATGGGCTTTTTTTAGCCGCATGCGCTGTTTCCTTTTTCAGCCGCACGGGTTTGGTTTTTTTTAGCCGCATGAGCGCTTGACTAATCCCAGCCGCATAAGGACCCGTTCCTTTCAGCCTTATAAGGACCCGTTCCTTTCAGCCGCATGAAGTTTGGGCCGCATGGAACCCCGAGCAGCATAGACTCGTTATTTCTCAGCCGCATGTATTTATCCAGCCGCATGAGTTTTGCCAGCCGCATGTATTTCCATTTGGCCGCAGCCGCATGTGCTTCAATTATTTCCAGCCGCATAAGGCTCGGCTTCCGAGCCGCACGGCCGCATGACCTCTCAGCCGCATAGGCTTGGTGATTCCCAACCGCATGTGACTTTCATTTTCCGAGCCGCGTATGCATATTTTTCAGCCGCATATAGGCTTACCATTCTCTGGCCGCATAAACCCGATCTACCCTGACCGCATGAGACTCGAGCCGCATAAGGCCCTGTCTTCCAGAAGCCGCAAGTTATTTTAGCCGCATGAGTTAGTGACCCGAGCCGCATAGGGTCCCTGTCCCCAGCCGCATGGATTTGTTATTTCTTAGCCGCATATGCATGTTTTACTCAACCGCATGAATCAATAATCTCCTGAGCCGCATGAACTCTAGTCCATAATGCCCTTTGGGCTGATTCTGTCCCGAGTGGACGTTAATTAACATTGATGGTTATCTTGGCATTAATTAACTTTAATTGTTATTTTGATTTATAATTGATCATGTGTTCCTAGTTGGAACTAAGAGACTGGCTAGTCGTCTTATTGAATTGAATGAATGAGACACGTTCATATTAACTATGAACTATTGTAATCGATTGGCCAATCCCGAACATTGGCATACAGGCACATGCAGGCTTCAATTTATTTATTTTTCTACAAAACAACATGTGTACTTTATGGTCAGGGCATGGTTATTCCGTGGTTAGTTTTGATTGTTGCATTACGCTATGTAAGACCTGCAACCTAACCGCACGGGTATTGTTGTAGAGTTGGGCATATCGTACTTTGTACGAAAGTACTCATTCTGAATGACCATGATCCACGACATGGGATTTCACTTAACCTAGAGGCTACTAAGTTAAATAAAATAATGATTGCATGGAGAGAATGGATTCCCGAGTTCTTACATGGCTGCCCTCTTTGGGACTATTAGTGCCCGACAAGCCGGCTGGTCCCCACAGATACTGCAAATCTGCCACACGGGCAGGGAGCGGTATCTGCTTATATTATTTATTGTATATTGTATATTGATGACGGGCGTCCTGCTGGGACTCGTCTAATTCATGATTGGCGCAATTGATTGACTGGATAAACTAGCCTTGCTTGCACATAGTAAGAACTGAGGAATCCTTATTGCATAATTCCAGGATAACTTGGAACTCACAGTAGCAAGCCGTAGCAGTTGCATGTCCGTTTAAGTTGACTTGTTTGTGTACTGTACCTACTCTGTTAACTAACTGAGATGATCAGAATGTCAAGATATGACGGGCCAACTTCTGTCCTTGTTTGGTTGGAAAGTTGGTTCGAAGTGTCGTGATGTTATGTGAATCCCAGTAGCAAGCAGAGATCTATATATCATATTCTCTTATTACTGGTTCCAATTTCTCATATCGTGCTTCCTTGCGGTACTTGCTATTAGAGGTCTAATCTCTCTGGTTTTGCATGGCCAGATTTAGAGCCGGTTCCCGAGGACTCAGCTTACTTCCACCTCCAAGATGGTCAATACTAGAGGAATGATCGCAGGAGGACTCGAGTGGGTTCCTTACTTCCCCGCTCGTTTTGTTACTTACTTTATATTTTGCCGTTTGGCACCGACATGTTAGTCGGATCGTCTTGTACTTACTTTTACATAATTGTAACCAAGTCAGGCTGCAGCTGATAAACAATTGTGTATACCTTGCTTCATCATCTGGCTATGTTTTGTGAAGCCAGATATCAAGAACATTTTGACTGAACGTTTGGGACGCCTTACTGCTTTATCTTACATGTTCTCTATTTCTGTTTGTGTTTGAATGATTGAGACAATAGATGTGAAGTGACCATAGTGAGACTTTTATGTAGTATGCACCCCCTCGTTTTATTAGACAGCATTGATCGTATTATACGGTATTCCTCTACCCGTAATACGTAGCTGGCTGAGTCATTCCCCCGCTCTCCAGTATTCTGGTTCTGGGGCGTGACAAAGAAGATGAAAGCAGATGGAACTATTGACAACTTCAAGGCTAGGCTAGTAGCCAAGGGGTTTTCTCAGAAGCAGGGGATCGACTACTTTGACACGTATGCTTCAGTAGCCCGGATGACCATCATCAGAATGTTGATTGCTCTTGCAGCAATACATAAGTTGGTGATACATCAGATGGATGTAAAAACGGCTTTCCTAAATGACGAGCTGACTGAAGAGATTTACATGCAACAGCCAGAGGGATTTGTCGTCAAAGGTCTTGAAGACAAAGTTTGCAAGTTGGTCAAATTCTTGTATGGTCTTAAATAGGCTCCCAAGATGTGGCATGAGAAGTTTGACAAGGTTATAAGGTCAAATGGCTACAGGATCAGCGAGACGGACAAGTGTGTTTACACAAAGTTCGTTGATGGAAGAGGTATAATCGTTTGTCTGTACGTGGACGACATGTTGATCCTAGGTACGGATATGGACTGTGTCACGGAGACAATGAAGTTCATCTCGACTAAGTTCAGTATGAAGGACTTGGGGGAAGCTGATGTGATCTTAGGGATCAAGATCATCCGGACAGACACAATCGAATAATTCAGCCTATTCCACCTTAATAGGATTACATTTATGTTTCTGCTTTACGAATATGATATTTTTTGGACATTTCTAATAATATCAGACGAAGCCGAGTACTCTACCGTTGAGTTAGCAACCCAAATAAATATGATATGTAGAGATGATAAAACAAATCAATTGAATTGCACTGCACCACTCCATCAAAACATTGAACTAACAAGAAATCGAAAAGAAATATTTTAAGGTCAACTTTTCTTTTCGATGATAAACGATGGAATCGCCCATTTCGATATATAAAAAACGATCAATTAGAAAATGATGTACGAAATGAAATGTCACAATATTTTTTTTATACATGTCCAAGTGATGGAAAACAAATAATATCTTTTACATATCCCCCCAGTTTATCAACTTTTTCAGAAACGATAGAACGAAAAATTTCATATATGCCATGGTTCCTTACTTCGACAGGGTACAAATATCTAAATTTCACCCTTTTAGATACTTTTTCAGACCCATTGTCGATACTAAGTCGTAGTCGAAGTATATCAGCAATAGCGTCTCTACCCATGACGAATTTTTATTCTTGTTGCTTCCTAATTTTGATATAATCAACATGTTTTTTTGCTTGAATTATTCCATTTTTCCAAGTATATGCTTGAGACACAATCTACTAATTTGATCTATTTCAGATATCCTACTATAACTATATCATAATTTCACCTACTAGTATTTTATTTATAATACCTCAGGAGCTAATGAGATTATTTTAGTAAAATTTAACTATCTCAACTCCCGAGCAATCGCACCAAAAACTCGAGTTCCTTTTGGATTTCCTTCTTGATTAATGACAACCGCTGCATTGTCATCATATCGTATAATGCCTTGCTATTCACTCGGTTTCTGGTTAATAATAAGATTACGTAGGAGAGATGGCCGAGTGGTTCAAGGCGTAGCACTGGAACTGCTATATAGGCTTTTGTTTACCGAGGGTTTGAATCCCTCTCTTTCCGTTTCGATATCATTTGAGAACAAAAATGGGAATAACAAAAATTGTTGTGGTGGTGACTAACGAATCGATTTTTGTTGGCGTTGTCACAGTCTCATTATATTGAGAAGATGATCACACGCTACGGGTATCAGGATCTTCCAGGGATCGATACGCTTTACAGGTGTGATCTGAAGCTGAAGCCTAATTCGAGGGAAAGCGTCATGCAGCTGAAGTATGCAAGCGTCATCGGGAGTTTGATGTATGCTACTACTGCCACAAGGCCTGACATAGCTTTTGTCGTGGGAATGCTGAGTCGTTTCACGAGCAATCCAGGCAATGAGCACTGGAAAGCTGTGAGACGGGTGATGAGATATCTCAAGAATACTCAGACATATACACTGCACTACAGCGGAGATCCGCCAGTAGTAGAAGGCTTTAGTGATGCCAGCTGGTGCTCAGAGTTGGAGAGCGAGAGGTCCACAGGTGGATTCATTTTCACAATTGGTGGAGCTGTTATATCGTGGAAGTCGAAGAAGCAGACTATGCTCTCTCGTTCCTCCATGGAATCTGAGTTCTTTGCACTTGATACCGCAGCGGAGGAAGCATAATGGCTTCGGGAGCACATGTGTGATCTTCCAGTGGTTGGGGCGCAAATACCGGCAATACCGATATACTGCGACAACCAGGCGACTGCGGCAGTGGCATCAAATGACCTCTTCAACGGGAAGAAGAGGACTGTGCAGTTAAAGCACAGGGCAATACACGATCTCATCAAGAGAGGTGTTATTGCAGTGATTGATGTTCGGAGTCAGGAGAACCTGGCGGATCCGTTTACCAAGGGCCTCAAGCGCCATCTGATCGATGACATAGCTTGTAAAATGGGCTTGAAGGCATTCTGATATTATGTTACTGCAATCCTACCATAAAATTTTATGCTATTAGTTCAAAGAGAAATCTACTAGGCATCTAGCTTTTGGTTCAAGGGAGGACCACCAACTGGAAAAATATCAGGAACAATGGGTACATGTCCTCTGTGGCATGGAAAGGTTACAGACCTACAACCACTGTTGTCTACTATATGTTTTCTGCGGAAAACGGTTCATGTGATGAGGATGGCTTAAATGTCTTAATGAGTTCTCAGGCAGAGTGAATGCCTTGTGTGCGTTACAGGAAGCACGGTAGAGCAGTACTACAAGGAGTGAAACTTCATGCTACAGTAGGATGACTCCACCATGAGGTTCTCAGGTAGGGGTAATGCCTCAGCTTTGCAAGACAAGTCACAGCGGTGTAGCACCGCAAATAGGCAGGTAGCCTAATGTTGTATGATGAAATTAAAGAGTTGTAGACAATGCTACAAAGGGGAGGATGTCCTTATGTTACAGTGGCACGACACCACGATGAGGTACCCGAATAGGGGTCGGCCTTGCAAGAGGCTTGTGATCTCATGCTACAGTAGTATGACACTACGATGAGGTTCCTGGGTAGGGGTAATACCTCGGCTTTAGGTCATGTCATAGCGGCGTAGCACCGCAAAGCTTCATGCCATGTCTCTTTAATTAAGAACTCACCTATAGTGTATGGACAGAGATAGCAGGCCGTCTCTTGAGGGTAAACTTGTAGACGTCCAAAATTATCCACTGAAACCAGGCTGGCACAAGGTATTTAATGTGCAGCCAGAAGCACATGTAACTACATTATGTGAGTGGAAAGAATTACAGCTATGATGCAGAATTCAAGACTTAGTCCATTCTTGTATTATAGTCTGTTGTTTGACCCATGTGGGAAGATTCAAATCGTCAGCGACATCCTCCTAATGCATGATGGACAGTTACTGTGGGGAACACTCAAATCCATATATTGAGATATGTGGAGAATTGTTGGAAATTTTTCCTTGACATGTAGAGGAGCTTGCTCTCAATACATGCCTAGTATTATTTAGTCCCATATTGGAAAAGCACCATGAGTTGTATCTCAATATATACTTGGTATGTTGTTGAGATGTGCACATGAGATGGTGACCCTAAGGAGGGAACAATGTGGTAATTTTACTAGGAGATAAGGATAAGACTACATGGTAAAGCATTACTGCTTTTTGCTCTTAGAATTTATTCCATTGGAGGGGCTTAGCGACTCAGACTCGGACTCGAGCTCATGGGCTCATGAGGCGTAATGTGGCGTTTTGTTGGCACACTTTACACTTAGCACGTCAGCATCGTCGCTAGGCGCATAGTGCACTTAAATTGCGTTCGTTGCGCGAGCCCTCTCGCAGCCTTTCGCCCGCCTGTACGCTGCCCGATCGCGCGACCAGACGGCGCGCCAGTTGGCGTGGCCAGATGGCGCGGCCTGATCGCGTGGCCAGATGGTGCGCCAGTTGGCGCTGCCAGATGGTGCAGCGGTTGACGCTGCAGTTGGCGCGCGGTTTGCGCACAGTGCGGGTTGTGCGCGTGTTGTGCAAGTGCACACGGGAGCAGGTGGCGCTATTGGCGCAGGTGCGCAGTTGGCGCTTGCTATGCGCCAATTGGCTCAAATCGTGTCTGTGCACGATTTGAGCAGTTACAGAACGTTCGGAGCGGTTTTTTTTTCACGTTCCGAACATTTTGCTAACTGGACGGTTACAGTGCGGGCCTATATAAGCTTCTCTCCTCTCTCTCTCTCTCTCTCAGTGGTTAAGTGCTAAGTGTTGTTCTAAACAATTTCTTACGAATTTTCAGAGAGTTCAAGAGAGAAGAGAAACAGTGCACCAGCGCCAGAGTCCACGCCATCCGAGGAGTCAGAAGTGCGGAGTGTTCTAAAGCTCTCCGTCGAACTTGCTGGTTCCTGGAAGCTGTTCGTGTGGGGCGAATCAAACTTTGAGCGCCGGTGATCGTTCACCCCAGCAGGCCATTATATCCACTTCTGTTTATCTGCTTTTATCTCGCTCTAAACGGAAACGTTTCTGATCTAATCAGAAAACATTAGTGGATCTTCATCGCTGCTGCTACGAATTCTTCTGTGCCTTTTTCGAAGTGACACATTAGTGTTCGTTTCTCATAATCCTCCTGGATCTCTGTCGTGCACCTTCTTTGAAGTGTTGCATAATTTTCAGTTTTCCATTGAAAAATTACGGTCCGGGACTAACAAAGTATTCTCTTGGCTGAATATATAAATGCGTAGAGAGTTCAGATGTGTGTAACCTCATAACTGGCTGCTGAAATTCAAATCTCAAATGGTACTGAGAACCAAGCTTTGATTGCTTAGCATTTTTTTCATGCTATCAGTTGCATCCAGGATATTTCAAGCCCAATAGCCTGCTTGAGGAGTTACTTGTTGGAAATAGCTGTTTTGGTCAGCTCTGAGAAACTGGATTTCAGAGTAAATTTCAAGGGAGCATTTGTTATAAGATTCCTATCTTAAATGAGTTTAAATTGCAAGGACAATGGCTATTGATGCAACCAAGTTTGAAGTACTCCACTAAGCAAAACTAGATGTTTGTTTTATGGAAGTTGCATAGTAATTAGTAAATTCATGCAGTTGATCACCGTTGCCTATATCCATTGTAAAATTACCTTTATATAGTCGTTTATAAAACACAAAATCTAAAGGTTGCTTATACTCCGAGTCCTAGATAAGCCATTGCCAGTATACTCGCATCTATTGTAAATTAGAGGGGTGGTTGCGGGAGATGCTGGATATTGCATCTCCTCCTTTTGTAGAGTTGAAATTGCAGGAGACACTGCAATCTAATAGCTACACGGGAGGATCCTTGAAAATAAATCTTAGTATTGGCGTCTTCTCTGTGCAACTTACTAACGTGCATGTCTGTTGTCAGTATTTTCTTTTGTTATTTATAGTATATTCAGTTCTATCCTTCATAGTGCAATGTCTAAAGCTTCAACACGAGGAAGTTAGTCCTAAACTGTAGGATTTTAGCCCCTTTGAATGCTGAACCCAATTTTAAGCAACAAACGTAGGGTATTTTTTTCACCTACATTTTTAAATTAGGACTTCTCAACGAATCAATTCAAAGTACATCTCAGGTTAGCTGAAGGAATATAATTGTCAAACTTCTTGTTTTGTTCTTTCTCATGAAGAGGTGAGATCGTCGGTCAGTTAAAAAAGTTGCTTACAGTATAGGTGGTGGATTGATCCTCCTATGAAAAACAAGTGTATTCAAATGAGAGAATGAGAGAGAGAGGGAGAGAGAGTACTTGGTACGTCTCACAACTCAGATTAGCTGAAAGAATACAACATTTTGATTATACACACACAGACACGCACGCACACACACACACACACACACACACACACACTAGCTTCCACCATAATTGACAATAATAATTAGCTTTCCCGTGGGATCGAATCCATCCAGCTAGGATGTGCTATGTCTCCACGTGTTGACCACTAGAATGAAGAGGTTTAATTTAGATTTGAAAAATTGTTATAATATATCCTCTTATCAAAAACAAAGTTTGGATACTACTATGATAGATTTTAGGTACGCCTGCTGATTGATCATTCCTCTTGAACTATTTGATAATTCAACTCCTGTTCATTAGCTATGGGTCCTGTTAGGGTCATTGCAAGCCAACTTTATTTGGCATACGTTCCATCTTAAGAATATCCGTCTTTATCGTTCGAGTTCACCTCCTGCATTGTTTGATAGATATTAAATCTGACCTTTGCTGTCGTGCTGATGGGACTGTCCGAACCTTGCGACTTAACAGATCACTCCTACTATATGCATTATATTGATATTATTGATAGAATTGCTTTGCTTTCAGCCTGATTTTTTTTCTTATTTTGTGTGCGCGTGTGTGCTATTGCTTTCCACTTACCTGACTAAAAGCTATAGTTTGGTTCGCAAAAAGGAAAGAAAATCAATTCTTTAGTCTTTCCTTTTTTCTTTTTAGTAAATTTTAATTCCTATTAATTTTTCTTTCCATTGTTTGAAAAGGTCAGAAAAATTGGGAGTGAAAGTGAATCCTTGAAATGAATGGACAGTATTATCTTTTCCTCTATTTTTCTTTCCTTTGGAAATCATTTTTCTTTTCTACTTCTTTCTTTTGGCATCCAAACACATAAAATAATAGTTTTACTTTTCTAGGATCCTGATTCCGCAAATCAAATGTGACCAAACGTGACCTAGTAGCTAGCTCGGTTTCATTGTACTACTAGTGGTTAGCTTAGGGAAATGCACAAAACTAATAAGGGCATCGTTTAAAAATATGAAACCATACTTGAGAAATATTGGTTGGGTCCACGTAATACATGTCAAAATGCAACTAAATGATTTAAGGAGGAAGTTGTGTCAGTCGTCTACTGGTAAATGTCTGAGATTTTTTTATAGGTATACAAGATAGAAGAAGAACTATAGTGCCTTCTCCACTATATCGTATTACGACAACTTGTTGATTGTTGTCTATTCTGAGTTGTTGCCTGGTGGGTGATAATCTGAATCAGCTTCGTAATCGTATTGTACGATCATCCTGAGTAGCAGAACGAACAATCTGAATCAGCTGCGTAAGCACCGTTACACTGGGTGAAGTACTACTGGAGATGGTCCAACATGGTAACCACAATAGTATATGAAGCAAGTTGTACTACGATAGTTGTGAAGTATCACATCCATAGCTCTATACTTATCATGGATCCATGTGTCTAAACGACTCTGAAATGCTGCAATACTCTCCTCAGTGGCACGAGTCTGATGCAGAATTGTATCAGGCATCAACGATCCGGTTCTCATCAAAAATAGAGCCGTTAGGATTTCGACATGTCCTATCCATGCTCTCATATACAAATTAAAAAAACGAGAAGAGAGAGAAAACAAATCTCGATATATCCTTTCTCTTCTTCTCGAACAAAAATTTAAGGTTAAGGTTTTTTTCGAAAACAAACCAGAAGTCGTCATTGCCAAGAAGCATGTCAATGATCATGAGTCAGGAGTAGTTGTCGATAGTTGTCGACGATCAAGAAGTAGAACTCAAACTACTTGCCATGGTTGGACGACCGTAGACGAGAGATTGCAGTCTAAATGATGATCGGAGACTGGATGACTCACCTATGTTGTATTAAGCGTGAGGCGAGACGAGGCGACGAGGTTGTCGCCTCGCTTAATGGCGCTTAAGCGACACATAGTTAGCGCCTCACTTTTTTTTTACTCCTACATGTAAAATACTTTATATAGTATATACACATAAACTTCAATATTTTTTTCATACAATCCTACTAGTATATGCATGAATAACAATACCAATTATCAATCAAGCAAAGTAACAATATAAATACTAGAATCAAAATGCAAACTACAAGCCACACAATGCATACATACTACATAGTCATCAAAATACCATCAAACATAAAAGATGTCTCTAAAGTTCCTACTTAAAGTTTTCCAACTATCCAACTATGTAAATAACAAAAGATTCGGTTCAGTTTATTAAAAAAATCAAAAATAAAAAATCGTTAAGCGAGGCGCCTAAGGCGGGACGAGGCGCTACTAGCGACGCGTAAGCGCGCTTAAGCGCTGATCGCTTTTCTGGGACAAAAATTCATTAAGCGAGGTGCCCTAATTCTAAATCTCGCTTAACGCCGCTTAAGCGCGTTTTTACAACATAGTGACTCACTAATTTGGATTGAGTAAATTACGACCTGGTAGAGATCAAGAAAAAAATGGTGTCCGGCAAGGAATTCCGGAGATCAGCGCTTGATCACAAACCAAGTTGTTCTTCTTCTAATATAGGAATTTCTACTTCTACTACTACTTTTACTTAGGGTTTTAGAAATTGGTGATTTTGTGGAGGAGAGGAATTAGCTCTGATACCATCTGCCAATATACCCGATGGCAAGAGGTAGTGATACACTCTAGCCGATGTGGGACTATCTGTCCCTAGCACTATACATCTGTCACTAACAGTACCTAGATGCTATCCAACATGGTTTCTCTCCTCCACGGTTAAGTGCACTTTGTCTCATGACTAATTATCACTTTTGGAGCTCTAGAGACCTACTTGATGTCTGGACTCGTCTTTCTCTAGCATTTGGCGTAGTGGTAGGTTATTACTCCTAATTATTTCTTGTAGATCAGTTGCTGTTACTGTAGCTTTTATCATGCTAAAGCACAGGTATTAGCCTATTAGCGTGTTTAATTGAACTGGGGTTCCTGGGTATTTTAGACAATAGTATTGCTAGAAGTCAGCTCCTTAATTAGTCTCATTCATCAAGTGTGCCATTCCTCGTCTTGTGCAACTGTGTGTCCTTTATTCAGTAGTAGATAGTTAATGATAAGACTCAAAAGATTATATGTGTCCTTCAGACTGCATTTACAATCTCTTTAGTGCATATAAAATGCAGACGAACAAGCAAAATTTATCAAAGTAGTGTAACTTTTTTGATAAAGGGTGAAATAGTATAACATAGAAACAAATTATTGAATTAGTTCAAACTTGTGGACTGTTCAATGGTTCTTGTATTCACATCCTGAAGTTCTTGTATTCACATCCTGAAGGATCCGGTAAAAACACCCTAAATGAGATGAATAGGGTTTGACTAAATAATTAAGCACAAAAGAGAATGCTAATAGACAATTTAAAATGTACTAGAAATAAGGCAAGAATACAAACACTTGATGAACCATGGTATCTTCTGTGAGGCACTCCAGTCCCGAAACTCTCTCTGGCTTTGATCCACTATTATAAAAATAATTACACTTGTGAGCTTTGATTTGAAGGCCTCGCCGATTTCTTATACACAAGCTTTGGTTTGAATGACTCACCGACTTCTATACAAGCTTTGGTACGAAGGCTTGTGGACTTCAACCTCTTACAATAATGATGATGATCTTACAACATTGAATACAAATACTTGATGTATCATGGTATCTTCTGTGAGGCACTCTAGTCCCGAAACTCTTTCCGGCTTTGATCCACTATTATAAAAATAAGTACAACTTGTGAGCTTTGATTTGAAGGCCTCGCCGATTTCTTACACACAAGTTTTGTTTCGAACGACTCACTGACTTTTATGCAAGCTTTGATACGAAGGCTTATGGACTTCAACCTCTTACAATAATGATGGTGATCTTACAACAATTTGAATATCATACTTTACAACTCAATTATAACTCTATGTCAAATAAAACTCTTGTATATGTGGAGAGGTTTGTATATGGTGGTTGAAAAGTTTAGACTCCAAGAAGTTGGAACAAAATGAGGACAAATGTGTTCTTTTATAGCCCGCAAAATAACCTCTAGAAATAGAGCCGTGACACTATATGCAGTATACCATCGGTATACCGTTCTGAACAGTAACGATTATAAAACGGCTAGTTTTCTAACCGTTGCAGCATTAATTGCTGAACCAACAGATCATCGTTGGTATATCGTGGTAACATGTTTTTGTGTTGCTGGACTTGGTGGATGCAAAATGTGTTCCTACATTGTACAATTGGTATACCACTGGTATACAGTCATGGTACTGAATTTTAGAACATTGGAGTTTTGGCTTAAGTTTTTGGTTTAGCTTTCATTTTGCCTTTACCTATTGAATTACAATGTCTCCTAGAGAATAAATTTATAGAAATATTACACTAAACTCAAGGACTTCATAGCTTGGCTTCTTCAACTTTGTTCATCCCGATGGCAATTGTCCAAAGCAAAATAGATTTGAAAATCTGATTAGCTTTTGGGAACTTTGTCCTCGAACCCCCATGGGGGATGCTGTCCCCTCGACCCTCATCCGCTTACCGGACAGTGGAACCCTCGAACCATGTTCGTGGACCCAGAGACATAGTGGAGGGTTCAGAAAAATCTTTGAGCTAATATTGTCTTTTTGCCCATCATGATTTCTTTATTTGCGCAAGTCCATGATTGATCTTATTGTTTTTCTGCAAATAAATGTTAGACGAACAAAGCAATATACATAATAGTAAATATGATATGATTAATGCATACTAGGACTATACCAAGTTTAAGTATTAGCAATACAATAATTACATGAATATTAGTGATTTCTAATATTAAACTTAATTGATTAACCATAGTCAAAAACTCAAATTAATCATTGGACTAACAGCTGTGAGATTCTAAATAGATGTTCACGGGTAATTTGACAAGTAAGCTCTTCAACTATTTTTTTTTACTACAATGTCATTGCCAGGATGTTTGTGACATGTTTTTACTATTTCTTATGGTATTAACCACTTTGATAATGCACATGTCATATTTGCTCATGAAGGAAACCTAAAAGTATTTACCCCCTTACTCATGGAGAGCAACTCCATAAAAGTATTACTCTAAAGAATTAGTTCAAAGATGCCTTCACCCACTCTTGCGCCTGGAAAAGGTAAAAGTGCAATACCTTCGCTACTTTCTATCCACCACTACTATTTTAACAGAGGAACTATAGAAGGCCTAGTTTCTCCCTCCTCTAAGAGCTTACAATGAAAATAGTGCTCCAATGAATCAGAATCAGCTAATGGCTGATTCAGCCTTTCAAAAGTATGAAATTTCACTCCCTTTCCATTTATCATCTTAAGTGAAATTGTTGGTTAATAGTGTTTGGCTTGTACTCTGTTATATGGTTAAAAGCATATTTAGATTATAGATACACATTCATTGACAGTTTATCACTTTCATTTCAGGTATTGCCGACGTGCTAAACGTGTGTTTAGTGAACTTCACGAGAAACCATTTGTTGTGGAGCTTGATCTTCGAGGTATGATCAGCTTCTTTGATATTATCTGTCTTTGTAATTGTGGAGAATGTGAAATCCAAGTATAGACAATTCTTTATAAATCCTCAAATAGCAAGTTAAATTACTTGGGCATATGGAAGTTTTTATTCCACGCTGGAGTACCATGCTCACAAAAAAGAAAATAGTGTAACTTTCATTTTTTATTTTTCCATGAGAGCTTTCTTAAGTTCTACCGAGTTGCCCACAATTCTATATTTCAAATTATGTTCCTTTACCTCCAAAGTAACCCCATTAGTTATGAAATCGTGTTATGTCTATACCAATTGCTATTTCTTGTGAATTAGTCCATTTTTAAGTGGATTAAAGCTATAGGCTGTAAGATATGAACCGAACTTTCAAGAAACAAGTATTTGTATGGCATATTTTGCTAGGGGTCTGTTTGGAACGGTGTAACTGACGGGGAGTGTGAAAGTGATTTTTTGCACGCCAAAAGTGAACTGTGTATACTTTTGAGTTTCATGTTAGTTTTTGGCACTTAAAAATGACTTTCAATGTTTGAGTACATAATTTTTTTTACCGAGTAAATTGCAAAAAAAATTTCGTTAAATGTGCACCTTTTGCGTAGAAAGACCTTTTAGTCAAATTTAGCAAATGAAGACCCCCGTAATCTATGACTTGCTCGCCCAGCCCCCTACCGTCTGTCGACCGTTAGTTTTGACCGTTAATGACATTTAAAAAAAAAAAAAAAAACCTAAACTACCCCACCTTTTCCTAACCTCCCCCCTCCTCCCTCCTCCCTCCGGCCGGCCCCCCCCTCCTCACTCCGGCCAGCAACCCCCTCCTCCTCCCCGGCCCCCTCAGCACCCCTCCTCCCAGCCCCCCTCCTCAGCCCCCCTCCTCCCCGCCCCCCTCAGCCCCCCCTCCTCCTCCTCCTTCCTCCCCGCCCCCCTCCTCCTCCTCCCCGCCCCCTCAGCACCTCCTCCCCGACCCCCTCAGCCCCCCTCCTCCTCCCTCCTCCCCGCCCCCCTCAGCCCCCCCACTCCTTACTCCGGCCAGCACCCCCCTCCTCCTCCCCGTCCCGGGCAGCCCCGCCCCCCTCCTCCCCGCACCACCGGAGAGAGGGGGGGAGAGAGTGAAGGGGTAAAATGGTCATTACATACATATCCCACTTAACAGCAGTTAACGGAAATGGGACAAAATGAGCAGATTTTATACTTTCTGGAATTCTAAGAGCATGAGATCTTTTAGTGCAAAAAGCGGAAATCTAACGAGAAATTTTTTGCACTTTACCCTTTTTTTACCTCATAAGTAGGTAAATTCGTACTTCCATGTTTGGATGTTAAATATGGAGGAGGTGGAGAAGTGAAAAAGTTAATTACTTAATTATAATAATAATTAAATATCTACTAAATTGTTAATTATTTATTAATTCTAATTATTTTACTTTTTTAAAAATTTAGGTATCAATAATTAATATCACCAGCTATTTTATTTATTAATTAACTAAATAATTAAGTAATTATAAATAATTTTATTATTAAGTATCTATAATGTACTAAATAATATTAGCAACTCAATAACTAATATCACCAACTATTTTATAAATTAATAATCTAAATAATTAAGTAATTATAATTAAATAAATATTTTATTAATTAATTATAATGTGTTAAATAATATTAGTCGCTCAATAATTAATATCATCAACTATTTTATTAATTAATTATCTAAATAATTAAATAATTATTCTATTAAGTATTAAGTAATGACGTGGGAAGTAATTAGAATATTAGATACCACTTCTTGTCCCCACATCCGGATTTAGCCAAACACTGTGTGAAAGTGGTTTCCAACTCCAACCACTTTTCACACATTCATGTCCAACTACACCTATCCAAACACCCCCTAGATGTTCATCGGCTTTTTCTCTTCCTTTATAAACCTTCAAATCATGTAACTTGTTTCACCTGACTAAGTTTTTGATGGATCATTATAATTCCAATTTTTTTCCTATTTTCCTAGTTTTTTTAACGAACTTGTAGAATATCTGCTATGTAGATGATGGACCAGAAATTCAGAATGTTCTTCTAGATTTAGTCGGCCGACACACTGTTCCTCAAGTTTTTGTCAATGGCAAGCATATTGGTGGCTCGGATGGTTTGTATTCTATTGTTCAAAAGCCTCTCTCTCTTCCATCTGAGTCACCTTCTTTCTTTTTTTTCTGATACCATTTTAATCTCGCAGATACTATGAAAGCTCTTGCTAATGGCCAGCTCCAAAAGCTTTTAGACAAAGCTCTGTGATATGTGAACCTCAGGCAAATTTTAAGTTGTTGATGCAGTTCGGCTGTCAACTGGTTGAGGAAAGATATTACAACCATACTTGCGAAGCTAGGCGAGTTTAGGTGGTTATTGTTTGTGCATGCGGATATTTCAACTTGTAGCTAAATTTCTTTCAGTGGTTTTTTTCTTTCTTTTTTCGTTTCTTTTAGTTAATACCATCAATTGTCTGCCTCTTAATCTTGGTTCCGTTCCTTGAAAGTTAATAATTTCCTCAGCTAGTAAAGAGCACCTTCTGCAATCAGAAAAAAAGGTTCTTAGGCCTGTTTGGTTATTGGGGGGCTGGAACTCCAGATATTGCAATTCCAGTATTGTGTTTGGTTAGCATACTTAAATTCAATTTGTTCGTACAATGTTCTCATCTTTGGAAGATGCAATGAACTTTTCATTTTGAAAGGCGACAATATGCCCCAAAAGTTAATGAGCGAATAAATCTTTCTACCTTCTATGCGAGACAGATTCATGGAACAAGAATTCATTTACAAGGGGGGCATTCAAAATTTGAATCCTTCATTTTCATATGCATAAAGTGGGAGCTGAGATACTAGCCACAATTCTAACTTATTAGTTTGGAAATCAAATCCAAACTAAGAAAAAATAACAAGGAAAAAAAGTTCTTTTTTTTTGGCATATGAAGTTCTCCATTGGGTCATGTGGTGGTGTTAGGTTGCAAAAGGGTTTACACACATAGTGGATTGACACTCGGGTTTGCACGCATAATGGATTGACACTCCATATGAGAGTCACCATCGCATTTAGAAGAACACAATAAGTTTTGAACAAGTAAATTGAATACTTGACATTCAATGCACCAAACAATTCTAATTTATGATAAAGATGTTGCAAATGTTTGGTTGCTTATTTTTTCTGGTTAGCATACTTAAATTCAATTTCTTCATACGATGTTCTTAGCTTTGGAAGATACAATGAACTTTTCATTTTGAGAGATGAAATTGTCCCAAAAGTTAATGAACGAATAATCTTTCTACCTTCTACGTGAGACAAATTCATAGAACAAGGAATTCAATTACGAAGGGAGGACATTCAAAATTCAAATTCTCCATTTCATATACAGAAAACTTGGAGCCAACATGTTAACCACAATTCTAACTTATTAGTTTGGAAATTAAATCCAAGTTAAGAAAAATAACAAGAAAAAAAAAAGTTTTTTTGTCACTTCTCCATTAGGTCTGATATGGATGTGTTAGGTTGCCACGAAACTAAAGTGCAATTAGTGCAACCCTCTGGACAAATGGGATCACCGTTCTACATGAAAGATTTTACAATCATAGTGGATTGATGCTCGGGTTTACACTCATGCTTGATATTCAATATGAGAGTCACCTCGGGATTTAGAAGAACACAATAAATTTTTAACAAATAAATTGAATACTTGACATTCAATGCACCAAACAATTCTAAGTTATGGTAAACATAGTCAATCCTTGAAATAACACAAAAGTCATTAGGATCAAGGATATTCACCCCACCCACCCACACACCCATACACGAAAGGAAAAAAAAAATAAAGCTTTGTAGTGTACCTTTTAAAAATTTGAACTTTTTTGAAATCATATAAATATACTTTTGGTCTTCCGCATCCCTGAACTATTGTTGACTTTTTACCCTTGAGGATTAAAAGTATTTTATATTTTTTAGTGGTACATTTTCTTGATAAATGATTTTACATTCGATTTGAAAACATCTTAGATGCATGGCAGACCTAGAAAACTATATAGAAGTACATATAATTAAAATACGCATTTCGTCTCAAGTTATGGATTGAACTAATCCATCGATAGAATTTGTTTGTAATGATTTTTTTTCTACGAGATATTCGTAGAGACCTAGACAAACAACTAGTTTTTGAATACGAGGTATTCATCACATTTGAAGAATCGATGCTGGACTTGTTGGATCCTTAGTTATTTGTAGAGAGTCTATTTTTATGGAAAATGATTGTTGGAGCTTTATTCTTTGTAAATAAATAATAGTATATTAAATTATCAGAAAATAATATAGCAGAATATAGTAGTAAAAATTTATTCTTAAGTAATCAGAAAAGAAATTATCAAACTAGCTCTGGATCCCAACATATGAAATTGGAAGGAATATGTAAGGTTTCCGACTCATAGTGTTTGTAAGATGTTGCAACATATATCAATTTTGCCCGCGACGAGTTGACATAACGATACTCGGTGATAAATAATAATTATAACCTACAAATTTTGAAGCATACAATCAAATTTACTTCCAATATTTTCTTTTGAAATATTTTAGCAAATGCCTCCGCTTAAAATATGAAAACTAGCATATACCATCACGATTTTAAAAAACTAAGAAATATCGTCGTCTTTTATGAAACAGTCAAAATTGCGGTAAAAATGGGTATATCTTAGCTTTTTAACTGTTACGTACAAAAATGAGGGTATTCTTAGTTTTTTTTAAAAATAGTGGGAGTATATGCTAGTTTTTAATATTTGGAACGGGGCCATCTCCTAAAATATTTTCTTCTTATTTTCTTTTACAGGATTAAAGAAGAAGTCATATTCATAGGTTTTTAAACTATAAAATTATAACCAAAGCTAAAGAAAATGGTTATTTACAACATTACATATGTTTTGTGTTTACTAATGCCTCCTCTAGTTTGAAAATAAATACACTGACACCCCTGGTCTTTTTTTTTATACTTTTTAAAAAGTTTGGGTGGTCAGTGTAAAATGCTTTACATAAAGGATGCGCTATCCGCACCACATAGACTACTAAGGACACCCCATGAAAAAAAAAAAAAATAGAATTTCCTATTCTACCCAACCCCTCCCCCCCCCCCCCCCCCCATTCCCCATGCTCCTCCTTCTCTCTACCCCCTCCCCCTCCCCTCCTCCTTCGCCCCCCCCCCCCCCCCCCCCCCGACTACTCCTCCGACGACCCCCCTCCCCCTCGGGGAGGAAGGAGGATGAGGGGAGGGGGGTCGGGGGAGGAGGGAGGAGGAGTGGTCGGGGGAGGGGAAGGGGCCAGGGAGGAGGACCGTTGGGGTTGGACCATCGGGAGGGGGGGGGGGTTATTATTGAAAATTTTAATTTTAATTTTTTCCCCTTCTTTTTTATGGGGTGTCCTTAGTAGTCCATGGGGTGCGGATAGCTGCACCATTACATAAATTATAAAACTTAGGGGTGGTCCGTGTATTTAACACAAAACATTGAGGGTGTTAGTGTATTTTTTTTTCAAAGTAGGAAATGTCCGCGTAATAAACACAGAACATAGGAGTTGTCAATGTAAATAATCCCTAAAAAATAAATAGAACAAAAATCACATCTTCCATTGTTCATTTTCCATCTAGAACCCTAATCCAAACAAACTAAAAAAAAAGGAAGAAAAAGAAAATAATTTAAAACAAATCATTTTTCTTCTTCTTCAGATTTGATTGGACGGCCAAGATGAGATATCCTCACTCTCCTCACACAAACAAGACACAGTAACAGCCTACCCCCACACTTTAATAAGAGTACTCCTTGAAGAGAGCCCCAATTCTTCAATTTTTTGAGTTCCTGTTCCCCCCTCCCTCTCTCTCTCTCTCTCTCTCTCTCTCTCTCTCTCTGCGCATCTAAACCCTCAACCCCAAATAATCACAGGTATTCCCTCCCTCCCTCTCTCTCTCTCAAATATTTTTTTATTTAAATGCTTTTTTTTTTGTTCATAGAGTCCCTGAATAATTCTTCCATGCTCAATTCCACAATTTAATGAAGGAGGGACAACGAACATTCAATAAAACCTATAATGCATATATAATACTCAATTAATTTTTATTTATCAAGCACTATAAACAGTTAATATTCCTATAGGGGAATCGGAGATCTCCTGTTTTGTAACTTGGGATTTTCCGCACTGCACTTTGCTGCCTATGTAGGAGATTCTGGTAACCCATGAGCTTGATATGCTGCCAATCTATAGACGAACGCGTAACCCGACGTACTACTGACGGTTTACCTTGTGTGTAATTCATCGAATTATGGCACGGTCTCAGTTTTCTCCCGAAACCGTGACCCATCCGGTTCGAGGTGTCAGCGAGCCGAGCTTTCGGCAAGCGGCCACCTGCTCGGCTCGTGCTCTGTAAGGGAAAAAAAGAGTAGAGGTCTTGCTCAAGACGGAGCCCGAAATTGGAGCTTTAGAGCCGCTCGTTTAAAGTAGAAAGTTTCACAAGCTCGAGCAGTAGGCAAGCTTTTAGCCTGAATTGAGGTCGTTTATGAGCTTTGTTCCGAACCAAAAGTGTTGCTCGCAGGAGCTTAAATATCAAATCAAAATTGTTTATGGAGTTAATACCAAATTAGAAATGTTTATTTGTGTAAAATATTTCTTTTATATAAATATATAAATAAGAATGAGACAAATACCACTAAGCTCGGACTGGTTTACTTGACGAGCCTATTCATAGGCTCACGAGCTTGTCAGTTAGCCTAAGTCTTAGAAGGCAAAATCTCCTAGGAGGCCAACAAATCTCAGTAAGAACCGTGATTTGACGGTTCTTACTAAGGAGCAACTTGGAAGCTTCTTGTTGGGGCAACGGGAGCTCGTTTTTTCAGCGACGGAAGCGCATTTTTCCAACAACATGATCGCTTTCCATAACAGGACTAGAATTTTGGAAGAGGACATAGATTTTGGAAAAAAAAAAGTTAGAGAATTTTTAGTACACGTTCATCAAAGTAACAAGAAACCAAGAATTACTTACCTTGACATCATAAAAATTATCATACAAATGATCTTTTTGTAACTTTGAACTGAACTTATATATTCTAATAAATTTTAAGATATATATAAATTTTGATAACAATACTTAATAAACATAATTTTTTTATTAGTGCGTACTATTCTAAGTAGTTGCGCTTCCCCGCTCCCGCTCCTGCTCCTGCTCCTGGCTTCTAAGAGCCAAGTTCGAGTGGCTCACAAATAGCTTGGCTTGTTAACACCCCTAAATCCGGTGAAGGCCATAATAGGATGTTTTAGTCTGGATATCATGTGGGCCTTAATTATGTACTCAGCTGCTCTTGTTGGACTTGGAAGGTTACATATTAATTGCTATGAGAAAACTTAGGCTCACTAGAAATTTCTTTGAATGGATGAAAATGATTTGACATATAAAGAGCTAGCATTTTATGCATTTAAAGAGCTTCAATTATTTCTTTTGAGGGCATTCTTTACGTTGTGTAGCATAGGAGGGAAGTTGAAATCATCTTTTGATCCTAGTATTGTTCTCGTGGAAACTTTCACTCATCTCAGAGTCTGCTTAAATTTGTATCAATTTTTTGCGGAACCTTCTTGATTCCACTCTGCTCTGTTTCTTCTCTTTTGAACAATCTCCTTAAAGATGACCATGCTCTTTCTTTCTAGAATATGAATTTCCATTTACTACTTAAACCAGAGGCTTCTTGACCTCATTTACGTCCAGGGTGCCATCGAATATATCTTCAACTACAGCGGATGGATAAGTCATTTAGTAATTCCCCAATAGCTTTCTCCCTAACACAATCTCTCGTTTTTCTTGTAGCTAAATGATGCCACCTATTATAGAATACTTTTATCTGAAGTTTGATTTTGAAGTAATTGGCACAAGTTGGTGGGAAAGGCGTGTTTCTTATATGATTTCTCTCTTCAGGGATCAGATTAATTGATGATCGTTCCAAGTTGTAGAATCGAGTTTGGTTCTGATAATCATGACCAACTGTAATCCTATTTCAGGGCAAATTGGTTTGCTAAAACTTTGGCTAGAATGTGCAGTTCTGAAATTCTCACCTGATTGATAGTAGAGGAACCGTTGTTTTGGTGAAATGTCGCTCTTTAATAGGTTCTTTTACAGAAGACCACCTGATGGTCTGTTGGAGGTCGTTGACAGATTTTATGGTAAGCATTTCATGGTCACATGTCTGCATCTATGAGTACTAACCATACTTTCTGATTGTGGCTTTTCTGTTTCTGTATGCAGTTTTTGATTCATGCTTCTCAACTGAGGTTATACCCGAGGGAGTTTATCAAGTCTACTTGCATGAGATTATAACCGAGTTACATGAAGAATATGCCGATTCTTCCTTCCTTGCATTTAATTTCAGAGAAGGAGAAAAGAGAAGCCAGTTTGCGGACATTCTTTGTGAATATGATGTTACTGTCATTGATTATCCACGGCAGTATGAAGGCTGCCCTCTTCTTCCTTTATCCCTTGTTCATCACTTCCTTCGTGTTAGTGAAAGTTGGCTCTCTCTTCGGAATAATCAAAATGTTATTCTGCTTCACTGTGAGAGAGGGGGTTGGCCACTCCTAGCATTTCTCCTGGCTAGTTTTCTAATATTCAGAAAATTGTATACTGGCACACAAAAAGCTCTTGAAATTGTCCACCGGGAGGCTCCGAAAGGGTTTCTGCAACTTTTATGTCCTTTAAATCCTTTGCCATCTCAGCTGCGTTATTTGCACTATGTTGCTAGGAGGAATATTTCCATAGAACAGTCTTCTATGGAACGGACTCTTTCTGTGGATTGCCTCATTCTTCGTGCCATACCAAGATTTGATTCAGATAATGGATGCAGACCACTAGTCCGCATTTACGGTCAAAATCTCCACAAAGATGATGGTCGTTCAATTAATACACTGTTCTCCATGTCCAAGAGGAAGAAATCTTTGCGACATTACCGGCAGGTAGTTGATTTCTTTTATTCTTGGTTATATTCTTGTAGCTGAAGTACTAGAATTGTATGTCACTGCAGGAGGACTGTGATGTGATTAAAATTGATATCCAATGCCTGGTTGAAGGTGATATTGTTCTGGAGTGCCTTCATCTTGACTTAGATCCTGAAAGGGAAATTATGATGTTCCGTATAGTGTTCAATACCGCTTTTATTCGGTCAAACATTTTGATGCTTGGCTGCGAGGATGTGGACATGCTCTGGGATTCAAAGAAGCGATATCCAAAAAGATTTAGAGCAGAGGTGAGAATTTGCTTTGAGTTCTGGATGGCGGTATGTATAGAAAGAAACATAGTAACTTGCCCTTATAATTTATTTTCCTGCCATAAATTCTGGTTTCAGGTTCTATTTGGTGAAGTTGAGAGCATCTCCCCTCCCAGAGCACCAACTGCAATATTTAATGGCGATGCAAAGGGTGGCCTGCCTATTGAAGCATTTTCTAGTGTTCAAGAACTGTTCGACGATGTTGAATGGGTTCAGGACAGTGATGCTGCTGCCTTTTGGTTGCTAAAACAAATTTCGTCAAATGCTTTGCAAGCAAATGTAGATAAACTGACACTAAATGATACAAATGAATTTCCAAGATTTCAAAGCACAGGGAGTGAATCCCCTGTAGATTCTGATGAAGGAAAATATGACTCCATAACTTCAGATTCTTTATCGTCAGTGGAACATGAAAAGATTCTGCATGGTGAGAACATACTTACTCTGTTTGAAAATGAATTTCTCAACCCTACTAGTCAAGACACTGAATTGACAGGTGAAGTTACCTCCCCCTACTGACGTTCACTTTGATTGAAATAAAAAAAAACTTTGGCTTGAATGTGTTTTCCATACATCAGGTACTGTAAAATCAAATTCCTCGGATGTTGCTTCGTCTACTGGGACTACAATCCCTACTGCATCCCCATTAAAAATTGATCAAACTCTGCATAGTGGAACTGATCCAGCACAAAGACGACCACCTCCACCACCTCCGCTGCCACCATCAAGAAAAGGTCCTCCGCCTCCACCACCACCACCACCACCACCACCACCGCGACCTCCACCTCCACCTCCACCTCCTGTCTTCACAGCAGCTCCAGCAGCTCCTGGGCTTCCTATTAAACCTAATAGAACATCATTGCCACCACCACCTCCTCCCCCTCCCCCTCCTGTTACTAATAGAGATCCTCCTCATCCACCTCCATCACCTCCTTTGCCTGCTATGTCTAATAGGGCCCCTGCACCTCCGCCTCCACCTCCACCTCCACCACCTCCACCTCCACCTCCTTCAACTTCTCTACAGAAGAATCCTCCACCCCCACCTCCACCACCTCCTTCAACTTCTCTGCAAAAGAATCCGCCACCCCCGCCACCACCACCACCTCCTTCAACTTCTCTCCAAAAGAAACCTCCACCCCCACCTCCACCACCTCCTTCAACTTCTGTACAAAAGAATCACCCGCCCCCACCTCCACCTCCCTTGGTACATAATCACAAAGGTCCACCTCCGCCACCTCCTCCTCTGACAGCTAAGCCTCCTCCAACTGGGCCTCCTCCCCCTCCTCCCCCTTCACACGTCGGAAACCAAGCACCTGGTCCACCACCACCTCCTGGAGCGAAAGCTCCCAACACACCTACACCGCCTCCTCCATCTATTGGAAGAGGAAAGACACCGACCCCCGGTTCAGGTAGAGGACGTGGAACTTTAGGAGTTACTAATGTACCGAAGAAAGCTTCATTAAAGCCATTACATTGGGTGAAAGTAACTCGAGCAGTGCAAGGAAGCTTATGGGCTGATTCTCAAAAAGAAGAAAATCAATCAAAGTAAGTGCAAATTACTTGTAGTCATATAGAGCCCTCTACAACTTAATATGGTCCATGGGATGCTCTATAAGAATGCCATGGGATACAAAAATGTTGTCGTCTTGTATAGGCACGAGCAGTTGGCGAAGCACTACCTTGAAGAGTGTGCTTTTATCTGTCTATAACATATTCCTTAGTAATCAATTATATGGATAGGTTAGGCTTTTGATAACTCAGGACAAGCCTTCTACTAGATTCCGGTGGCAGCTGTTTCCACTATACTTAGGACTGTAAATGGATCCAGTTCTGGTTGTCTACATTAACATTCAAATATGAATTCAAATAATCTAGTCACTAGCAACTCTTGTTGGATCATATTCTTCCATGTCAGCACTCAGTTGACTTTCCAGTCTTTAATAGCTTCATAGTCCAACTCTATGAAAAAGTTCATTTGATGTGGATTCAAATTCATTATATATCCTTCTAATTTCATGATTGTTTCTGTAATTCTTTTTGTCTTTTAGTTATGATCAAAATTTACCTAATGATAACTATAAGCCTTGCTCACTGAAATATTGAAGTCTTGATCATTTAGAATTTGGTGGAACAATCTGCATAATGTTTACACAGTTGTAACAATGTCTACTTAGCAGATTGCTATAAGGCTTTCAGATTAAGATTATGAAGTTTAATGATCTTCAAGTGACTGAATCTGTTGATCTGGTTTTCAGTTGTCTTGTAATTTGTTCATGTAATTGTTTGATTTATGGAAAAGATGATATTTGCATTTAGTATCTGAGCTTCTCCTTAACAACAATCATTGTGTATAGGGCTCCTGAAATCGATCTTTCAGAACTCGAAAGTCTATTTTCAACTTCAGTTGCAACTAGTGGAAGTGGAGCAGATAAAGGTGGAAGTCGTCGTGGTACTAACAGCAGCAAGCCTGAGACTGTTCACTTGGTATTACATGATTCTCATATTTTTCTGTGCAATTCATGTGGATGAATAATGGAACCTATCTGACTTCTCCCAGCATCATGGTTTTGATTTATAATTGAGCTTATTTTGTTATTTTTCTTCATGGCTTACATAGTTTCCTGTACGTAATATGATAGCTACAAAGTAAATATGGTATATTGCTAACTGATTCAGTTGCATGCCAATTCTTGTTTGTTCTGTCCTTGCCATATGGGTTTAAACTCAAGATGGCCTTTTTCTCCTGAAGAATATGTTGCATTGAAAAGTATGGAGAAACATGTAGTGACTTCTTTCATTAACAACCTCCTTTTTCTTTAAATATCTACCATACAAGTCCATATGTACTGAAAGACCTAACTTTTTTTGTTTTGTTTGAGATGCCCGGCGATACGCACGGAACTTAGTGCACGCTGCATTGCATGCTTGTTGGGCCCACTGCCCCCAACTTCTACCAAATAAATGGAAGGAATAATACGCTCCCGTGGCTCGATCCACTGATCTTCCGCCACCTAGCCGGGGTCTTATACCTCCTCGGTAACCACAAGAGCCACTCAAGTTCGGTAACTTCTATTTTGTTGTCAGGTTGTAACTTTGATGGAAAGGAGAGATACTAGGAGCACAACAATCTTACTTTTTGTCTAATTTCTTGTTCACCATATTGATCTTGACATCTTCTATAATCCAACATCTACATGTAAAGTACTGGGTCCCCGCACCGGGTTTTCGAGAAAAAGACTACCTTTTCTATTCTCATAATAATACCAATATATATATATATATATATATATATATATATATGTGTGTGTGTGTGTGTGTGTGTGTGTGTGTCCGAGGGCTCTAGCTCAAGTGGCTAGAGAGGGGGGCTCGTGTGTGTGTGTGTGTGTCTGAGGGCTCTAGCTCAAGTGGCTAGAGAGGGGGGCTCACCCGTGGGAGGTCCCGGGTTCGAGTCCCCTCTTGGGCGCCGGCTGGGTGGCTATATGCCACGGGCGTGCGAAGCCTACTTGGATGGAAGAGGGGCTCCCTGTTGAGCACTCTGGGTTGTAGACCTCCCTCCGCGGGGGAGGGCTCCCTGTTGAGCACTCTGGGTTGTAGACCCCTCTTCGCTCGGGTTGGCTGGATGGCCGTGCCACGAGTCCGAGGGAGCCAAGTAGGACACCCAATATATATATATATATATATATGCTAGAATGAGGAGGAACTTGCATTAGCGGGGTGAGCTTCCGGTCAAATACTTAGGGATCCTGCTATTTGTCAATTACGCCAGAGATATGGATTGGCAGAGTCTAGTTGAGTATACAAAGAGGCGAGTTGAGGGGTGGCATGCCCAAAACCTATCTTTTGGAGGACGGATTGAGCTGGTTCGCGCAGTCATTGCGGCGATTATTCGTTTTTGGTTACATGCTATACTTCTTCCAATCTCTACGATTAATAGGATCGAGAAAATTTGTGCCAACTTTGTTTGGAGAGGGGGGATACATGCTATAGGGTGGCCATGGGACACCCTCTGTCAGCCGCATAAGGAGTAGGTCTGCAGTGTTTACGACTGCTCCGGGATGTGGCTGGACTGAAGCTTACTTGGGAGTTTCTTTCGAGAGACTCGTTATGGACATCTTGGATGGAGAACAGATACTTGAGGGGTCAGAATTTTTGGAGCAGGTCTTCAAACAATAATGACTGTTATTTTTAAAAGTATTACTGTATATCCCTCCAAATTGAAGCAATTGATCTCGATGGTCTTCAAAGATGGTGAGACCACAGACCTATGGTTTGATCCAAGGATTGCACATCAAAGCTTGATAGAGCGAGGAGGGTCAATAGTGTATCGAGGGACTGGAAGGAGGGAACATGTGAGTGTCATTCTGAGAAATGGAGTCTGGCGTCCGGAGTTACATGGCGGCACGCGACAATTCAGGGAGATCATTCGGACAATAAGGGTGGACACATCTCTTCAGACTGATGTATGAATTTGGGATAATTCTGGGGCGGAGTGGTTAACACAGAGCCGTAGCAAATGCTGTCAGAGTCCTACACTCGGAGATAAAGTTGGCGGATGTGGTATGGGCAAAGGTTTTGCTCGTAAAATGCAATTGTGTCTATACAAATTGAGTCTGGAAAGACTATTCACACTTGATAGGTTGCGGAGATTTGGACTGCAGTTGGAGGCCCAGGGATGTATATTGTGTCGGCAGAGGGATGAATCCATGATAAACATATTCTTCCATTGTCCGGTGGCGTGGAATATTTGGCTAGTCCAACATGATAAGTTGGGCTTATCCAGTAGGGAGATTCATGACTGGAGAGCAATCGTCGAGGTCATCAGAAGAGAGAAGCGGAGAGTATCTGCTTGGTACAACGAGGCCTTGATCAGACTTGCTGCAGGGGTCTAGCATGTTTGGAAGGAGCGGAACAATCGTATCTTTGAGGGGTCAGTAATTTTCACCACTGGGATTATCTATAATATTGAGCAGGATGTCAGTATAATGAGAGGGAAGGTGCACCCTTGAATTGCCTCTTGTGTTTGTAATTTTTTGATTGAATTAATACAATTACCTTCTTCCAAAACATATATATATATATATATATATATATATATATATATATATATATATATAAGTTTAGTTGGTAAAGTAGTTTGGTTGATTTATTTTGGGTCTTAAGTAGGGGTGGGCACGGGTCGGGCCGGGCCCAAACTTTGTAGATCCGGACCGGACCCGTTTCTTGACGGGGCGGGCCGGGCCGGGCCTAAAATTTTTTGGAACCGGATTGGACCCGGCCCGTTTAAAACGGATCCAATCCGAAAGAACCCGCGGGTCCAAACGGGTCCAAATTTTAGTAGTTCTGCAGTACAAAATAGATGAGTTTAAGTTGTCACAGAGCAATAAATTGATAGAGAGCATAACAAAATTAGTTGAGGGACTTTCCTTACCGAGCATCCTCACAAGCAAACAGGTTGTAGAGCCTTTATTTTGTGTTCCTAACTACTGCAATATACATTGTTTTTCTTGTTGTAAGAAACATGAGGCAATCCAAGTTGTTGCAACTTGCAACACAATCAAACAACATAAAAGAAGAAGAAAAGTCATCCTTACATTCAAGCAACCGCACTAAACAACAAAAAAAAAATGAAGAAGAGGCAATCCATATTTCAGCAAGACAGATAAGAACTTTTAAGCATTAATAGTAAGTCAATGAAAGTAAAAATAAGAAGAAAAAAATCAAAACAAACGGGCCGGGCCGGGGCCCCGTTTCATTTGGAAACACGACCCGCCCCGACCCGTTTATTTTACACAACCCGCCCCGCCCCGCCCCGCCCCGCCCCGTTTGAAAGTAAAATTTTTGGAACCGGCTTGTTTGGACAATATACGGTTCGGGACGGGTCGGAACCGCGGGTCGTGGACCCGTATGCCCAGCCCTAGTCTTAAGTTCGAATCCTAGCACACACATTTGAAATATATGGAATTTTTATAATATTTTTTTTACTGTCGGAGCCCCCTTTATTACCGTAATTGCGATCCTCACTAAGTAGTTTTTCTGGTTCTTCCCCTGCATGACACGTATCTTACGATAGGGTGCGGTACGATACAAACTCTAAATGGTATGATTCATTGAATGATACGATCTGAATAATTTATCAGTACTGTACACTTTTTGTATCGTACAATAGTACTAATAGATATCGTATCATCCTATACAAAAAGTTGACATAAACTTGAACGGGTTTAAGCTAATTTTAAGTGGTATAGAAATTAATGTTTTTATAACCAGATGCTATAGCCAAGGGCGAAGCTAGAAATCAGATTGTGGTAGGACCCAAAGCTATGCTGCACACACACAAATTTGACACGCAACATTCCACACATTAACATGGATTTGACACATAGTTTGGTATCTAGATAATTTGGAGTGTTCGTGGCATGATCGTGACAAGGAAGTGTTTTAAATTTTTAGAGTATATGAGCAACATATGAAAGATGAAAACGACATCTACACAAGGTTTTAAAGAATATAGACAACAATTTTCATTTAAATATTATTGAATTTCACTAATTTATGCATAAGAAAAAGAAAACCGTATGTTCAAGATTGACGAGTTATTTTTATCCTTGTTCTCCCATTATCTGTATCCAATCAATAGCCCGCCATTAAAAAACCACACCAAAACAATACTTAGCACAAAAGTCAATCCAAATCTGAATATTCTAAAAGAAAAACAAGATAGACAATATGATTTGTCTAGAAATCCAAGTAATTAACTTGATAGTTTGGAAGACGACCTTGACATTGTCTTCTTTCTTTATTTTTTCTACTACATAGAACAACTATTATTATTTTTATATGTAGAATAAATTTTCTCTCCATCCCGAATTTTCCTATTCTGTCTATTCTTTTATGACTTGCTTGTCTCTTTCCATATTTTCTCTCTTTCCTTTTTCCTCTCTCTTCCCTTTCTCACTCTCCATATTTCTCTCTCTAATTATTTCTCTCTCTCTCTCTCTCTCTCTCTCTCTCCCCCCTTAATTCTCTCCTAGTGTCTACTTTTCTAAGTTTGTTTGTCATTTTCACTATTTTGATTTAGGAGAGGCCAAAATTATATATTTTAACAAGTATAGCAGGATATATATAGGTAATATGTGATTTCTTTTGGAGGATTTTTCGGTGGGTGGGGCCTCACCCATACCCCTCTAGATCCACCCCTTGCTATAGCTTTAAAGTTCAATCAAAATACGCATATAGACTTTAAAAATCGTCAAAACCTTTTTGTTCAACCTCTTCTGACTGATTTTTTTTTGGACGTGTCCATCATCCTTCATTCGCTAGCAACATCTCGAATGACAACATGTAACATCTTCATGAATGTCATGTAGCATGTGTGGACATTTCCACAATAACTGATTTTCCTGAAAATATTGTTTTTTATTTTTTAATATTTTTTGTCTTTAATAAGCTTTCTTGAACCTTTTGTAGATTTCTATTAGTGCTCTTCCATATCAATTTTATAGAATTTTTACTAGTTATATTTGTCGAGAAACTTGAATGTACAATAATTTATATTGAATTCAACACTGATTGTTCATAGTCAATTTTTTCTTGATTCTTATTGATGCAGTGATGCTATACTAATTGAATAACGCCATCATGTAATATTGATGTTCTAATTTTTGCTCTTAACCATCAACTTTAACATAACTTCTCACTTATTGCTTGACATTGCTCCTTGCTTAATGTGGTTTATTTACCCACATGTATAGGGTTGTATAAATTTCCAATCAAAATTTCTATTTGACAACAATAATCAAGTGAAAAGTATGTATGTCCTTTTGACAACCTAGGTTACCATATATATTTTTGTATGTATATGTGTGTGTCAGTGTGCATGTTGTATCATATTGATGATGCACTAATTTCTGCTTATTTCTGTGTTTGCAGATTGACATGCGGAGAGCAAATAATTGTGAAATCATGCTTACGAAAATCAAGATGCCCCTTCCTGATATGCTTGTAAATTTCTTTACCTTATTTTTGTTTCATAAACTTAATTTAACTAATGCAAATATTATCTTCTTTTAGATCATTTGGGGGCTCTTGCGTTTCTGCACCATTTTTGATATTGGTCCATACTATGGCAGAATTATTCTTTACTATATCAAGTAGAAAATAATGTTAATAATTTTCTCAACTAGGTATGCACAAAATGTGAGATGATAGCACTGTTGTAAAAGGCGGTCTAGGCGGCCGCCTAGGCGCTAGGAACTTGGTGCCCGCCCGATGCCCCCCGCCCAACTATGCATGTTTTTGAGTTTTATAGACTTTTTCTACAATTTTCTGTAGTTTTTTTTTTTTTTTTTTTTTTTTTTTTTTTTTTTTTTTTTTGTATTTTTTTTTTGAACCTCCTAGATCTAGGAGGCCGCCTAGGCGGGCTAGGTGCTAGGCGGCGGGTGCCCGTCCGACTAGCGGCTAGCGCTTTTCACAACCTTGGATGATAGGACATCTTCAGATTTATTTTTTATTGACATTCGAGAAGCACCTTTCTCTTTGTTGTTATTACCATCGATTTTTTTTAAGTCACTCTCAGCATGTCACCGTCTCGATGAACACTTTTCCTAGGATACATTGTCATGGATATAGCGGAATAATAGGACACCAAATGTATTTGATTTTGGACAATTTTGAAAAAATAGGATACAATATTACATAGATATCTAATGACATATTAACCTTAATTTATCTATTTAAGATAGAAACCAAATTAATATTGAAAAACAGAATCTTTCTGTAGCACTAAAAATGAAAATAGCAGATGTTAGCTGCTGATTCACCATAAGACAAATGGAAATATTTTATTAAGAACTTCCAATCCAGAATAGACATCAAAAGTGATTCTTTAATAATAGGAATCCGCTTCCTTAGCAGAATTTTTCTGTACCACTAAAAATGAAAATAACAGATGTTAGCTGCTGATTCACCATAGGACAAATGGAAGTATTTTATTACAAAAGAAAGAATATGATAATACTGCATTCTTAGCTGATTCACCGTAGGGGAAATGAAAGCCTCTTTTACTGAAAATGGAAGAATAAGATAAGAATGCATTCATATTTCATTTCTTTTTTTTCTTTCAATTTTCTCACTAACATTCAAAGAGAATCATTGATGCTCCTTAGATGAATGGGTAGTGTTTAAAATCTAGGATGTATCCGGTATAATATCCTTGAAGCATCAGAGTATACGATTTAGTACAACACCTCCTTACAAACTATTATATATCAATTGTGTAGGAGCTAGTGAAATATTAATCAACTTTTCTTGATTGACCTAGTTACCAAGATTTAAAGATGTACCAATATCATACATCAACTTGGGAAGAACTGATTCAAAACTGCATTATAAAATAGCCATTGATAACCTCTATTTATGGTGATTTCAGTCGTGTTTGTGTCAATTTTTGGCCTGAATTGGCTGGTACCACCCTCTTTGAAATTGTTATGCTAACATTAAACTGACTTGTTAAAATTTGAAATATTATGATATATGATAGGCGTCCTAGTGCCACGAGGCTGCCGCTTATGCAAAGTCTGGGGCGGATCAAGATGCACGAAACCTTACCCCTATATATATATTGTTATATGCATAGAGAGCGTGTTCATGTGACTCAAATCTGCATCCTCCAGGATGCAAGGAGCAAGCCTTACCATTGCACCAAACAACACCCTCTAAAATTATTATATATGATACCTAGCATTGATTGCTTTCTCTTTTAAACAGTATGGTATACAGTTTTGGTCAATTTTGGGTCCCTTTTCTAATTTTTGTAAGGCCTGAGATCGAACCCATGATCTCGTCAATAACCCTCACCATCCTCAACTGTTGGGCCATCCCCCATTTGACCCTTCCACCTGAAACTTATTTAAAATTGGCAAAAGCTGGCCAGTTGCAGACTAACAGGTTAATAAACAACTATCTTACAGTCAAATTGTCCAAAAAATAGAAATTGGTTTCATTTACGAGTCATATATACTTGATTTGGTTTTATGTAATTATTTAGTTTTATTTAATTAATTATTTTTCTGAAAAGGGAATTTCTTTTAGCCCATAAATGGTAGGCTGCCTAAAATATACAATTACCATGTTAATAATTTCTTCATAGAACTTGCAAATTATTTAGAACCAACAGCAAACTATATAAATAATAAATTACATTTCTGCCTTAACTCCTTTTTAATAAGATATTATTATTTGTTTAAACTTTTTATAAAGTGTGAAAAACTGACTCTCTGATACTCCTTTGAGCCTGAAGGTTGATATGGATGACCGTCATACGAGAAGTCAATGAGAAATAATTACATTAGTGGGGAGTTGGAGGTAGCTTCCTTTGAGGGTGAACAAAGGAAATCATTTACGGTGGTTTGTACAGTAGAGACCAATGGGACCTTTGGTTAGGAGGAGCAATAGGATGTGGTTGAAGCTACTGTCACGAGGATATTTTTGAGTTCAACATATAGGAACTGAATTATTTAGAACCTGCCAGATACAGCTTCTTCCTCTTAAAACAACTTTGTCATCGTCATCATCCAATCTGAATTGGGTTGGTCGTGGAGCATCACTCGGCAATGAGAAAGCTCTAAAAGGTTGAACGTAACTTATTACCATATTAGGTCGATCTTCCTCTTAGCCTTGCGGTAGTTGGTGCCACAATTCTGGCCGACATCAGAACAACCAAGAGAAAGTCCATATTATTGAATACTAGTTTGAAGGTAGGTGAAGAATTCTTCTTGGTCATGTATTTGGCAGTCATACAATTGAGGAGCACAAGTTCCCCAAGTTTGGAGAGGAAGTGGTAAGATAATTTTTCTATAAGAAATCACATTTTTCAGTGGCCGTAAGCGAAATAGCCAAATCAAATTATATTCCCATTTAAGAGTCATCTTTATAAATTTTCTTTATCTTTCCTTTCCTGATCTGCTGCCTTTCAAACATAAATGTCACTTCTACTATATACCTGATATTTACTTTCGGTTAATTATATTTATGATTCATAGCCTATAAATAATACATGCTATTTAGCATGTGGCTACGATCTATTCTTTGGGTAGACCAATATGAGCCAACTAGCTTAGTTGAAAAGGTTGACTGCCAATTCTAACCCTATTTAATCTATCTTAATGGAATAAATATTAATGGCAGTTAGGAATTGCTCGTCTTATGGTTATTTTTGACTTATCTGTAGTACTGGGAGTTGCTATCACCTTGGTTATCTTTGATCATCTCTTTGTTAAAGTTATTAACTTGCATCTTCCTGACACGGTTCTGTTAGTGCTTATTTTTCTTCTTAAAAGATTATTACTTGTACTTTGGCTTAAAATTATGTGAAATATCCATGGAACATATTCTGCGTGAAAGTCACTAATCTCAGTTCGTTGTGAATGATTCTCAGAGTGCAGTTTTAGCTCTGGATACATCAATTTTGGACATTGACCAAGTTGATAATCTCCTGAAATTTTGTCCTACAAAAGAGGAAATGGAGATGTTGAAGGTAAAGTCTTATTTTTAGTACTTTACCCTTTCTAGCTACAATTTTCTGAAAAACTAGAGCTGAAAACTTTTCCTCATATCCTTATTTGTGTTATGATGCTGAAAGATGGATGCTGTTAGTGCCGGCACTTGGACTTTGCATCAATTTTGTCTTACAGCATTTTGTTTACTAATAGTGCATCTTATTTTATACACTGTTTATTCCTCATTAACTTTCTAAGTGTGAGATCCATTTGAAGCTTATGAATCCTAGGAAAACTTGCCAATTTGCCATTTTGTACAAGTGTGTCAGGCTGCAAATTTCATTCCCTTTATCTGGAAGATTCAGTTACTCTTTATACTTCGCGAGTCATTTATCTTCCAAGATGTTTTTGATATTTTTTTTAATATGTACAAGCTAAGTTAAAACGTTTCAACCTATGCTAAACCTTGGAAGTTAATGGTTACATGCGATACAATTATGCTTCTTTTAATGCCTTCAAAGTGCTTCGTATGCATCAATGGTCTTTCTTGGAGAACTAAGCTAGTATGCTGAAGAGAAATTTCCTTTCCATGTTGGTCTTCCATAATAAAAGTTGCGTTATTCACTATGTTGCTAGCAGGCAAAGATTTACCTCTGTGGAAAGACTGATTCATTCGGATCGACATGAGGGTCCAACTCCATTGCATTGCCAGAATCCATGTTGTATATTTGAAGCAGTTGACCTCCTTGCTTCTCTCATGGTACAAACCTCTTCCCGCTGAGCCCCTTTCTCCTCGGTCCACAGAGAAAAAATGTAGGACTGGTGCCAACAGTTCATCACGGAAGAAAGGACTCACCGAGCTGGGATCACTAACTAATACTAATATAATAGAAAAGAACTGTCTTTTCTGTATACTTTCCCCGATTCCGCTGCTACCGCGGGCCTTACGCAATCGATCAGATCATATAGATATCCCTTCAACACAACATAGGTCATCGAAAGGATCTCGGACGACTCACCAAAGCACGAAAGCCAGGATCTTTCAGAAAATGGATTCCTATTTGAAGAGTGCATAACCGCATGGATAAGCTCACACTAACCCGTCAATTTTGGAGCCAATTCGGGATTTTCCTTGGGAGGTATAGGGAAGGAATTGGAATGTAATAATATCGATTCATACAGAAGAAAAGGTTCTCTATTGATTCAAACGCTGTACCTATGGGATAGAGGAAGAGGAAAAAACAGAAGATTTCACATAGTACTTTTGATCGAAAAATCAATCTGATTTATTTCGTACCCCTCGCTCGAGGAGAAAATGGGTCAGATTCTACAGGATCAATAAACCTATGGGACTTAAGGAACGAGGGAAGGGAATAAAAAGAAAAGAGAGGGAAAGAAAATCGAAATGAAATAAAGAATAAAACAAAAAAAGTAGAAGATGGAAGAGCCCAGATTCCAAATGAACAAATTCAAACTAGAAAAGGATCTTTCTGATTCTCGAAGAATGAGGGGCAAGCAAAGAAAGGGATTAATCGAGAAAGATCTCTTGTTCTTATTAGATTAGAAGATCGTGATTTGATCCGCAAGCGAGTTTTAGAATTAGGGCGCCTCGCTTAATGAATTTTTGCCCCAGAAAAGCGACCAACGCTTAAGTGCGCTTAGGCATCGCTTAGTAGCGCCTCGCCTCGCCTTAGGCACCTCGCTTAATGATTTTTGATTTTTTTTTAATAATAAACTGAACCGAATATTTTGTTATTTACATAGTTGGATAGTTGGAAAACTTTAAGTAGGAACTTTAGAGACTTAGGGTCCGTTTGGATATGTTTTCTGAAATTTATTTCTGAAAGCAGTTTTTTGAAAGTAAGTTATAAAGTTGTTTTCTGAGTATAAAAATTATGGCTTTGCGTTTGGTTACTTTCATCTAAAAAATAGTTTTATGAAATAAAAGTTTCAAATTCTGTTTGGTAAAATATTTTGTGAAAATAAATTTTATTAAAATTTTATAAAAATATTTATACTAAAATTAATCTGTTCGTGTCCAATAAAATATTTGTATCATGTCCACTCAATTCATGTTCGACACAGACCCTACTCTCCAGATCCGTTCCCTTCTATATCCTGTTCGTGTCCATTCTGTGTCCGCACAAAATATTTCCTCCCATACACAACATCTCCTTCCAGAGAAGTGCTCGACGAACCGGTCGTGGCCGTCGACGAACCGAGGAGGACGAGGCGGTGGGAGGAGCTCGATCTTCCAGACCCTGCCTCCACTCTCTGGCTACCTCGGACCCGCGATGCTCAACTTGCCGACCCCCCAGTTCGCCGCCTCCGCATCCACCGATCCGAGACCGAATGTCAGTGCCGATCTCGGAGAAGCCCTCATCGGCACCTCCCGTAAGTGCTGACGGTGCAGGCCCAGAAGCAGCCGGACCAGACAACCTGGACAGAGCGGGTCGTTAAGGAGAGGAGGTAGAAGCCGGTGGAGGGAAAGGGGGCGTTGCCGGAGTTAGAGAGAAGAATGAGGAGGAGGGAGGCGCTGTCGGAGTTATGAAAGTGAAGGTGGTGACTCTGCTATGTGGCCATGGGAGAGGAGGATGAGGATGAGGATGAGGATGAGGAGAGAGAGAGAGGGAAAGCATTAATGAGGAGGGGGACAGGAGTGGATAGTTGGAGAGTTGAAAAAATGGTGTGTGAAAAGAGCACTCTGAAAGTAGCTTTTACTTGCTCTCCGAAAGTTGTTTTTAAACTAGTTTCCAAAATGAGTTTTCAAACTTACTTCATGAGATGTCAGAACCAAACACACTTTTCTGCAAATTTGGTTTCTAAACTCAGAAAGCTGAGTTATAAATTTCAACCAAACATGAGGTAAAGTCTTATTTTTAGTACTTTACCCTTTCTAGCTACAATTTTCTGAAAAACTAGAGCTGAAAAGTGAAAACTTTTCCTCATATCCTTATTTGTGTTATGATGCTGAAAGATGGATGCTGTTAGTGCCGGCACTTGGACTTTGCATCAATTTTATCTTACAGCGTTTTGTTTACTAATAGTGCATCTTATTTTATACACTGTTTATTCCTCATTAACTTTCTAAGTGTGAGATCCATTTGAAGGAAATCCATTTGAAGCTTATGAATCCTAGGAAAATTTGCCAATTTGCCATTTTGTACAAGTGTGTCAGGCTGCAACTTTCATTCCCTTTATCTGGAAGATTCAGTTACTCTTTATACTTTGCGAGTTATTTATCTTCCAAGATGTTTTTGATATTTTTTTTAATATGTACAAGCTAAGTTAAAACGTTTCAACCTATGCTAAACCTTGGAAGTTAATGGTCACATGCGATACAATTATGCTTCTTTTAATGCCTTCAAAGTGCTTCGTATGCATCAATGGTCTTTCTTGGAGAACTAAGCTAGTATGCTGAAGAGAAATTTCCTTTCCATGTTGGTCTTCCATAATAAAAGTTGCGTTATTCACTATGTTGTGAAAAGTGCGCAAGCGAGTTTTAGAATTAGGGCACCTCGCTTAATGAATTTTTGCTCCAGAAAAGCGATCAACGCTTAAGTGCGCTTAGACGTCGCTTAGTAACGCCTCGCCTCGCCTTAGGCACCTCGCTTAACGATTTTTGATTTTTTTATAATAAACTGAACCGAATCTTTTGTTATTTACATAGTTGGATAGTTGGAAAACTTTAAGTAGGAACTTTAGAGACTTAACTTTTATGTTTGATGGTAGTTTGATGACTATGTAGTATGTATGCATTGTGTGGCTTATAGTTTGTGTTTTGATTCTAGTATTTATATTGTTACTTTGTTTGATTGATAATTGGTATTGTTATTCATGCTTATACTAGTAGGATCGTATGAAAAAATATTAAAATTTATGTGTATATACTATTTAGAGTTTTAAAAAAAACTTTATAGTATTTTGCATGTAGGAGAAAAAAAAGAAAAAAAAGTGAGCGAAAAATAATAATAATTTATTCACTTGTAACAATTCATATTGATTTTTGCAATCACACCATTTTCTGATTTTTGGAGCTGCTTGTTGATTTTTTCTGTGTTGATATTTGGATTTTGGACATGTATGTACTGAACTAACGACTAAGGACATAATAATCTACAATCACCATAAAAGAACATCGTTTATCCCAAGTTTTTGGTGTCGGCAATGATGCTTGATAATCTCCATCAAAAAGTAAGTAACTTGGATAGAGAGAGAGGGTGCAATCTTATGAGTATTTTAGTTAGCGAACTTGAGAACTTACAACCTATTTTGTCCTTGGATGCAAATGTATGTTTACTGGGGGATCCCTGTTCCTGCTCCACTTGCATGTCTGGTAGATTTACTGTCTTGCTCAAAACATTTTTTTGGCAGGGAACTTTTGAAGGACCACTGGGAGACCCTTGATGTTTTCGGTGCCAAAAAAAGTACAATAAGGATGCTGTCCCTTTCTCTTTTATTCAATTTGATCACTTATGACCCCTATATTAGATGCGATTCACAGGGGGCGACTACATTATTCTCATATTACTAGAATGTCACATTATTCTCATATTACTAGAATGTCAAAGCATTATTGACACTTATCAGAGGAATTTAACAGGTTTTCTCACATTCAACTGCTTTCATGCTCATTCTGTCCACCTCTCATTGTGGTTTTGTCATCTGTTGGCATGGTTTGCTGTAGCAACATTTTCGGTAGAATTACTGGAAGTGCACCGGTAGAGCTTTGCTATTTTGTATGTCGCGATCAGAACTGAGGCACCCTGTGGTTTTGAATTCACATTGAATCTCAACGTATAGCAATAATGCATGTGATACTAAAAAAACTACAAATGCCAAATTTTTGAACCAGGATTCCAACCCCTTGGACGAACCTTGATAAATTATAAGCTACTATGATGACACAAGAAAAAGGAACTTTCAGCCTAGTTTATTGGTTTTATTTATGTGTGCTTTCTCTTAATTCAATTCTATTAACAACTAGTCTCTAGTTAAAAATTTCTCCCCTTCCTATCTTTATTTAAATTAGGGTAAGGATTCATATTCTTAAACATTTCTCTTTCCCTAAGGATGACAAACAATGTAGCATGGAATTTCTCCCATGGAACCATCAACCATGTCCACGATGCATCGGTACTCTAGGACACTTATACAACTTGTTATATTAATAATATATTTAGAATGTTTCTTGGCTAATTAATGGACACTGTTCAATGTGTTTGCAACACTTGTGGTGCACTTTTAATATGCTTTGTGCAAACTGTGGTAGGTTTTTAATATTTTAAAAATACAACTGCCGTTAATATGAGAAGCATCAAATGTAGATCTACCTGAGAATATGAAAGCGCTACTATATGTTAACATGGGTACAAAAGACTCATTTTGAGAGTATTAAGATGAACTATTGTTTGAGGATTCATAATGTGTTCATGTTGGTATTATAGTGGATGATAGTTGTAGTTACTCATATACAGCAAGCTCTATTGAGTAGGTTTCACGCTACAATATGGTTCTGTTTCTTGCTTGCTAATTAATTATTATTTTAGCAGAACTACACTGGGAACAAAGAAATGCTTGGGAAGTGTGAGCAGGTAGGTTTGTGTTTGGATTGCATTTTCTATCAGTATATGGGATATTCGATGGTTAGGACTAACCACATTGATATTCTGTTAGTTTTTTCTGGAGCTGATGAAGGTCCCTCGCGTAGAGTCGAAGTTGAGAGTTTTCTCTTTTAGTATTACCTTCTCTTCTCAGGTAATTACTTTGTCAGATGATTCCTACCTGGATCTTTTAGTCATTATGATGGAATATCAAGTTTCTGTAATTATGAAACAGGTGAAGGATCTGCGATACAATTTAAATACAATCAAAGACGCATCTAGAGAGGTAGCTCCATGGTAGCCATGTACATAGTGAAGATACTTCCCTCTAAATTAGTGAATCTAATTTGTTCTTCATCATCGCAGGTAAAAGATTCTCTAAAGTTGCGACAGATAATGCAAACAATTCTTACATTAGGAAATGCTTTGAACCAGGGTACAGCAAGAGGTATTGTTATATGCCATGCAATCTTCTGAGATCTCTTTGTAAGAATGTTGAATAAGAGTATAGTGTCTTTTGTAATTTCAGGGTCTGCTGTGGGATTCAAACTCGACAGCCTTCTGAAATTGTCGGATACCCGTGCAAGGAATAATAAAATGACATTAATGCATTATTTATGCAAGGTATGCAAGTTGAAGTACCTTCTATACACAAAATAGTTGACTACTATGCAGAAAATCCAATATTACGTGGAAATTCATAATGTAGGTCATGTTAAATGTAGTTTTCTTATGTAGGATCCTATCCCCTTTCAGACAGTAACATAGATTAGCCATCTGATTGAAAACAGCTTTTCCTTCATTCGTTTCTGTGGAGGACTTACATGACGAGAAATTCAACTGAGAATGGACATCTACTATGCCACTCATCACTATTGCAATAAGACATTCCTGTGAAATATTTTTGCAGAACTTCGTTTTAGTTTTATAAAAGTAATGTTTAGTTATTAGGTCTAGTTGCTCATGCAATAAATACTGCAATGCATATGCATCCGATGCCTACCTTCTTGCCGAGTCGTTGTCTTGTGGCAAATGTCTATGCATGTTGGCTCTTTGTTCAAAGTTTGTAGTGCTCACTGCTGACAGTTTTTGATCAATGGCTGTCTTCACTATAGATCGTATATTATAGATCTTATATACCAAACTTCCATAATATAGTGTAGAGGCTAGCTTAATGTGACGGTAATTCTTGATTTCTGCATCATGGTGAATGTGGTTCTAGTTGCGAAGATAGCCTCTCAAAAATGTGGGGGTAAGGCAATATATAGTACAGGGCAAGGGTGGATACAATCAGAACCTTGTGGAGATTTGAGCCCATTGGATTATAAAAGATGATAAATTAATATAGGGCGCTAAAAGAAAAAAAGTATTTCCAACAGATATCTGGCAGATTTCTTAGGTCTCGTTCGCCACATACTTTTCAAATGATTGTCTACTCCTCGAATCTCGAGTCTCTCTTCCTCGCAGACCTCTCTCCACTCGAACCAAGAATAGTCTCTGGCAACTATGTGCAATGCTCTACCATATCATAGTACAGTAGAGCTGTGTTCACTATAGTGTTGTGACTGCAGCACAATGCTGTTGCGAGGTTATTGCAGTGCTTTTCACAATCCTCTGCTCTGGTGACTACATCACATGTTGCCATAACACCCAGATGGGTACTGTTCAACACTATTTGTGTGTTCCTCTGATTAATATGTCTGCCCCTCAGACCAAAATTCTAGACATAGCTTGGTGCAACTTAACTATTGAAACTTGTATCTTGGAAGATGTGGTGAAAATTGCGGAAAGGGCCTCTCAAAATGGGGTAAGGCTATGTTCATCTTGATCCTCCTAGACCGTGCATAAGCCTGAGATTCTTGGTACTAGGACGCCTTTTAATTGTGTGGTAATCTGCATTGGGAATAAGTAGGTGTTTTTCATTGAATGTCTAAGAATTTTTTTCTCATACAAGTATCAAATGTGCAACTGAAGTAACTATATAGGCCACCACTACTTCTAACATCACTCATTAAATATAACACTCCGCTTGAGCTAGAGGATATGAAACATGTCCATATTGTTACATGAATTTGAAATAAAAGAAAAATGCAAGAGTTAAACATCATACTAGAACTAACAATGGTAAAGCTCGACACACGACCAAAGAAAGAACTATAGTAGAGGTCCGCATACAAGGATGCATGACAAGTCGAGAGTAGAGGTTGAAGCACGAGAACATATGACATAGTTAATAATCAAGAGGTCGTCGCATGAAGACGCATGACAAAGTCGAGTATAGAGACCGGTGCACAACATAGTCAAAGTTAAGAGTACATTGCATGAGGATTGAGGACACCCGATAGAGTGAAAATAAAGAGGTAAACCGGCAGAGTAAAAGTAGAGAGGAGCAAAGTTATGCAGGCAAAATAGTATTGGTATCTTCCTACATAGCAAATTAGGTAGGGAAAAACTATGTTGTACTGGACGCTATGCCAGACGAGACGAGACGACATGCCACCTGCCTCGCCTAGGCTCTCGCCCAGATCCTATTGCTCTGGAATCAAAAAGTATGTAGTTATGTATATAACAAATATGTAAGAAAAATTAGTGGAAACAACAACAGAATTAGAGGAAACATCATCAGAATTAGAGGAAGGAGCAGAATTAGAAGCAGCAGCAGCAGCAGCAGAATTAGAAGAAGAAATCGAAAAAGCAGAATTAGAAACAACATAAGCAAAAAGAATTACTTTTTTATTCTCCGGGGCGACCCTAGGCGGTTGCCTAGGCGAGAAATCGACTCACCCAGGAGAATTTTCTCAGGTCGAGGCGAGCCCTCTCCAACATGCTCGCCTATGCCACCTAGGGGCACCTAGGCGTCGCCTATAACAACATAGGGCAAAAACGGATTTGTCGATGAGGTGTGCCAAAACTCGCTAACGAAGGGTGTTACGATGCCAAAGAGACGCATAGATAACCAACACATGATGTTATAATTTGTTCGAATCCACGAGCAGCTCTCGAATCCATGAGAGGTGTCTAAATCCACAAATGACTTGGAGTCCACAAAATATAAAGGGAACACATCTCAATGAAAAGTAGTAATAATATTGGAGTTTTTTTTTATAACAAGTACATTATATACTTTATATAGACTTACAAAATATGGGAAAGAAGAAATTCTAATCCTAAACAAATAGACCAAAAATAAAACCTATTTAATCGAAAAAATATTTGCAAAATAAGTATCCAAATTTGTCAATATTCGGCTCTCTTGAAACGGATTGGACCAGTCAACCGATTGGTCAAGTTGACTGGTTTTGCCCATGCTTCAGCTCTCCCTTGCTGAACTGCACTCGTCCTCAAGTTCATCTTTGAAAATTGAATTTGAAAGTCATTATTCAATGAGCATCCATCAAACATAACACTTGGCAGAGAAAGATCGGTTGTCAACAAGTGTACTCTTTTCAAACTCGGGCCCGAAACATGAATTAGTCCTTTGCAGCTCATTGGACATGCCATCAGAAATCTCGCAATTTATTTTGGAAATACACAACACTAGGATGAAACTCAAAATCACACACATTTGACTTTCGCCATAGAAGCCACTTTCATACTTCTTGCGAGTTACACCGATCCAAACGACCCCTTAGTGTAGGAGAGATTTGATTCAGATAGGTTGCAATTTATGGCTTATGAAGGAAGTATTGAGGAGAACGACACCTATTTATAACCTACCAAACACACAAAGGAAACCAAACCGTTACTGTGCATAGTACTGGTATACTGGTATGCACAATAAAGACTACCAATAAAAGACTATTTTTATTGTTGTTGAAAGAAGAAAAAAATACACATCCCAGATTCAACAGTATACTAGTGTACGTCGTCGGTATATCGGCGGTATACGGCTGAGTGTGGGTTAAGTGATGTGCACATTTGGCGGTGGAGCACCCAAGAAGATAAAATCCAGATAACACAAGGAGGCAAGGACCTAATCTCTCTTGGATAGATAATAGTTCCTAATCAAATCCCGTTAGAAAGATCTTTTGTCTTGGCAGGCCTATAAGCCAAGACGTGGCAAATGGTATTAAATACCTAATAGATTATCTTCCACCGGGGTAAGGTTGGGATATTTTGCATGAGTTGTAATGAGGACGTTGCGTCTTTGAGTATGAGAGATTGTGAAGTCCCAATATTTGGTTCTGCATGGGTTATGAGATGAGATTTTGTTTGGTTAGTATCGAGTGTTTTGGTCTCATATGTATATCCAGGTTAACCATTTTGGGCAGAGGGTCAAGTGATGTGCAAATGTGGCCTGTTCATGGGTCATGTCTCTGGCAGCCCCTGGTCTGGGATGTGACAAGGACATTGTTAACAAGAAGCAAATTGATTATTGGAATCAAACATTTTATTTCAATGTTACCTCTTTTATGGAGTTTATATAAACAATAAGTTTGATGGATAATCCCAAATAAACATATTCAACAAAAGTTGATGAACAAATATCCTTTTTGCTTATTAATGTGTAAAATGTGGATACAAAGTTATCTTTTAATTTCAAAATAATCTACACAAACAAACAACACAAAGGGTTCTTCAATAAATTAAGAAGAGTAATACAAGCATATTCATCAGGAAATAGTGTAAAATACTCCAATTCCAGTAAACAGCGTATAAACTCATAAATGGGTCCCAAATGTCCAAATGAGCTAGCTTAAGAATCTTAGAAAGATAACTTCTAGACAAATGATGCTTCTTTTACTGCAACGACTCACAATTGAAAGACCTAGCTGACTAAAAATGTGGAAAGAGGGTCAGCAAAACTGGCAATGGAGAATAACTATATGGACAAAGAGGAGAGATGAAGACTGTAGGCATAACTAAGAATTGCCTGCATTAGGGAGATAATGTAGTATAATGTAATCGTGCCTCTTTAGGTCTAGTCTGTGGAGCTTAGAAAACACAATGTGTAGGATTGAAGGTTATTGAACAATTCAATATTTGTGTATTGACAGTTGACTAGTAAGAAAGTTAGGAACAAGTAAAACAAAAGATATGTCAGGCCTTTGGACAAGAATTCTGAACAGTTTAGAAGTCGATGTTGAAGAGAGTCGATCCACCACTTCGACCTCCACTTTCTTCCCTTGAATCACGACTCACAAACATCCCGTTATGATTACATCCAGTATACTAGAGGATTTTATATTAGATTTGGACCTGAAGAATATTGGAGGGAGAGAAACTAAAAATAAAACTTCATAAATTTGTTGCAACTATGAACAACCAGAGATAGTTGATCTAGCTGATTCTTCATTAGAAGGGAGAATAAAAAAGAAGATAGCGACAAGCAAAAACTCTTTTTTCCATGTTAACTCTTTCTCACAAATAAGTAGGAGAGGCATTATGATCCTTAAGAGGCTTCTACCTTTCTGTAGATTGAGTAAGCTGGAAACAATTGTTAAGTTTGAGCAGTATTGCTTATGCTAGGATACATGTTATTAGTACCATCATACACTTGGTTGTATGTCAATAAGACTATAACAATTACAGGCTTACAGCTGACCTTTTCTTCAAACTATTCCATAACCAGGTTCCTTTTTTACATCTTCTGAATTCTAATTTTCAACTATAGACCAATATCAGCAAGAAGATCGTCGATCAAGTGAAGTTCGTCCGCAATAAAAATATTTCCATCCATAGATATTGTCAAGGTTCTAAATGGCAGTAGGTGGGTGCGTGGCGAGAGGGTCCGCCTACTGCCCACTGCTTAGGCTTCACCTAGGCGCTTGATACATTTTGTGCATTTACTATTTCACCACTGTTTTTGCATAATAAGCATATTTTAAGGTTTTTTTTTTATGCATGATAAGTTGTAGAATAAAGATTTATGAAGTTTCAGTCTTGTTAAAGTGAACCATATGTTCATAATGTTTGAAAAACTGTTTTGCCAAAATATCTAGTCAGGTATTGTTCCGCCTAGGCCTCCGTCTAAGCCGCCTCACCTCCGCCTACACCGTCTCATCTCCACCTACGCCGCCAAACCTTCGCTGGCCGCCTACTCCACCGCCTACGGCAAAAGCGGCGCGGAGAGTGGCCGCCTGGCGCCTAGCGCCGCCTAGATCGCCATTTAGAACACTGGATATTGTGCATATATTTCGCAACTAAGTTTGACAAAACTATGGAGATGAAATTAGCTGACCAAAATAGACATCCATAAGACACATAAAATCATTATCTGAATTATACATGGAGAAATGGAACTTTTGTTGCTAATTACCAAAGAAGATTAATACTCATGATCCAAATTTGGACACAAGGCCTTTTCTTATCTCTACCAACTTAAATTGCCCATCCAAAGTAGGTCTACCTGCCAGTCAAACAGCCGCCTTGGTTTTATGACATGATCTTCTTACCTTGGGTTGGAATTTGGCACCAACATATAGGTTTGATATCAGGTTGACAACCGGTCATAATAACTTTGTCAAATCTTTTATGGAATCTTTTATGCTCCATAGCTAACCCCCTTGAATTGGACGAACGTTTGGATGGTGAGATGATGATAACTTCACAGTTCTTGTAAATTAGACGTTTTGAGCTCTTTTAACTTGTTACGACTTTGTTTTACTTTGGGTTTCTACTTTATGGTGGCATGACTTTCAGAGTTGAAATTATGGAATTGATATTCCTCTATTGAGTTCATGTTGATAGAAAGGCATGTACTAATCATCTGTTTTTACTGTTAGCTTATTACTGAGAAAATGCCTGAGTTACTTGATTTTGATAAAGACTTGCGGCATTTGGAAGCAGCATCGAAGGTTATAATTCTCGCTTCTGAACTAGTGTGATTAGTGATTTAATCATTTCTAGGTGATGTGGGTTCTTAGTTTTGTTCTTTCTGAAACCTGCTTTTTGGAAAAATAACCTAGATCCAACTGAAAATGGTTGCTGAAGAAATGCAAGCTGTGAGTAAGGGTCTTGAAAAGGTTGAGCAAGAACTTACTATTTCAGAGAATGATGGTGCCGTTTCAATTGGTTTCAGAAAGGTGAGAAAAAGCATAATGGTTTGTTGTCCATTTGTATTAGATTGTCGTGGTCATTTTCACTCTTGCATAGTCTGACTCATCTTAATGCATAGATGAAATTTTATGGGTACATCTATTTATTGTAAGGTGGAGTATTACAACAGTCTTCTTTAATTGCAATTGTAGGCATAATTACCAGAATTTTCTTAGGCAGAACCCGATGGAGGCCATAAAATGAAACCTACAGAATTGTACAAGTGGTTTCCAATTTCCAGGCTCATGACCAAGCCATCTATATCTGGAAAAATTTAAACCAATGACAATCCCCTAAGTTACTATTGACTGCTCACACTAATGCCAAAGTATATGATATATAGACTTTTCAATGACAAATACAGCTTGCATACGAGTTAATTCCATACTTGTTAAAATAAAACAAATGCAGCTGAAGTACCCTCACAATATAATTTATAGACATAGGCACCTATATTTCGTGGGATATTTATTATATTACTACTAGTTGTATCGAAGCATTATTGCTGGTTAGTTTGTTTCAAAATTGTTGATTATACAAATGCCAATTGTAGTTAGCAACAATTGAACTGTGATATCTTAATAAGAAATGCACATCGATGGCTTACTTCAGCTTGAATAGGCTTTGCATTACTTGAGGCTAGCCCAAGAGAAGCTGATTTTCCCCTGACAATTCTCAAAGTAAACTTATTCATCATGTTAGCTTGGCTCTGCCACTTTTGAACTTAGCATGCCATCCATCTAAAAGAGGTCACATGTTGAGTTGGATGAATAAGTTGAATGGGTCAGATGGGCTCATGTTGCTTCTCATATTATTTACATCTACACTTAGCTCTTCCAGTTTCTGTTGGTAAATGATTAAACATATTGGTTATTGAGAGTTAACATCAAATTGACATTTGCAATTCAGGCCTTAAAAAGCTTTCTTGATACTGCAGAGGCTGATGTTAGGTCACTTACATCCTTGTATTCTGAAGTGGTGAGTTTACTACCATGATACAATGGAGAGAATTAAATTCATATGTATGAGGTAGTCTTCTGTACTCTATATGTAAATGACTTGCAGGGGAGAAGTGCTGATTCATTAGTGCAGTATTTCGGGGAAGATCCGGCTCGTTGCCCATTTGAACAAGGTTTTTTCTTTTTTTCTGTTTTCTAATTCTTTTTCCAATGTCAATCTTTTGTCTAGGAAAGAAAAAGGTTTGACAAGGTTAGCTAGTACATTTAATAAAGGACTAGGAAAATGTCTGATAACTGGAGTGGTATTATAGTACCCATATACAAAAACAATGGAGATTTACAAAATTGCACTATGTATCAAGGAATCAAGCTTAGGAGTTACACCATGAAGCTATTTGACCTATTTGTCCTATGAGATGAGTGTGTGGTGCTGAAGCAAACCTTCTCATTTTGCCACCTGTGATATTTTGTCCATTGAAATTTCAGTGGGGGTTCACTTGGTGCTTAAGTTTACTGCAAAAGCAATAATATATTTGTTGAGAAGCTGGCTCAACCTAATGGACTTAGTTCATTGAAGTTGTGGAGAGTACATATTATAGGCAAGGGTGTGCGCCTTTTATGTTTTTCCAATGTGGGATTTAAAGCAAGAGTAACACTAGAAAGGCTCTATGCTATACAAGAAATAAGTACTAATTTCTATACCCCTCTGCAAGCTTGGAACATATATGTCGTGCTCCAAGCTTGGACATGAAATGAAGATAAGTGGATGTGGCAAGGCATTGGTCAGAATGCTTAAGGTTTGGGACACAACATGAACATGGCGGTGGTGAACCTATTCCTGAATGAAATGATAGTTAACCTTAATATGTTTGGTTCACTAATAAAAATATGAATTTTTAGCACTATGAATAACGCTCTGGTCATCACAGTAAAGAACCACAGGGAAGGAAAGAGCAATACCAAGATCCACAAGGAAATTCTTTAACCATGTTAGCTCGAAAACCGCATGGGCCATCATCCATTGCACCCGCATAATTAGCTTCAACATGAGTGACAAGGAAGAATGACACGAGCAGCAAGGGAGATTGAAGAGGAAGGCTGATAGACGAGTCCCTATCCAGGAGAACCATTCAGGTAGCGAAGAACGCACAATAGCCTTATATGATGTGATACTAGAGGAGAGTGCATATACTAGCTCACAATACTAACAACAAATAAAATGTCATGGAGTGATAGTCAAATATACCAGTTTCCAACAAGACGCCAATAATAATCAGGAGTGGACAATGAATTAGAAGAAGAACCAAGAAAGGGTAACTTCATATTCGCATCCATAGGAGTATCAACTGGGTTATACTCGAAGTAATGAGTCTCATGCAAAAGATTTATATAATACTTACGTTGAGCTAAGATAAGGGAATCATTCTAGTCAGCAACCTCGATTTCCTAGAAACACCGAAGAAGGCCCATCTTTAGTTTGAAAATTAGAAAACTTTCTTTATCATAAAAGTCGCGATTCATCACTAGTAATAAGAATATCATCAACATAACCAAGAGAATTATTCTCCAAGTGTTGCTGACGATGGGTAAATAAAGAGAACTCAACGGTCTTCAAGTAAAGCTAATAACACGAACTACTTACTTAATTTGTCAAAGCAAGCACAAGGCGATGCTTGAGACCATAAATAGACTTTTGTAAGTGTCACAAAGATTCCCCGCAATCTCATAACCATAAGGCTGCTGCATATACTCAATCTCAGTCAAATCACCATTAAGAAATACATTCTTGATTTCCAACATATGAACCGTAGGTGTATGACTAGAGAAATCAACACATGAACAATATTAATCTTAGCAACCGGAGAAATGTCTCCTCACAATCAATTACATACTGCTGGGTAAAGCTTTGTGCAACAAGGCGTGTCTTCAAGCGCTCAACAGAACCATCTGAATTATGTTTAACCAAAAATAGCCATGGACAACTAACTCGAGAATGGCCAGGTGGTGGAGGAACCAAATCCTAGGTACTATTAGTCCAAAGATCTTGCATCTTCTTATCTATGACATCCACCACCTAGGTTGCCAAAGAGCCTCCGGTACAAACGAACGTATAGAAATAGAAGAAAGATAACACACAAATTTGCGCAGGGGAGGAGCTAAACGATGATAAGAAACAAAATTATCAAAATGATGCATAATAGGTACATCATCAGTAGGGACCGATAGTCTTTTACTATCTTGACCACGGGTAGATGGCAGTGGTGGTAGTGTAATGAGTGGTACTAGAGATGATGCATGTGATGCATAGAAATAGATGGTCCATCGACATGAACATATAGTTGTGGAGGCTTTAGCGGTGGTAGTGGTTCATTCTCAAGAAACATAACCTTAGCTGAAACAACAGGTTTTCAGTCAGAGAGGAAATGACAAACGTAACCCTTCTAAGTAGAAGAATACTCCCACAGAAATAAACTTGGGAGCACGGGAAGCTAACTTATCAACTAGTCCAAGATGAACAAAACATGTACAATCGAATACCTATAGGGTCCACGAGAATGGTTCCTTATTAGGAAAAATGATGAAGAAAGAAGTTTTGTGATCCAAAATCTCAGGGGCACAAGGTTAATGATATGGCAATTAATGGCAACTGTAAAGTTCTAATAAACCTTGGGAACATTCTGAATAAGCAATAAGCGTGCAACCTCAAGGTCACAGTTTTTATGTTCCGCCTTGCTATTTTGTTGTGGAATATGTACAAGTATTTTAAAAATCCTCGGTACGAACGATTTTAATCATAGTAGAAAATTATATACATATTTGACAATAAAAATGCGAGCGAAATACTTGTAGGATTTTCAAATGACCACAAAGAAGAAATAATCATGTCATACGGATACGATGATGATCGTCAATAAATATAGGTAGGTAGAGAAAACCAAGAAAACTTGTGGTCTTATAAGGCTCCCAAATATCAGAGTGTAGCAAAGAAAATGAAGCTTCAATTCTAGAAAAGCTAGACATGCGAGAATGTAGATTGAGTTTGTTTGCCAAAAATGCATATCTCACAAGACAACTATGATAAAGAGAAATATGGAAGCACTTTTAAGACTAAACAAGGGGATATGGCCAAGTCGTCGATGTCAGTTGATAGAAGAAATCTATGCCATAATAGGTGGTGGAATATCCAAAAGATATTCATATAATCCATTGGATTCTCGGCCTCTACCAATAACTACATGCGTATGAACATTCTGAATGTCAAATGACGAAGGAGAGAAGATAATTGAGCAATTATGATCTCTAGTAAGACGACTAACATAAACGAGATTGAAATGTGCACTAGGAACATTAAACACAAATTGAAGATGAAGTTTAAAAGTAAGAAGTACTATTTCTTATCCACGAACTGGTACAATATCCTTATTAGTCACTATATAAAGTTGGGGAACATCGCATCTGAAAATGTACCGATTGAAGTGTAATATGATTGGTTTTACTGAAATTAACAATTCAAGATGAACTATGGGCAATACATGATATCCCGAAGCGGAAGACATATCCAAATAACTGAGAAATAGTACCACGTAAATTCTGTAGTTCATCTAGTAAACTCTGCAACTCATTAGATGTGGAATGAGTAATTGGTGAAGAAGTAGCATGAGCACTCTGCAATTCTCAGCTGGTGCATAATTGTGGAGTGACATAGTAGAAGTGAAGCCCCCGATATAAAAGACAAGAAAGACTTAGAACTAGGGCTACAAAGGCATTGCATCTCCAGTAATGAGAAACAATTGAAAATTGTAGGTGAGGATAATGGAGGAACTCACTCTCTATGCCCTAAAGCAACAAAGGTGTTATCCCTCACAACCATGAATATGTGATGACGAAGTTGCCATAATATGTACTAAGGTACAATTAAAGATAGAACCCCAAGTAATCCGACAAGTAAATAGATCTCGATGGTAAAGAATAGTGCATTGATAGGAAAAAAAAACCTGTAAACCAATATAAAAATCGTATCGTGTACGAAGTCAGTAAGAACAATCAGTGAAGAACTCATTACGATAAATCACCAAAATGTGAATGAATCTCAAGAAAAAAAAATCACCAAAGTAGTCGAAGAAATGCACAAGTCCTAAGTGCAAAGCAAGAACCATAGAAATCTACAAAGCCGTAGGAGAATGTTGAATCACCAAAGCACCAAAGGAAGCCAAAATATTGCGATCAACAAAAAGATCTCACGAGTTAGAGCAAAGTATCTCGATCAGAGACAAAAATCGTGAACAACAACAATATCTCATGATCTGGATCAACATCTCATGAACAAAATCAAAAGTATCACAAACATAATGTATCACAAGCAATATCTCATGATTATCTCATATCTTGATTCAAAATATTGCAATCAAATAAGCCCTGGTGTAAAATCTCACAAGAATTACCGTGCATCTTGCGAGAATTATGCGAGTAGATCAGAGAAGCGAAGCCCTGTTGTAAAAATTTACGAGAATTACTGCGTATCTTGCGAGAATTATGTGAGTTGGACGAGGTCTCGCGAGTACTATCTGATTTCTCACGAGTTAATGAGGATATCACGAGAACTCGCGAGATACAACTCTACTCAACCTGTGTATGGGTAAAATATGAATTTCCCTCTAAAGAAACATATATAGGACTTTTTCTCTATGATCGATGGCTCTTATATAGGTCTTTTTCTCTATGATCAATGGCTCTGGAAACGACGAGGCATGGTCGTCGTCAAGTCGTGGTTGTCGAACGGTGTGGAGTCGTCGCTGTGAGCCGACCGAAGGTGGTCTATGAAGTTGAGGGGTCTGGGAGGCATGATGTGACGGTGGGATCTAGGCGAGCTCATGGTAGATCTAGACGAATCTGGACGAGAACGATGGTGGTTGATGGGAACGACAATGACGGGAGGATGAGATCGGCAAGATCTCGAGGACGACAATGGAAGTGTCTCAGGTCTTGTGGGCAGCAACCAAAGAGAATAAGGGTTAGGGTCTGGTAGGAGATTTAGGGTTAAGGTTTTGATTTGGAAATTCGGGGAAGATGGTGGCTAGAGGAATATTATGTGGAAAGAGTAAAAGAGCTATTTCCAAAGAGAACCATGCTCTAATACAATGTTAAAAAGTTGGCTCAACTTATTGGATGTAGTTCATTAAAGTAGTGGAGAGTGCATATTTATAAGCGACCGTACATATTTATAGGCCAGGGTATGCTCCACTTTCTATGTTTTTTCAGATGTAGGGCTAAAGCAGAATAAAAAATAGAAAAATTCTAGGTCATACAAGAAATAAATATTAACGAACTTCTACAATATCTATGCCTGTCAACAGGCTGTGGAAGACACTAATTGTTTGTCAGGTTGACAAATGTCATAGATTTTGTTCAGTTCTTACATGAGTTTTCTCATTTAGTCACAATCGTTTAGCATTGGATGTATTGTGCTTCAATTATGGATTTCTTCTAATGAGTTTTTTTTTCCCTTCTGTAACAGTGACATCAATTTTAGTCATCTTTGTCAATATGTTCAATAAATCTCGCGAAGAGAATGTCCGCAATGCAGAAGCAGAGAAAAAGAAACTTGAAAAGGAGGCCCTGAAAGATAAAGGGAATACTTCTGCTAAATAGGATGAAGCTAATGCTATTAAGTGCAGACTTTCTGGCTCAAGCGAAAGGACTTATTCTTATGTTACATATAGAAGGGAATACATCATGTCCTATTTGTGCAAATGAAGGAAGGAATAGATTGTAAATATTGTTCCAATGTTGACGACATTAAGGCTCCACTTACTCAGAATGGAAAAGCCTGACTCAAACGAGTTATGCTGAAAAGCTGCAAGATGTATAACCTTTATCATCTCAGGAGAATCAACAAATCAATGTGTATACATTCATTGCACCATGATGAATATTTAGCTACAGGTAAGTTCTTTGCATCTTGGATGCTCTTTCCTTTTGGTAAATTCTTTTATGCGGGCTTAATAATTTCTTGAGATAATTGAGGAAATAGTAATAGTGTGGATCACCTGAAGCTAATTACTTAACTGAGTTCTCTAGAATACCAATAAGTATCAAATTCCACAATAATATATATGCTATTACAAGCCCGGATTACTACTGAAACTATTACAAAAAAACTATGTCTTTCAAATATAATTCCTGATGTAGCTATCTTAAAAATTATATATTCTGCAAGAAAGCAATGAACCACTGATCCAACTACTGAACTATGAAGTTCCAGAAGTAGATTCTTCCAAAGAGGTGAGCATAACTTTTCTTTTTGGCCGGAAGAGGATCTGCACAAAATTGGATGAGGCAAAAGACATTCTGAAGAAAATAAGAACTTTCCATGCTTTAAAAAAATAAGAGCAGCATTGTGCGCCTTATCTTTCAAAAATAGTTTTATTTGTTTTGTGATAACTTATGTTCATTTGATTGGCCCTTAACACATCATTTTGTTGAGGACTCTCCAAACCATCTACCTAACAAGACTAAATGTCGATTTCCAGTATTTAGAACCCTCGAACCACTTCCTTTTTTACGTTTACAAACTATCTTCCAGTTAAGTCAGAATAACTAAGCCGTTATAACCATTGTAAGTTTAATTACTATGCCAAAGAAAAACCAAAAAAAGGTGTCCCAGTGCTACGAGACTCCCGCTTATGTAGGGTTTGGGAAGGTCGAGATGTATGAAACCTTACTCCCATATATATATATATATATATATATATATATATATATATATATATTCGCAAAAAAAAGATATATATATATATATATATAATAAGAGAAAGGATATATAAAAAGATGCAGCAGCAGCAGGCGAAAGGGGCTCCCGCTAGGGTTTTGGCGGACGCCACATCCCCTCCCCCCCGACCCCCCGATCCGCTCGCGGGGAGGGGGGCACGTCGGCCGGGAGGGGCGAGAGGGGGAGGACGGCCCCCTGGCGGCCCTGGAGGAGGCGACAGCGGGTCCCCTCCACGGGGGGGGAGGGGTCGGGTGGCTCCAGCGGGACCCCCCCAGGCGGGGGGGGGGGGGGTTGGGTGGCATCGGCGGGAGTGGGGCAGGGCCCAGGCCGGGCGGCGGCGGCGGTATCCCCCCACGCGGGGGGGGGGGGGGGGGGGCGGGTAGCGGCGGAGGGATCCCTCCAGGCGGGGAGGGGTCTGGAGGAGGCGACGGCGGTACTTCGGGCGGAGTGGCTCCCATGTTCGAGTTTGGGTCCGGAGGGGACAACTCTGGGGATGCCGGCTGGCAAACTGTGACGAGGAGACGGACTGGAGGACGGAGAGGGGCTCCGTCCCATGTTCCGGGAAGGGCGGGGCCTGGTATTCATGGAAATCGATCCTTGATCGGCGCTATGGATCCCCGGCGACGCGGGGGAGGCATGGTGCGATCTGTTTCGGGTTGGAGGCCAAAGGCGACGGCGGCCGAGAAGGCAAAGGGTATTGCTACCGATACCGGCATGACAGGCCAGGGTCCGGTTACCCCCCGACCAGGACGCACGCTGAGGAGCAGAGGCCTCGGTCATGGAAGGAGGTCTGCACGCCAGTGACTGTGAAAAGTCCGATGTCGATGGAGTTTGTCCCACCGATGTCGGTTGGAGGAGGGCTTCGGGCGTATTTTCCCGCCGAAGAAATAGCGGTTGTTTCCGAATTCTGGAAAAACACTCTGGTGTTATATGTGTTAGGGAACAAGCCGTTCTTTGGCCAAATTCGGGGTTATGCGGAGCGTGTCTGGAGGCCCAAAGGTAGCATGGAATTCTTCTCTCGGGAGAACGGGTTCTATTATGTCAAATTTGGATTAGCGGAGGATGTGTCCAGGATCCTTCAGGGTGGGCCTTGGTCATTTGATGGGAGACTCATAATTCTGAAGGAGTGGACGTCGGAGTTGAGGTGTGAGAAGGAGGTGCTGAACGCTATCCCCATCTGGATCCGTTTCCCTGAGTTCCCGGTAAAGTATTGGAGTATCCCGCTTCTCATGCGACTTGCCTGTCTGGTGGGAAAGCCGATCAAAGCAGACGAGGCCACTACTTTTCATACCAGACTGATGTATGCCAGGGTCTTCGTGGAGATCAAGGCGGGCTCAGTGCTACTGAGTATGCTTGAGTATCAGGTTCCGTCTGGAGAGGTTTTGACACAGGCAGTGGAGTATGACTGGGTTCCCCCTATGTGTTCTCACTGTGAGCGCTTTGGGCATACTACCAGTGCGTGCAAATACAAGGGGAAGGAGACTGCCAGGCCACAGGCGACTCGGAAGGAGGCACCGGGGAAGGAGACGACCACCAGTCACCTGCCGGGAGAGACGGAGCCAGTCAGACATAGGGAGGAGGACACAGGGATGGAGGTTGATAGGAGGCTGGAATCAGGATCACCGCAGAGAGAGGAGAACACGCAGGGTGCTCTGGTCCCGTTCATGCCACAGAGGACTATAGTGACCAGGGGTATGAGCGCGGCTGGTGGTAGTCAGATGGTGACGGAGGCATCCCCGGCGATCATGGTGTACAACAGCAGGAAAAGGCACGCTCCGGCCACACGGGAGGATATCCCTCAGGCGAGGGATATGGATGACCAGACTGAAGACAATCCTGACTGGGCTCTTACTTTCAGCAGGATCCAGGCCCACCTTGCTCCTTCTTCTATGGTAGATGCTATCATTGATCTGGCGGATGAGACACTCCTCCCGAGTGTCGATCCAGACGAGTGCCAGGGGGACCCATCTTCTCTTTATTAGATGTCGGTCCTAGCATGGAACATTAGGGGGGGGGGGGTATTCCATAGGACGATGGAGGGAGATTGGAGGGGTTCTGCGAAGAAAGGCGTGTGACATTGCCATCCTACTAGAGACGAAGATTAGAGGGGCTGCTATGCTCTCGCGTAGGACTCCGGCAAACTGGGATCACATTCACAACTTAGATCTTTGTGGTATGGCAAGGATCTGGGTTAGGTGGAACAAAGGAAGTTGGGAGGGGGTGCAGATCCATAAATCATAACAACTCATCGGTGTTACTTTTGTGAACAAAGGTGGGTTCCGATTCATCCTGGGGGATGTCTATGGGCACAATGACCGGAGACTCCGGGAGGCTTTGTGGGAGGACATTGTGCATCTGGGTCTCATGGCGGACAATCTGTCTCTACCTTTGCTCATTATGGGGGACTTCAATGCTATGCTGCTTCGCCAAGAAAAGGTGGGAGGTCGTCCTGTTCCGGATGCGATTTTATATGACTTCCAGATGTGTCTGCTTCTGTCAGGGATGCGGGGGCTGGAGCGAGCTGGACATATCTGGACCTGGCACAACAAGGCTACTCATAACCGGATTGCTTGTCAGTTGGATCGGGCCTTGGGAAATAGTGAGTGGTTCAGGTGCTTTCCGAACTCGGTGGCGGAAGGTTTGGCGGCGGGTACTAGCGACCATTCTCCTATCCGGGTTGGCTTCGGTAAGAGACCTACTCTGAGGGCGAGGCCATTTCGGTATAACAACAGCTGGTATCTGTCGGCCGGATATGAGGAGGTGGTTACGGGAGAGATGCAGCACTTCCGGGAGGGCACGGCTCAGTTCCGCATGGTTCACAAACTTAAGCAGCTCAAGCGGACTATCAGGGGATGGGTGAAGACGATACCGCGGACTTCTCTCGCAGATAAGGAAGTCGAGCTTCGGGACACTCAGGTGGCCCTCCAAGCAGACATTATGAACGGGGAGCTGGCGGCCAAGGAGAAGCTTCTAATTGAGGAGGTCAGCATCATGCGCCAGCAGGAGGAGATTAGTGCGGCACAGAGGGCTAAATGTACCTGGCTTAAAGATGGAGACCGCTGCACCAAATTCTTCTACGATGTAATCCGCACCCGTCAGCACCGGAACAGCATTCCCAGACTTCTGAATGCTGAGGGACGTCTTGTTGGGGACCCGGCAGAGATTCAGGAGGAGGCTGTCAGATTCTACACGGCCCTTTATCAGCAGACAGACTACTCTAGCACGTTCCCTGCACTTGTCACGAAGAGACTGGTGTCCCGATATGGGAACAGTCTGCTTCTGGCACCTGTGAGGATGGAGGAGGTGGAGGATATTGTTATGAAGGCCAATCCCAACAAAGCTCCCGGGCCGGATGGCTTCTCTTCAAGGTTCTTTAAGCGACACTGGGGTGTGCTTAAGACCTATGTTCTGGCGGCGGTTCAGAGTTCTTTGTGGAGGGAAGGATTCTGAAGGAGATGAACCACACCTTCTTGACGCTGGTTCCTAAAAAGGAGGGAGCGACATCACTTGCGGATTTTCGGCCCATTGCTTGCTGTAATTTTCTTTACAAGATTATCACTCATCTTATGTGCAGGCGTATGGAGGGGATTATGCAGGGATTGGTGTCCCAGAATCAAGCAGCGTTCATCAAGGGCCGGTCGATAGCGGAACACAGCCTGCTAGCTCATGAGATGGTAAGGGAGTTCAGCAAACCTGTGGGGATGAAGGCTTGTGTGAAGCTTGATCTCCGGAAAGCTTATGATACGGTCAACAGGGAATTCCTGTGTCACTTGATGCTTGCCATGGGATTCGACGAGAGGTGGGTTGCGCGGGTGAGGGAATGCATTTGCTCCCCTACTTTCTCAGTCCTCATCCAGGGCACGCCGCATGGCTACTTCAGTAGCAACAGGGGGTTGAGGCAGGGTGACCCCCTCTCCCCGTATCTATTTACCTTGGTGATGGAGTACTTTACCTGCATGATGGATACGGCAGTGCATAGCAAGAGGATCGTTCCCTTTTCCGGTTGGTGAGTCTGGTTGTATCCCACTTGATCTATGCTGGCGACTTATTGGTGCTTCTCCAGCCTTCCATGCGGGGAATGAGAGCGCTCTCTGACATTATGGAGGAGTTCGGGCGGCTATCTGGGCTCCAGTTAAACAGGGAGAAGAGCAGAGTCTACTTTAGCTCCCGGTGTACACAGCAGGAGGAGAGAGCCTTCGCCTTAGGTGTGGACAGAGGCGAGCTCCCAGTGAAATACCTGGGGGTCCCGCTGACGGTCAACTATGCCAGAGAGCAGGATTGTCACAGCTTGGTGGACTTTGCTCAGAGGAGGGTGGAAGGCTGGCAAGCTGCGGGTCTATCTTTTGACGGCCGGATAGAGTTGGTGCGTTCGGTTATTGCATGCATCACAATGTTCTGGTTCCAGTCTATCCAGATTCCCACGGCTACTATTCGTAAAGTAGAGGCCATTTGTGCTGACTTTATCTGGAGGGGAGGGATGCATGCGATATCCTGGGACCAGTTATGTTGGCCACGAGAGGAAGGAGGAGTGGGGTTGAGGCCTCTCCATACGGTCAGGAAGGCAGCTTGTGTGAAGATGGCCTGGAGATTCATCAAGGGGGGGTCGCTCTGGACAGAATGGATGGCGAACAGATACCTGAGGAGGACCAACTTCTGGGCTTGCAGGATAGACAACAATTTCTCGGTCACGTTCAAGGCCATCCTTAGGTGTAGACCGGCGCTTCAGACCGCTATCTGCAGGCACATGAAGGATGGGACGACTACCGACCTCTGGCTGGACCCTTGGTTGGGTTCCAGATCCTTGCTCGAGCTTCTGGGAGGGCAGCTGGATAGAGAAGCGGGCAGGGGGCTCACATGTAGTCGGATCATCAGAGATGGAGTTTGGAGGCCAGAGGGATATACATATACTGCTCAGCTAGCCGAGGAGATTCGCCTGATTACTATCGACGCTAGCCAGGCGGAGGATACATGGAGCTGGGCCGGCCCAGGTACGGGGGGTGGGTCAGGTCTATTCTGCTTTCGTAGCTGCTACGATTTGGTTCGGACCCACCACGACCAGGCTGAGGAGGTGGACTTCATTTGGGGCAAGGGCGTTGCACGGAAAATGCAACTATGTGCATATCGTCTTCTCCGGGGTGGACTGTTGACGAGAGACAGACTCCTCCGGTTTGGGATGCAGATCCAGGATGCCAAATGTGTGCTATGTAATGAGGAAGATGAATCTATGGGGCATCTTTTCTTTGTTTGTCCGGTGACCTGGCACATTTGGACTGAGCAGTGTGCACAGCTGAGAGGAGGAGTTGGGGTGGACCGAGACATCCGGAGCATTCTCAGCTCCGAGATCACAGAGGCCGGGATCCGGGATGGGCTAGAAGAGCCAGAGTTCGTCTTGCTGCGTCTGTTTGGCACATCTGGAAGGAGCGGAATAGACGTATCTTTGAGGGCTTGACTACCCTCCTATTGGAATTCTACATAATATAGAATTCGATGTATCTGTAATGGCCCCATAATATTATTATTTGGGGCATGGAGAGTTGTGATGTTGTACTTTAATACCTTTTCCGCTATATGCGAGGAATAAATTCACCCTTATTCCAAAAAAAAAATATTCGCAAATATATATATATATATATATATATATATATATATATATATATATATATTCGCAAAAAGGTAATTGTATTAATAGAAAATAATGGTACAATTTTCAATACATGCTTGCCATATTCTCGACTGTTTAACAAGTTATTTAATATTTTCTGGTTCCTTTGACTTAGAAGTTCTCTTGTGTTGCTAGATCATGATACTCACATCTTCTATCCTCTTAATTTGTCTGTTTTCTGCATTCCTTTATTCTCAAACTGTCTGTTATTTCTTTTCCTCAAAATGTGCCATATAGTAGCAATTAGCACTATTCTTGGCATGTAGAGTCTTGAAGGTGTCACGGACTTCATCTGGAGGGAAAGAAATAACAAACAGTTTGGCACATCATGAACTCTAACGGGCTGCTATGAGATGGCTCGCTGCTCTGAAGATTGTAGCAGAACTGAGGATGTCCAACTGATGCATCCAATCCTGCTGGTTGGCACTCACAAAGTGTCGCAAGTACTCGAGCAGAGAGTTAACCCGTTCTATCCGCGGGTGGCAACTGGTCGAGAAGTGCAAATTTGACTCAAGGATCTCGAACACCTTCGTTCTGATCTTTTCCGTGAAGTGGGGACCTTGATCGCTTGTAATGTTTTCCGGGATGCCCTAAAATTTTACTACGTGAGAAATGAACAAGCGTGAGGCCTCATATGTTGTGCAGTCCATTGAAGCAGCAATGAAGGTCCCGTACTTGGAGAATCGGTCCACCACCATGAGAATGGACCCAAGTGCTCCTACTTTCGACATGGAAGAAATAAAGTCCATTGAAATGCTCTCCCATAGTCGACTCGACATGTAGAGAGACTCAAGTAGGCTCCGGGTCGCCGATGATCCACCTTGTCCTGTTGGCACGCAAGACAAGTGCGCACGTAGTCTTTGACGTCTTCGTGCATGAGAGGCCAGTAGTAGGCGGTCTCTAGCAGTGCCAATGTCCTATTTTGTCCCAGATGTCCGGCCCACTTGGTATCATGGCATTCTTTGAGTATCTGATTCCGCAAGCTATCCCACTTATGCACGACCAACCTATCGCCCTTTTTGTAGAAGAGTCCGTTCCTTTGCCAAAACCTTCGCATTTTGCCTTCGCGAATGAGCTTCACCAAAGCCTGTCTCAATGGGTCCTCGGCCACACCCACCTTGACACGTTCAAGTATGTATCCCTTGAGCAAGCACACCGCTGCTAACTCGGCCTTCATGCTAAGAGCATTGGCTACATGATTCTCCTTGTCCGGCTTGTGTCGCAACTCCATATCAAACTTGGCCAAGAAATATTGTCATCTTGCTTGCTTGGGGGACATCTTTTGAGTTTGAAAATAGCTCGTGGCAACATTGTCCGTCATGACCACGAACTTGGTGCCAAGGAGATAGTGATGCTATGTGCGCAAGCAATGCACTACCGCCGTCATCTCCTTCTCTTATATCGTATACTGCCGTTCTGTGTCATTTAGCTTGCGGCTCTCGAACGCGATAGGGTGCCCTTCTTGCACCACCACCTCACCATTAGCTAAGTCGGATGTGTCAGTGCGTACCTCGAACGTCTTGGAGTAATCTGATAAGGACATGACCGGTTCCTTCGTTATGACCCTCTTGAGTGTGTCAAATGTCTCCTCACATTTGGACGTCCAACTCCATGTCCGATCCTTCCGCAACAAATCGGTAAGCGGTGCTGCTATGGCGGAGTATCCTCGGATGAACTGCCGATAGTAGTTCGCTAGGCCTAGGAATGATTGCAGCTCCGTCGGCCTGGTGGGGGTCTCCCACTCTCGTATGACCTAGACATTAGTCTCGTCTATCCGTATATTGTCATACCCGATCCCATGCCCCAAGAATGACCTCTTCTTTTGCAAAGGAACATTTATCCGGCTTGATAAAGAGCTGGTTTTTCCTCAGCACCTGGACAACCGTTTCAAATGCTCTATGTGCTCCTTCATAATGTTTGATTATACAACGATGTCGTCGAGATAGACCGCGACGAACCGATCAAGATAGGGGTGGAAGAACTTGTTTATCAAAGTACAAAATGTTGCAGGAGCATTCGTTAGTCCAAAATGTACGAGTAAAAAAATAATATGCACCATACCTCGTGACGCACGCCGTCCTAGCCTCGTCCCCTTCGGCTATCCGCACTTGATAGTACCTCGAGCGCAGATCTTGTTCGGAGAAGTATCGTGCGCCTCCCAGTTGATCGAACAAGTCCGCCACCAGCGGGATATGTTATTTGTTCTTGACGATCATCTTGTTTAGTACGCGATAGTCGATACACAAACGAAGGATCTCATGTTTCTTCTTCTGAAACAACACCGATGCACCAACGGGGCCTCGGACGGCCTAATGATTCCCGCATCGAGCAGCTCTTTTAGTTGCCTCTTTAACTCATCAAGCTCTGGCGGGACCATGTGGTATGGGGCCATAGCTGGCTGCTTCGTGCCTAGCTCCAACTAGATGGCGTGGTCCACCTTCTTCCGTGGAGGTAACCTCTTTGGAAGCTCTCGCGGCATGACATCTTGCACTCCGCGAGGACGTCGTCAATCACGGACGGAAGATCCTCCTGCACGGACGCCTCTTTTGTCTTGAATACCTCCAAGTAGGTCATCTCTTCGTGCCTCACACCCTTCTTGAGTTGGATGACGGAGAGAATCTTCCCCTTGGTGGATAGTCTCGTGCAACATTTACCATGCACGGAAAGTTCTCCTCCATGATCCCGACGACCCAAATGTGGCGTTTGAATCGCCGCCTTTACCGAGGTGAGAAAGTCCATCCCGAGGATCATCTTGAAATCGACGAGTGGTGCGGCAGTGAGACAGGTGACACCCGTCAAATCTTCCACTTCGATCTTTACCCCCTTGGCCGTCTTCATCTTGCTCGAGTCTTTTTCTAGCACCAGACCCAAGCGTTGGACCTCGGCGTCCGAGATGAAGTTATGCATCGCTCCTGTATCCACCATCGCCCTTGTACTCTGGCCGTTGATCTTGACGTCCACGTATATGAGTTTTCGACTCAGGACTTTGGCTACGACGGTCTTGCTATACAAAGCATTGAGCATGCGCAAGGCTCCCATATGAGCCCCCAACACTGGCTCCTCGTTCTCGGCCTACTCGCCTTGGACTGCATTCACCCTCTTGCCTTTATTTTTGCAATCGTGTGCGAAATAATTTCCTTCTCACACGAAGCACTCAATCTTGCGCTCCGCCCGAGACTTTGCAGGTTGCTTGTCCTTCGACGGGACTCCCTTTCCGTTACCTTTCTTCTCTCTCCCACCATTGAATTTGGTGGCGGCCTTTGCATTGTGCTTTGCAGGCTGCTTGTCCTTCGACGTGGCTCCCTTTCCATTGCCTTCTCTCTCCCATCATTAAACTTGGTGGCGGCCTGCTCGGTCTCTGAAACGGCCGCGTTCATATCTGAGACACGCTGCCTCTGCGACTCTTGTGCCGTCCACGGTTGCAGACTGCAAGAAAGAAGAATAGACGATCTTCTTTGTCCATGTTGGAAATGGCAAGCATGAGACGGGTGAGCTCCGCCAAATAATCTTTGATCGACTATGTGTGCTTGAGTTGACGCAAGCTCCTTCTTGCCACGAATACAACATTCCCCGGATATAATTCGAGATCCTCCCAAGTCTCGACCGAGCACAATCCCTTTTCCTTCTTGATGCACCTGCAACGCCACCACAACATAGCATCATTAGTGAAATAAAGGGACACAATATTTACCTTATCAACCTCTTCCTCGATTCGAACCACCTTAAGTTACCGTTCGATATTTCAGATGAAGTTATCCACTTCCTTTGCGTCTTGCACGATGTTGAAGGATTTGTGTTATGGATACTTCACTTTTAGTTCTACCTCCCTCATCGGAGGCCCACAACTAGTAATGGCTTTCTTGAGGATCGGTGTCTTGGTCTTGAGTTCCTTCCTCAGTTCAGTAATCTCTGCCTTCGCAGCCTTGCGTTCCTCCTCGAACTCGGCTTGCATCTCGCAAAGTTGTTCTTGGAACAACGCCATGTCATAGCCACCATAGGTCTCTAACTCATAGGCGAACTCCTCGTGAGCCGTCTGGTTTTGCTTCACTTGCAACTCGAGGTCCGTCACCCCCTTCCCCAAGATATCCATACGGATGCCAACTCGCCAAGGGCTCGTTCCAAGGAGCTTTTGTCCTTCCTGGATGTCTTGACTTTCTCCTTGGGCGATGCGGGTTGCTCCTCGTAGGCGATCTTGGACGACGTCATAGGGACGATCGACCTTTGGTCTGATACCGCTTGTCACGGACATAGTGTTTTTGTCTACACTTTGATCCGTGCGGTGCACAAGCTTCCTACTCGAAGACCCGTACAAGCCTTTCCGAACGATCTTAGCTAGAATGATAGGTATTGAGAGACTAGTGGAGCAATATTGGAACTTGTAACAATTCCAATACTTACTAGTTTTAGTGGTGAGGAACAAATGAGCCTTCCACTTATTTATAATGCCTCATAGGGCCTAAAAGAAGCTTTTGGAATCAGCATATTTCATAGATTATTCTAGAAAATTCTAGAACCTAGATATTTACAAGGACACTTCTAGATAGAATATCTAGAAAGATCACGAGTCATCTTTGAAATATTTTGGATCTTCAGGAGGATTCCACCGTCTTCTAGTGAATTCCGGAAACGTCCAACATAACCTTGGTCCGTGAAGGGTTATGCAAATCCGTCTCGGTGGGACGCAAAATCTTGTGCGTTACATTAAGCTTAAGCCTGCACAGTTGCCAGATGTATGCTGTACATGAACAGTTAAAATACAAGTGCCCAAAAGTTTCTTATTTACTGTTGCAAAGCAGATATGTTGTGTACCATACCATGTAGTTGGATTCTTTCTGAGAGGCCTACCCTGAATTGCCTTGTATAGGCGGAAACTCATCTTGATGCAATTACCCTTGAGCCAAGCTTCCTTATACCACTCCACCCCTGTGTAAGTAATTCTACTGATAATATATGCTAACTTAAAATAGAACACCGCAGTTGCTGTCACAGTCCATGACCAGATATCCCTATTTCTAATTCGTTCTCCCATACTGGCTGTAGCCTGCAATAGTTCTGGTCTCCACGTCTCATTGTTGATAATAAAACCGACTTGCTCATGTCCACCCAACACATGGAACTTTCTCACCCACGCCTCTCTATAATTCTGCCTTCAGGTAACCAGATATTTGTTATTTCCATTTGCAATGTCCTCATTGATGTTTTACACTGCTAGTGTTCTGACCTTCATGGTGGCTTTCAATGATGATGAAGCATTGTTATCCAGTGGTAAATCCCAGATGTTTTTCCCCCCTTTAATGTACTTGTTTTTCATGTAGGAAGCCCATAAAGAATCTGAAGTGAACATATTCCAAAATAGCTTAAGCGTGTGAGCAGTTTTAAGATCTTTGTAGCCTCCTCATCCCAGTGGCCCCCTCTTTTCTTGGTCTGCAGAGCTGTGGCCAACTAATAGCATGTATGCCAATCCTCCAAATGAATGATGCACACTTAGATTCTTTCTCAGGACAGCCTTAGGAACTTGGATTGACTGCAACCAATAGGCATTTAGTGCATTGATGATTGAATTCACTAGTAGAATTCTCCCTCCAAAAGATAGCCTCAGCTCCTGCCAACCTTCTAATTTCTTGCTGCAAGTCTCTATTAGTCTTTGACAGTCCTGGTAGGTGGTTTTTTGAATTGACAATGGGATACCCAAGTAATCTCACAGGTAATACTCCTTCCTCAAGCGTAGTAACTCTTTAAAATACTCTTTGTACCTACAATACCTATTGAAGTAAACTTTACTTTTATACGTATTCATTTGCAGGTCTGAGTTCCTCCCAAAAGATGACACCACTTCAAGTAACCCATTTAAAGACTAATATAGAGACTTCAGAAAGTATATATATATATATATATATATATATATATATATATATATATAAATATATATATATATATATATATTGGGTGTCCTTTCTCTAAGCCGGGCCGTGGCCCAAAGCCACCCAGCCGCCCGGGGGGGATTCGAATCCGGGACCTGTGCTCGGGCGGCCCCCCACACTACCACTAGGCTAGTGTGTGTGTGTGTGTGTGTATATATATATATATATATATATATATATATATATATATATTGTCGGCCACGGGAGGAAGGAGGAGTGGGTTTGAGACCTCTTCATACAGTCAGGAAGGCAGCTTGTGTGAAGATGGCCTGGAGATTCATCAAGGGGGGGTCGCTCTGGGCAGATTGGATGGCGAGCAGATACCTGAGGAGGACCAACTTCTGGGCTTGCAGGATAGACAACAATTTCTCGGTCACGTTCAAGGCCATCCTGAGGTGTAGACCGGTGCTCCAGACCGCTATCTGCAGGCACATGAAGGATGGGACGACTACAGACCTCTGGTTGGACCCTTGGTTGGGTTCCAGATCCTTGCTCGAGCTTCTGAGGGGGCGCAGGGGGACAGAAAAGCGGGCAGGGGGCTCACCTGCAGTCGGATCATCAGAGATGGAGTATGGAGGCCTGAGGGATATGCTTATACAGCTCAGCTAGCCGAGGAGATTCGCCTTATTACTATCGACGCTAGCCAGGCAGGATACATAGAGCTGGGCAGGCCCAGGTGCGGGGGGCGGGTCAGGTCTTTTCTGCTTCCGCAGCTGCTACGATTTGGTTCGGACCCACCACGACCAGGCTGAGGAGGTGGACTTCATCTGGGGCAAGGGCGTAGCTCGGAAAATGCAACTTTGTGCATATCGTCTTCTCCGGGGTAGACTGATGACTAGAGACAGACTCCTCCGGTTTGGGATGCATATCCCGGATGCCAAATGTGTGCTATGCAATGAGGTAGATGAATCTATGGGGCATCTCTTCTTTGGTTGCCCGGTGACCTGGCACATTTGGACGGAGCAGTGTGCACAGCTAAGAGGAGGAGTCGGGGTGGACCGAGACATTCAGAGCATTCTCAGCTGGATCCGAGATCACAGAGGCCGGGATCCGGGGTGGGCTAGAAGAGCCAGAGTTCGTCTTGCTGCGTCTATTTGGCACATCTGGAAGGAGCGGAACAGACGTATCTTTGAGGGCTTGACTACCCCCCCATTGGAATTCTACACAATATAGAATTCGATGTATCTGTTATGGTCCTATAATCATATTTTTGGGGCATGAAGTGTAGTGATGTTGTATTTTAATACCTTTTCCGCTATAAGCGAGGAATAAATTCACCCTTATTCCAAATATATATATATATATATATATATATATATATATATATATATATGATAGAAGGCCTTCATATATAAAAGTAAATCATCTGATCTGCCCCAAATTTTCGGAGCACTAATACTAGCATCTTATTTTTGTTCTTCATCTTAGATTTCCCCAGATAACTTGTTCTCAACCATCCTAGGTCCGGATTGATGAACTAAGGCAGTACAAGGATATGCTTAACATTGGCTTCCTGTTAGTGATGAATATGATTACTTCTAAGACATGTCAAAATCTCCTCTTGTCCTACCTGTTTCTGTCCTTCCTCTGAAACCACCTACAGATCTCTGCCCATGGCAAAGCCTTGGAAGTTTATATCAATTCCTCTTCAGTATCCCTTCCTATGGAATTATTACTGCCACCTCCAATACTAGGCCTTGAATTAGCAAAGCTCAGATCATCGAAACCCTCATTACCAAACATGTCCACTAGATGACAAAATCTTCATCAGAAATGACCAAGAAAATAAAATCAGTTGAGGCATAGCCCTTTCTAAAACAAATGTTGCTGCAAAATTTCCATTTTTTTTTTACCGACCTCTTATTATTACTAGATAAAAACATACTAATTACTAATACTGAAATAATATTGAAAAAGAGTACCAAAATTCAATAACTTATATCGAGAAATGGTGAAGGATGCTAACCAAGAATCAAGAAATAGCCTAGTATCACGCCAGTATGGATCACCGTGTCCAGACCGCTGAAAGATCACAAGACGCTAGTGAAGACCCACCCGCTTCTAGTTCTCTAAAAGATCACTAGATACCAGTGGAGATGCCGCTTCTGGATTGCCAGATCATTAGATACCCGTGGAGATTGCCGCCTCCTGTTTACGTATAGAAAATTTGCTATGGAAATATACATATATAAGATGAATATGGGTTTCAAGATTCTTTTAATGAATTAAGTGATGAAGCTTTGTTATTTTGGTATTATGAAGGACAGACTGACATCTAGGTCAAGATTTTTTTTTCCTCCACTTACCAGTTTACCTTGAATTGTTATTGGCCATTTGACACCTAATTTTAGATTTTTTTTTCCCTTCTTACATGCCGTTCAATTGATCTGACTTGTTATCTTGTCATATAGACTGCCAACGAATGATATCACGGAGTTAGCTGCTTATTCTTTCTGGTGGATTTGAATTTCTAGCCAGGTGGGTACGTCTGCTTCTGCTTCTGCTTCGTCGACGTAGTTTACTATCTAGGGGGGTAGTTCATCTGCTTCACTGACGACTTCACAAACATTTGATCCAGCTGCTGCTTTTACTTGTGCACTGCCATATGGAGGGCATGTGGTGTATTTACTTGAAATGTATCAACATTGCACCAAACTTGGCCCTTTTCTGCAAAGTAGAGAAGATTACAACTTTCTTTGTCACCTCTACTGCAATGTCTTCCTTTACTGATGATCCTGTTATTTCTATATAATCTTCACTGATGAACTTATGTCTAGTGTATATTGTAATCACATTTTGAGTCTTTGAAATGGAAAAGGGATTACCAACAGGACACAGACCAAATATAGTGGGGCTACCACTTTTGAATCGTATCTTACAAAGGATTCTCTGCTAGGAATCGAAACACTACTTCTACCAAGGTTCGCAATATCGGTTTCGGCCTATGAGTATTGATATCGGCGGTTTTGGATCGGAGTATCGAATTTTTTGGTATCGGAAAACAAATAATTATTAACATTTTATAAAGTATATTACATTTAAGCATAATTGTAGATATTTTCAGTATTGTTTCTTAGGAGTTTTGAAATTGAATGTAATTGTAGTCATCGTTGCTATTAAGTTTTCATGCGATGTATAATTTTTTTTCTTTTACATACTTTACAACTTTAGTATGTTTTATACTCTTGGTGAATGATCTTTTTCGTTATTTTTTTTTTAATTACCGAATTGACCGGAAAAGAGACTCTCAATGTAGATATTGGTCACTATCAGAAATCGATATTAGATTGATGTCAAATTGTATCGGTATCAAACTATATCGGTATTGGCTGTATCGGATCTGTACGGCGGATAGTGCAGGCTATGCTTTTATCTTGAAATGAAGAACCAAAACCTAAACTTCAGGTTTTGTAGCCAGTTAGCTAGTGCTGATGTATGTTATGCTTCGTCATTAGGATCCAATGACGGTGCAGCAAGTTTCCTTAATAGCAGGGAATCTTCCATTGCTGGTCTCCTCTTCAGGCTATTTGTTGAAATAACATTTTAAATGAGCCCTCTGATTCTTGTATACTTCTTTTCCTCCTTTGCACTCTGAAATAAATTCCAACGAAATCCCAACAATTCCTTATATAAATTCACGGCTAAATACCATAACCCAGTATTGGAACTTGCAACTTCTTTCCTACGTTTGTGATACTTTTCTTAAAAGTTTGCTTCACAAATCTTGTACCTCTTTCATAAAAAAATAGTAGAAACATAAATGAAAATGCAACTGCAGTCCAAATTTGTACGTTTCGTGTAGCAGTTCTTCTGGATAAAGAAAAATAAATGGAGTGAAAATATTTATGGAGTTATTGATCAGTGCCTTAACAAACTTAATTTCAATGCTCAGAGTTGTACTTAAATTGTTGCTGCAAATTGGAGGGCAGAATATTAAGAATTTCATGCATTATTGTAATAACCGAACTGAAATAGGCATCTGGAAAAAAAAAAATTCTAAAAATACAAAACCAAAATCGAATCAAAATTAGCAATAACCAATAAACCGAACCAATAAACGATTTCGTTTAGTTGGTTTGATCGGTTGAGCTTTTTTTATTGTTTAATGATTAGAGCCCAAAGTTGGAATTATGGTTAAGTTATATTTCAAAATTAGATCCAAAGTTGAACTAATTGTTAAATCATCAAAAATTATCTTTAAAAGACATATAATTGGTTCTAAAATATACAAAAAAGTGAAGAAATTTTACTCATACAATATACATAAAATTGAGGGTTTTAATAACCGAATCTGAAACCAAAATTTGTTTTTTATAGTATTTTTAGAACCAAAATTGAACTGAATTTTTTTTTTTCAAACCGAACCAAAACTCTTATTTAGTAAGGTTATGTTCTCAAAACCGAATAATGCTCACCCCTAGTTCCCCGCCAAAATTATATTGACTTGTCGATCAAGTTCTCACACATTTCATCAATCTCCCTTTTGTATTATGACATTTAGGCCAAAAAGCTTCACCTGTGAGAATTTTACACACCAAGCTGTCATTATCATGAATTTCAAGATGAAGCTTCACCACAACCAAACAGCTTGGTCGCTTTGGTTATTAAACTGATCTTTCTTTTCGATAGATTCTGCAGTAAGACTTATTTAGGATCAATTTCACTTGCAAGCGGGCAAACCCTCAAGTTCAACCATTGCGAGCAACGACAGGCAAGCAGGCAACAAACAGGTATATGAAGATATCATCACGCAGTTTTGCTAACAAGTAGAAGGGGTACATCAATATAATCTGGGTGCAGATTTATGTAAATCAACCAAATGCGCAGGCTTCAACCAAATGCTACAACAGTACAGTTTTATCACAGTACATAAGATCACAATATCGGATTTGGACCGAACTGAGGGTGCGGTCGGACATTCATTCACCATATGTAAGTTACCGAATGAAGATCAGATGGAAGTGTTACGTCAACGTCATGCAAGGCTCAGATCATGCGTTTCGTATCCCAACCCGAGGAGCTCTTGCTGGGTTGGGTGAACTCGGAAAGCATACATTTGAGCGCCACCATTTGCCATGGCTAGTGCATCTTCCATTGCAAACCTGTAATCTATATGCTCATCTTTCATCTCCTGAATAAAATGAGTGGTAACAAAGTAGTGTTATCACTAGTAGAGATCAAACTTGGAGTTAACCAAAAAAACCAGAGCAAAGAAAAGAAAGGTTAGCGATTTCTCCTAACCAGTTCACGCAGTAAGCTCCTGTGTGCTTCATGAGTGCTTTTAAGCTGTAAACAACATAGAGGGAAGCAATAAGTAGTTTTTAACAAGGGGAAGTGCCAACAGTTGATATTATTTTATGACTATAGCAAAGAAAATAATTGGGGATCAATCAGAAAGTTATCATGACATCTATAATATATTACAAGTATAGAAGATGTTATATTTGGTTACAGGGGAATGAGGTTAAGAAGATTAGGGATATGTGGAGATGAGTCTATACAAAGATGGTTCCGAAGAAAACTTGAGAAGCCAAGTGTGGGATGCTTTACTTGAGTCCATAAAATGATTTATGATATAGGCAATCTAAAAGGACATCATTAACGTCTAGTTGGTACAAGGGTCACTCAGACAGCATTAACAAACAACGAGATGTCTATACTAACTAGTTTTGTATGGTAGTCAAGCCTTTTTGTTTGGATAAAATGTCGGCTTGCATCTCGCATTAGATTGAGCGCTAAGGTTAACTAGGGAGTTGGTTATAAACTCTAGTCCCACATTGGATAGAAAGTGGAAGGATGAGGTATATACAATAGGGATTGGTCCAGTTCAATATCATACCTCATGGGTCAAATCCGGTTATGGTCCCACTATGTTCCCCACAAGTAGTATAAGAGCCTAAGGTTACGAGTCGGACTCGATTATACGGGTTCGCTTCTAAGGTGGAGTTATGGGCATTTTCCATAAAGATGTTCGGGGCGTGTCGTACCTGACCTAAGGTTGGAGGAACTATATAGATTGACTTCAAAAGTTGGATCTAACCATCCGGGCCCAAGACGTATGGTTTGCACGCAATAGTAGTATGGATGAACACGTCGCTTTAGCTCTATGGTCGAATGGATCGAGATGACAATATGTTGGATCTCATGGTTGCTCGGACTCATCCGAATATGAGCTAAGGTGGAGATTGTTGTTGGGTTGTATCTCGTATTCGGTTGACGCTCAAGGTTAACAAGGAAGTTGGTTACAAAGTTTAGTCCCACATCAGATAAAAAGTGAGAGGATGAGGTATATATATATATATATATATATATATATATATATATATATATATATATATATACTTGGAACTAGTCTAGTCCAATATCATATTTTATGGATCAACTATGGTTTGGGTTCCACTGTGTTTCCGACAAAAAACCCTTTGCAATGAATTGTGCCTATATACAGTAGCACCTATATACATTAGCACCATAAGCATCGATACTTGATTTTATAAACCCATTTGCGACTAACGGTTTTCTTGCCATAAGGTAGTGTTATTTTACCTGGACTCGGGTACATGTGTCGGGTACGGTACATATCCAAGGGTCGGACCCTTCAAACTCAGAATTGAAGGACACAAACTTGGCTAAAAAGGATCCAAATTTTGGGTACGGATACGAAGATAGGACTATTAAAATAAATATAGTTGAACATGGTTTCATAAAAAGGCAACATGTAATTAAATTTGCATGGTTTCATAAAAATGCACATGTAATTAAATTTGTATGGCTTCATAAAAGACATGTAGTTAAATTTGCACAGTTTCACAAAAAGACATCCTCTAATTAAATTTGCATGATTTCTAGACAGTTGTAATTAAGTTTGCTTGGTTTCATATATTTAAGTTTATAATTAAATTTGTATGATTTCATAAAAAGACACATCATATAATTAAATTTGCAAAGTTTCATAAAAGATAACCTGTAATTATAAATTATTAGTAAACTTTACTGTGAACTAGTTGAATAAGTCCTTAAGGGACCGTCCCTTCATCAACCATATTACTTTACTACTAGTCTACCATATTAAAATAAACTATTTACTTCACTACCACATTAAAATAAACTATCTACTTCACTACCAGTCTCCCGAATTGTCACCATGAAGGATCCGATTGTCACCATAGAGGGTCGAATATGGATCCCATATCCATACCCATGTCCTATCGGGACGATACATGTATTTTTCCTTAAAGTGGAGGGTCCGGATAACAGAGAGATTGTGAGGTAAGAGACCAGCTTTTGTCTTTCTTTTTCTAGGTATTTGCATTTAATCTACGATTAGAGTTTTTCCATTTGGATCTTTGACAACTACTATGAAAGATGTCGGCTCAAGGTTGGAAAAAAAAAAAACAAGTGATAAAAAGCACAGGGAGAAGAATGAAAATTTTCGTATCAAATATCACGAGGGAGTAGTGTACCTGATGGCGAAGATGGTGTGACGGAGATCAAGAGAATATCCGGACCTGTAGTCGTGGAGCATGTCAACGGAGATCGCCAGATTGGATGATGGACATGATTAGGAACATTTGGTTTGGTTCATTATTTTGCTTTCATTTTGGTTTTGCTTCACTAAGATTGGTTTATTCATTATTATGATGAATTTAGTTTTTATATAGTTCAGATTTTGTTAATGTCATTTTATGGCTATAAGAACACTATATGACAGAATTTTAATATTATGCCTATTATTGATTCATCCAATGAAATTAAACTTATTTGGTGCCAAGGTGAGAGCCCTGTTAAGTAAAATTTTTTCTTCACTAAATCTTTCCCCACAAGTCCCCTTTCCCCACAAGTCTATTATTGATTTCTGTTTAGAGTAGTGTCCAAGACCCCCAAAAGCCACCTTCAGATCTGTTTGGACCAGGAACACTATTTGGTTCCCTGCACCTACAGCTCCTGTTGTTGCTGCAACTGCAGACTGCAGGAATCAAAGGCCCCTGCGACAGTTGTCCAGATCCCCTTTGGGTATTCTATCAACAGAAGTTCAAGTCCCTTGGGTTCCTAGTGACCACAGCCCAAGAAGCCTGCAGACAGACCCGAACAGCTCTCATGGATACAGTCACCATACCAAATGCTTGCTTTCTCGTTCCCCAGCTCTCCCTGTCTTCATCACAAGAACTGCATCCTCTTTCTTGTGATATCAATCTAGTTCAAGATCCTTAACCTGAATCATGGTTAATATTCAGACCCCTGAACGAGAGGTTGGATGATTGAAATCATCATTTTGGGATTGAGAATGGAGTCATACGATATTATGGAGTGGATTCGTGATCCTCCAGTATGCCCGATCCTGTATCTTGAATTTAATATATTATTTCCAGATTTTCTAGGGTTATCACCCAGATTAATTTATCATCCCCTCCATAGTTAGAACTTTACAAATCTCAAAATGATTATTGCGAACTGAACCATTTAGAAGTCCTCTAGGTGTTTGTCCTAGCTTATGCTTTTGCATGTTATTATGTATAGTAAGATCTATATGACAATATGACCACCGAAGATTTGCTGACACAAATGTTAGAACAATATAAGGCAATGAATGCTAGGCTTGATGAAATGAACACCGAGATGGATGACCAGTTTGTTGGTGGGAAAACCAGGATAGATGTAAGGTTTGGTGCAATAAATGCTTGAGTTAACACAGCCAACACAAGTATCAATGCATTAAAGGCTAGAGCTTCTTCAAGTTATCTTGTTCAGAGACACGAGCGTCACTCAGAGCCCCATTCGGATGACCCTATACGTCGAGTTGCTATTATTCCTGACCCTCCCATTCAGGGAGGCTATAAATAATGAATTCCAATCGCCTGACCTTCCTAATGGGATGCACCAAGATGAATGTCCTACAAGTCCTCCATCATAGGGTTTAGAAGTTTGAACTTTTGGAAAATGTTTGGACTACATATATATAAAGATACATACACCAACAAAGTCTTTATCCTAATTTTTTTGGGATTGCCTACTTGGATCATTTTCTTCCATTCAGCTTCCTTAAGGGACATGTCCTCTAGCTTTGATGTAGCGTGGATTCCAACTCCGAATTCTTTTAGGATTTATTTTCTTTTGCTTTATCTTTTTTATAGAGGTGTTAAGAAACCTATGTCTTTTAGGATTCTTATTTTGACTATTATCTTTTATTATGATAGGTTTTATCTTTATTTGATTAGGATTAGGTTGTCATAAAAGTCCTATAAATAGGCATCTTCTGTATGCAATTAAAAAAAGAACTTTTAATCAATAAAATTTTTCTTCAAGTTATGAGATTGTTCTCTCATTTTCTTGGTCGTGGACTTGACTATTCCGTGAATTCGGAAGCTCCTCGCTTGAGATTTTCAAGCAACTTTCGTGCGGATTTTTTGCGGCACTGCTTCGCTCTCACCAAGCAACGAGTGATCCAGTTATCGTCATCACCGATCGACTTGGCCATTGCCAAGCACGAAGGTAATTCTGCTATCCCGTTGTGTCAAGTGGTATCCGAGAACACATATCCAGGATTCCAAAGCCTTTGGAAATCTTTCTTTTTCAAAACAATAATGGCGAAAACTGTGACGCGCAAGAAGTTTGATGCTCTCTCAGGCAACGTTAAAATATTGTCAAGCAAAGTTGATACCCTGTCAGACAATGTTGACATCTTGTCAAACAAAGTTGATGCTCTGTCTCACAAACTAGCCAGAGTACTAGATTTTCTTGGTACCAAATATAATGTGGTTGATTTTACAAGAATACCACCCACAGAGGCAAGAGGCACAAACGCTCGTCCTGCTACTATATGTCCCCAAAAGAGACTCGAGTATGTCCATGTCCACAACAGTTGTCCCCTCAGAGTACCCATTGTCGTTGTTGACTATAAAGGCGACGAGATTGAGAAGAACATATCAAAGTCGGATGCAAACATTGCAGATGCTGAGATGAAATCTTCAACTCCTCAAGAAGAGATTTTCTCATTCGACGGAGAATTGAAGAATTCACCAATATCGAAAGCTTCCAATGCTGATGGAAGACCTCTTCGTCACAAGCCTCACAGAGATCCACCAGACACATCGTCTAAGTTCGATCGTCGGTCTCTGAATTTTCGAGATGCTACGAAAAGTCCTACATATATGTGTTTTCTTCAAACAGCTTCAAGACCACCTCTTTCTTTGCATGTTATCTACATAAATACCTTATTAGAGACGAAATCTCATGGACATGAGCTTGTGCCAAAGAGACAACTGGTGGCGTATGTGGGCTATCAACTACATCACCGTCAGCTACCATCAGATTCGGATTCGACCTAGTAAAGAATGGAAGACTATTTTCAAGAGCCGAGAAGGACTCTTTGAATGGCTCTTTATGCCTTTCGGACTTTCGAATGCACCAAGCACATTCATGCACCTCAAGAATCATGTTTTAAAGGCATTGATAAGAAAGTTCATAGTCGTCTACTTTGACGATATCCTGATTTATAGCAAGAGCCAAGCTAATTATCTGAAGCACCTCAGGAAAGTTCTCAATCTTCTTCGAATTAAGAAATGTAGCTTATTTACTAACCAACTCATTGTCACGTCCCGATTCGTAGAGTCATTTATTCACATATTTTATCTCTTGGAATCGATCGTCCTCGCTTGGGCGTGATGCCGTACAAGTCTGGTATTGCACTTGTACAAGGCAAAGATGGTACATAATCGATATCTTCAAAATAGGAACACATCGCAGCGGCAGAAGCAGACAAATTGAAGTTGATAAGGACAAACTTTCTTATTGAATAGAAATACATCAGTTCTTTATAGCAATGAAGATAAAAGAATAACTTGAAGTCTCACAGAGATATACGGAACTTTATTCTCTTTATTGATAATTGAAGAAGAGTACAAGACTTGTATTGAAGTACAATGCTTACAACCAATCTCACTTTACATTGAAAGCCAATTGAGCAATACTACAAAGTCTACATTTGATACTTGGATACAGTGGATTACAACTCGATATACTGACTTGGCTTACAATCTCACTGGTACAACTGATTACAATGTTCCATACATTATGCCCTTTATAAACAGAAGACATCATCTTGTACAAGGAGAGATTCTGTCTGCCCAACAAATCTTCGATGCCGCGGGACCAATCCAGCCAATCTTTGTGTATAGAACATCCCAAGCACGAGCACCTGCCACACAAAACGTGGTGTGCTGGCGAGCAGAATCCAACCCACTCACCTAAACCAACACTAACTGGTCAATTTTAGCAAGCATTTAATAAAATGATCTTTCTACTTGGGCCTAGCATCAGTTTACAGTTCATGGGCAATAGTCATAATGAAGCATGTAAACATATTCTTAACAGCGTTCATGTGAAGGCATCAGTAAAGCATACTAGTGTTATCATGAAAAGGCATCATTGAGGCATCATTAGTTCTAACATTTGAACATGTTGTGACAATTCTCATAGAAGGCATCACTTAGCATGTTAGTTATGCTTAAGCAGTTTACATAACAACGCAACATGTTGACATACTAAATTTAGCATGTTAAGGAGGTTCTCATTTAAAGGCAACATCATATCATTGACTTGTTTAGCGTGATTAAGCAGACCATTCAACCAACATATACTGCATGCATCACATTTAAGTGATTTCTTACCGATAGCCAACTCCCTCGTACCTGCATAAAATACAGGATAATATGACATTCTTACTCTGTCTGCACAAAACATTCATTAGCATGCATCCTGACTACATGACCACTGGTGGTTGTGCACCATGTCGACGTGCCATATAGGACTTCATAGGGTATGGGATGTGCCCTTCACCAGGTTGCGAGCCCGAATGAGGATCTCAATACCGTGCTACCAAAGCACCAATTCCTCCTAGGCCGACTCGATCCCACCGCCGCAGGTACCGTTCGAGGAAATCCTTGTATACAAGTACGTCTATGGTCATGCGAATGCGTGTCCGACCCGATCGTGTTCGAAGTCGCATTATACAATAATAAGATAAGAAAAGGCAACAGTTCATCATCTCATCTTTCCAATATTTCCACCTGTTCACTTGGTGATCTCAATGATCCCAAGCCTCATCATTTCTCATTGCATCAATCATTGCAACATTTTTCATATCATTCCTTTCTAAGAGGAACAAATAATATTTCATTCATATCGATAGGACCTGCATTATTTCATTCATATCATAGGGACAATATTCTTTCTTTCATTGCTTATAAGGAAGCAAGCAACAGCAACAGTTATGCAGAAGGTACATGATTCTAGTGTTTCATTCAATTCTTTGTGTTAATAGCATAGCCAGTTCATTACTCATGTATCATTCTCGTAGCATCTCATTACTCAAGTATTCATTGCTTATACATTATTAACCGAAGGGACGTTATCAATTCATTTCAAGCATCAAGTCGCATTAGCAGTTCGAGTGCAATTCATTCAGCAGTTCAATAATTTTTAATATAAACATCTCTATTATTCGGCAACCAAAACAAGGGACATTTAGGGACAATTCATAGTATCACATTATTCCATTTATTAAGCATGCAGGAATAAGGAGGAAGGAGGACAGTTCCACTTGCCTGCACAAAAGGGTCTTCCTGCTCCAATCCCGCTAAGCGTAGCTCTACCAGCGAGCCACGTTTCAATACCCATTCCGTCTAGCCAGCTAAGAGAGACTGCATCAGTCTCAATTCTCTTGATCTCCAACACAAGTCACGGTCCAACATTCTGATAGCATCCAACAAGCCAACCCAAATGCCTCGTGCGGAGCGGGGCATTACATAATATACCACTCAGAAAAAGTTTCGTCCTCGAAACTTAAGGAAACAACTCTTTCTACTAGATTCTCTTAGTCATAATGAGTTACTCATTCAGCTTCAATTTAATATACATTTCAGCCCACTCGGTCATTTGAAAATAGGTATCCAACTGTATCATTTTAATCCATCAACGATTCAATCCATCTTTCTCTTTTCCAAATATTTGCAACTTTTCATTGATTCACCAACATTTTCCTTACATTCTATCTTGGTCGCAATACATCACTTTGTTTGGATCCATACACATATTTCGGGCGTCCCCAAAACATATGCATTTCAGCCAAAGTCCGTGCTAGTGCAATAAATTCTTCCCATAATGTTATCTCAGTCGCAACCTATCACTTCGGCTGGATCCATACACATATTTTAGGCGTCTCCAAAACATATGTACTTCAACCAACTTCCATGATAGCGCGATTCGATCAGCCACGATACAACTCTCTTTCCCAAATCCGACTTAGCATCATTTCAATTGACTTATTACTTCATTCACCTTGCCACAATCACTATCTTCCAGGCCACAACACTAAACATCAGGGACAACTCAGTTAAGTTCTCTGTCTAAACATAATATTTCCAATCATTCGGTCAAGGGTCTAACTTAAAGCCAATCATATCAAGAGTTCACAACATGCAATCATATTCCTTTTCGAATCCAACAATATTTCTCATCGAGACAATTCATCTTTTCTAAAAGATACAATCCGACATCAACCAACTTTGTATTAGCCACAAATAATTTGCATCCAACCATTCGAACTCAACATTCATATATTCTAAGCCACAATATTCTCTAGCCAAATCCATTTACCCATAGCATACTAACGGTCTTACTAGTCTGAGTTATCACTCGACTAAACAATTTCTAACCAAGCCACCAGTTACAATTTCCGACAATCTCGCTACTCAATATAACATCACCGTCAAGGGACACTCGAGTCCTCAAGTAATAATACATGACTCCCAGCTAAGTCTCGGTACTACCCAGTACCCACAGATAATCTCATTGATATCCTATGGAAAGGGTTAACAACATCTCGTTCTGAGGTGGTAGAGGCAATATACAACTCAGAAACGAAGCCATCCTTAAATAATACCAACCCAATTCTATTCCGGACATTCGGAATCTATAATGATCACAACACTTAGCCAACATCACGGGGTCTCAATATCACATGCCAACATTCTTAGGGTCTCAAAAGCACTTAGCCAACACACATGAGTAAACTCACTAGTTCTGCTGAACTCATCCATCAATTACCCCATTCACAATTCTTTTCCAACATCACATTCAATTCTCAACTTGTTACAGCATACATAGCCACTTTTTTATATTCCCATATTCCCAACAGCATTCACAACATAGCATACTATGGCATCGAGTCATTGTTGGGTTATTTGTGTCCAAACCAACAACAATCATTCATTTAGGGGCATCACAATGTATATAGACTTATTGTATGCAACATCCAGTGAGCAGCCAAGAGAGTCAACGAACCTTCAGACACAACAACATAGGATGATTGCAGAACAACGACAGCATAATCGCGGAAGCAATCTTTGATTTAATCTCGGAAGCAACGTTGAGTGATTGCGGAAGCAACTTTGGTTAATCGTCGATGCAACTTTGATTTGAAATGAATCAAAGAAGAGACCAAGGATGTAAAGCCGTGCTCTGATACCAATTTGTCACGCCCCGATTCGTAGAGTCATTTATTCACATATTTTATCTCTTGGAATCGATCGTCCTCGCTTGGGCGTGATGCCGTACAAGTCTGGTATTGCACTTATACAAGGTAAAGATGGTACATAATCGATATCTTCAAAATAGGAACACATCGCAGCGACAGAAGCAGACAAATTGAAGTTGATAAGTACAAACTTTCTTATTGAATAGAAATACATCAGTTCTTTATAGCAATGAAGATAAAAGAATAACTTGAAGTCTCACAGAGATATACGGAACTTTATTCTCTTTATTGATAATTGAAAAAGAGTACAAGACTTGTATTGAAGTACAATGCTTACAACCAATCTCATTTTACATTGAAAGGCAACTGAGCAATGCTACAAAGTCTACATTTGATACATGGATACATTGGATTACAACTCGATATACTGACTTGGCTTACAATCTCACTGGTACAACTGATTACAATGTTCCATACATTATGCCCTTTATAAACAGAAGACATCATCTTGTACAAGGAGAGCTTCTGTATGCCCAACAAATCTTCGATGCCGCGGGACCAATCTAGCCAATCTTCGTGTATAGAACATCCCAAGCACGAGCACCTGCCACACAAAATGTGGGTCAGCACATCATCTATGTGCTGGCGAGCAGAATCCAACCCACTCACCTAAACCAACACTAACTGGTCAATTTTAGCAAGCATTTAATAAAATGATCTTTCTACTTGGGCCTAGCATCAGTTTACAGTTCATGGGCAATAGTCATAATGAAACATGTAAACATATTCTTAACAGCGTTCATGTGAAGGCATCAGTAAAGCATACTAGTGTTATCATGAAAAGGCATCATCGAGACATCATTAGTTCTAACATTTGAACATGTTGTGACAATTCTCATAGAAGGCATCACTTAGCATGCTAGTTATGCTTAAGCAGTTTACATAGCAACGCAACATGTTGACATACTAAATTTAGCATGTTAAGGAGGTTCTCATTTAAAGGCAATATCATATCATTGACTTGTTTAGCATGATTAAGCAGACCATTCAACCAACATATACTTCATGCATCACATTTAAGTGATTTCTTACCGATAGCCAACTCCCTCGTACCTGCATAAAATACAGGATAATATGATATTCTTACTCTGTCTGCACAAAACATTCATTAGCATGCATCCTGAATACATGACCACTGGTGGTTGTGCACCATGTCGACGTGCCATATAGGACTTCATAGGGTATGGGATGTGCCCTTCACCAGGTTGCGAGCCCGAATGAGGATCCCAATACCGTGCTACCAAAGCACCAATTCCTCCTAGGCCGACTCGATCCCACCGCCGCGGGTACCGTTCGAGAAAATCCTTGTATACAAGTACGTCTATGGTCATGCGAATGCGTGTCCGACCCGATCGTGTTCGAAGTCGCATGATACAATAATAAGATAAGAAAAGGCAACAGTTCATCATCTCATCTTTCCAATATTTCCACCTGTTCACTTGGTGATCTCAATGATTCCAAGCCTCATCATTTCTCATTGCATCAATCATTGCAACATTTCTCATATCATTCCTTTCTAAGAGGAACAAATAATATTTCATTCATATCGATAGGACCTGCATCATTTCATTCATATCATAGGGACAGTATTTTTTCTTTCATTGCTTATAAGGAAGCAAGCAACAGTTATGCAGAAGGTACATGATTCTAGTGTTTTATTCAATTCTTTGTGTTAATAGCATAGCCAGTTCATTACTCATGTATCATTCTCGTAGCATCTCATTACTCAAGTATTCATTGCTTATACATTATTAACCGAAGGGACGTTATCAATTCATTTCAAGCATCAAGTCGCATTAGCAGTTCGAGTGCAATTCATTCAGCAGTTCAATAATTTTTAATATAAGCATCTCTATTATTCGGCAACCAAAACAAGGAACATTTAGGGACAATTCATAGTATCACATTATTCCATTTATTAAGCATGCAGGAATAAGGAGGAAGGAGGACAGTTCCACTTGCCTGCACAAAAGGGTATTCCTGCTCCAATCACGCTAAGCGTAGCTCTACCAGCGAACCACGTTCCAATACCCATTCCGTCTAGCCAGCTAAGAGAGACTGCATCAGTCTCAATTCTCTTGATCTCCAACACAAGTCACGGTCCAACATTCTGATAGCATCCAACAAGCCAACCCAAATGCCTCGTGCGGAGCGGGGCATTACACTCATCTTCTTGGGATTTGTGACTAGCGTTGATGGCCTCAGTGTTGAAGAAGAGAAGATTCGAGTTATTCGCGATGGGACTACTCCAAAGACGATGACTAAAGTTCAAAGCTTCCATGGTCTCGCCAATTTCTACCGACGATTCATCCACAACTTTAGCGCTATCGTGACGCCAATGACAGAATGTATGAAGACATGCAAATCTCCTCAACCTTCAATGTCGCCGATCTTTACGAATATTTTCCACCTGACGAACCGCTATACTCTGAGAAGAACTCGGGGACGAGTTCTTTTGAAGCAGGAGAGACTGATTTAGCGTAGATTCCAACTCCGAATCCTTTTAGGATTTTTCTTTTGCTTTATCTTTTTTATGAATTGATAAGAATCCTATTTCTTTTAGAACTCTTATTTTGACTCTATCTTTTATTAGGATAGATTTTATCTTTATTTGATTAGGATTAAGTTGTCATAAAAGTCCTATAAATAGGCACCTTCTATATGCAATTGAAAAAAAGAACTTTTAATCAATAAAATTCTTTTTTAAGTTGTGCGATTTGTTCTCTCCTTTTCTTGGACGTGGACTCGACTGTTCCATGAATTCGAAAGCCCCCCTCGCTTGAGGTTTTCAAGCAACCTTTGTACGGACCGCTCACAAGGCCACCCGTCGGAGTTTTTGCTGCACCGCTTCGCTCTCACCAAGCAACGGTGGTTCAATTTCGTCATCACCGATCGACTTGGCCATTGCCAAGCACGAAGGTAAGCCCGTTCCGCTATCCCGTTGCGTCAAGCTTCCTTAAAGGGTATCTCCTCTGTAATACTAACAAAAACCAAATCATTCCTTACAACTTCAATCTTGTGTTTACTTAGGCCTACCTCTAGTCTTAGTGGCTCCTTCTACTACTATCTTACCGCTCGTCCTAATCAAAGCATCATCGTCGTTGGTTTGTGTTGCATATATCCAAATCCCCTAAGACAATTTCCTCTCATCTTGTTATCAATTGGAGCCACCTTGAACTTCCACAAATAAGCTCATTTATTATCTTATCTTTTAATTGTATTGTCACTCATTAATCTTAGCATTCTCATTTCGGTTATACTAATGTTTTGGATATATTTTTTAAATGTCCAACTGTAGCAGTCATATAAAATTATTCTTTCAACTTCGAAGATATCATACTATAGAAAGTAACGAATAAATTATAAATAATGGGATATCATCATTGATAGCATTGAGTACACATATATAGAAGAGGATGAGCCTCACTTTGAATTCTAAGCAATGTGGGGCTAAACAACTATCCACATACTCTAACACATACGATTGCTAAATACCCATAAACACTCTTTTCACCTATCACGTTTTAATAATATGCATGTCATCCTTCTTAACCTCTTCATCATGGTGAATGATTGATCATAAATAAATAAAAAATATCACTTCTAGATAACTCGTCCATCTATATGTATCTGCCATTTTCAGTTGACTTCTAACAATTTTGAAATTATATTCCATATACTTTGTTATCGTCTTGCTAATTTTAACACCCTTAGTTCAAAAACAAATTCATGCCTTCATTTTGGCACATAACCCTTTACTTTTATCAACTAACACAATATCATACACCATGGGCCTTATCATGGATATGCCTAGTAAATTCATCTATGACTTACGGTAATGACATAATTTTAAACATGATGTAAGCTAATGGAGATGTGAAATGGTTTTCTATCTCCTCTAATCGTTGCTACAATCACCAGTCTGTCATACATATTCTTAATAGTCTCAATATAGTTACTAGTAACTTGTTTCTTCTCCAAAGACCAATGTTTAAGAAAAATTTGTCGAGACTTCTTTCCATAGACTGTTTCGTATTAGGGCATCCCTAAAAAGTCTCAGGACTTGTTTGATTAAACCTTAGGCCTATGAGGGGTACGTTTTGTGATTATAGAGAACGTTTTTTACATACAGGGATACGCTGTTAATGCCTATGTGGATGCGTTTGGATACGATTTAAAACTCAGATTTCTGAGTTTTAAACCAAAAAGTGGAGCAAAAGTTGTTTGGCTGCGAAAAATTCTGAATGTATACTCCATTTTTTTTCTCCTTAAAATCGATGTTTAAACGTTGCTTTCAGAAAAAAAAGCCAAAACATGCTTTCTAAACAAATTTTCACACTGTTTGTGGGCACCACGCCTCCTAGTCCCCTCTCTCTCACACACATACACCTCTCTCTCTCTCCATCCCTCCACCGACGAAGACCCTGGGCAAAGTCGACCGCCTGGACGAAGCCGACGACCCTGGACCGTCTGGATGAAGTCGATGACCCTGGACCGCCTGGACGAAGTCGACGTGCTCGACCGCCTCATCCTCGACCGCCTTATCCTCGTTGACGACCTCGACCGCCTCGTTGATGACCTGTACGAAAATTAAGTTGACGAAGATGACGACCCGCACGAAAATGAAGTCGACGAGGACGACGAGCTCGACCGCCTTGTCCTCGTCCTCAACCATCTCGTCCTCGTCGACGACCTCGACTGCCTCTGCGACGACCCACACGAAAACGAAGTCGACGAGCTCGATTGTCTCGTCCTTGACCTCGACTACCTTGTCCTTGTCGACGACCTCGAATGCCTCGTTGATGACCTTGACCGCAACGTCGACTTAGGGTTAGGGTTTTGGGACCTCGAACGATGACTCAGGGTTGAGGTTTTGGGACGACGACCAGCAACCACCAGCTTAGGGTTAGGGTTTTGGGACGACGACCTCGGACGAAAAGGAAGCCGATGATGGTCAAATCCTCGGAGATGTTCGAATCCACGTTTGAGAGGGACACAGTTGGACATGAACAACTATGGATACCGTTTTAAAAGAATATTTTCTAAAAATATTTTAAAACCATTTTTCAGATGAAACTAACAAAATACAAATTTAAAATCTCTATACTCAGAAAACAGTTTTATAACTTACTTTCAAAAAACTGCTTTCAGAAAGAAATTTCAAAAAATATATCCAAACGGACCCGACCCAATAGGAGTTGTTTTCCGTAGTTGTTGTTTATAATAACATAGTTTACTTACCCACTCCATACAACCTTAAATCATGACAAAACCCTCTTTTTGTTAAGGGTAGTGATGTCCCCTTCGACCGTGCTAGTTCTAGGCTTGTATCCTCCTCCAGTCGAGTTCTACTTTCTCAAGATCTGCAATCGTATAAACATTCTTAATCCGTGTATTTTAACTATTTCTTCTATGTATCTTCTATTTTTCATCTTTTGTTTTCCTACGTATCAAATTTCTTGTAGATGAGTAATACTTGAATTCTAACAGATGATTATAATTTTAATACTTTGGAGTTGACACTAGCTACCTTTCTATGTTTCTTGATAAGAAATTAGTTTATACTTTCTTTATTGTCGAAATATTTTAGTCTTAGGGTCTGCTTGGCAATTGTTGTGGTAGTGGTTATGAGGTGTTCTTAGAGTACCGATTATCAGCGGTTATAAGGGGTCCAATTTTGGATGATTTTAAGTAGCGAATTTTAAACCAGTTCAATCCATGCTTGGTAATTCATTAATGAGCGGTTCTAAAAAAATTTTACAATAACAAAATTACCTATATGTCCGTATATAAACGAAAGCTCCTCCAAAGTTTCATTTTTGATGCCGAAGTCTACTTGATGCAGTCTTTATGGGTGTGTATCATACATTGTTAGATTTCGACAATAACCAAAACCTCACCGTAGGAAGTACCGGTAGTTTGAAGGAAGTAGAAGAGAAACAAAAATGAGAAAGAGGAAATATGATAGGGTACTTATAATTATATTTTTTGGGTGAGAATATAAATGAAATAAAATAATAAAACCCCATCGATTTGGAACGTTTATAAAGACACCAAAAAGTACACTATACTGGATTTGAAAGGTTTTTGAGCCGACCAAAATCAGTACCTCAAAAAAATTACCACGCAGAGATTTCTTAAACACTTCATAAACGGCCAACTAAAAAACTCTCGAAAATCGATGAAAACACCATTGTCTGTCACATTCCAATTCCGCGGGACCAAAAATCGCCACTGGACGTGATGTCGTACAAGACTGGATTTGCACTTGTACAAGGCTGAAACAGTGTCGATAGAACATCTCGAATGTAAGTCAATGCAGTGGAATTTAAATAAAAGATTCAATAGACACATGATACAATAAAATATAGTTCTCTTTATTGATAATATTACAGCAGAATACAACGACATGAAGCCAAGGACAACTTGATTTCAAACACTCCCTCTCACAAATATTTAGAAATATGCCACAAGGCTTACAACTCAAGAACCACTTAATACAATATTGTTCCATATATTACGTCCTCTATAAACCAAGCAGCAATCCAGCCAAACATCATTAAGCACCGACCAATGCTCCAACGTCTCAACACGTCAAACTAACTTCATATATGGGAAGTTGAGTGTCAGTACATTGTCGTGTACTGCTTAGTGGCCCCTCGCGACTCAGCCAAAGACTAAGTTAAATAAGTGTACACATATAAATATGGTCTTTGTAATCTTGCCTTATGATCAATTTCAAGGCATAACATATTGTGTCTTATAAGCATACTCGTGTCACACATATAATAGTTGAACTCAAACACTTACCCTCATTCCCTGTCAGTTCAACATATATTTACTCAATACTTACCATCATTTCCTGTTATTTCAAAGTTAACACTTATAAAATATAAGCGTGTCAGGATCTGTCTCTGCACCAGACATTTGTTAACCTTCATAAAATACATGAACATAAGTGTGTGTGTTCGTCCTCGCGACCAAATAGCTAAGCAAGCAGATGACATTAGCGTGCTGCTTAACTATATGAGGTCATTGGACGAATCATTTCGATATGATGGTGATCCTCCGCGTGTAGGTAGCTAACATAACCAAAGGTCCCGAGATATCTCGTATTACGATGCACCCTTCCAGTCGGGTAGCAAGTCCTACCGCAGGTCTCACAATACGTCGTGCATGAAGCACGTTCTACATAATTTCTCCCAGGCCGAATCGGTTCCGGTGGCCCTCGAAAGTTGCTCGAGGAAAAGTATTATCTTGTGCATAATTTGTCCATGACTATATAATATGCGTGAACAGTTAAGCAACTATAAAACATATGCATGATCTAAAGTCCGATTATAGAAATCACACATTACTACTTACATATTCATACTTCCATAACTACTCCCATTCTATGTTCCGATTGGCGACCCATAGGTCCCAAACATATCGTGGCACCGTGCCCTTTCGTAGTACCGTACCACATTCACCTCATTCTTACCGTGACACCATGTCCAACTCATTCATACTAACTATGGTGTCGAGCTACACAAACTTACTATGAGCCGTGGCATCGCAACATACTTACCATTTCCTTCTCTGCATAGACAACATAACATGCATAGATACATAGAGCACTATACTACACATTCAGCATACACAACATTCCAATTTCCATTCCATGTGATATGTATCTAGCAAAACTCCTATTAAAATCTTGGTTCGTTTATTAGCATACACAATATTCCAATTTCTATTCCATGTGATATATATATCTAGCAACACTCCTATTAGTCTCTTTTATCTTGGTTCGTTATTAGTATGTAACAGAACTCAAAGCATAAAAGGACTATACAAGTACATCAAATTCATTATGAATGAAGATAAAAGGATCGAAGGATCATCAAAACCATCCACTATAAAGAAACCATCTGTCTCGGCCGAGCAGATGCCGAACCATGCCACAGACAAATGATCTGATGTGATGTACAAACTTCTCAATCGGGATATTCATACATGCTAGCCAAGCTCCATAATCCATTCTAAACCGACAAAGTTAAGCAAGTCCAAGTCTGCATCACCACTCAAATCTCACGATACCTCGTACAACACTAATTAAAATCAACATACGCAAACTCAGAAGCCAAACACAAACCAAGGAAGCCCACATAATACCTTCGTGTCGAGTGAGATACTGAACACATAGATCAATAGTAGATTCCTCTGCATGAATCCAAGTCAAACCAAACCTTCGAGTCAACAAACCATCATAATGCGCCTCGTGAAGCAAGGCATTACATTGCCAAGGAGACCCTTAAGACTCTTATGAATCTTACTTAATAATCTATAATCTATTTAATAATTGCCTTCTTAAATAGGATAATATTCTTACGTTATGTTTTATTTTTGATCATTTTCACTATTTTTTTTTAGTATTTTAAATATTTTAAAGTTTAATATCTGAAAAGCTTACACCCCTTGACTTGAGCCTCGTCCAAAGACCAACATATGTTCTCCTTAGGAACTCTATCATAAGCCTTCTCTAAGCAGTGTTCTAAATGGCGGTCAAGGCGGTCACCTAGACAGACCTTTGCGCAATGCGACCGCTCTCTACACCGCTTTTGCCATAGGCGGTGGAGAAGACGGCCGATGACAGTTTGACTGGATAGGCGTATGTAGGAGACGTAGGCAGACACATCTCGAAAAAAGCTGCAGATTTTATATTAAAAAATTGAAAGAAAAGGGAAGGCAACTGTGTCTGTAGTCTGGTTGTTTTTTATTCTAATTTATATCTAATGTCAGTTGAGGGAATCCAACTCTATATTTTGCACCAAAGACACTGTCACTATTAATAAACTTTGAAGTCTTCGAAATTACAAAGAACTAACTTTAGCTTTTTGAAAATTTTATTTAGTGTTTAAATATATAGACATGATGTCATACACACAAAGGCAAGATGTATTAGGCGTCTAGGTGGTGCCTAGGCGGTAGGCGGTAGGCGGGACCCTCTACCTCCGCGCACACAAAGACAAAGCTGCTAAAGACTGGAAACAACTGAATCGGAAGGCCGTTGGATTTATCCGCCAATGGCTGGACGACTCGGTGTTTCACCATGTGTGCATGAAGAGTTCGACAAAAATATTATGAGAGAAGCTACATTCGTTGTACGAAAGGAAGACGGCTAGCAACAATGCGTTTCTTATTCGCCAACTCGTCAACTCGAAGTACACGGAGGGTGCCTCGGTGGCACAACATCTGAACGAAGTTCAGGGTATCATCAATCAATTGTTTGCGTTGAAGATGCTGATTGATGATGAGCTTCAGACCCTATTGCTTTTGAGTTCTCTATCGGAAAGCTGGAAGACGTTGGTGGTGTCGGTGAGCAACTCCGCACCGGATGGAGTTGTCACGATGGAGACAATCAAAAGTAACTTGTTGAATGAGGAGATCCGACGCAAGTTGAATCGTCACAGGAGTCTAGTCTGGTGGCTTCCCACGGGAAGGAAAAACTCAAGTCACAGGCGAGGACACGAAGGAGTTCTCGATATCTTACGATTGTGGACCGTAAGGAAAGCTGCTATCACTGTGACGAAAGAGGTCATATCAAAAGGAATTGAATGAAACCCAAAGCTGAGAAGGCCAAAGGCAAGGACGATATCTCACAGCAATGGAAGATATTATCGCAGCGACCGACGCAGAGGAACCTAATGGCATGTGTCATGACGGTGATTGGGTCATGAACACGGGGGCGTCATATCATGCCACTCCGCAGAGGAGGATCTTCGTGTCATACCGCGGTGACAAATTTGGACGTGTGAAAATGGAGGACAAGGGGACTGCTGCAGTTATAGGCATCGATGATGTGCACTTGACGACAGGGTTTGGTGAGAAGCTCGTCCGCAAGGGTGTGCGACATGTACAGAATTTGCGCTACAACTTGGTTTCGGTAGAAAGATTGGCAGATGATAGCTGTCGTAGTTTGTTTGGGGACAGATTGGATGCTTGCGAAGGATTTCCAACAGCTGACTCGAGGAGATTTGTGTTGTGGCATGTACAGGTTTAAGCCGCTAAGTTGTACATGCATGCCACAGACACCGAATGGAGGCTCGAGGGGTGTTCGACAGGAGTTGGATCGTCGGGAACTTGCTGAGGAGGGTCTTCGAGATGTTTTGAGGGTTACGGAGGATTCGGTTCGTCAAGACAAAGCGACGAATGGAGGTGAGTCAAAGATTGAGGGTCAGTCTGTTGGTCCCATGACAACTGGCCAGTCTCCAGGTGTGGGTTGCTCTACGTATCCGGTTTTGGCAACAGATGGTTTACCAAAGCTTCACGGAGAAACATTGGTTTCAGCAGTTCGAAACCAGGAAGGAGATCAAGGTTTGCAGCAAACTCATTCTGAGGCAGGTACATCTCCATTCATACAGTTCAGGGGGAGTTATGGGTCATCGACAACATGCACTGTTCATGATGTTTTGCTCGATGATGCATGTGTACGAGAGAACTTTAGTGTCGGATACGAAGTTGGGCAGGTTCAGGAGTTCAAATCTCAGGAGGATCGTACCGTCCGCTTGGTTGGGCCAGCCAGGGTGAAGAAGCTCGACGGACTGGTAGCACGTTCTAGTGGAAGACGGAAGTCGGGGACATGCATCCGAGATTTGCGGTGAGACTGATCGTTAGGGACTTCGGTCTTAATCGTATTATTGATATCGACAGAATCCCAGTGGTGCAGAAGGTGCTACGCAAGGCAGCTATCGTCGACGTGACGGTCGAGGAGCTAGAGACAAAGGAAGATGCAAATCAACTCGGGGGATCGGAGATCCGTAGCATGAGAGCAGGAACTCTGTCGCGAGGCGACAATCACGGAGTCCAGTTGAGGAGCCATGGGGTTAACACCCTCTCATCGGACTAGAGGGGGAGATTGTTGTAGTCTAGTCTGAATTTGGATGTCCATAATTGGTGTTGTGCTATTTTTAATATAATAGAATTCTTATTTTAGGGCTCCTATTTAAGGAATCCTATTATGATCTAAAATAGGATATCGATGAAATATTTTAGGTATAATATGATTCCAATTTTATTCCTATTTAGGAAATCCAATTATGACCTAGAATATGATTTTCTTATCCTATATATATATATATATAGGGTAAGGGTGGAGGCACAAAACATAGCACAAAGCTGAGATTTAAGGTGCTCGTCCAAAGGAGATCTAAGAGAAAGTCCATACTTTGCTCTTAGGACTTCACCATGCAAGACAGAAGGAAGAAGAGATCTAATCGAGGAGTCGTCAACTTCGGTTAAGGAGATTGCTATGAATTGCTGAGCGATTTCAATTGTAATCTCTTTCTTTTATTCTCGAGTATTGTGAGGGAGTTGAACCTATTAAGGCAAAGGGTTCAACATTATTTTTGCCAATCTTGTAATTTCTTCTGAGTTATAGAGATTGAGATTTGTCCAGGTGACATAGTCACCGCCATATACTTGTCTTTATCTGTGCTTGGTGTCCGTTAGACGGGAGTTGGTTATTTCAGATAGGTTGGCCTAAGTTTTCGCTGCGGCAACGTCTCAGACTCGGTATCGGAGCGCAGGAGGGCGTGTCCGATTCTCAATATTTGGTATCAGAGCCCATGGTTACATGGCTAGTTTGGGTGGCTCTAATTGGTTCGAGACATATGGTGCTGAACGTTCAGGTGTATAATCAAATTATACGGGATCTTTTCAAGGTGGAGTAGGAGCATCAACTACACGAATTGACTTCAAAGATGAGTTTGACGAGCCCAAGGTAGAGCAAGACGTTGTGGTTGGCACACAATTGTGGTGTGGATGGACATGTCAAGATGTTGGATCTCCTAGGTGCTCGGCTGACGGAAACGAGCAAAGGTAGCCGTAGTGTGCTAAGGTGGTTCGGTTAGCGAAAACGAGCAAGGGTGCTCGGCCAGCGGGAATGAACAAAAGGTAGCCGGGTGTGCTGTCAGCGGAAATGAGCTAAGATGGAGATTGTTGGATTGTATCTCGTTTCCGGTTGAGCACTCAAATGGGGGGTGACAATGGAGTTGGTAATTTAGTCCCACATCGGTTAGGAGATGGGATCATGTGGTGTAGATAACATGGAATTGGTTCAGGCCTTACAGAAGAATTCTCTTTTAAGGCATATGAGCCCAATTCAATATCGCACCTCATGGGCCAACTCCGGTTCGGGTCACACCGCGTTCCCAGCAGTTTAGAACCTTGTCTCTAAGTAAATAAAATCATATGTAAATCTTTTTTCTTTATCATTATATTCTTAATAAGTAAACGGCTTCCAGAGTAGATTTCCTTGACATAAACCAAATTGAGTCTGAAATTCTAATTTTTTAAATCTTTACTCAATTATCGTCTTTAGTAGTCTCATGTTATAACCATAAGTTTAATTCCTCGATGCTTATTACGACTCCGTATATCTACCTTATTTTATATATGGGTAGTGTAATAGTATTTAGTATTTCTTCAATCACCGTCTTCTTAGTCCTTAGTAGTTTCTTGAATAAGTCGTAGCCCAACAATTTCTTACCTAAACATTTCCAAACCTCAAAAGAATATTAGTACGCCCATCTACTTTTTTAGTTTCAAATCTTAATCTTACACTAATAGTAATATGACATCATAACTAATTTTATATATAAATTAATTTTTTCTACGTAGATAAAAAAGGGGCATCATAGTGCTACGTAGCTCCTGCATCAGAGTGTGAGTGTAGGGAGAGTCAAGATGTACACAACATAACCACAATATATGTGGAGAGGTGGTTTCTGCGGTGTCCTACGGATGCAAGCAACAAGGCTTACCATCATGCCATGCGACGCCCTCCTTTTCTAGGCCCTCCTTTTCTAGGTTATATATATATATATATATATATATATATATTAAAAATATATATATATATATATATATATATATATATATATATATTTATTTTTATTATATATATATATATATATGCAGTATATGCAGATGACCTCTAGCCTAGTGGTTAAGAGAGATGCATGCGGCCCGAGTGGTCAGGAGTTCGAATCCCATGGGAGCGATTCCAGAAACAATTTACCTGGTTCCAATATATATATATATGCAGCGTCCCCGGAGGACGCAGCGGCTGAAGGACAGATGGAGCATGATATTTTCCCAAATGGCGGCTCTGGAGATGTTGAGGGGACACCTACTGGATATTAATGTCTATCTTAGCTTGGAATGTCCGAGGTGCGTGTACGATTTGGAGATGGAAGGAGATCAGGGGTGTGCTGAGACGGAAAACATATTCCATTGTAGCACTTCTAGAGACTAAAATTAAGTCTCCTAAACTGCTACAACGTAGGACCCAACATCAGTGGTGTCAGGTGCATAACTTGGAGGTAGGAGGGGTGGCACGTATCTGGGAGAGATGGGACAACAAAAGCTGGTCTGGACAGGTAATTCTTTTGTCAGATCAACTGATTGTTGTGTCCTTCACTAATAAGGGGGGATGGCTTTCATCTTAGGAGCGGTGTATGGCAACAATGACAGGCGACTTCGGAAGACTTTATGGGAGGAGATCTATCAAGTTAGTGTCGTTGCTGTTAATCAATTCTATGTGTCGTTGCTGTTAATGGGGGACTTCAATGCCCTACTTTTCGGTCACGAAAAATGGGAGGTCGACGTGTCCCAGACGGAGTCTTGCAGGATTTCCAAAGGTGTTTTCTACGTTCTGGTTTGCAGGCGGTGGAGAGAATGGGTCACATCTGGTCTTGGCACAATAAAGCTACCCGCAAACGAGTTGCTTGCCAACTTGATCGTACTTTGGGAAACCGGGAGTAGTTTGCTATATTCCCTGATGTGGTTGCTGAGTGCCTCCTAGCCGGCACGAGTGATCATTCGTCAGTTCGCATCCATCTGTCAACGGTTACCTCCCAAAAGGCACGTCCTTTTAAATACAACAAATAGAACTGCATGACTGGATATGCGAAGGTTTTCCAGGCAGGTTGGGACATCCCTATTGAAGGAAATTCCCAATTTCGCATGGTTCAGCGGCTGAAGCGGGTGAAGGCAGGTTTGAAATTCTTGGCGAGAGGGTCTCAACATACCCCTCTCACGGACAAGGAGGATCAGCTCCGGGAGGCACAGATTGCTTTACAGGAGGACATTCTCAATAGTGACCTTGCAGCGGCGGAGCAGGATCTTTGTAGGAAGGTTGGGGCGCTACGCACACTGGAAGAGATCGAGCTGGCTCAGCGAGCCAAATGTAGCTGGTTTTGAGAATGTGACAAATGCTCAAAGTTCTTCTATGATATCATCCGGGTCCGCCAACATCGTAATCATATCCCAAAGTTATATGGAGTAGATGGCCAAGAAGTGGTCACCGCTACTGCACTACAGGAGAAAGCAGTCAAGTATTACACTGAGCTCTACAATCAAACTTCTTATCTATCTGACTTTTCGGAGATTGTATGCAAGATACTAGTTTTTCTTCTGGGCAACAATGTACTTTTGGCACCAGTGATAATGGAGGAGATTGAAACCATTGTGTGCCATGCGGACCCGAAAATCTCCTGGTCCAAATGGTTTTGGGAGCCAGTTCTATAAAGTCCATTGAGATACTTTGAAGAAGGAGGTTCTGGAGATTGTCAGACTTTTTCGACAACAACAAATTGCTGAAGGAGCTCAATTATACTTTTCTGACGCTTATACTGAAGAAGGAAGGAACGACGTCTCTTAGCGATTTTTGTCCCATCTCCTGTTGCAACTTTCTATATAAAATTATCACTCACTTGATGTGCAGACGTATAGAGCAGATTATGCAGGGCCTGGTGTCAAGTAATCAGGCGGCTTTTGTGAAGGGACGGTCTATTGCGGATAACAGTCTACTTGCTCACGAGTTGATCCGGGACTTCAACAAACCTGGAGGAGATAAAGTGTGTGTCAAGCTTGATCTGCGGAAGGCATATGACTATCAATAGGGAGTTCGTGTGCCATATTATGCTTGCTATGGGATTTGATCGTGCTTGGGTGGATAGGATTCAGGTTTGCATTTACACTCCTTCTCTGTCCTAATTAGGGGCCAGACCTATGGTTTCTTTACCAGTTCTAGAGGGCTTCAGCAAGGGGACCCGCTTTCGCCATACCTCTTTACCCTGGTCATAGAGTTTTTCACATCACTCATGGACGTGGCGATTCATAGACGTCAGATCACCCCACTATACAAGCGGGTACATCCTCAGGTATCCCATCTTATCTATGCGGATGATTTGCTGGTCTTTCTGGTTCCTTCGTGACGTGGGATTGTGGCTCTAAACTTGATTATGGAACGGTTTGGCACAATGACTGGCCTACAACTGAACAAGGATAAAAGTATGGCCTATTTCAACAAGCACTGTCCGCAGAAGGAAGAGAAGGCTCTACTTCTTGGTATAGAGAAGGGAGATCTTCCAGTCAGATATTTGGGAATTCTGTTATCCATCAACTATGCCAAAGAGACCGAATGCCAAAGTCTGGTGGGCTACGCTCAGCGTCGTCTGGAGGGGTGGCATGCCCAAAGCTTATCCTTTGGATGGCGCATCGAGCTGGTTCGATCCGTCATCTATGCTATCGCTCGATTCTGGTTACAGACTCTCATGTTGCCGGCTGCGACCATTAGTAAAATTGAAAGACTCTGTGCCAACTTTATCTGAAGAGGAGGCTTACACTCTATAGGTTGGACGACTCTTTGCAGACCTTGGAAGGGAGGTGTCGGTCTACAGTCTTTGAGGACCCTGCGTGAGACTGCGGAATTGAGGCAGGCTTGGCGATTTCTTGTCCAAGACACCTTGTGGGCGGTGTGGATGAAGGGGAGATATATGAAGGACCAGTCCTTCTGGGAAGTCCGAGCCAATAACAACAACTCCGTTACTTGGAAGAATTTACTATCCCATCGGAGTACGTTTGACCTATGGTGGGATCCTTGGATCAACCATCAGAGCTTGACGGATCGTGTTGGTTGGCAAGCGTTGCCAACGGCGGGAAGGAGGGCCCGGGTGAGCACTATTTTGAGGGAGGGTGTAAGACCCAGTTTTCTGAAATTGGGATTTTTTGAAAATTTATTATTTTTATTATTTAATAATGGTGTTTTAGTCATAATATGATTTTTGGTGATTTTAGTTAATTTAAAACTATTTTCTAAGTCATGGCTTATGACTTTGTGATTTTACTAGTATAACCCTAGTGTAAACCCTAGAGATTTCATAACCTAGAGACTAACCATGACCATGTAAGCCTAACCATGTGATTAGGATATCAAATTACCACTTTTTAGTCAAAAGGGTATTTTGGTAATTTTCTAGGATTTATTTGGAATTATTTGAATTTATGTGTTTTTATTATTATTTAATTATTGATTATTGTTATGTTAGTCCCTAAGCTAGTTTACCCTAATCTAGGGATTAGCCACTAACCTAGAATGACTAAGAGGATGATATTTTCATTTGGTTAAAAATTTGAAAATATCTAAAATACCTTTATTAGATATTTTCCATACTTTCCTCAAAATATCAAGATTTTGGGCTCAAGGTCTTTCCCTTAGCTTGTAAGCAAGCCAAGGACAACCCCCCCATGCCTTGGCCATGCCATGGCCGGCCAAGAACCCCCCCACTGTTCTCTCTATCTCTCTCTACCTATCTCTCTGTTCCCCTCTCTCTCACTGTCCCTCTCTCTCATTCTTACTCCCTTCCTCTCTCTCTACCTATATATATATATATATATATATATATATATATATATATATATATATATATGTATTAGGTATATATATTTGGTTATATATATTTATTGGTATATATATATGAGAGTATATATATATGCTATATATAATGGGATATATATATTATGTATAAATGTGGGTATTATATATAGTTGGATATATAAGTGGGTTATATATAGGTGAGACTATATGGTATTAGAGATATATTGTATACATATAATGGCTATATATATATTGTATACATATGGTAGTGTCCTAGTTACTCTAGCCTATGGTTAGTGAGTTTGGAATTGACCAATAGGCTTAGTAGAACTAGTTTGACTAGATTGTTGACCATGGTTGACCAAAGTCAACTATAGGTCAACCTTGACCTAGAAATGACCTAATTGACCTAGAAATGACTTGGATGAACTTAGGAGGACTATTTGACTAAGGTTTGACTAAAACCTAACTAGATGATTAGGTTAACCATGTAGATTGTGAGGGTAATCCTATATAGATGAAGATATGTATGGGGTTAAGTGAGATACTTAGAGTTGAGTCATGACTTGAGTTGGAGAATAGGATTAGCTTGATTACAGGATTAAGGTTGGTATTGTACTATATATATTTTGTGTGATATACTTGGTATAGTATCTTAGGTATCCTAAGACAGGTTAGCCTATGTTTGGTTTTGAGTTAGCCTTATAGAGTTTGACTGGATGTTGACCATTAGTCAAAGATTGACCTAGACTTTGACCTAGCTTGACCAAGTTGACTAGTATTGACTAATCTGACCATTATTGACTAAACCCTAGATAACTTGACTAGTTTGGCTAGAATGTTTGACCAAGAGTTGACTTTAACCTAGATTAGACTTGTTTAACCTTGTTTGACCTTGTATGACTTAGTTTAACTTCTTGTGACCTAATATGACTTAATTTGACTTAGTTTGACTGTAGTGTTGACCAAGTTTGACTTTGACCTAGATTGGCTTAGAATTCATGTAGATTGCATCGTAGATTTCATTTACCTTCATTTTGGACATGTCATAACTGTATTGCTCTATTTTAGGACATTGTGACCCTGGTACAGACATCTGATATTACACTACTCTTTCCAGAGTAACAGGCGAGTACATTCTCTGATAATTCTCTCATTTATTTGTCGATTACTGTATTTCAGTTCTAGCTAGTTCTATGTGATTCTCTGTATCAACACGTATGGATATTTCTGGATTCATGTATCGACACATACCTTACTTGCTGGCCTCTATTACTGGAGTCATTAGTATCATTCCGGAATCATTTCTGGAATCATCACGTATTGGCCAGACTCATCTCGATTCTTTTTGTCGATTTTGGATTCACTTGCTGGGCGGGGAAATATTGAGTAAGACATGTAGACATACCCCAAATCCGGAATCTCCTACTGGAATCTACCGGAAGCATAGCCATCTCTTGCCTGATCCGTAAGAGATGTGCCTGATACCTACAGCCGTTTGCATGTCGACCTCGGTATTTTAAAACACACTGTTAGATCATAGTTGGACTCACCCTGGTTTCATTGATCACTGTTGGACTCATCTTGTACTGGAAATTATCTGGTATCAGATTATATGGACTGGACTCACACTGGAATTATATTAGACTTATATCGTACTGTCTGGACTCACACATGATATTCTAGTTCAGTTAGCTTTTATTACAGTCTTCATTGCCATGATTCTTCTCTTGTTTTAGTTACCTTTCTTTTCTTGTATCTTACTGCCTCTCTATGCCATCATTACCTGCATAGAACTGCCATGTTCATCAATAAAACTGTCTATAACTGCTTTATAGTTCTTTGTCATTTATTTGGGTTTTTCTTGAAGAGTTGTGCTCGTTCCCGTCCTGATTGGACCTGTTGAAAATATTACAGATGATAATCCTGTGGACACCTGCCCTACTTCCCATGGACCTGGCGAGGGATTAGCTACCTTTGGTTCTGACTCTCAGGAGTGATTCAGGAGATTAGCTAGTAGACTACTTTAGCTTTCATGTTTTGACTTGTTGTATTAAAGTTAAGATATTGAGTCTGTATTAAGTTGGTTTGAGATATTGGTATATTATTTTAGCAGTTAGTTGTTGTTGTCTTTAATTCCTTAGGTATAACTTCTGTGTTATCTTTTCGTGCTTAGACTGTGTTTGAGTAGATCATACCCTTTACTTGCCCTCCATTCGGAGCTGATATCTGGACAAGTACTTTTTATATTCACTGCATGAGATTAGTTAGCAACCTAGAACAGCTTACTACCGCCGACACTGCGGCGTAGGCTGGACGTAACCACTTCTCGTGCCCCTATACTGGGTGCGGGTCGTGACAGAGGGTGTGTGGAGAGCGGATCTTCACCCTATGACGCGACAGTTTCGACATGAGATTGAAGAGGTCAGGTGGATACTCACTATCCGGAAGGGGATCGATGGGTGTAGACAGACACTGGACAACACATCTTTTCCCAATCGGTTATCTACGCGTCTATTAGGGAGGCTCATCCTCCCATGGAGCTGGCACCGGTGGTATGGACTAAAGGTGTGACCTCCAAAATGCAATTTTACTTATACAAACTCTGTCTTGAGAAGTTGCTTACTCGGGACCGCCTGATGAGGTTTGGTGTGCAGATCCCATCATCACTGTGTGAGCTGTGCAAACTAGATCTCGAATCCATGGAGCACATCTTTTTTAGATGCTCATTCTCATCATCCGTTTGGCAGCATCAGTGTTCCCAGCTCAGTATACAGTTCCATGGCTCTCTAACTTGGAAGGAGGAGATGACAGATATCATGGCCGAAATGAATCGGAGTTCCCAGTGGTATAAAACAGTAAGGATTCGGTTGGCGGCCGCGGTCTGACATATATGGAAGGAAAGAAACAATATGGTTTTTGAGCTGGTGACTACGCCCATTATTGGGGTAATTCACAATATAGAATTTGATGTAAAAGTGATGGAGAACTTCAAGTCTTCCCCAAGATCTGATTTGTAGACTCCGTAAATTTTTAATATATATACAAGTATATATTTTTTTTTGGAATAAGGGTGAATTTATTCCTCGCATATAGCGGAAAAGGTATTAGAGTACAACATCACAACTTTCCATGCCCCAATAAACTATTATGGGGCCATTACAGATACATCGAATTCTATATTATGTAGAATTCCAATAGGGGGGTAGTCAAGCCCTCAAAGATACGTCTGTTCCGCTCCTTCCAGATGTGCCAAACAGACGCAGCAAGACGGACTCTGGCTCTTCTAGCCCACCTGGGATCCCGTCCTCTGTGATCTCGGATCCAGCTGAGAATGCTCCGAATGTCTCGGTCCATCCCCACTCCTCCTCTCAACTGTGCACATTGCTCAGTCCAAATGTGCCAGGTCACCGGGCAACCAAAGAAGAGATGCCCCATGGATTCATCTGCATCAGTACATAGCACACATTTGGCATCCGGGATCTGCATCCCAAACCGGAGGAGTCTGTCTCTCGTCATCAATCTACCCCGGAGGAGGCGATAAGCACAAAGTTGCATTTTCCGTGCAACTCCCTTGCCCCAAATGAAGTCCACCTCCTCAGCCTGGTCGTGGTGGGTCCGAACCAAATCATAGCAGCTACGAAAGCAGAATAGACCTGAACCTCCCCCCGTACCTGGGCCGGCCCAGCTCCATGAATCCTCCGTCTAGGTAGCGTCTATGGGAACAAGGTGAATCTCGGCTGCAAGCTGGCCAGTAAAAGGGTATCCCTCTGGCCTCCAAACTCCGTCCCTAATGATCCGGCTGCATGTGAGCCCTCTTCTCGCTTCCCTGTCCAGCTGTCCTCCCAATATCTCGAGCAGGGATCTGGAACCCAACCAAGGGTCTAGCCAAAGGTCGGTAGTCGTCCCATCCTTCATGCGCCTGCAGATAGCTGTCTGGAGCACCGGTCTACATCTCAGGATGGCCTTGAATGTGACCGAGAAATTGTTGTCTATCCTGCAAGTCCAGAAGTTGGTCCTCCGTAAGTATCTGCTAGCCATCCAGTCCGCCCAGAGCGACCCCCCTTGATGAATTTCCAGGCCATCTTCACACAAGCTGCCTTCCGAACCGCATGAAGAGGCCTCAACCCAACTCCTCCTTCCTCCCGAGGCCGACATAACTGATCCCAAGATATCGCATGTATCCCTCCCCTCCAGATGAAGTTAGCACAAATAGCCTCCACCTTCCGAATAGTAGCTGTGGGAATCTGGATAGACTGGAGCCAGAACATAGTGATGCCCGCAATGACCGACCGCACCAACTCAATCCGTCCCCCAAATGAAAGCCCCGCCGCTTGCCAGCCCTCCACTCTCTTCTGAGCAAAGTCCACCAAGCTATGACAATCCTGCTCTCGGGCATAGTTGACCGTAAGCGGGACCCCAGGTATTTCACTGGAAGCTCGCCTCTGTCCACACCTAAGGCGAAGGCTCTCTCCTCCTGAAGAGTACAACGAGAGCTGAAGTAGACTCTGCTCTTCTCCCGGTTTAACTGGAGCCCAGATAGCCGCCCGAACTCCTCCATAATGTCAGAGAGCGCTCTCGTTCCCCTCATGGAAGGCTGGAGTAGCACCAATAAATCATCAGCATAAATCAAATGAGATACAACAGGACTCACCAACCGGAAGAGGGGAACAATCCTCCCGCTATGCACTGCTATATCCATCATACTCGTGAAGTACTCCATCACCAAGGTAAAGAGATACGGGGAGAGGGGGTCACCCTGCCTCAACCCCCTGTTGCTACTAAAATAACCATGTGGCGTGCTCTGGATGAGGACAGAGAAGGTAGGAGAGCAGATGCACTCCCTCACCCTCGCAACCCATCTCTCGTCAAACCCCATGGCAAGCATCAAGTGGCACAGGAAGTCCCGATTGACCGTGTCATATGCTTTCCGAAGGTCAAGCTTCACACAAGCCTTCATCCCCCCTAGTTTGCTGAACTCCCGCACCATCTCGTGAGCAAGCAGACTATGCTCCGCTATCGACCGACCCTTGATGAACGCTGCTTGGTTCTGGGACACTAGACCCTACATAATCCCCTCCATACGCCTGCACATAAGATGAGTGATAATCTTGTAAAGGAAATTACAGCAAGCTATGGGTCTAAAGTCTGCAAGTGAGGTCGCTTCTTCCTTCTTAGGAACCAGAGTCAGGAACGTATGGTTCATCTCCTTCAGCAGCCGGCCCTCAACAAAGAACTCCTGGACAGCTACCAGAACAGGTGCCTTAAGCACACCCCAGTGCCGCTTAAAGAACCCCGCAGAGAAGCCATCAGGCCCAGGAGCTTTGTTGGGATTAGCCTTCTTCACAATATCTTCCACCTCCTCCATCCTCACCGGTGCCAAAAGTAGACTGTTCCCATGTCGGGACACCAGTCTCTTCGTAACCAGGGCCGGGAACATGCTGGAGTAGTCCGTCTGCTGATATAAGTCAGTGTAGAATCTGACGGCCTCCTCCTGGATCTCCACCGGGTCTCCTACAAGACGTCCCTCAGCATTCAGAAGTCTGGGGATGCTGTTCCGATGCTGACGGGTGCGGATCACATCATAAAAGAATTTGGTGCAATGGTCTCCATCTTTGAGCCAGGTGCATTTAGCCCTCTGTGCCGCACTGATCTCCTCCTGAAGTCTCATGATGCTAACCTCCTCAATCAGGGTCTTCTCCTTAGCCGCCAGTTCCCCATTCATAATGTCAGATTGGAGGGCCACCTGAGTGACCCGCAGCTCTTCTTCCTTCTCAGCCAGGGTAGTCCGCGGTCGCGTCTTCACCCACCCCCTGATAGCCCTCTTGAGTTGTTTGAGCTTGTGAACTATGCGAAATTGGGCCGTACCATCTCGAAAGTGCTGCATCTCTCTCATAACTACCTCCTCATAACCTGGTGAAAGGTACCAGCTGTTGTTGTACCGGAACGGCCTCGTCCGCAGAGCGGGTCTCTCACATAGGCCCACCCGGATAGGAGAATGATCGCTAGTACCCGCTGCCAGACCTTCCGCCACCGAGTTCGGGAAACACCTGAACCACTCGCTGTTGCCCAAGGCCCGATCCAGCTGACAAGCAATACGATTCTGAGTAGCCTTGTTGTGCCAGGTCCAGATATGTCCAGTTCGCTCCAGCCCCCGCATACCAGACATAAGAAGGCACCTCTGGAAGTCATATAAAATCGGATCCGGTACAGGCCGGCCCCCAACCTTCTCTTGACGAAGCAACATAGCATTGAAGTCCCCCATGATGAGTAGGGGAAGATGTATGTTGTCCGCCATCCGACCCATAAGCACAATATCCTCCCACAGAGCCTCCCGTAGTCTCCGGTCGTTGTGCCCATAAACAGCACCCAGGATGAATCTGAATCCACCTTTATTCTCAAAAGTAACACCGATGAGTTGCTCAGACTTGTGAATCTGGACCCCCACCCAACCACCTGTGTTCCACCTAACCCAGATCCTTGCCATACCGCAAAGATCTAAGTTATGAATGTGATCCCAGGTTGCCGGAGTCCGACGTGAGAGCATAGCGGCCCCTCGAATCTTCGTCTCCAGCAGAATAGCAATATCACATGCCTCTCTCCTCAGCACCCCTCTGATCTCCCTCCATCGGCCAATGGAACACCCCCCCTAATGTTCCATGCTAGGACCGACATCTAAATAAAAGATGTTGGGTCCCCCTGTAACTCCTCTGGATCGACACTCGAGGGAAGTGTCTCATCCGTCTGCTCCAGAACTGCATCTACCATTGAGGAAGGGGCAAGATGAGCCTGAATCCGGCTAAGAGTAAGTGTCCAGTCGGGATTGGGCTCGGTCTGATCATCCATCTCCCTCATCTGAGGAATATCCTCCAGAGTGGCAGGGGCGTGTCTCTTCCTACTGGTGTAAACCATAAGTGCCGTGGAGGCCTCCGCCCCCCTCTGACTACTCTCCGCCGCACTCAACCCCCTGGTCATCATAGTCCTCCGAGGTTTGAACGGGACCAGCGCACCCTGCATGCTCTCATGTCTCGATGTCAAACCTGTCTCCAGTCTCCTATCAATCTCCATAACTGTGTCTTCCTCCATGTGTCTCTCTGGCGCCGTCTCCTCAGGCGAGTGACTAGGGGCCGCCTCCCTCTCTGGTGCCTCCGTCTGAACCGTCTCCGGCCGGGATGTCTCTGTCTGGCCCGTCTGTGGCCTGGTGGACTTTCCCCTTATAGTTGCACGCACTGGTAATGTGTCCAAAGCACTCGCAATTCGAACACATGGGTGGGACCCAATCATACTCCACAGCCTGCGTCAGAACCTCTCCAGATGGTACCTGATACTCGAGCATGCTCGGGAGCTCCGACCCAGCCTTGATCTCCACAAAGACTCTGGCGTACATTATTCTAGTTCGGAAAGTAGTAGCCTCATCTGCCTTGATCGGCTTCCCCACGAGGCTGGCGAGTCTCATGAGAAGCGGGATACTCCAATATTGAACAGGGAATTCTGGGAACCGGATCCAGACGGGGATGGCATTCAACACTTCCTTCTCACACCTCAGCTCCGGTGTCCATTCTTTCAGAATAATGAGTCTCCCATCGAACGACCATGGCCCTCCCTGAACAATCCTGGTCACATCCTCCGCCAGCCCAAACTTGACATAGTAAAATCCATTCTCCCGGGAGAAGAATTCCATGCTGCCCTTAGGCCTCCAGACTCTCTCCGCATAACCCCTGATTTGTCCAAAGAACGGCTTATTCCCTAACACATATAGCACTAAGGTGTTCTTCCAGAAATCAGCGACCTTTGCTATTTCCTCAGCGGGAAAGTAAGCCCTGTGTCCTCCACCAACCGCCATCGGGGTAACATATTCCATAGACATCGGACTCTGCGACTCCACTGGGGTGCAGACCTCCTTCCATGACCTAGGCCTCTGCACCGCAGAGGGGGTCCTGGTTGGAGGAGTCGCAGTAGCCGGGGCTTGTCTACCAGCATCAACTACAACACCCTTTCCCTTCTCCGCCGCCGTCGCCTTTGGCCGCCACCCAGACACTGTGCGAACCATATTACCCCCTCGGCGATGCGGATCAGCAGTGCCTCTTGGGGGTCGGCTCCCAGAATTCCCTTGGTTCTGAACCCCTCGTCGTCCTCCGGCCCGACGTCTCACCACCGTCTGCCAGCCTGCCTCTCCAGTCCCGTCCGCCCCCATAGTAGATCCCGCCCCGAATTCGAAAGTCGGTGCCGGACCTCTACTCACTCCGATAAATCCAACCGACCCCCTCCCACCGTGTAGCGCCCCGCCGCCGCCGCCCGACCCCCCCCCCCTCCGCCTGGGGGGGTCTCCTTGCTGCCGCCGCCACTAGGGCGGGCCGCCCCCTCCCTGCCGGTGTCGCCCGACCCCCCCTCCGCCTGGGGGGGTCTCCCCGCAGCCGCCGCCAACTGGGAGGTCCGCCCCCTCCCCGCTGGGTTCTCCCGACCCCCCTCCTCCGCCGGGGGGGGGGGGTCGCTTTGCCTCCGCCACCGCCTGGGGGGGTGGCTCCCCCCCTTCTGGGTTCGCCCGACCCCCCTCCACCGCCTTGGGGGGTCGCCCCCCCTCCGCCGCCCTTCTTCAGGAGCCGCCCGCCCCCCCCCCCCCCCCCCCTTCCCACCTTTCCGCCGGCCATCAAGGGGGTCGGGGGGGGGCGGGGGGGAGGAGCCGTCGCCGCCGTCTCGAGCAGGTACTTGGATGCCCTAGCAGAGCTAGGGTCGGGAGCCGCATGCATCTCTATATTGCTAATATATATATATATATATATATATATATATATATATACAGAGAGAGAGAGAGAGAGAGAGAGAAAACTTTACAATTTTGTTCTTTCTCATATAAAATAAAATATATTTTTGCCAAAAGGAAATGAAAAGACCTGCATGCATAGACTCTTGCCAAAAAAGTAAATATTTGGTCACAACTCATGTAGATATTAATAGCACCCTGAAGTGAATATGGTTAAAAACATTGATAACATTTTGAAATGGTTGAAGCCTTAACTATGTACAAAAAAGGCAGTCCCTTTCTTCCCTTCATCTAGCCGAAAAATATTTGAAACCAAAGGCTTTGAACTCATAGATCATTTGAACCTCCACCCATAACCTTTTTGACATCAGTAGCTCCTCCACCCCCTTCCACTTGCAAATCATTTCCTGCTAGCTCCATTGCTTCTCCAATCAACACATCACCTCCTCAGTAAGATATCAAAAGCAATTGTCCACGGTGGTCGGAACCGATATAGGAGCAAAGTGAGGCAGTCGTGGAGGGACGTGGTGAGGATTGTTGAAGCAAGAGTGAAGAATCGAGTTCTTTTGTTTTATACACGTGAATTATTCGTGAAACAAAGTTTTATTTGCGAATAAAATGGTTAATTCTTGAATCACCCAATAAATTGCGAACCTGATCATTGTGTTTTCTATTTGAGAATTATTCACAATTTTTTGAGAAATTTGCAAATATTGTCTGTAGCTGAGAGCATGTGGCAGTGGGACTCCCTTTACTTGTTGCGAGAGAGAATCTATAACCCTTCTTTTGTTACATAGTGCTTCCAACAAAGCCGCCTTCACAACATTGTTTTATATAAAGGGATGCTTATTCTTGGTATCTTGGATGCTAGTGTTAACTCAATAACAAATGCTGAAAGAAATCAACCTAACTTATCAAGATTCCTTTATGCAACCTTGGTCTTTACAAGATAGGTTCAATCTACAATAGCAGCAGATATTGATATGTCGGCAACGATAGCTCTAACTATACTTTGAAATTGTCAAATTGATCATGACATGACCAAGAATTACGCATTTTAGTATTTCTCTTGTTCTTAAACTATGCCTTAAAAACGTTGCTGGCTAATTTCACTTGTTTTTAGATTTGTACTCATTGTGAAAGGAGATAATTCCAGCGTAATTAACTAAATTGTTTAAGACAGAATTGATAAAGAAAAAAATAACACTTCACCTACTTGCATACATTTAAATCCTATAGTTGCACAAAGAAGAGGCAGTTACAGATTTCTTTGTGAAAAAACCGATAATTCTAAGGATTATGAAGAAAACTGTGGATACCTTTTTCTTGTAGGTTTCTGTCTGTGTGGCAATCACATGATACTGCAATTAACCAAACCAATTAAGACAAGGTTATCAATATATGATAACTGAAGACAGAAACATAGAGATACATATAGTGCAAATACAAAGAACTGAAGATATAGAACTATTTTTACATGTGATATGTCAATCTCAAAATTGACTCATCAGGATTCATGATGACAGATAGCTATGTTTGGTTAAATATTCAAGGAGTATAGATCTCACCACACACTCAGGCACAGATTTACTAACTCATAGTTTCTAAGTTGTGTAATAAAACCAAAACGATAGTTATTTTTCTCATTTCTCCGTGCACAACCGTAAGCTTGAAGAACATTGTTTCAACAAAAAAGAATCTCATAAGAAAACTTAAGACCCAAACACTTGAACTCCAAAAGTAGAGTAATTTTATTTACCGTTGCTTGTCCATGATCATATGACACTAGTTGGATTAATTTACAGTAGGTCTCTGAATCCATGATGATCATCATGTTGGCTTAAAAGAAAATAAATATGACATGTGAAATGATATTATACCATGTATGGATAAAACAGAAGCATATCTATAGTAGTAATATACAGTCCAAATTACGTGTGAATTGTTTTAATATCAACTTTTGAAATGTTATGCTACGATTCATACTCCCTCAAGTTTTGGCCTAAAACTAGACAATTCCCCTCAGAAAGACCTTTTTATGCTTTTGTGCTTTTCACATCCATACCATCCGTCAGATTCGGCAATCCGCGCATCCTTATTTCTTACAGTTATAAGGATGCGTGGGCCACTTCGCGAGAAACGGGGTCGTAATGGCCCATGTGACCCCTTCATTCGTCAAGGATTAGGAAATGTGACAAACTGCTTTAGGTCGTGGGTGTTTCACGATCACTATCACTGACTCATTTAATCAGCCTGCGTCCCAACAAGCACGAAAATGTGAGTGCCATGTGAGAGTATATTGCGATTGGGGCTCCAATCGTACTCTGTGGGTGTCACGGTGACGGGTTGTATTGCTGCTAGAGTTTTAGGACTAGGGTTCCGTGGTCCAGTCCAGAGTGATGTTAGACTGGCTGGCCACGACAGGGTGCCTTCTTGTTCGTATGGTCCTCTCAGTTACTGCTCATATTGCACCCTTTGACAACTTGACTGGTCCCTCTGGGTCACGACTTGGGGTACTATCACTTGGAGCCACGGATGAACACAAATTCCTTTGTTCTGCGGGTAGCTTCGTTTAGCATGACTTTTTTATTACGTTTCATTTTGTGATGTCGCTTTTTCTGCAGGGTTCATCTAAATCCTGCACTTTGTTCTTCAATATTTTGAGCACTAACAATGACAAGAAATAGAAACTATGCCGCAGGACAACAAACATGGAGTCCCATTGAAGAGCAACAAGACCAACAGCCTAGAGGGGTAGTTTGCTGAGAATCCGAACTAGAAGACATGGATTGGAGCAATTTGGAGCAGTTGCGAAATCGACGACAGAGCGATCGCGGAGTCGACAACAAAGTGATCACGGAGTTGGCCAAAAAATTTAGGCCAAAACAGTGGGACAACCAAGCGCAAGACCTGCAGAAAACCAAAATGTCGATGAAATTTCGTTATAGGCGGAACATTTCAAAATCCGGTTTTTTGATTAGGTTTTCGACGGTCCATGCTTGTTTTGGGGCTGATTTAGTGGTTAAGTCAGAATTCCCCATGGTATTAGGGTTGGTTTGCTCCCTATAAATGGGAAGGAAAGGGAGATTTCTATTAAGTGCCTTTTAGGATTCAAGGAGATTCCATCATTTTAAGAGTTCTACGGCTCTTAGGTTCTCGCACTTCAAGAAGGAAAAAAGGGTTCTGAAGGAGGTGTCGTCTACTCGATCAGGTCAAGATCATCGCCGTCGAGATAATGTGCAATCATTACTAGTTGAGAGAATCCATGTAAGGAGTTGGGGTTTCAGGAGATCTCTATTGTATCTATTTCTCTCTCAAGAAGTACGTTTATTTGCATTCTTTTCTTGAATAAGAGCTTTGGACTTCTTCGGGTAATTCTGACACTCCCAGAGCCATTGCTCTGTATTCTGCTTCAGCTGACGACCGTGCTACCACTGACTGTTTCTTGCTTCTCCATGAGACCAGTTTCCTCCTACAAAGACACAGTACCTCGTGGTAGATCTTCTGTCGTCTATGCAACTCGTCCAGTCTGCATCGCAGTATCCCTCAACTTCTATGCGTCCATTCTTCTTGAACCATAGCCCTTTTCCCGGCGTCCCTTTCAGATATCTCAAGATCTGAAACACTGCTTCCATATGACCCGTTCTTGGATCATGCATGTAGCGACTCACTACACTCACCGCAAATGAGATATCAGGGCGAGTGTGCCCCAGATAAATCAATCTCCCTACAAGTCATTGATACCTTTTACGATCATCTGGCTCTCCTGCTTCTGCGCCCAACTTGCACTTCTGGTCAATCGGACTGACTGCTGCTTTGCATCCCAGCATCCCCGTCTCCTTTAGCAGATCTAGTGCGTATTTTCTTTGTGAGAGAACAATTCATTGTTCGCCGTCACACACCTCGATATCCAGAAAGTACCTCATCGCTCCTAAATCCTTCACCTCAAACTCCTTCGCGAGTTTTGATTTCAGCTTAGTGATCTCTGTTTGCCATTAAAATTGTTTTGATTGAAATCTTAATACAAACAGAACAGTGATACAATATAGGACTTAGATGTAGTCCTAGGAGTACACTTTTGTTTAAGCTGGGTCCTTAGTGCCAATGGAGCGAGTGGTAATGCGTTGACTCCGTTGACCGGCTGACGACGGTTATCGGTTCTCTGAAGGTGTGGATTGCTCTGGGTGCTGGAGCTTGCTGAGAGGAGGAAGACGTTGAGTGTCTAGAACTGCCTCTCGGTGATTCTCTCTGTGTTGTGAGTCTTCTGTTCTGAGTCTCTGTGTGTGTGTGTGTGAAGGAGATGACCCTTCTATTTATAGTTTTGCAGGCTGGCTGCTCATGCGCGCATGTAGGATGCGCCGGTGTGGGAACGCCACGTGGAGGTTGCTGATGGAGGCGCATGGATGCTGCGCCCTGATCGAGGGGGAGAACTCTTCATACTGCTGTTGTGAGCCGGCACGTAGCAGAGAGAAGATCTTTTCGTTGCTGAAATCTTGGACGAGTTGAGTCAAAAGACACGTGTCGTCGACTCATGGTTCGAAGATCTCGGATTTGGTGGAGAGGAGTGATCTGGTGGGCTGCGCCTTGGATTGGGCGCAGGAGGAGGCTGCGGCTCATAACCTTTAGGAGTTACAAACCATTTGGGGCGCATGGCTTTTGAGGCGCATGCAGGCGACTTTCCTTCTGTCTTTCGGGATCAGAGAGCAGTCTGAGGCGCATGGCTTTTGAGGCGCATGCTGATTTGGACGCATGGCCGTAGAGGCGCATGCTGATGGTGGAGTGGCCACGTGGCAGTAGCCGTCGGAACAAGGTCATGATGATGCTGACGTTGCCGACGCTTCGTTTTCTGAAAAGCTGTCAACTGTTCAGACTTTGGGAGGCGTGCTGCCAACTCTGTCAGTTCAGCATTTAATGTTGGTGATGTTCGATGGACAGCTGAGTAGGCGCGTCGGTTGGCGTTCCACTCGGTATGGAGATGTGTGAGGGCGCACCCTCTGTAATGCGCCGAGTACTGTAGGGCGCGTCTGTGTGATGCGCCTGACGCCGAAGGGCGCGTCCGTGTGATGCGCTGTCTGGCTGGCGCATCGGACATGTCTTTTAATGATGCGGCTGTCTCGCTCTTCGAGTGCTATAAATAGCCGTTTGGCTGAATTCGAGGCGTCCGGTTCATCCATTTAATGTAAATTCATTGCACGGAATTCGGAGGGCCATCCACTTGGCGCGTGGGTTTGATCTGCCCGGCCTATAAATAGTGGCATGGAGAGAAGATTTGCTTCTCATTCCCTCACGTACTTCCAATATGAATTTGAACATACGGGTGCATTCTGCTGACGAAGTGCTCCCGAGGGTGAAGATGAGACGCTGTGTTATCTTTGATGCACTTGAAGGTGACTGTTACATCCAAAAGACGGAGTCGAGGGCTTCTGAGGCAGGCGGAAGGTGCCTGTTGCATCCAAAGATAAGGATGCTCGAGCCTCGTCTCCGTTATTCCGGAAGAGCCGTAGATCGGAATGGCGGTGCAAGGCTCTCTCTTCCTGCAAAGTGGGGTTTCCCCACTTTGATCGTGTCGAAAGCTGCTCCTTTAGCCATGGTTTCGATCACGGTCTTCCTTCGGCTTTGGAGGATCTTTCGAAGCCTCCCCTGGCCACAGCATTTGCGGTGCTCTTCTCTTCCTTGGTTCCAGCCAGAGGGTTAAATGCTTTGTGTCGAAGCATTTATCGGGCGAGCCTGGTTGGAAGAGCGGCACATAACTGGGCTCTGCTCGGCCAGGTGAGCCTGGCTGGAAGAATTTGGCTGAAGGGATGCACATAACTGAGGTGCTGAAGAGATGATGGGATGCGCCTGGATGGAGGCGCATGATATCTGCTGCGCCTTATTGGTGGCGCATAGTGATGCTGCGCCTATCTGGTGGTGCATGGTGGTTGCTGCGCTTATCTGAAGGCGCATGATGGCCGCTGGCTGTAGACTTAGGCTCTTTCCTTTGTAGGAATTCTCCTTTGTACAGCCTTTTCTAGACATGTAATAGACTTTTATATATAAATAAAAAGTCCTTCTTCAAATGTCTATAGTTATTGACTTTGCTGTGAAGTTCTTCATCTGAGTTCTGGCGCATGTAGTGTCTGGCGCATGGGCTTTCTGGTTGTGAAATTCCATGCTTCTACAAGACCCCCTTCAAAGTTTTCAAAACTTTAGAGTAAGTTTTGGAATACTTTGAATAAGAAGCATGGAGGTCAGGGCGCATGATTTCTGGGCGCATGCCTGTTCGGGCGCATGCTCTTCTCAGTTAATGATGATGGTGCCTCGGTAACCGAAAAGATTAATGATGATCTTTTGGTTTTATTTGCTGCTATCCTTGCACAGAACCCGAGGCGACGGCTGAGATCACACGTCATCTGTTCACGCGTGCGACCATGCCTTATAAATAGGTAAGAGTCGGAGAGAGAAAGAGTTCTTCTTCTCTGTGCCTCTGCTTCTTTAGAGTTTCTTCTTCAAAACCCTAACTTCTCCTTCTTCGAGAGAATGGCTCCCAAGACTCCTTGCGGCGCTGCCGGCAAGGGGAAGGAGAAAGCGAAAGAGTCCGCGGATGTTGCGGCGGCGGTCGTTCCCCGTCGGCCTGTCGAAGTTCGGCCGGAGGTGGTTGGTAAGTCTCATTGTCCCGCCAACGCACATAGGCCTTGAGTCTTTAATGATGTGCCGTGGTCTTTGTCCGCCAACGCGCATGGGTTTAAACCTTGGATGCGCCGAGGCTATTCCGCTGACGCGCATGGGTTCAAAACCCTGAAGATGCGCCAAGGCTATACTGCTGACGCGCATGGGTTCAAACCCTGATGATGCGCCGCAGTTTTCTCCTTTAGACACATTTGTGTGTTCTCTTCTGACTTTTTCTGATCTTTTACTAGTGTCGATGGCAATCCCGCTTTTGAGTGAAGTTTTCTCGGAGGCTGCCTTCAACCAAATGGGAGTAGAGCATAACGAGGGGGTGATGAACCCTGCTCAAGATGTTCTTATGCTGGATCAGCCTCCTGAGAGAATGACCCTAATCCGTGAACAGCCGTATTGGTTCCTCAAACGGATGATGGAGCGTGGAGTCATTAAACCCTCCACATCTGATAAAGTGACCTTTCTGAAGCCTGAGTTCCTGTTTGGAGACCGTCTCACTTCTACTGACTCGTCAGTACTGAAGGTCAAGGAGGACTGGTTCTTTACTGCGAATGGAGTGCATATGACTGTTAAGCAACTTGAACGTCAGTGGCCTTTGACGTCCTTCTGTCGCCTCGTTTCCCAGAGGAGAATGTCTTGGGAGCTTACCCCTTCTCAGGGGGGAGCGATGACTGGTGTCATCCAAATTGATTCTACTTCCGACCAAAGGGATGCTTTGACCGTTGTAAGGTCTGGGTCTTCTTACACTTGGCGGACTTTACGTCCTGGGAGCCTCTTCAGTGATGTACCCATTGATATGTTTGCTTATAGTGCTTCGACTTTTACACATCGTATGTTTTTGATGGAACGTTCCTACCCGACAGGAGAGTTTCGGGTGGAGGGTTGGTGCCATTACGTCTCCAAATGGGATAAACTGACGCTCTGGATCTTGTCGCGGTTTCAGACTGAGCTCCGAGAGATCGGGTTGACTGCCGCGATCCGTGCTACCCAGGCAGGTGTTGACCTTAATAGGCACATGTTCCTCGCACTCCTGGAGATGTTTGATATCCATACCGGGACCTTCTTTACCCCGGTGGGAGAATTAGGGTTCGCACTTCATGAGATGTACGAGGTGTCAAAACTCCCTTGGGGGTCGGAACCCTATGAAGAGTACTTTCCAACCAATGAGAAATTTCAAGTCCTGGGGGACAGGGCTGAGGAGATGACGGCCGTCTTCAAGGAAGTGGCGAGTCATCATTACTATATGCAGAGACGGGATAGGAACGGGACGCAGCCTCATGTGACCGCTTGGAGAGATCATGTCTTTAGACAAGACAAGGAGGATCCCTCACAATTTTCCACTCCACCGGCGCTCTCTCGTAGCGAAGTGTTGTCCGAAATGAGCAGGTTAGGGGAGAAAAATCCCCGAGGAAGTGAGGACCAGCAGTCAGATGCACGCTCCTACAGCTGCTTCTGGCATCTTGCTTATCGGATGTCACCCAAGGCGGTGTTGGCATCCTACCTGATGATATGGCTCCGGGATTGCGTATTTGCGGGCGGATCCGGTGCCGTAGAGAGGGTAACCCGAAACTTAATCCTGCCAGCCGTGAAGCTGGTTTTCGGTCGGCGTTTGGCTCTTCTCCCCGCAATGGTATGTAACCTGCAGCGAGGTTTGAGAGAGTTTGCTGGAAATGTGATTCATGACAGAGGCCGAAACAATAACTTCCCGCGCGCCGAACTGCCGTTTCACTATTTGATGGGATGGCTGATTTTGCATCATCCCAGTGTGATGAGCCCAGGCTCGGAAGGAGATTATAGGGCTGGAGATGCATTCCTTCGTCGTTTCCATCGGAGGAGCTGGTCGCATACTGGTGTCCCGGTTTGTAGAAAGGTTTTATCCCGTCTTCAGGGTTGGGAGATCACCAAAGTTGGTCCCATCTATTTGGGTTTTGAGGCCAACGAGGATTTAAGGGACCTGGGCGAAGGTACCACCACTCTGTCTCAATGGGGATTCCGCTGGTTGCAAAGTATCCGGCCGTCCCATCTGGTGTACCGGAACAGGAATCAGTGCTACCTGGAACCATACTTGCCGAGCCGCTTTGCGCGGCAATTTGGTTATGCTCAGATGATGTTGGATAACCCCAGTAATACCCTAGGGTATGTTGAAAGTTTGTTGGATGGTGCACGAGCTTGGCATTACTATAATGCCGGATGTACCGGAGCTCGTTTTACGTTGCCCGTCCCCGATCCGCGGCCGCCCATTCTTTACTCGGCCGCCAAATTTTACTGCGTTATGGCTGCCCCGCCTTCCGGATATGACAGGGAGACCAGCCTTATCGGCGGCACCCAGTTAGCAGCGACTGGGGATACGCCAGTGAAGGCCCGACCGAATCGTCCGTCAGGGGTGAGTCAACGGAGTGCCGCCTCCGCATCACAAGCAGAACCCTCTGGCGATCGATCGAAACGATGTGCAGATACAGGAGCTGAATCTTTTGTATCGAAGAAGCAGAAGAAGGCACCGTTACCGACGGTATCATCGGATTCGGCGTCCGAAGAGGTAAGGTTATCCTACTAAATCTGATTTTGGTTCCGCCACTTACGAGGCCTCACCTTCTTTTGTAGGAGCCGCTAAAAAGAAAACCTCGTACCCCAAAGTCGGGTGGGAGTAGGCGAGAAGAGATGGTGAGCTCGTCTGAAGTGCGTATCCCGCCGACAATGATGTCTCTCATGGAGGAAGATCCGGAGGATACTGTGGAGGTTCTGGTCAGGAGGGAATCTGAGGGTGCAGCAGCTTCCGAGGTGGCGAAGGCCATAGCGGAGGCTTCACATGTTTTAGCAAGTGCGCAGCTTCCTGGTGATGAAGAGGAATGGAGTTCATCATCTTCCGATGACACCGCTCCGGAGCTGCAGGAGTCTGTTGCGGGGGCAGCAGAAGTAGTGGGGATAGAGGAGAGGGTTGATTCCCCTCCTGGTCATGATGAAGGGAGGTCGGCTGAATCATTGCCGAATCCTTCCTTGGCTTCAACCATGGACATAGAGATGGCTACCGATCAGGCGGTAGCGACAGATTCTGTCCCTGTAGAGGGACTTGAGAAGAATGAGACTCTTCTGCCAGTCTTGTCTCCTGGGGCTGGCCAAGAGATAAATGTTGACCTCCCCGTTTTGCCGGGGGAGGTGGCTGATGCTGATAGAATGTCGGGGGAAGAGGTAGCCGTTGACGTCGGTGATTTCTCCAGTCTTGAGAAGGGTAAGGGTGTGGAACCCTCTGTTGCTCCTTCCACTTGGGGTACTATCACGACGCATATGCCTGCTCCTTCTGTTCCTTTGACTCCTCGGGCCAGCAGTCTGGGCCCTGTTGATGAAGAGCCTATTGCTGCCGAGATTCAAACCTCTCAGATCGAGGTCGGCGGATCTTCCTCCGGTCCGCAAACTGTAGTAGCTCCCTCAACTCCTGCTATGACGCCGCAGGTGCTGGCGGAAGCCGACGGGTATGTGAAATTCCTCGTCGAGGGAGTGTACAAAATGCTGGAGAAAGGTGTATCTGCAGTGGTAGATGCCAAGGGGAGCTTTGCGGCGGCAAAAGCTTTGGCAATGCCTTGTATTGAGCTGATCCGCATTCACCAGGGCCATGACCATATGGCCGAAATTCTGGAGGTTTCGGTGATGGAGCTGGACGAGCGGCTCGCGGAACTGCAGCGCATCCAACGAAATGACCTCTCGGTCTTGGTAGATGCAGAGATAGGAAAGTCGATGGCTGAGATCGAGGCTTCCCATCGAGCCGAGGTGAGCAGTTGGGAGCGTGAAGTGGCTGGGACTGAGGCTGCGGCGGAGCAGCTGTCTCAATCTATGAAGAAGAGGACGGAAAAGCGAGCTGCGGTGGATGCTAACATCGCAGAAGTTGATGCTCAGATGCGCCGTCTTGAAGACCAGCGGGCCCAACTTCAACTAGAGGCTGAGCGCGTCCTGGCTGAACACGTGGCATTCAAACGGGAGGAAACGACTCTTACTCAGCGGACCCTTGCTTTGGCTCAACAGCGACGACAGCTTGATGAGAAGTATGAGAGTAAAACTTCTGCTGAGGCTGTCGGGTTAATGCGTCAAGAAGCCGAGCTGCGAGTCCAGGCGACTGTGGAAACTCGCACTGCCGACCTGAGACGTCGAGTCAGAGAACTCTCATCCCACCCTGGGGAGGATCGGGGATTGTAGCTTCTCTTCTTTTTTGTGTGTTTTTGCAACTCTTGCTAGGGAAATAGCGTATTTCTGTACTCCCTTTTTAAAAAAAAAAAAAAAAAATACACTATCTCTTTGATGTGTTCATTTTTAATTTCATGAACTTGATGATTTATGTGGACCTATTATCTTTTGCGCACCTTGGTTTTTAGGTACAGATAATAAGTATAAAGGAACCAACATGTTTGCTCAGAGGTAATGTGGACATGGCAATCATTAGGTTCAAATGATAGAATCTTCCTACTCAGAGGTGTTTATGGACGTGGTAGGAATGATCCTGTGGGATACGCTGAACAACTCAGAGGTAATGTGGACGTGGAAGTTCTGCGATCAAATGTACGACAACGTAGGAGTTGCTTGTACGGGATGTTTACTCAGAGGTAATGTGGACGTGGTAAACATGAAGGATAGCGTAAGCTCACGAAGTGTAAGGTTCCGCTTTGTAGGATGTAGAGAGACAACTCAGAGGTAATGTGGACGTGGTTATCTTTCTACGGAAGGATGCCATGGAACAGCTGGGTTCCGGAAGCGATTGATTTTGTGAAAAGAGGCTATTTGGGGAAATACATGTCTTGGAGGATGTCAAGAGTAGTACTTCTTTAGGAACTTGCCGTTGATGGGCATCATGAACAAGTCCCCATTGGGTTTGGCGAGCCGGTAAGCACCGTTTGAGTATACCGTCTCGATGATGAAAGGTCCTTCCCATTTGGGCTCGAACTTCCCTGGTGTCTTGTGAGTTAACACCATTGGCCTTCTGACTGCTAAAACCAGGTCGCCAACTTGGAAAGTTCTTTGCTTGACCTTCTTGTTGAAAGCCTGTGATATACGGGCTTGGTAAAGTTCGATGCGTTGTTGAGCTAGGAGACGCTTTTCGTCAAGTGCCTCCAATTCCCGCAGACGACGACGTTGATTGTCTTCTTCTGTGAGATCGTTTGTGATGGCCACGCGGAGCGAAGGTATCTGTATCTCGAGAGGCAGTACTGCTTCGCTCCCATAGACCAGGGAGAATGGAGTGTTGCCTGTTGGGGTCCGTACCGTTGTGCGGTAGGCCCAAAGGCATTCGCCAAGCTTTTCGTCCCAGTCGCGTTTGTTGGATGACACGACCTTTTTGAGTAGTCTAACGATAGTTTTGTTGAATGCCTCGGCCAATCCGTTTGCTGCCGGATTGTAGGCGGTTGAGGCCACGTTTTGAATGCGATTCTTGTCACAGAACCTGCTGAAAATGTGGCTGATAAACTGAGGACCATTGTCATGGATGATTCGCCGGGGTACCCCGAAACGGTAAATGACATGGTGTCTGATAAAGCTGACCACCCTGGAGCTTTTTACTTCTGCTAGTGGGACTGCTTCCGCCCATTTGGAGAAGTAATCGGTGATGGCCAGGATGAAGCGGTGTCCTCTCGATGAAGGAGGGGTGATTGGCCCTACAATGTCCATTCCCCAGGCTTCGAATGGCCAGGAGGCGACTGTAGGATGTAGAGGTTCAGATGGTGTATGTATGAAGTCTGCATGAAGTTGGCATGCATGGCACTTCTTAGCATATTCCACTGCGTCGGCAACCATGGTCGGCCAGTAGTAGCCCATACGTCGCAGTCGATCTTGCAACTTAGGCCCTGGTTGGTGAGCTCCGCAAGTTCCGTCATGAGCTTCTCGAAGAGCTTCGGCCGCTTCTTCGTTAGACAGGCATCGAAGGAGAAGCCCGTCGAAGGAGCGTCGGTACAGCGTTTTAGTGGCTGTATCGTAGTAGAATCGAAGAGAGCGTCTCCTGACTGAGACGGCTTCCTTCGGGTCCTCTGGAAGGATTCCGTAGACAGCGAAGTCGATGAACGGGAACCTCCAGTCTCGGACATTAACCCCAGTGTTTGTCGGCATGGCGTGAGCCATTTGCAAACATAGGTTGTTTCTGGGACAAATCAAGTCTCGGCCAGTCACCGTGACATAGTGTTGAGTCCCAAGGGGCGCGGCCAATGAGGCTGCGAGGCCAGCTAGAGCGTCAGCCTCCAAGTTTTGTAGGCGGGGCACATGTTCGATGAAGAACCCAGTGAAGGTTGAAATGATGTTCAATGCAACTTCATGGTAAGGGATCAAATCTTCATGGCGAACCTCGTATTGCCCCCGAATCTGGTTTACGACGAGTTTCGAGTCGCCGTAGGCTTCCAGATGATCCACCCCCAGCTGTTGTGCTAGCTGGAGTCCCATGACGAGTGCATTGTACTCAGCAACATTGTTGGAGCACGGCTTCGAAAGGGAGTATGCGCGCTGGATGACCAGCTGATCGGGGGAGACTAAGACTACCCCCACTCCTGCGATGATTTGGCCATTGGGGCCCGTTCTTGAAGCGCCATCGAAGAACATCCGCCAAATGGGGCTTCCTTCAGTGACATTTGATTCTTGAACTTCATCCGGGATGTCTTCATAGAGTTTTGAAGATTCTGGGATGGGGTGTGCAGCTAAAAAGTCAGCCAGAGCCTGACCCTTGACTGCCTTCTGCGGGACAAACACCATGTTGTATGGTGTTAGTAGGATCGCCCATGTAGCCAGCCGGGAGTTTAATGACCCTGGCTTTGTCATGAGAACTCTGAGCGGATTGACTCGGGAGATGACGTGAATTGTCTGGCCCGAGACGTAATGACGAGTCTTCTGAATGGCAAACACCAAAGCCAAGCACTCCTTTTCAACGGGGTTGTACCGGTGTTCGGCCCCGATGAGTGTTCGACTGAGGTAGTAGATTGCTTGCTCGTAGCCTGCATCGCTGTTTTGAGCTAGCAAAGCGCCGAGGGAATGATCCATGGCACGGACGTAGAGGAGGAATGGTTTGCCGACGACAGGTGCCACTAGGACTGGCGGGCTTGTTAAGTAAGCCTTGATGTCGTCGAAAGCCTTTTGGCACTCCTCTGACCAGACATAAGAGACTCCCTTCTTCATGAGCTGAGTAAAGGGTTGACATTTACCGGAGAGGTTTGCTATGAACCTCCGGATGTATGCCAAACGTCCCTGTAGGCCCCGAAGTTCTCGAAGGTTCTTCGGAGGGTCCATGTTAAGGATGGCTTTGGTCTTCTCAGGATCAACATGAATGCCTTTCGCTGTGATGACGAAGCCCAAGAATTTGCCGCTAGAAACCCCCAGAAAGGATTTAGCGGGGTTCATTTTGAGTTGATGCGCCCGCATGAGATCGAAGACCGTCTTCAGGTCCTGTAGGTGATCTCTTTTGAGGCGGCTCTTGACTGCGATGTCGTCAACATAGCACTCAACTGTCTTGCGAAGATGTTGACGGAAGATGGTGCTCATAGCTCGCTGATACGTTGCACCGGCGTTCTTCAAGCCGAAGGGCATTACAGTGTAGCAGAAAACACCATTTGGAGTCCTGAATGACGTGTGTTTTGCGTCATCGGGGAACATCTTGATTTGATTGTAGCCTGAATACCCGTCCATGAAGGACATGCGTTCAAAGCCACATGTGTTGTCGATCATTACATCGGTGATTGGGAGCGGGAATTCATCCTTCGGGCAAGCGGAGTTGAGATCCCTGAAGTCGATACAGACTCGTATCTTCCCGTTCTTCTTGGTGACAGGGACGACGTTGGCTACCCAGTCTGGGTGTTGTTCCTCACGGATGAAGCCACTGGTCAAGAGTTTGTCTACCTCCTGATCGATGGCGTTCATGATGTCCGGGCGGAAGCGTCGCTGTTGTTGTTTGATAGGTTTGGCATCTGGTAAGATGTTCAACCTATGCATCGCGATCTGTGGATCGAGACCCGGCATGTCTTCGTAGCTCCAGGCGAAGACGTCGATATACTCCTTAGCGAGTTGGACTAAAGATTCTCGGTCTTCTCCTTCCAAGCTTTTGCTGATAAAGATGGGTTTAGAAGAAGACCCATCCCCGAGGTCGATTTGCTCGACTTCGTCTTCGGTGGGAGGTTCTCGTAACTCAAAACGAGACTCCCATTGCTCTCCTAGGCGTTGAGCCCAGGGTTCCTCTTCGAAGGGTTCCGGCGGTTGGTCTTCGCCTTCATCTTTCTGAGGCTGCGCCGATGTCATGTTAGCTGACAGCACTTTTCTGAAGACTGATCCAATACTGGTATCGGAATCCCACGTCGATGCTTCTGATGAGTGGGAATGTTCTATGTCTTCTGCGTCCGAACTTTCTGGAGTTGATGGCGGCGTGACATAGCCTAACCCCCGTCGAGTCCGATTATAGTAATCCTGTGGCTTTCCATTGGGCATCGAAAGCCGGACAGGGAGATGCCGACCCTTGCCGTAGTTTAGGCCTTTGTTGCTTTTCAGGTCGTAGCCCATCTTTTGGATGATGTGCTTAGCCGCATCTGTGTATCGATATACTTGTACCCTGCCGGTATCAGGTTCGGGCTCGATCGACGGGAGGTTCCGACGACGCTCGATTTTGCCCGAGATGATGGTGCCTTCGTCTCGGCTTCGTGGAGGGACTATGAAGACTCCTTGAGACGGGACTATTTGATTATGGTAGACGGTCGTTACTTGTGTTTGCAACGACTGTAGAGCGTTGTCTAATGTATACATGGCATTCCAGTGTGGAAGACAAGAATAATTGAAAGACACTCTATTATTGATAAAGTACGAGATTTTATCCCGTGGGATTACATTGTCGAAGGAGGGTGCGTCTACATCGGCAGAGATATATTCGCCAAGCTCCTCATCTGTAAGCACTGGGGCCGGATCAGGAGAGTCCTCCACCGCTCCGACTTTGGGGTCTGAGAGGGTTATGTGAGCCCTCTCCGGCATCTTAGATGACTGCGGCGGCTTGCCTTTAAGACGCACCTTGAGGGGTGCCTCGGTTGCGCCTTCGATGAGTGGCGCCTTCCCTTGTAATTTTACCGCTAGGGGAGCCGCTGTTTGTGGTGGCTTCCCCTTGAGGCGTATCTTCAGGAGGGCTTCGCGAGCTGGTGCTTTTCCTGATAGCTTGATGCTCATTGGAGGCGCCTTCTGGGGTGGTCTCCCTTTCAGACGGATTTTCAAGGGGGCGTCAGGAGTCGCTTCGGGTTCCAAGTCCGGCTCTGTTGCCGTCTCTGCTTCATCATCGGCGTCGTTGGCTTCCTCCTCGTCAAGTGGCTTGTACAAGTCGGAGTCGGTGAAGTAGGCCTCAATCCCTTTGAAGGGATCGATATCTGCAAACTCCGTCCGGATGACGCCGTTGGTGGATACATATTTCATGCATTGGTGGAGCGTGGAGGGCACCACCATGTACTCATGTAACCATGGTCGTCCGAGTAAGATGTTGTAGTTGACCTCGGCATCCACCACATAACAAGTTACCTCAGTTTTGAGGCTGCCGATGTGACACTTCAGCCGGATCTTGCCCAGTGGCTCGCTCTTGCTGGCGTTGAAGCCACTGATGGTCGTATTGGAGGGCGCCAGCCGGTACATTGGGATCCCCAGCTTTGATAGCAGCGCCTTTGGAATGATGCTTAGGGAAGACCCCGGATCGATCTGAATCCTGCTCACTTTTACCGAACCGATGTACCCTGTGTAATACAACGGTCGGTTATGTCGGTGATGCTTGAGCAGCATGTCTTGTTGGGTGAAGGTTATGTTTGGGATAACTTCATCCGCACAATGACAGTGTGCACAAGTAGTTGGGAGGTCTTCAGGCTGCTTGACCTGACTGAGAAAGGATTCGGCATCCTTTAGAGCTTCGCAGAGAGCTTCTCGGGAGTCCTTAGAGAGACGCAGGAGCTCGAACAAAGACAGGCGTGCAGGAGTACTGGCCAGTTGTGCCAGAATGTCAAAATTGTGGGGCTTGGCTAGCCCCGAAGCATTTTCTTTCCGCAGAGGTCTGTCGAAACGGGCCTCCACTTGCTTTTGTTTATTGGCTGCTGAGGGCTTGGATGGACCCTCCTCAGGGATGGTGCCAGGAGGCACCCCTTCGGCGGCAGCTTCACCGGGCTGGGAGTTCTGTTGTGCACGCGTCTGCACAGGAAGCGCCTCTTCTGCTGAAGAAGAGACCGTGCGGCAAGACTTGATCTTCCTGCCTTTTGCTTTGGAGGTAGGGCGTACCTCCGGTTGAGTTACCTCGGAGACGAGGTCGGGGTGAACCCAGAGGACCTCTCCTCGAGATATGGTGAGTGGGACAAGTCCACTCACATTGTCACGGGTGGGTGGCAAATTCACCACCTCCATTGTCGCCTTAGGGATGGGGACGACGCCATCTTGTGTGGTAGTCGGCGGCAAGGTGCCGAATTGTAGTGACACCACATTAGCTGACACCGTCTTCTCTTCGTAATCGACGGAAATTACATCCGCATTGATCATGCGCTGGATGTAATTTTTGAGGACATAGCAGTCCTTAGTCGGGTGTCCGACAAACCGATGGTAGTGACAGTACCTTGGGTTGTCCACCTTCCCGACTTCATCGGGCCGCTTCGGGTCCGGAAGCTTGATCTTGTCACCCTGCTTCAGTATCTCAAAGAGTTGCAGGGTGTCGTCATCATTGAATGAATAAACCTCCTTGGGTCTTGGTGCCAATGGAGGCTTTTGAGTAGGCGCCGATGCGCCCTTCGAGGCATTAACTGTCAATGCCTGTTTCCCCTTTGTTTCTCGTCCGAAATTGTTGGTTGTGGACTTTTTCCCCTTATCGTCAAAGGCGGGGAAGCTAACACCCAGAAGACGTGCATTGGCCGCCTTCTTCTCTGCAGCTTCAGCTTCAATGATTAGGGAGCTCCAATCGGGAGGGGGAGTAGAGTTAAGCCAGAGCTTTACTGCAGGTAGCATGTTCATACTGCAAGCGGAGAGAAGCGCATGTTCTGGCATGCCTGGAGGTAACCTGAAGCAGGCCTGACGGAAGCGTTCGATGAATGCCCGAACCGTTTCCTTGTCCTTCTGGCGTATCTCAATGAGAGACGCCATCGTCATGTCCTTCCCACCGTCGTAGAAGCGGTCGAGGAAGAGGCGTGTCAGGTCGTCGAAGGACGATATGGAATTGTCGGGGAGGCTGCAGTACCAGTCATACGCCACCCCTTTCAGGGCCCCAACAAAGATGCTGGTGAGGAGCGCGTCCTCCTTCGGAAGATGCCCTGTCTGCGACTGGAAGTACGTCAAGTACCGTCGTGGAGAGTCCTTCCCGTCATACGGCGTGAGTGTCTGTGGTTTATACTTTGGGGGATAAACCACCTTGTTCCATTCAAGTGGATAAGGCTGGGGAATGCCCATCTTCTGGCGTTCCTCCTGCCTGTTCCTGGACTCGAAGCGCTCCCGCAGATCTTTGATCATTTCGACCACGTCCTCCGTGGAGCTAGGAGCCGGGGAAGGAGGTACCACCTGGAGTGGAGCGTTTGAGGGCTCCGATGTCCGGGGTGCTTCCGTGTCTGAGGGTGTCCGCTGGAGGGGCACACTCGACTCTCCATTAGCTCCTGGGTCGGGACCATTTGAAGGTGTCCTGATCAAGGCCGACCGCATCTCAAACACTGCTTGAGTCAGTGCTTGCATTGAGGCAGAGAGAGTTTTGAGTCCTCCCTCTAACGAGTCTATGCGCTGGACAATGTCCTGTGGCGGCGCATCAGCCTCAAGATCACCCCCGGTCATGTATACTGTCATGACACGGCCGGAAGTGGATGGATTAGTTGAGGCTTCGCTCTCAGCCTCACTTTCATGTGGGGGAGTTACTTCTCCTGGTGTTTGGCCACCCCCAGCCACATTCTGGAGTTCGTCTTCGACAGGCGCATCTGTAAGGGCCTGACTGCCCTCAGCTCTGTCTTGAAGGGCCTCTTCGTTTTCAGCACTACCCCCGGCGGTGTCCTGGAGGACATCGTCATTTTGAGGGGCTTCAGGGAGGCCGTCTTCGCCTTGATGAAGATCCGCCGCAGCTGTGCTTTGGACATCTTCGTCTTCGGAAGGAGGCTGAACAAGGGTCTGGCTACCCCCAGCTTCCTCCAAGGACTTCTTCCTTGACCGAGTGCCTTCGAACACCCCAGAGGTTGTGACAGCTGCCTTGGTTTTCCTCGACTGGCTTTTAGATGAAGACGAGGAATTGGCAGTCGTCTTCCGGACAGATGAGGAATTGGAGATCACGTTGCATGACGCAATCTTTAGTTCCTCTTCTGCTGACACCTTTGTCCCAAGGCGATGTCGGAGGGGTGTCGATGATTGTAGCCGTTGGAAGATCGACTGCTTTGGCGGTACTGCCGTCTTGCAACAGCAGTTGATGGTGACCACTGCACAAGTGTGCCCCGTGAGAGGCGCATCGTGCTTGTTGGTCAGCTCTCCTGACCGGCGCTTGTGAGTGATCACGTTGCGCAAGTCGTTGGAGGAGAGTGCTACCCTCACACCCCTCTCAGGCGCATGGCAGGGCCAAGCGCCGGGGTGGTCGGGTGAGTGCTGCGCCCCCTGATCTAATACCAAGCAGGCATCACGATCAGTAGTGGGGGAACCACAGCATTTGAAGTGACTTGAACGGACCTCAAACGCACAACCAGAGGAGGCGCGGGAGTTCAAGACTACTGAGTTTGCCTCTCTCGGCTTGGTTGTGCACGCAGTGAATGCGCCCAAGTGAGATGAGGACTTTGAAGGTCGACTCGTTGTCGGTGCAGGAGCACTTGAGTCAACCTTGTACAGCTTGCCATCGGCAGCGCGCGTGATTGTAAGCGCGTGCCTCTGGCCGGCTGCTGGCATAGCACGTTTGTGGCGCATGGCCCGTGCCGCCTTGGATTTCTTCGTACCAGCCCGCTGGGGCGCATAGTACTCAGCATCCAAATTCTCCTCGCCGTTACAGCGAGTGAGTCTGTCAAAGACAGAGGCTCTTTGTGGCGCATCAGAAGTAATGCGCGGGGCATTGGCTGCGCCCCTGCTCCGTCGACGTATCTTCCTCGCCTGAGAGGAAGATGGCTGGGGAACGTGGTCAGCCGCACGCTTCCCCGAGAGATGCGCTGCATCAGCGGGCGCACCTTGACTGCTGAGGACGTCAACAGGAAGGGAAGGCTGGACGGGCGCATCCCCTTCGACGGTGGTGCCCGAGGCGTCGACTTTGCGCACCCAGACTGCGCGGGTCTTCTTCGGCTTCGACAGCCGCTTCGAAGGACTCGCACTTCCTTCAGAAATGAACTCCTCGTACGCCTGTTGATTGAGGCGCACTACCAGCGTCTTGTGGGAGGAGCCCACCTTCACGTCGTCTGCCTGTGACACGACTTTCTCGGTAGAGGAGAAAGAGGTCCCCAGCAGAGTCGCCAGCTTGTTTGCCATTAAAATTGTTTTGATTGAAATCTTAATACAAACAGAACAGTGATACAATATAGGACTTAGATGTAGTCCTAGGAGTACACTTTTGTTTAAGCTGGGTCCTTAGTGCCAATGGAGCGAGTGGTAATGCGTTGACTCCGTTGACCGGCTGACGACGGTTATCGGTTCTCTGAAGGTGTGGATTGCTCTGGGTGCTGGAGCTTGCTGAGAGGAGGAAGACGTTGAGTGTCTAGAACTGCCTCTCGGTGATTCTCTCTGTGTTGTGAGTCTTCTGTTCTGAGTCTCTGTGTGTGTGTGTGTGAAGGAGATGACCCTTCTATTTATAGTTTTGCAGGCTGGCTGCTCATGCGCGCATGTAGGATGCGCCGGTGTGGGAACGCCACGTGGAGGTTGCTGATGGAGGCGCATGGATGCTGCGCCCTGATCGAGGGGGAGAACTCTTCATACTGCTGTTGTGAGCCGGCACGTAGCAGAGAGAAGATCTTTTCGTTGCTGAAATCTTGGACGAGTTGAGTCAAAAGACACGTGTCGTCGACTCATGGTTCGAAGATCTCGGATTTGGTGGAGAGGAGTGATCTGGTGGGCTGCGCCTTGGATTGGGCGCAGGAGGAGGCTGCGGCTCATAACCTTTAGGAGTTACAAACCATTTGGGGCGCATGGCTTTTGAGGCGCATGCAGGCGACTTTCCTTCTGTCTTTCGGGATCAGAGAGCAGTCTGAGGCGCATGGCTTTTGAGGCGCATGCTGATTTGGACGCATGGCCGTAGAGGCGCATGCTGATGGTGGAGTGGCCACGTGGCAGTAGCCGTCGGAACAAGGTCATGATGATGCTGACGTTGCCGACGCTTCGTTTTCTGAAAAGCTGTCAACTGTTCAGACTTTGGGAGGCGTGCTGCCAACTCTGTCAGTTCAGCATTTAATGTTGGTGATGTTCGATGGACAGCTGAGTGGGCGCGTCGGTTGGCGTTCCACTCGGTATGGAGATGTGTGAGGGCGCACCCTCTGTAATGCGCCGAGTACTGTAGGGCGCGTCTGTGTGATGCGCCTGACGCCGAAGGGCGCGTCCGTGTGATGCGCTGTCTGGCTGGCGCATCGGACATGTCTTTTAATGATGCGGCTGTCTCGCTCTTCGAGTGCTATAAATAGCCGTTTGGCTGAATTCAAGGCGTCCGGTTCATCCATTTAATGTAAATTCATTGCACGGAATTCGGAGGGCCATCCACTTGGCGCGTGGGTTTGATCTGCCCGGCCTATAAATAGTGGCATGGAGAGAAGATTTGCTTCTCATTCCCTCACGTACTTCCAATATGAATTTGAACATACGGGTGCATTCTGCTGACGAAGTGCTCCCGAGGGTGAAGATGAGACGCTGTGTTATCTTTGATGCACTTGAAGGTGACTGTTACATCCAAAAGACGGAGTCGAGGGCTTCTGAGGCAGGCGGAAGGTGCCTGTTGCATCCAAAGATAAGGATGCTCGAGCCTCGTCTCCGTTATTCCGGAAGAGCCGTAGATCGGAATGGCGGTGCAAGGCTCTCTCTTCCTGCAAAGTGGGGTTTCCCCACTTTGATCGTGTCGAAAGCTGCTCCTTTAGCTATGGTTTCGATCACGGTCTTCCTTCGGCTTTGGAGGATCTTTCGAAGCCTCCCCTGGCCACAGCATTTGCGGTGCTCTTCTCTTCCTTGGTTCCAGCCAGAGGGTTAAATGCTTTGTGTCGAAGCATTTATCGGGCGAGCCTGGTTGGAAGAGCGGCACATAACTGGGCTCTGCTCGGCCAGGTGAGCCTGGCTGGAAGAATTTGGCTGAAGGGATGCACATAACTGAGGTGCTGAAGAGATGATGGGATGCGCCTGGATGGAGGCGCATGATATCTGCTGCGCCTTATTGGTGGCGCATAGTGATGCTGCGCCTATCTGGTGGTGCATGGTGGTTGCTGCGCTTATCTGAAGGCGCATGATGGCCGCTGGCTGTAGACTTAGGCTCTTTCCTTTGTAGGAATTCTCCTTTGTACAGCCTTTTCTAGACATGTAATAGACTTTTATATATAAATAAAAAGTCCTTCTTCAAATGTCTATAGTTATTGACTTTGCTGTGAAGTTCTTCATCTGAGTTCTGGCGCATGTAGTGTCTGGCGCATGGACTTTCTGGTTGTGAAATTCCATGCTTCTACAATCTCGACCTCATCATCACCTGTGATTACTATATCATCCACATATATAGCAAGTATAGTAATGTGGCCTCTTGCATGCTGAAGAAAGACTGTATGATCTGCATTTGTTTGATGGTATCCCATGCCAGTAACAGCCTTTCTGAATCTGTCGAACCAGGCTCGAGGAGATTGCTTGAGCCCGTATAGCGACTTCTTTAGTTTACACACTTTTTCACGCGACGTCTCTCCGTCTGATTCTGTCGCGTAACATCCTGGCGGGAGCTCCATGTACACTTCTTCTTGTAGGTCCCCGTGGAGGAAGGCATTCTTAACATCTAATTGGTATAGCTTCCACCCATAGTTTGTTGCAATGGAGACCAGAGTTCTTACCGTGCTCATTTTCGCTACTGGGGCAAACGTCTCATCATAGTCGATGCCATATGATTGTGTGTATCCTTTTGCAACCAACCTCGCCTTGTACCGCTCTACTTTTCCTTCTGGTGTCTCCTTCACCGTGTACACCCATTTGCATTCCATAGTTTTTTCCCTTTGGGTAATGGAACCAGCTCCCATGTCTTTAGTACCCCAAGTTCTTCCATCATTGCAGCTTTCCACCTTGGATCTTTCTTTGCTTCCTGCCAACACTTAGGCAAAGAAGTAGAGTCTAACGATGCAATGAAGGCTCGATAATTCGGAGAAATGTTAGAATAAGACATGAAATTGGCAATGTCATGTTTATAATCATCATAACGACTAGGAGCTTTACCCGCATTGATGCGAGAAGATCTCCTTAAGGGAGCAATAGGTGGTGGAGAGATCATACCATCCAAGTCAGAGAGATCCGTATCAGAATCAGAGTGATTCAGTGCGGGAGCAACATCTTCAAGAGTTGGGACAGGAGTAGACGAGGGACTTGGTACAGTAGGCAATGGGCACGGCACAGTACTGGACTTCTGTTGTTTCCTTCTGTAGACTTGGAGCTCTTTCTCCTTTGTCTCCCCCTACGTAACATATGTATCTTCTTCTTCATTCTCCGTATCAGAGTCACTGCTATTTTCCCCTTTCGTCCAATTTTTCACGACCGGACACGGGACCGATCCGACTACCACGTTTGGACTTATTATCTCCCCCTCACGTCTAACACCCTCTGTGTTAGGTGTGTCACCAAACGCTGAACCTGCATCCGAACCATAGTATAGTTCCAGTTCTCTGAATGTAACGTCCATGCTAACAAACATCTTCCGCTCAACTGGGCTCCAACATGCGTATCCTTTCTGAGTCGCTGTGTACCCGACAAATACACACTTAACCGCTCTAGGATCCAGTTTGTCAACTCCTGGCCTATTATCTTGGACAAAACACACACACCCAAATACTTTCGGGGGAAACAGTGTATGTAGTTGCACCAATAAGTATCTCCAACGGTGTCTTCCAGTCCAATACCTGAGACAGCATTCTGTTGATGAGATAAGAGGCCGTCAATATAGCTTGCCCCCATAAGTGTTTCGGGACATTCATAGCCAGCATCATCGTCCGTGCGACCTCCAGCAGGTGCCTGTTCTTTCGTTCGGCCACACCATTTTGTGCCGGTGTATAGGCACATGAAGTTTGATGTAATATACCATGAGTAGATAAATATTCAGCAACCCTCTTATTAGTATACTCCGTCCCATTGTCAGACCGGAAACACTTAATTTTAACGTTATATTGCGTTTCCATCCGGCGATAAAAATCCTGAAAAGCCTCAAGGACGTCACTTTTATTCTTCATAAGGTAGACCCAGGTCACGCGGGTATAACAGTCAATAAAAGTGACGAACCATCTAAAACCGTTAATACAGTTGTAGGACAAGGGTCCCATACGTCCGAATGTATCATATCAAATGCAGCGGAACTTCTATTCTCTGAGCTCACATACGAGCTCCTGGTATGTTTTCCTAACTCACATGCATTACAAAATAACTTCTCTTTATTAGCCCTTTGATATAAGGACGGATACATTCGACTAATAACTTGAAAGGAAGAATGCCCGACACGCTGGTGGTGTAGTAATTCGTCTTATACACTACGACGTGAAGCGTCCAGTTGTGCATCTGCTACTAGAGATGCCAATACTTCGTCCAGTCCGGTCCTGTCCAAGTACCACAGCCCCTTATGCCATGTGCCAGTCCCTAGTCGTCGTCCTGTCCCCTTCTCCTGAAAAGTCACCGTAGGAATGTCAAAGGAAACAGTACAATTTAGGTCAAGGATAATGGCACTAATAGATATAAGATTGACAGGAAAAGATGGAGCATGTAAGACATTGGTGAGAGTGAGTGAAGGGGTGCATGCGACAGTGCCTTTACCCATTACAGGTCTGGAGGTACCATCAGCAGTCTGAATGCTCTCCGGCGTCGGTAGGTGAGTATAGTCCTGGAACTCACAGCGGAACCCCGTGACATGGCGAGATGCCCCAGAGTCCATAATCCAACCTGGCTGATGGACAGATGCAAGAGCACACGCAAGTATACCTGTGCTGGTTTGGACAAAGCAAGTGATGTGATCCCCTGAGATAGATGACGCCCCAGGAGTAACTTGACTATCGTCCGAACTCAGCTTCGTGCCTCGTAACCTCGCAATGAACTCCCTCTCAAGAGGGGTTATTTCAGCCAATTGAATGTCTCCCCCTTCTTCCGCCAGATTTGCTTTGTGTCCTCCAAAATAATTTCTCCTTCTACCAGCATATCCTCCTCTACCACCACGACGTCCTCCACGGCCCCGTCCGCGATCATTTGACTGACCTCGCAGGGGTTTTGGACAAAATCTAATGTAATGTTCCGAGTCACCACAGTTGTGGCAAACACCGCCCGCAGAGGGAGGCTGATTGAAGACGGCAAGGGCAAACTTTTCAACAGCAACTTTCTCTCCCAGGAAGTAGCCCTTGTTGGGCATCAACTTCAATCGAGCTTCTTCTCGTGCCATGGCAGCTATGGCTTCTTCTAAGGTTGGAAGCGTGGGTTGTGTGAGTAGTACATTCCTTCTCTACTCAAACACAGGGTTGAGCCCCTTCAAGAACTTCATCATCCGTTGCCGCGAAATATACGCCATGAACGTCTGAAAATGCTTTGCAAACGCCGGTTCGACTTGTGCATCTTCCATCCCAAGAGGATCATAGTGATCCAGATCAGACCAGTACTTCTTCAACAGGGCTGCGTACTCAGAGATGGTACGTTCGTCTTGTGCCACCCTATCGAGTTCATCCTGTAATTGGAAGACCCGCATAGGGTTGTCCGAGCCTGAGTACATATCCTTCAAAGTCCGCCAGATATCAGCAGCACCATCCATTGCCTCTACATTGCCCGACACCTGGTCGGTCAAGGAGGCTGTCAACCACCAAGCCACTACGTTGTTGACAATCTCCCAAATAGCAAACTCCTTTGAGGAGGGATCAGCAGGCGCCTTGGTTTGGCCATTGATATATCCAACCAAGCCACTGTTATTGCCGGGGCACAATTTTTCGATGGAAAACAGAGAATATGAAACAATTGTAAAAACAATGTTCCAACGCAACACTTCTAGGAAGGTTGCGCAAGGATAACGAAGATCTAAAAAGATATCGTTATGATATTACGAGAATCTAAAAAGATTTCGTAATCACAGCAATCAGATCGTAGTACTTCTAAAAAGAAGATACAATCAGAGTTACTGGCAGCAACGAAGAAGGTGACTGGCGAAAGATGGAAGAACGCCTGCTGGGGTGGATGATCACCGTTGCTCAAAGCTTTATTCGCCCTACACGAACAGCTTCCAGGAACCAGCAAGTTCGTCGGAGAACTTGGAATACTACTGCTCTTCTGACTCCTCGGATGGACACGATCTCCCGTGCAAAAAGCAACGCTGGTGCGGCGCCTTTCCTCTCTCTCTCTCGAAGGCTGCAGATCAGAACTGTGTTAAAGAACACGTCTGAAAATCTATGTTTACTTGTGCTAAAGAACACTTCATAAACTTTCTGGTGGCTTCTCTTTCTGTTCTGTAACCTGTGAGAGAGGAGGAGGAGGCCTTATATAAGCCCCTGCAACAACTGCCCAGTTAGCACAATGTTAGGGACGTGGTAGTAACCACCCCGAACATGGAGCAACCGCTCAGAACATGCAATGACACGTTCTGCTGGAAGTTGTGCCACCAGCGTAATTTACACTTTACGCACACAGCCCCTTTTACGCACCCTACGCACTCTACGCACACTGCGTACGCTGCGCACACTGCGCACGCTCAGTACGCTGCGCACACTGCGCGTACTGGGCGTACTGGGCTGCGTAACTGGGCTCGCGTAACGGGCCGCGCAACGTGGTCGCGCAACGTGGTCGCGCAAGTGGCTCGCGCAACGAGCGCAACTTAAGCGCACTATGCGCCTAGCGACGATGCTGACGTGCTAAGTGCAAAGTGCGCCAACAAAACGCCACATTACGCCTCATGAGCCCTTGAGCACGAGTCTGAGCCCGAATCCGAGTCCGAGTCCGAGTCCGAGTCGCTGGGCTTAGCTCCTATGGAAATAAATTTTCCAAGAGCAAAAAGCATGAATGCTTTAATTATTGATTTTAGCCTTTTTCCCATTAGAAAAATAATCCCACATGGCAAACCCATGTGCACCGCCACACCACATGTGCATCTCCAATAATAGCAAAGCTAATATATAGAGATACAAACCATTTGTTTTTTCCGATGTGGGACTAAACCTTTCTAAAGGAAAAACCAAAAACCCAACAATCCCCTACATATCTCTATATATGGATATAAGTGTTCCCCACAGTAACTGTCCATCATGCATTAGGAGAGATGTCGCTTACGACTTGAATCTTCCCGCATGGGTCAAAAATCAAACTATAATACAAGAATGGACTAAGCCTTGAATTCTGCATCATAGCTGAAATTCTTTCCACTCACATAATGTAGTTACATGTGCTTCTGGCTACACATTAAAGGCCCTGTGCCAGCCTGGTTTCAGTGTATAATTTTGGGTGTCTACAAGTTTACCCTCAAGAAACGGCCTGATATCTCTGTCATACACTATAGGTGAGTTCATTATAAAGAGACATGGCATGAAGCGCTTTGCGCTTCCCTTGCGGTGCTACGTCGCTATGACATGGCTTAAAGCCGAGGCCTTACCCCGTACCGGGAACCTCATCGTAGTGCCATACTACAGTAGCATGAGGCAACCGCCTCTTTGTAGTGTCAAACTACCCAGCATGAAGCCTTAGGCTCCCTTGCGGTGTTACGCCGCAACGACATGGCTTGCAAGGTCGAGGCTTTATCCCTAACCGGGTACCTCATGGTGGTGTCGTGCCACTGTAACATGAGGAACTCCTCCTCTTTGTAGTGCTGACTACACCCCTCTTTATATTTAACATACAGCATTAGGCTAACTGCCTATTTGCGGTGCTACGCCGCTGTGACTTGGCCTGCAAAGCCGAGGCTTTATCCTATTCCTGGGCAGCACCCCACATATAGGAACCTCATTGTGGAGTCACCCCACTGTAGCATGGAGTTTCACTCCTTGTAGTGCTGCTCTACCGTGCTTCCTGTAAAGCACTCCAGGCATTCACTCTGCCTGAGAACTCATTAAGGCAATTAAACCAACCTTCCCACAGGAACCGTTTTCCGCAGAAAACAATAGTAGACAACAGTGGTTATAGGTCCGTAACCTCTCCATGCCCAATAGAACATGTACCCACCGTTCCTGATATTCTTTCGATTAGTGGTCCTCCCTTGAACCAAAAGCTAGATGCCTAGTAGATAAATCTTTGAACTATTAGCATAAAACTTTATGGTAGGAATACAATAATCCAATATCAGAATGCCTTCAAGCCCATTTTACAAGCTGTGTCATTGACCAGCTGGCGCTTGAGGCCCTTGGTGAACGGATCCGCCAGGTTCTCCTGACTCCGAACATCAATCACTGCAATAACACCTCTCTTGATAAGATCGTGTACTGCCCTGTGCTTCAACCGCACAGTCCTCTTCTTCCCGTTGAAGAGGTCATTTGATGTCACCGCCGCAGTCGCCTGGTTGTCGCAGTATATCGGTATCGTCGGTATTTGCGCCCCAACCAATGGAAGATCATACATGAGCTCCCGAAGCCATTCTGCTTCCTCGGCTGCGGTATCTAGTGCAAAGAACTCAGATTCCATGGATGACCGCGAGAGCATAGTCTGCTTCTTCGACTTCCACAATATAGCAGCTCCACCCATTGTGAAAATATATCCACCTGTGGACCTCTCGCTCTCCACCTCTGAGCACCAACTGGCATCACTGAAGCCTTCCACTACCGACGGATCTCCGCTGTAGTACAGTGCATATGTCTGAGTCTTCTTGAGATATTCTCATAACCCGTTTCACAGCTTTCCAGTGTTCAGCACCTGGGTTGCTCGTGAAACGACTCAGCATTCCCACGACGAAAGCTATGTCAGGCCTTGTGGCAGTAGTAGCATACATCAAACTTTCCATTACGCTTGCATATTCCAGCTGCCTGATGCTTTCCCCTGAATTAGGCTTCAGCTTCAGATCACACCTGTACGGCATATCGATTCCTGGAAGATCCCGATACCCATAACGAGTGATCATTTTTTCAATATAATGAGACTGTGACAGCGCTAGTCCAGTGTCTGTCCGGATGATCTTGATCCCTAAGATCACATCAGCTTCCCCCAAGTCCTTCATACTGAACTTGCTTGAGATGAATTTCTTTGTCTCCGTGACACAGCTAATATCCGTACCTAGGATAAGCATGTCGTCCACGTACAGACAAACGATCACACCTCTTCCATCAGCGAACTTCGTGTAAACACACTTGTCCGTATCGCTGACCATGTAGCCATTTGACCTTATAATTTTGTCAAATTTCTCATGCCACATCTTGGGAGCCTGTTTAAGACCGTACAAAGATTTCACCAACTTGCAGACTTTGTCTTCAAGACCCCTGATGACAAATCCCTCTGGCTGTTGCATGTAAATCTCTTCGGTCAGCTCGCCATTTAGGAAAGCCGTATTGACATCCATCTGATGTATCACCATCTTATGTATTGCTGCGAGAGCAATCAACATTCTGATGGTGGTCATCCGGGCTACTGGAGCATACGTGTCAAAATAGTCAATCCCTTGCTTCTGAGAAAACCCCTTGGCTACCAACCTAGCCTTGAACTTGTCAATAGTTCCGTCTGCTTTCATCTTCTTCTTGAAGATCCATTTGCATCCGATGGGTTTCGCTCCTTCAGGAAGATCAACCAACACCCAAGTGTTATTTGAGGTGATGGAATCAATCTCATTGTCAATCGCCTCCTTCCAGAAAATCGCGTCTCTGGTCTTCATCGCCTCATCATAGGTAAGCGGATCTGCTTCCACATGATAGGTGACAAAGTCACTTCCGAAGTCCTTCGGCCTCCTCACACGCTTAGCTGACGGCTCAGCTTGTTCTGGTTCAACCGTTGTTTCAACAACAACATCTTCTTGGACCACATCTTCATTGAAGACTTCAGTTTCTTGTGCACCCTCATTATTCTCCGGAACATCCGGAAGAACAATATTCTTGTGCCTTGCAAACTTGTCTTCAAAATATTCTGCATCGCGAGATTCAATGATATGATTTGACTCAATATCAAGAAATCTCCGAGCATCACTCTTCTCGGCATACCCCAAGAAGATCGTCTTTGTAGTCCTTGTCCCAAGCTTCTGAATCTTTAGATCTGGAAGCTTGACATACGCCAGACACCCCCACACTCGAATGACATTCAAGTTAGGTCTGACCTTGAACCAGAGTTCACGAGGAGTAACGTCTGAAGTTGCATGAGGCACTCTATTTAGAATCAAAGTGGCCGTCAATGTAGCTTCTCCCCAGTAGCACTTAGGAAGGCCAGCAGTCAACAACATTGAATTTATCATTTCTATCAACGTCCTGTTCTTCCTCTCAGCTACTCCGTTTGATTGAGGAGAGTACGGAGCCGTACTCTCATTGACAATTCCATGTTCCTTACAGAACGATGCGAATTCATGAGACCTGTACTCCCCACCTCGATCACTTCTTATCCTTTTGAGTTGTTGTCCAGTCTGTCGCTCAGCTTCGGCTCTGAACTCCTTGAACTTCTCGAATGCTTCGTCTTTAGCCTTCAGCAAGTAGACGAACGCATACTTTGAGAAGTCATCGATGAAGGTTATGAAATACTTCATCCCGGCCTTTGTAGAGAACTGTTTGAAATCACAGATATCGGAGTGAACCAACTCCAGAAGATCTGTACTTCGATTAACCCGAGGAAAGGATTTCCTTGTGATCTTCGTTTGAGCACAAACTTCACATTTCTCTACCTTACCCCCACATTTGGAGATAAGTCCTAGACTAGACATTCTGTTTATTCGTTTACAATGAACATGTCCTAGCCTATTATGCCACAACTCAAGAGTATAAGCAGAATGAGTGACTTCATTAATTACATTAATTACATTGGACTGATTTACAAGCTGAATCTTGAACATTTCTTCGGTATAAAAAGCTTTCCCGAAATATGTTCCCTTGATAGACATCACCATCTGGCCAGCATTGATGTCTATCCTGAGGCCTGCATTGCAGAGTAGGCCTCCCGAGACCAGGTTCTTGGCGATAGCAGGTACGTGCTTTACGCCTTGAAGCGTCAGAGACTTCCCCGAAGTCAGCTTCAACACCACCGTCCCGATCCCGAGCACTTCAGCTTGTGTTTGGTTCGCCATCATAACCACTTCAGAAGTAGGTGTATAGGTGGCGAACCACTCCTTACTGGAGCAGACATGGCAGGAGGCTCCAGTGTCTACCCACCAGTCAGAGTCAATCCTTACTGCATCAACCTGTGCAATCATAGCAACTACGTCAGTGATCATAGATACCTTACTAGGCTCTCCTTGCTCTGATTGCTTGGTCTTTGCTTTACACTCATTCTTAAAGTGGCCCTTCTTGCCATACTTGAAGCAAGGCATTTCTGACTTTGGCTTCTTTTTCTTGATAGAAGTTCCCTTGACTTTTAGATTGTCAGGATTCTTCTTCTTGCTGTGGAAAGCCGTCTGCTTTCCCTTTGGTTCCTTGGTCTGAACCAGATTGGCGTTAGCCAATTGCTTGGACAGTGTGTCCACCTTCAGTTGAGCCCGCATCTGGTCCTCAACATAGATTTCCTGTAGGAGATCTTCAAGGGTGATCTTCAACTTCTTCCTATGCATGTTTGCATAGAACTTGCTCCACCCAGCGGGGAGCTTTGAGACAATCCCTCCAACAACAAACTTGTCGGGGAGGGGCATCGCCTCGTCTTCCAGCTTCTGTCGCAGTTTCAGGAACTCCTTTACCTGCGGCAGCATAGACTTTTCGTCCTCAAAGAACCACTTGTGATATTTTTCAACCACAAATATTTTACTGCGGTTCTTGTCTTCTTCGTAGAGTTTTTCTAGAGACTCACATATGTCTCTAGCGATATTCTTCTTAGAATAGGATTCTGCTAGGGAATCCTCCATAGCATTCAGGATAAGCAACCTGCAAATGCTATTCTCCCTTCTCCACTTGGCCTGAAGTTTAGTAGCCGCAGAGATTGCGGCAGCAGACCCAGTATCTGGAACGGTAGGTTCCTCTTCAAGAAGCACGTGATCCACGTCTCTGAGTTGAAGAGTAAGATAAACCTTCCTCTTCCAGACTTGATAATGCTCTCCATCAAACTTCTCTAACTTACAGAAGTCAGTGTTTAGGAGTGAAGCATTAATGTTTTCCATCGTAGCAATAAAGCTTTGAGATTGTTATTGCCGGGGCACAATTTTTCGATGGAAAACAGAGAATATGAAACAATTGTAAAAACAATGTTCCAACACAACACTTATAGGAAGGTTGCGCAAGGATAACGAAGATCTAAAAAGATATCGTTATGATATTACGAGAATCTAAAAAGATTTCGTAATCACAGCAATCAGATCGTAGTACTTCTAAAAAGAAGATACAATCAGAGTTACTGGCAGCAACGAAGAAGGTGACTGGCGAAAGATGGAAGAACGCCTGCTGGGGTAAATGATCACCGTTGCTCAAAGCTTTATTCGCCCTACACGAACAGCTTCCAGGAACCAGCAAGTTCGTTGGAGAACTTGGAACACTACTGCTCTTCTGACTTCTCGGATGGACACGATCTCCCGTGCAAAAAGCAACGCTGGTGCGGCGCCTTTCCTCTCTCTCGAAGGCTGCAGATCAGAACTGTGTTAAAGAACACGTCTGAAAATCTCTGTTTACTTGTGCTAAAGAACACTTCGTAAACTTTCTGGCGGCTTCTCTTTCTGTTCTGTAACCTGTGAGAGAGGAGAAGGAGGCCTTATATAAGCCCCTGCAACAACTGCCCGGTTAGCACAATGTTAGGGACGTGGTAGTAACCACCCCGAACATGGAGCAACCGCTCAGAACATGCAATGACACGTTCTGCTGGAAGTTGTGCCACCAGCGTAATTTACACTTTACGCACACAGCCCCTTTTACGCACCCTACGCACTCTACGCACACTGCGCGTACTGGGCGTACTGGGCTGCGTAACTGGGCTCGCGTAACGGACCGCGCAACGTGGTCGCGCAACGTGGTCGCGCAAGTGGCTCGCGCAACGAGCACAACTTAAGCGCACTATGCGTCTAGCGACGATGCTGACGTGCTAAGTGCAAAGTGCGCCAACAAAACGCCACATTACGCCTCATGAGCCCTTGAGCCCGAGTCCGAGCCCTAGTCCAAGTCCGAGTCCGAGTCGCTAAGCCCCAACGGGGCTTAGCTCCTATGAAAATAAATTTTCCAAGAGCAAAAAGCATGAATGCTTTAATTATTGATTTTAGCCTTTTTCCCATTAGAAAAATAATCCCACATGGCAAACCCATGTGCACCTCCACACCACATGTGCATCTCCAATAATAGCAAAGCTAATATAGAGAGATACAAACCATTTGTTTTTTCCGATGTGGGACTAAACCTTTCTAAAGGAAAAACCAAAAACCCAACAGCCACGTCCCTTCAACATCCGCATCGCCTGCCGCGACCATTTCAAGTAGTTGGACGTTCCTTCTAACTTCGTTTCCAGCTTTTCCAACTTTCTCATTTTGTAGGGTGACGGATCCACATCAGTATGGGTCACACTAGGGGTCGCCTCGGTCAATCTCTTCGACAAAATATCATCAACCAAAGCCTTCATCTCTTGTGCTGTCAGTTTTCCAGCGATCGAATCCATGGCCTCTTCAACTACATCTCTAGTCGTCGGCGGCGGCGGCGGCTGCTAACTACTAGTCGTCGTCTTCGTCGGCAGCTTCGTCGTCTTCTACTCTATGAATGCGCTATAAACGTGGCCAACACCGGCGCACGCATGTAAAGTGAACACGTCAGGACACAGGAGAAAACACGATCATTCTCCGTGAAAAAAACACGATCATTCTCTGTGTAGATCCCGATGTAAAGATCGGGGAACAAATAAAGCATGTGTTCATTTGTTCATTCCAGATGGTGTAATCTAGGAACAGAGGGGGGACAAATAAAGCATTTGATGTCCCTCTGTCTTCGAAATACACCGTGTTTTTTTTTACAAAACAACAAAAAAAAATTACATAACAAAAAAAATTACAAAACAAAAAAGATCGGGAGGGGGGGGGGGGGGGTTTCGCCGCTGGAGCCTGGGGGGGGGGGGGCGCTGGAGCTGGGGGGGGGGGGGGGGCGCTGCTGGAGCCGGGTGAGGAATTTTTTTTTTTTTTTTGGGAGAGGGGTGGATGGTTATGGCTCTGATACCAAGTAGAAAATGAATAATGGATGATTTTATTGATGGCTACTACTTGCTACTTATAGAGGTTCCAACTCCTCTTCATACTACATTTTCCAATGTGGGACTAAAGTCCCTTATTGATTCTCAACACATAGAATTCACATTCCAATTGGGACTAAAACAAGAGCATTGAAAGAAAGGAAAGAAACACCATGAAAACCCATTGAGAGAACCTGCTTCAAAACTAAATTTTAGCTTTTTTTAAACTCAAAAAATGAATAGGACATAATTGCTACCTGTTTTGGGCTAACCTGAGGTCGCCAATTCAAACTGTTTATGTGTGAACCTGACAGATGCTAGTGCATGGGTTTGAACTGGTTTAGTTGTTTCTACAGTTTCATGTATGTTTTTTTTAGCACTTTTAGATTTGACCTATGTTAGAATAATATAAATATTAGCCCTCAACCCCCACCAACACTCTTGAGTTTTGGCGCAAGTTAACATAGTATGAGAGCAACCCAAGTTCTAATCCTCTTGCACACATTAATTCCAAGCGGATTTAATAAAAAGAAGAAGTACCCAAAAAAATCGAGGTGTGGGGGCATGTTGGAATAATATAAATATTAACCTTCAACCCTCACTAACATTCTAAGAGTTTCGGTCCAAGTGGCAGGTACTTCCACAACATATTTAGAGCTGCTGCTTCTCGTCGACAAATTCTCAAGCTAGTAGGTTTAAGCTGATGTCTTTCACATAAACATGTTACAAGATTTTAGCACAAGGATGTATCTAGAATGCTAACAATTGTGGAAACGCAAATTCTTAGGCTTAGTGTCACTATGTTCAGAATCAAATTATTTAGCAAGTAGTAACTTGACAATACTATTGTACAAGGATATTGTTTTCCACTTGGGCACAGTCTAACTCTTGCTATAAAAAAACCTAAATGGACAAACCAGGAAACTTGAGAAAGGAGCATTTTTAGGATAAATGCATGAATTTGGAAATGGTAATATAACATGGTAGGACCATTTAGTTCTTAGATTGCACAATGCATTCCTAAATGCCAAGATGCATGTTGTGTTGCCTAACAGTTCAAATGGGAAGTCTAGAGTCTTTGAACAGACTTAGCAAAGGTACTGTGAATGTCCTTGTCTCCAAAATTGCGCGCAATTGGTGAAAAATTCTATATGGATCTCTTTTCATGTCATGGAAACAAATGCAAAAATTGTTTGGAAATAAGAATGACTATCCTAATATTATAAAAGAATAAATCAGTCCAACGTGGCTCAAGATATAACAGTTGTTGGGAACGAAACGCGAAAACCGTTCTCCCAAACCAAAAATTTGTCAGACAACCGAGCAAAAACGGAAAAAACCAAATCGCCAAAATCACAAGGAACCAAACAACACAAACATATAACGATTTTTACATGAAAAATCCATACGGAAAATGTTGGTGTTTTTGCCTTTGGACTAGTGTAAAATAGTCCCACATCGGCTACACCACCAAGTGGGTATCTCAATATAATGCTTTGCATGTGTTGAGGTATGTACATGGCGTGTGGTAGGGCACATGTGGATGCCACGTGGGATTTTTTTTAGAAGGAAAAATAATTAACTCCAACAAGGAAGTATGTTGCTTTTTGTCGTTCGGACTCGGACACGGGCTTAAGGATGCTTCGTGCATGCACGGGTGGATATTGGGGGTAGGCGTGGACTGGCACACGACTATGCTGATTGCAAGATGATCTAAAATATCAAACTCTATTTTTGAGTATTGGTATTTTAGTCCCACATCAAACATGAGAAGAAGTGAAGTTTTACTCCACTCTATATATACAACCCATTGGCCTCCTTTGTAAGATGCACCAAATAAAAAAGAAAAGGGAGCCCGTTGAGTCCAGGGGGCCAGTTGGAGTCACAAAAAGTTGACTACGAGCGTTCCAAAAGTTCTTTGAGAACTTGTTGGTTCCTGGGAGCAGATCCCGGTGGGTGAATCTTGCTTTGAGCAACGGTGGTCTTCATCATCCCAGAAAGAATAATAATTTTTTATTATTTCTTCTTTTCCTTTCTTCTTCTATTTGTAATATGTTCTGTCCCAATTGCAACACGTTTGCAAGGAAGAACACTCTCTTTCTATCATTTTGCATTTGAGAGAAAAAATTGTAATCTGAAAGGATAGTAGTATTCTGTAGCTTCATGTACTTATGGAGAGTAAACTCGTTTGCAGGAATTTTCAAAGTTCTAAAACTCAGTTCAGGTACTTTTGGAGAGCAAACTCGTTTGCAGGAATCTCCGAAGTCCTAAAACTCAGTTCAGGTATTTTTGGAGAGCAAATTCGTTTGCAGGAATCTTCGAAGTCCTAAAACTCGCTTCAGAAAATTAGGAGAGGAAATTAATTTGCAAGAGGTCTCTGAAATACTACATAATCAGAACAGAGGGCAAATTTATTTGCAAGAGGTCTCTGCTTCTGATCATTGCTAAATCAGAATTAAAAGCAAATTTATTTACAAGAGGTCTCAATATTCCGATCGTTCCTCCATCTAGATCTATTTCGGGAACAACAATCTCAAAGCAAGATCCGGATCAGATAGAGAACTGGCGTACAATCCTTCTCGATACAAGTTTTAATAAAACTTGAGAAGATTGACAGACATCACTTCTAACATTTGGATAAGAAAAAGTCTTTTGTCAAATGGTTGGATGAGTGTTGGACCTAACTATTCAAGGAGAATGCACATTACATGGCAAATCGAATTTGCCGATAGTGCATGGAGATTACAACTTGTGCTAGAGTGGACAAGAAGTCTCTCAAGGAGCATCTCAAGACAAATGAGAAGAAGACCAAGGTATTTGTACGCATGGCTCAATCATACGCATAAGATCTATTTCGTTTACGCGTATGTATGTGCATGTGTCTGCTCAGACGATGCGCATAGGTATTATTTAGATAATGCGTATGTGTGCGCATAGATTCTGCTCGGCGTGGCACATGAGTTTTGCTCCAACTATGAGTATGACAGTACATGGTGATCTCGACGCATGACTGCATATGCGTATGCTAGAGTCTGCACATGATTGCATATGCGCTATCTGTATATGCACGTAGGGTGCTGCATATCTTGGCGCATGGGTCTGCTCGGATGAGCGCATGGGACAGCCCGAATGATGCGCATGGATTGGTGCATAGGTTTTGCTCCAATATGCGCATGGCTTTGACTGTATAAGCACGAAGATTCTCCAGGAGTGTAATAACCCTACATAAATATAGTTTTATCTTGGTGGGGTTAGTTACGACTGTGGATTGGAGGGACATTTGAAGGAGAATTACAAAACAAAAATAGCAAGGTAAAACTAAACTTGGTTGTTTTGATTACTTGGTTGCTATGTATGCACAGGTTGATTCATCTAGTGTGGTAGCTGACTAGGGGGTAGATACTGGACACTGGTGCATCTAGCCACACGTGCTCTAGAAGGAGTTGTTCACCTAGGACGAACCTAGCTGTGATGAAGGTCTCGATGGCGAACAAAGATCTGAGCATCGAGATCATAGTCTTGGACTTTCGAAAAGTCGTTGACACTGGTGTACGTGTAGCACGTATCAGTTATTTCTGAGGACCTGATCTCAGGAAGTCTGTTGTTCGATACGGACTTGAAGATGGACATGCATGCTGGCAAGATGTTGGTTTCTTGGCCACGAACATGCTTTGGAAAGATGTTCAGTATCAAGAGAATGTTCGGACTTCTGATGATGATGCAGTTTCTTAATTGAGTTGTGATAAATGGACTAGGACATATGCTATGTAATAGCAGACTCAAGATATCTAGTCTAAATCTTATCTCTAGAAAGTGGGGGTAAGGGGGTAGAGGATTATGAATTTTGTACATGGGACAAAGATTGTCAGAAGGCTGCTCAGACGATTATACTAAAGTACAGATGTTCAGGAGTTGGTACACTCAAAAATCTGTGACTTTTATCAATTCTTCACAGAAGTCGGATTAAAGTGTATTAATACCTTCGTAGATGATTTCTCGATGTACTCGTATCGGAATATGGAGTGTTCGAGAAGTTCAGGGACTTCAAAACCTTCTTGCCTTTTGGCAACCGTACCGAGTACTGACTCATAAGTAGAGTTTGCATATAAGGAAGTCATCTCCTCCTATATGGCCTATATCCACTCATGCTTATGCTCGTCTTCTATCGCCTCTGCGAAGCTTTCGGACTCTCCTCCGTTAGTTTGTAGCACGTACTTATCTGGTGAGTACCACGTGGATGGTTGACATTCCCTCGTGCTCCTCCTCAATGGAACCTCTGGTGCTGGTTGTATACCGATAGCCTTCTTCCCTTCAGGAACTGCCTCCTCGATATACTCATCCTCCTGAGGGCCATCCTGACCACCATCAGCAAGTTGATGATCAAAGTTTGGAGCATCTCAATGTACTAGCTTCCCCATAACTGGATTACAATGTCCTCTGGAAACAGCTCAAAGAAAAATGACACTAACTCAGACAATTCCTCAGCCTCAGAAGGCATCTCAAAATCCAGAGTGTTGGTTATGGTATAAATCTCGACGAATACCACGTCCCTGCTTCTATACAGCTTCCTTTCTACTGGGTCGTAGAGTTTATAGTCAAACTCATTCTGACTATATCCGACAAAGACGTACTGTCTTGTCTTCAGCTTAAGTTTGGATCTCTCGCCCTTCGATATATGCACGAAGCCCTTACAACCAAACACTCGAATGTGACTGTATGACGGCTCCTTGTCGTACCATACTTTATCAGACACATCATCCTGCAAAGGAGCACTAGGTGACGAATTAATAGTATACGCAACAGTATTGAGAGCCTCACCCCAATAATTGCCTGACAAGTTTGCTTCTGACAGCAAACACCGTACTCTCTCCATCAATGTCATGTTCATACGGTCCGCAACACCATTGAACTGAGGTAATTTTGGCAGTCTTCTGGTGGTGAATCCCTTGCTTTTTGCAGTAAGCATCAAAGAGACTAATGTATTCGTTGTCATAGTTGGATCGAACACATTTCAACTTCTTGCATATCTTCCTTTAAATAGAGGCCTAAAACTCTTTGAAAGTACGCAACACATGATCCTTGGTCTTTAAAGCATAGACCAAAACTTTTCTTGAACAATAATAAAAAAATAACAATGTAAGATGCACCACCAATAGATTTTACCTTCATTGGACTGCAGACATCCGAGTGAACTAACTCGAATAACGTCGACTTTCTTGAAGATGGGTGACTTTGGAAAGACACATGATTTTGCTTTCCTACCAAACAATGCATGCATCTCCCTAACTTTGCAGAGTTGAGCTCCGTAATTACTTTCATGTTCAACAAGTAGCTCATTCCATTCTCGATGATATGGTTGAGCAGCCTGTGCCACAACTCGGTAGACCCATCACTGACTGCGTTCATCTCAAGTGTCCCAAAAGGCCGGACTTCTTGTTTCCTCTAACAATCACCATAAAACTCCTGGAAAGCTTCTACTGATCGTTCCTAAAAAGATTGAAGAACCCCTCATCCAACCTTATAACCGATACCAGGTTGAAACATGTATCGAGGACATGACAAACATCTTTGAGAACAAGAATTGCACCTATCTTGGTTCTCAAATACGCATCTCCAATAGCAACAGCTTTTGACACGTCTCCGTTGTCCATCTTCAACAGTCCGGTCTTCTATTGTGTAGGTGACAAACAGTGTCCTGTTGTGAGATATGTGCACTCCCCTGAGTCCACCAACCAATAATTGTCATTGCCGGCGAGGTTCATAACTACCTCATCACCTATAACGATCAGATCGCCTCCATGTGTCGAGGCAGCCGCTGTTGAGTTCACATTATGCTTCTCCTTGCCGTCCTTCTTCTCTCTCTTCTAAGCGAAACAATTTTGCTTGATGTGTCCCTTTTTGTCATAATGGTAGCACTCGGAGTCCTCGTATCGACCCTTGGACTTTCCTATTCTCTTGTCTTTGCTACCGTCCGGACCCCTACTTTTACTCCTGTCGTGGCACTCTGAAACGAGCGCTTCTGAGTGGGATATGGATGAAGTGTCCTGAGATCTTCTCTGCATCTCTTTATTCAGTACCCTGCTCTTGACAAATTCCAGACTGACCATGACTTTTGGAGCAGAAGTGATCATGGACACTCGTACGGTCTTTCACGAGTCTTGCAACGTACACAGCAACTACAGTCCCTGAACTTCGTCATCGAATTGTACTTCCATAGAGGATAACTGGTTAACCACGTCCTGGAACTCACTAAGGTGATTCGTAATAGGCGCAACATCTTTGTATCGTAGACCCATCATTTGTCGGATCATGAACAACTTGTTTACCCCGATCTTCTTCGCATACAAAGATTCCAGCTTCTCCCAAAGTGCTCTGTTCTAAATATTGACATCGTGATTATACATGTTCTCTTTAACGAACTGCCGAATATACCTACACATATGTATATGTACGAATTTTCAGTCCTCAGATTTATCATTGAACTTCTCGAAACATATACCGGAAGATGCAGTTTGTTGACAAATAACAAATCTTTCATCTTGCTCCGCCAATAGTGGTAATTGAAACCGTTTAGGTTTACCATATGCACGAGCTTCCTTGTCCATCTCTTCTCCTTGGCTTGACTGTCAACTCTGATACCTCTTTGAAACCAAAGTTCTGATACCACTCTGTTGGCATCAGCAGAACCTAAAATTATGATACCACTCTGCTGGAAACGAAATGCAGAAATCGTTCTCCCAAACCAAGAATCTGCGAGAGAACCAAGCAAAAATGTAAAACTCAAATCGCCAAAATCACAAAGACCCAAACAACGCAAACACATCATTTTTTATGTGAAAAATCCTTCAAAAAAAAAACCACGAGACGATCGGAGTCGAACCCTGAAAACCCTCCACTATTGGAATAAAAGAGATACAGACTCCTTACAGACTTCTCATCAATCCAAAACGGATCACCACAACTCGTTGGAATAGAAAATAGATTACAGACTCACGAAAAACGAAGATAAAAGATTACCCAAAAACGATTTCCTCTTCGATGTAGCTACCAATCCCTCATTCTCTCCATTAGTTATAAATTCCTTCTTGCAATTATGTCTTGGGATTAGGGTTAGGAAATACCTAATATACTCCTAAAACCTGTAACAAATCTGGACCACATGATGTGATCAAACGGTGTATAAAACACCCCAAATCCCACACAACTCGTCGACAACTGAACTCGGTCCGAGTTCGAAGTTTTCGAGCTAGCAGATCTAGCCAACATGCTATCCCCCCAAGGGCCGAACTCGATGGGAGACCGAGTTCGGGCCAAACTCATCTAGGCCTGGGACAACACCTTCTGCTCCGATACTTTGAATGGCACTCATCGCACTCCCCGAGCTTCTCCGACACACGGATGACGCTCGTCGCACTCCGAGGTTTCTCCACATAGGTTGGAAACCCCATCCAACACCAACAACATGAAACAAAAATTTATACAAATGGGATATAAAATAATGAATGCATCCTGAGCCCAATATGATTAACTAGAAAAAAGATGATATAGATAAATTGCAATACAACTCAGATATAATAGAAAAGGAATACGGATACAAATCGAATATAAGAGGTCACATATGCGTGCTTGAGCTCAATATAATTAACTCTAGGCAAAATAGTGGTAATAAATTCTCCCGCTTTATATAATGATTAACTATGGTCAATATTTAATGCAAGTTAAGAGTTTTAGTTACTTTAAGTATTTCTTGGGTTCTTAGAGACAAAACTAATATCTTATTTGGTTAGAACACCTGATAAATAAGTTAGGGGTCAGGTCTGGAGTTCAAAACACAAAGAAGGCAACTTTGTCTTCAGATGCCGATGTTGTCACCCTCCACTCGCCCATTGTGGCGTCTCCCCAACTGCTAACAATCAGCACCCACATAGCTTCTTCATCTGACCAAGGTTCTAAACGGCGGTAGGCGGGCGCCCGGCGGAGAGAGTCCGCCTACCGCCTAGGCGGTCGATACATTTTGAACATCTTTTTTCTATTTTACCGCTGTTTTTTGCATAATACGTATATTTTAAGGGTGTTCCATGCATAACTAAGTTGTAGAACGAAGATTTATAAACTTTTAGTTTTGTAAAAGTGAACCATAGGCCCATAATGCTTACAAAATATTTTTGGCCAACTGTTAGGTATGGCTTCGCCTAGGCTCCCGCCTACGCCGCCTCACATCCATCTATGCCGCCATTGGCCGCCTACTCTACCGCCTACCGAAAAGCGGTGCAGAGAGAGACCGCCTACCGCCACCTAGGCGGGCTAGGCGGCCGCCATTTAGAACACTGCATCCGACCAACACCAGGAACACGTCACCCCGGATCCAATACCCCTTTGTTAGTCGAAATTTAACCCTAGGATCCATCCTTCTGGATTCTAGGTTAAGACTAATTCAACCAATATATTTAAACTCATCCTTCCACAACTTTTCATCATATTATATTTATTTTTCTCTAAAAATATTCATTTGGTTTGTCCAGACAAATATTTACAAGTTGCACCTGTATTTTTAACACTAAACAGAAAACATGTATCTGTAACCATATATAATAACACTACTCAGATTTTAGCATAATCCCTTTTGAGTTTTGAATATGAGAAAATTGTACAAGACTTAAATATAGTGTATTATTCTCTCTGTGTGATTTTCTCTCTTGAACCTCGCCTTCTTGTGAGGGGGTTCAATTTGAAATCTACATTATGTGAACAGGGCCAAACTCAATCAAGCTCCGGCCAATAAACGTTAATTCCTAATCTATTCCTTGAACAAAGTAACCTGACACTCCGAAAATTGGTGCCGTGTCCACGTAGCATTCTGCCGGGCAGGTGTCGACACGGATACTCCAAAAACTGAAAATAAACTAGGACACACCAAAGCCAAAATTGTGTCTCGTACTCCCGTGTCGCGTCGTACCCGTACAACATAGCTGGAAGCATTTGGGTTGGAAACTCGGAGCACAAATAGACCCCCCCCCCCACCCCCCCCCCCCCCCCCCCCCCCCCCCCCCCCCCCCAAAAAAAAAGTTGGGATTACGAAACCGAGGATTAAAGGCATTCAAATCATCACATTGTGTCCATCTCACCTTCCTCTGCCGAACAAGCCTCAAGGATTCATCCAAACTTTGCTCAAGACCGCGCAGTTCCTTAATGCCCAGGCCATCCAACTCCTCCCCCATCTTCTGCCTGCCTCCACACAAACAGACAACCCAAGCTAAGCTAAGCTTCTCCATTTCCCCCCACAACCAATATCCAAACAGCACTCACCTTATCTCCCTTCGGAGCCTGCGGTTGATCTCCTCAAGATGCCTCAATGTGCTCTGCATCCTCTACAACATTCAATACGAATTCCCCAAAAAAATTTAGCAACCAACATAAACAAAAACAGAAAACAAAAAAGCAAGCTAAGGAGGTGGAATCTTTGCTTGCCTCGTATTGCTCCTTCCACAGGTCGATGCCAGAGACTTCTTGGTACCTATCAACTATCTTCTTCGTGCTGCCATTTACGTAATTATGATGATTATGAATACAACTATTTTATTTTGATTTTTCGTGGTAGCTAAATAATTAAAGAAAAAAGAGGAGGAAGAGTTAATATGTTGGTGACGTACTCTGTGGAAGGGCTGCAGTACTCTGCAAACTTGCCAGTGCTGGAGAACATGATTATGGAGACCTCGGCGTCGCAGAGGACTGTGAGCTCCTTGGCCTTCTTCATGATCCCCAGCCTCCTCTTGGAGTAGGTCACCTGCCTGTTGGTTGCATTCTCAATCTTCCTGATCTCTATTCTTCCTCTCCCCATTCTCTCTCTCTCTCTCCCTCTCTATGTTGAGAGCCTCTGCCAAAGTGCAAAGAAGCATACAACAACAACAACATAGAGAGATATAAAGAGAGTGGTGTTACTGATGATGGGCTAGGGGGGGGGGGGGGGGGGGGGTGGGGGGCGGGGGGCGGTGAAGTGGGAAAGAATTGCCATGTAGTTGGTAGTGGGGTTCTAAAGGTGAAATTGCCAAAAATGGAAGGTGATGGCCACTCTGGTGAAAGAGGGGTTACAAGCGGAAGGGGGTGGGGACCATTTTCTTGTTTATTTGAAAAACCTTGCGAGATGTGGGACCCACAACCATTCCCAAGAGATATCTCATCTAGCTACTGCTTTCAGTAAAGTGGAGCCACTGTTTGTTGGGAAGGACTTAGTTTGTTTGTAGAAGAAATGAAATATACAGATGAAAATGTAGGAAGAAATTTTCTTTTCTTTTTCTTTGCTTTTTCATCTTTACGCACATGGTAGGAACTTAGGAAGTTGCAATACTTGTATATATACTAAGTTATGGCATGTACAATTTCATACCCTATGGGTTTTGGGATGTAACTAAGTTGACATGTTAATTAATATTACTACAATTGATTGAATGTGAAGAGGGGGTGGAATGAATTATATAATTGACCATGTGTTAGGATCTAATCATTTTAGAACATACAAAACCTATTATTGCTTAGCCTTGAAGTGATTTTACTTAAATTGGGAGAGGGTTACCATGGGGACATTTATGTTGGCATTAGAAACAAGTAAATCTTATTTAGGCCTCTAGACAAGTCATATAGATTGGAGATAGTAAATAAAGTCAAAATAGAGAATTATAAAGTAGCTAATATGAGTGGCAACATGTGTAACCTGACATGCGGATAAGGGTGACCAGTGAAGATAAAGTTCACTAAAACAATACCTAAAACACACTCAAACTCAAGATGGATCAACTAATAAGAATTTACTGGCGAAAAATGCATGTTTATTGAGTGTGAGCCTAAGTGAAGAAATCAACAAGTCGCTGGAGATGAGATGTGAGGGGGGAGGGGGGGGGGGGAGAGAGAGAGAGAGAGAGATAATGTTGTTGGAGTGGGTGGGGTTCCCAATCTATGTGGAGAATATCCTAGAGTGCGACGAGCATCATCCGTATGTTGGAGAAGTTTAGGGAGTGCATCGATCACCGTATATAGGAACATATATGGTAAGCAAATATATGATTGAATTTTTCATCTTTGACTTTGATCATATATTTATGATTGGATATTTCGTATATATATATATATATATATATATATATATATATATATATATATATATATATATATATATATATATACGTGTGTGTGTATTGAAACTTTCCATACATATTGGGCTTCCATATGTTTAGTATATGGTAACCCTAATTCATGCAAGGGTTTATAAAAGGTTGATGCATGTAAGTTGATAAAATAAGAGAGAAAAAGGTGGCAAGAGTACTTTGCAACATTAGCAGGAGAAAGGAGAAATCTACGACATTTTCGAAGAGAGGATTGTTTTGGGTAATTCTATTTCTCTTCATCTTCGTTCTTCGTGTGTCTGTGATTGTTTTTTCTATTCCAAGGAGTTATGGTGATTTGTGTTGGACCGGTAGGAACTTATAGAGGTGTAATCTTCTATCCTATTAGTGGAGGCTTTTCAAGGTTGAACTCCAATCGTTCTGTGATTTTTTTTGCAAGGTTTTTTCATGCAAAAATTCTCTGTCTGTGATTTGGTTCTTTGTGATTTTTGGCATTTAGTTTTGTGGATTGTTATTGCTCGGTTCTCTTACTGGATTTTTGGTTTGGAGGAATAGTTTTTGTATTTAATTCCAAACATGTGGTATCAGAGCATTGGTTTTATTCTGGCTGATACCAACACGTGGTATCAAAGCTTTATTTTTCAGAGGGTGTCAGGGTTGATAGTTAAACCAAGAAGAAGAGATGGACGCGAAGTCGGTGCGCATGATAAACCTAAATGGTACCAACTATCATTACTGGAGGAGCAAGAAGAAAGAGTTGTTATTTTTAAAAAAGCTACATATGCTAGTATTTACTTCTGAGAGGCCAGTTGATAAATCCAAAGAGGACTGGAACTTCAAGCACATACACGTGTGTGGGTACATCAAACAGCTCATTGACGAGAATGTGTACAATCATGTTGCCAGTATAGAGCATGCGAGGACACTATGGGATAAGATATAATCTTTGTATACGAAGAAGACCAGGGTGAACAAGTTATTCCTGATCCGACAAATGATAGGTCTGCGGTACAAAGATGGTACGTCTATTAGGGGTTACTTGACTGAGTTCCAAGGTATGGTTTACCATATATCTTTGATGGGAGTCAAGTTCGACGATGAGGTATAGAGACTATGGCTGCTATGTATATTGCCAAACTCGTGGGAAATCGTACGAGTATTTATGATCACTTCTGCTCAGAAGGTATTGTCAATCAGGAGTTCGCCAAGAACGGGATACTAAATAAAGAGTTGCAGAGTCGTCCTCAGGGTACTTCATCCACATCCTACTCAGAGACGCTTATTTTAGAAAGCCATAGAAGGAGTAAAAGTAGGGTTACGGGCGATGGCAGTGACAAGAGCAGAGGCATATCTAAGGATCGATACAAGAACTCTAAGTGCTACCATTATGGTAAGAAGTGTCACATCAAGCAAAATGGTTTTGCTTAGAAAAAAGAGAAGATGGGTGACAAGGAAAAGCAAAGTAAGAATATTACAGCGGCTGCCTCGGCACATGGAGGTGATGTAATCATTGTGGGTGATAAGGTATTCATGAACCTCGCTTGTGATGACAATTCTTAGCTGTGGACTCAGGGGCTTCATCGCACGTATCTCACAATAGGACACTGTTTGTCACTTACATAATAGAAAACTGTGGAGTGTTAAAGATAGGCAATGGATGTGTCAAAAGTTGTTGCTATTGGAGATATGTATTTCAGAACAAAAATGGATGTAATTATTTTTCTCAAAGATGTCTGTCATATCCTCGATATTTGTTTTAACCTGGTGTCGGTTGGAAGGTTGGATGAAGATGGATTCTTCAATCTCTTCGGAAAAGGTCAATGGAAGCTTTCTAAGGGTTCTATGGTGATTGAAGTCTGGTATTCGGTCTTTACTATATAAAAAGGAGCGCATATGGGGCATAGGAGATGAACACAGTCAGTGATGTGTCTGCTGAGTTGTGGCCCTGGTTCTGCAGAACCGATCATCCTCGCTTGGGCGTGATGTCGTACGAGCCTAAGTTAAACAAAGCAAAAGAATCATGCCCTTAGGCTTACAACTTGAAGAAGACGATGTCCATATATTATATCTCATATATGTAAGACTTTAACGCAACTGCATGCCTCAACATATGAAGGAACTCCATGTCTCGATGCGTCCAAGCGAGCTCTACACTGAGCGAGTTATTACTTGAACCTGCACACAAACAAACTGTAGGGATATTTGAATGCACTGGTAGGGAGGCCTTTCGCACACCAATACAAAACCAACACATTATTTTAGTAAGTGCGCATTATGATTTTAGTGATCTTTATAATCTTGTCTTAGGATCAGTTTCATGGCAAAAACTATAAGACTAGTTGTGTCACAACATCGTGGTCATGCCATAAGCCCATTTGTGTAACACATCATGTTCGTGCCTCGCAAGATAATGTAAACTTACCCAAACTTACCTTCTGGACTTCTTTGTTCATCAAAACAACACATGTTATAACATAACAAATTAGTATCGAGCTACTAACCATAGTGCCGCATGTCGTGTCGAAGTACATATTTCTGTTGAAGCCAAATCTTAGGCTCCATAGCTATGTTGTGTGATGTGCATTCACTTCTCGACTCAATATATGACATGTACGTGGATCGCCACAAATATGCCGACTCAATCTATATGAAGGGTAACTAGCGTAACAAGTTATTCGTGGACTTATAGCCTGGTGTAGATAAGACCCTGGCAGTGTGGGTAGCGAGCTCCGCTGAAATCCTTGAATCACCTGTGTGGTACAATCCAGCACATCTATCGCATTTTCTCCTAGGCCGAATGGTCCCATGGCCCCAAGTTGTCGTCCGAGGAACTAGGCCCTTCTACACAAGTTGTCCAATGACCATGCAAGACTCGACTCAACTTATCATCCTACATAGTCATTATTCTACTAAGTGTTTCCATCTCTATGCAACTCCCAAGTGAGGGACTATCTCGGCGACAAACGGTCGCGAGAACTATTCGTGTTTCCATATCTTTCAGCTCAATCTTAGGAATGACTACTTGATAACCCTCTTGCTAAATTTTAACCAAACATGTTCTATGCAGTACCACCAACCAAGTTATACTCTATATGACAAGACTTGAAACTGTGGGGACGTGTATGCTATAACTAGCATTGAGACCGTGAGGACATTCATCGATATCATGGGAACGTATAGACTATGACAACAAGTTGATAGTCTATGTGACAACATAAGAACTCTACTTTACCCAAGTCGTGGGATCAAAAGACCAAGTGTAAGTTTCAAAACCCAACGCAACATGCTATCTAAGCATCAAGTTTAATATTTTCATGTTCGACACAATCTGACTCAGAATGGGATTATTCTCCTAACTTTGTGGGTTCGTCTCTTTTATTAGCATACCTACTCAGTGCGTAAAAAAGCTTTCAGTTATTAGGTGTGAAGGTGAAGCAGAGATGAGTTCATCGATGCCACCTACCCAAACGAGGAGTTGTCTCGACCGAGCGGGTCTTCAAGTAAGCCGCTGCATAGCCAAGTCGGAACGTTGTTGTGTTCTTTGATTTATTCTGGTGAACTAGCGGGACAGAGCACTCATAAGACACCACTCAAAAAGGTTTCGTCCTCGAAACTTTCTAAGTACACACTCATCAAATTTGTCACTCTATACTCCACTTACATTCACCTGGCATAATTAAAGATCTCTCGAACACACCTTCGTATTTATTTCATCAATCAGAGGCACGCTTATACCTTATCCAAATTCACCGAACAACTATATCATTTCCAAAAAAAATTGAATATTTCGCAACATAATCATCAAGTCTTGTCTTTATCCATACTACGCTTTGTGCTGCTATTCTTAAATACGGGGTAACTTTAACTTGCCGCATATACAAAAACTTAACTTTAGGTCAAACTCACCCAAGCGATATAATTAATCATTCCGAATCGAAAACATAACCGAGTCAGTCACTTGTCATCTCCTAATCGAAAGCAAATGCTACTCTCTTAACCAAAATAAACGAACAAAATTTTCAAGTCTTCAACTCAATTTTCCAATCAATTAAAACCTGACTACCTCAATGCTTTAATCATAATCACATGTAACGATACTCTATTTTTTTCTACTAACTAATTTTACTATCTCCGAATTCATTAATTGAATCTTCTATGTTCTATCTTCCAAAATTTATAAACCTTTGAAACAACTAATTGAAATCCAAATATCTTATTATGCACAACTCAATTATACTCTTCCAAACATGATCTCAATTTTGATACTATCGTTTGAATCCAACCAAGTAAAATTTTGCTTTCATTCAATCCTCAAGAACACATTTGAATTCCTCGAAACAAAACTTCATCTTTAATCATCAACTTTCTTCTATACTAGGAAATCCGATCCAACATATTCAATTTGTTTGCTCAATCACAACAATACTTTCGATCATTCATTATGACATCAACGTCCACGTTCTAAGTATCCAGCCTATGCAATTTCAATATGTTTACCTCGAACCAGATTAATCAAAATTCAAGTTCATTCCAATTCAACGACCGCACTTCCATCAATATTTCCTTTGAGCACACAATTCAGAATTTTCCTATCCACTCTTCATCAACGTTTTTTTATCACTTTTTTTTTCAAAACAACTGGGGCAAACCATCAATACGCCATTGATCTAACTAATCCTATATACCATCTCATCCTTTTGATCATAAACCCTATATCAATCCAAAATAATATCCAATATCTTCGTCCAATCCAATCTTATAAATCATTAAACTCCTAAGAACATCTATTTAATTCAAACCTCAACTCTACAACTAGCTACCCCAGCTCTATAATCTACCTAGACGAGTCTCACTAAGGTCGATTCGTACCAATTCTAGCTCTCGACATATGGACATTGACCTAATAGCTAGGCTAACTCACCAGGCTAAAGTCAAATGTTGCGGTCTCTGCCATGCAACCAATATCAAACACTCACTCCCAATCCTAAGGTCAAACCATAGTCGATAGTACATGGTTTTCTATCCAAGCTCTCCTCACTCCGATTTATAAACATCAAGCATAGATTTTTCTACTTTGCATCTGCACATTCAGTTCAAGGGGTCCGATTCATTCAACAAAGCCATTCCTAGGATAAATTGATTCACTGTCATCCTCGATCATAACAGGGTTTAACGACATGATTCTCACAACTCGCAAAGATTCAAAATTCTTAATTAGCTCCTTAGATCTACCAAGTCCAAACTCATATACCTCGACTACAAAATCATAAGTCGTAACCATCAATTTTAATTTTGAGTCGTAACATATCCATCCTAAATTCCTCAATCATAACTTACCTCAAATCCAAATCCTACTAATCCTCAATTCGTGCATCTATCTCATTACAAAATTACAAGATCGCCTACTAAATTTTCTGAGTTATAACAATCCTTATATCCCAAAACATACATATCCAATTCAATCGAATCACGTCGACTCATTCATCCTCTATCTTCGTCAATATTTTTATTTTGCATAGTCATTCTAATATCCATTTATGTACACTTTAAGTTCACTAAATCAAGTCATCCAAACATTCAATACTTTCAATTATCAAAATATAGAATCCGTTCAAAGAACAACATTCGATATAATCATCATTCGTCGAATCAGAGTACCTCCGAGTTATCGCATATCGATCTTTGATACGCCTCAATACCATCAATGGTATACAAAACCATACGATCTTTCTTTTGCAATAAACTCCGAGTCGTACAATCATTGCTATCATCCGAACTGAATATTATTGTCATCTATAGCTATCTCTCGAACTAGTTACATGATCGGCTCGTCCAAACTCAAAATTATATTTGTTATCGTCTATCTCAAGTCATCGCACAACATATTCCTTCGATCGTATCATTCTATACTAACAAAATCATCAAGCAATTTCATCTTAAATCCTTAGAGTCATTTTCTTATCTTCAAAATCCAAACTTCCATGTGCACTATCTTCCAATTGCGCTAACTTTTTTATTCAATCTGAAACTTTACTCCATTTATTTTTATGCTAATATTTTCGTATACGATTCATATCGATTCCTCGACTGAGTCATTCATTCCGTTACGCATTAACTTCTTCCTTGATTAAACTATATGTTCCATTATTTGCATCTCATAACTAGCACAAATCTAATATGATGCGAATTATTTCTTGTTTGCTCGACCCAATCTCATTTGAAACATAAAGAACATAACTAACTCTGTAACACTCAATCTAAGGCTTTGTATTACCCCATTGTCACGACTCGCTCCCGAATAATCAGACACGAATCAGACACGCCCAGCCTTCATCGTTAGACACGATGAAGTAAGTTGTACCAATCTAGGGAAACTATAAGGCAATATGAAGATATACAATCACAACATCTATATAAACGATCCCAGAATCCAAAGTACAATTCTATAATTTATTACATTCATCTAGAAAGTAAGGTAATGCCTGAAGTCTCTAATACAATAAAAGTAAAGCATCTAAAGGGAAAGATAGTTAGGCCTCCTCGGCCTCTAGGTCTAGTGCAGCTCCAGCTTGTAACGCCCGTAGTTCGTATTACGTATTTTGGTATACGTAAACGAAATCCCGACCCGTAATTGGACTTGTCTTGCTTAGCTTGATCCTGGTTTAATCTTGCCTTGATTTATTTTGAGTTCATCCTGGTTCAACTTGTCTTGACTGGCTAGTCTTGGGTTTTACATTGGTATGGATTAGTTAGCATTTTCTGGTTCATGTGGTTTATCCTGGCCTTGGCCTGCATTGGGTATGGTTGGGTTCGGCTTGGTTGGGCTCGGTTTGGGTTGATATACAAACCCCCACCTACCACCATCCCTCATTTATTAACCCAACAACCATTCTTTCTCCTCATTCATTACTCATTTACTACTTCTTTCTTCTTTCTCATTTCTTCTCCACCGAGCACCACCGTAGGCAAGTACAACTTGCTTCATGGAGGAACTCAAGTTTTATTGTTCCATTCTCTTCCTCACAAAATTCTAAGACACTTTAGTACTTAGCATTTCTAGTTTCCATAGTTCATTTCATGTAGATCTAAGTTTGTTGTATTTTCGGATTTCTCGGTTTTGATCTACCAAACTGGCTTGTTTTCAAAAACTAAGAGTTCTATATAGAAGGCATTCTGATGTTACGCAAGTTTGGTCTTGGAATGGTTGGATTTCATTGAGTCTTGACCGAGTTGGGGCTTTCTTGAGCTTTTACGCCTGCTTGTCTTGGCCTGGGAGAGAAGATGAAGTTTTACGCACACGTTCTTACGTGCTAGCGTAGTATTTAGTTTTTACGCACACGTTCTTACGTGCTAGCGTAGTAGTTAATTTTTACACACACGTTTTAACGTGCCTGCGTAGTGTCCCCTTTACGTACATGCATTACGTGCCAGCGTAATCCTTCTACGCCGAGTTCACTTGAAATCTACACAGGGGCCTTCCCGCTCGCGTAGACTCGTGCTCGCATAGACTCGCGCTCGCGTAGACTCGCGCTCGCGTATTCTCCTGCCGCGTAGAGTCTCACTAGTATAGAGTGCCCCGTGCGTAGAGCCTCGCTCGCTATAACACCCAGTTTTCTAAAATGAGGGTAATTTTAAAATTTTGTATTTTAATTTATTTAATTATGATATTTATTTAATAATATGATTTTTGGTAATTTTTAATCATTTTTAAACTATTTAAATCATGACTTATGACTTTGGTGCATTGACTAGTGTAGCCTTAGAGACTGTTGACCTAGAGCCTAGTCATGTGATTAGGATGTTTGATTAGTACATTTTAGCCTAGAGGATATTTTGGTCATTTTAGGATTTATTTGAATTTTTGGGAATTTTTAGAATTTATTTTGGAATTGTTTGATTGAGGGTTGACTAGGTTGACTTTGACTAGCTTTGACTTTGTGACCTAACCCTAGTTGAGTTGGACTTGACTAGTTATGAGACCTAGGTTAAGTTAGGTCAACCATACTCTAGTTAGTGAAAAGAATTAAGAATATTGAGTTTTGAATGGAAAGATTTGACCACAAGTCATGACTTGTGATTTTTAAGTCATTTATTTTATGACTAAGCCCAAAGCCCATTAGCCAAGTGGCCAACCCTAACCCTAACATTTTGTCCAGCCACTTAACCTGTCACCCTCATTCCCTGTATTTCGTATTTGTACTCGTAATTTGATTTTTGGCACGTATTTTATTTTCTCGACTTGCGGATTTTGGTTTCTCGTAAATGGGTTTTGGACCATGGCTTGGTTTTATTTTGTGGAAGTTGGTTTGGTTTGGTTCATCATGAGTGGAACACTTTAACCTACACTCTACCCTCAACACAACACAACCACCCTCATTATATCTCCACCAAACTTTCTCTTTCCTCTTTACTCTCCATTAATTTTCTTCTTCTCCTTCCTCCACACACAACTCCCCAATCCATAGGCAAGTGCACCTTGCCAACAAATAAGCACCCAATTTTATTTGTCCTTTTGATAGATTAGGACATGTAGATCAATATTAGAACTTAAAATTTTGTGATTTGGAGTCTCCATTGTTCTAGATCTAAGTTTTGATTATTTTCAGAATTCCTTGGTTTTGATCTATTAAACTTTAATTTTTGCATATTTTGATGCTTCCATGTGGAAGAGAATTCGATTTTACTCAAGTTAGAACTTTGAAAATCTAGATTTGGTTTTGATTTGATCAAGTTATGAAGAATTGAAGTTTTGAAGTTCTTGGAGTTCTTCTCGGGTTGGAGAAGCAGCCCTCTCGGCCTGCGCTCTTTAGCGCAAGGTCGATTGCACAGCTCACCCTTTGGTGAACTGCGCACCTTCCTTCTCAGCCAGCGCCTTCATTGCGCATAGCCGATTGCGCCCGGCCTCTTGGGCTGGACCGCGCATCTCCCTTGGCGCACCAACCCCTGCGCAGTTGGCCCCTGCGCAACCTGACTCATGCGCAATCCACCCTGCGCAAGCCAGCCATGCGCAATCTACCTATGCGCAATCCATCTCTGCGCAACCAACTCCTGTGCAGTTCACTCCTGCGCAGTCTACCTTCTGCGCAATCCATCCATGCGCCATCTGCCCCTGCGCACTCGGCACCCTGCACAACTGACACCCTACACAATCCAACCCCTGATCCCTTGCGCAAACCATTGGCTCTTGGAGATTTGGTTTTATTTTCTTTAAGCCTGGCTCTTCTATAGTCCTATATATATTGATATTGTATTAGATATTTTACGCCCATTTTATATCCTTACGCCTTTTGTCATGAACTTGATTTTACTTAATATGTTTGGAATGTCTATTGTATATGGCCTGGTATGACAAGGAACTAGCATAACATGACAGTGACCCGTAATGGTGCACTCCTAATATGACCAACCTGACATGACAGTGACCCGTAGTGGTGCACTCCTAACAAGCACCCTGACATGATTTATCTTGATAACTTGATAGTGGCCCGTGGCGGCGCACTCCTGACTTGACTTGACTTGTAACTTGTAACTTGACTCGTATAATCAACTTGACACCGTGGGTGTTCCTAGTTGCTTGCTTGTACAATCCACTTGTCTTGTATTGCATCATGTCTAGGACGTGACTTCCTGGGTACCACGGCCAGGGACTCGCGCTAAATTGGATTAGGCTAATGATTAGATCAAACTAGAACATGGAGAATTCCCAGTCACAGGCAATCTCGTTATCTGGGCGCTTTAATGGACTTGTAGCTTGCCGACGAGTAGAGCATATTTCCAGCACACTGTCATGTGTTGCACCCTCTAAGTCACCTAAGGGTACATTTATCTCCCGGACAGTGTACCCACCTATAACTCTCAACCCGCGGAAGGATAACTGGATAGTCTGCAGGGCTTGGGACTGGGAGTTTCTCACTTGCATCTTGTTAGTAATTAAGGCTTGTGATAACCCTAGTTAGTTAAAGTAGTAAGCCGTAGTAATTGCTTGGCCGCTTGTGAATGCATGATGTCCAGCCTTGTCTAAGTCTTGTCTAGCCCCTGTACCTGGAACTCTTGATCATGATTGTTTTACTTATCTCTAACGATAAATGGGTAAAGACAGTGAGCTATTCAGGCGAAGGGGTACAATCCCGGTCCTTGTTTGGTTTAAGGATTGTAACCTGGCTCCCGGAATGGTTCCACGTCCCTAGTCGTTTATCGCTCTGTGTACTTTACTACTTGTACTTCTTTCATTCTTATGTTCTGATATGCTGGCTTTTGTTCTTATTTGTGGCCTCCTTTGTGGCACTTGCTCTTTCTGGGGTTTGACCCAGCTGGTTTTGTGTGGCCAGATTTCGGAGCAGCTCCCGAGGATCTACCGAGCTTCCAGCCCAATGGTGACAACTAGACGGAACCCGGGCCAAGAGTGGGTTTTCCTTTTTGTTTCATGCACTTATATGTAAATTTATTCTTTTGAGGCGTTTAGCCGACGAGCACCTGTTAGCTCGATGCACATTTACTTACTGTCTGCCTACGGGCTGTAAGCATGATTAACAAATCCTAGGGTTGATCATGTATGACTGAACTCTTGCTAGTCCCATCATTTTGTACGACTAGCTTCATGATCATCCAATATGTAATATTTGGGACGCCTTATATATATATATTTGATGCTCTAATATCTTGTAAACTTTGTTAATTGCTTGAGATTGAGACAATAGGCTTGACCGTAAGAGACTGCTGGCTTGTAGTAAACCCTCATATCTAGACAGCCGTGACCGTATAGTTGAGATGTATTCTATTTCAATATACGTAGCTGGCTATGTCTGCCCCCGCTCTCCAGTATTCTGGTTCTGGGGCGTGACATGGTTTAAGTGGTGGCCCATGCAGGTCTTGGCATTCAAGAAATGTGAGGGTTTACCGAATAGATGTCTCAATCAATATTTCGTCCTTGATCTCTGCTCGTATCTTCAAATCCCTGAGATTCTTGACCTGGTCACACGCTTGTATCATTGATCTGTCCTGGTCCTTCCTTACTGTTCCCTATGTCGTCTTCTTCAGCGGCATTACTCCCGGACCTGCCAACCAGCCAGAGGAAGCTCGACAAGCACCCCAGCGCCAGGAAGATCAAGCTCAGCACTCTGGAGTAGCCTCCCGAGTTATGCTTCCCGGAGGCTCGGAACCTCCAGTTCAGGCAGCTCCGCCCGCTCAACCAGCTAGACAGGATGAGGGACCTTTGGTAGGGCTTATCAGAGAACTGCTTGCATCCCAAGATCGTCGAGGCGACGCCTTACACCAGGAAGTTCATGATACACTAAATCGAGGAGGTCCCCAAGGGAATCAGGCGGCCAACAGTTTCAAACGCTTGAACCCTCCCTTCTTTGACGGCAGTGAAGATGCGATTGCCGCGGACGCTTGGCTTCAGGATACCGAGATGGTTCTAGAAGCAGCTAGGACACCTGAGAATGAAAAGGTGGCGGTGGTACGCCTACAGTTGTTAGACTTGGCTCGCGATTGGTGGGCGGCTCAGGCCATGGGGTTAGCGGCACCAGTCACTTGGGCGACGTTCAGAGAGAGGTTCCAGACAAAGTACTTTGATGCGGTGGCACGGTATGACCTGCAGACCCGGTTCACCAACTTGAAGCAAGGAGGCAGGACGGTCGATGGCTATGCGACTGAGTTTTCCAGGCTGAGTAGGTTCGCCCCCACCTTGGTGGCAACCGAGTTCGATAGGGCTCAGCGATTCCAGCAAGGGCTGCACTTAGAGATATTATTGGCTGTGGAGCAGTTCGAGCACCAGACGTTCGATGCAGTGTTGAAGGCAGCAGGGAGGCATGAGTATACCTCCCGGAGAATTGTGGACAGGACCGGAGGCAGGAAGCGGTCCCACAACCAGATGCACCAATCTTCAGCTGCAGCCCCGACAGCTAGGGGTATAACCATTGGAACTCCGAGGCGGGCGGCCTCAGTGACGTCGGTTCAGCATTCGACCCCGACGTACCCGCAGCAGCAGAAGCAGAAGCAGTCTTCCGCGGTAGGATGTTCTCATTACGGGAAGTCGGGCCATGTAGTGGCAGAGTGCCGTAGGGCACAGGGATTATGCCTGGCTTGTGGAGGAGCAGACCACCAGATAGGGACCTGCCCGAATAGGGGAGGTCCATCATCATCCAACCTTTCTAGTTCTTCGGTGAGAGGACCAGCCCCAGCTCCAGTTCAGCAGCAGCAGCAGTACCCGAGGCCATTGTTGCCTCAGGCCCAGGCCTTTCAGCAGCAGAACCAGCAGCAGTTCACCCAGGCTCCAGCACAGAACCGACAGAGGGGTTTCCAGCAGAGGGGACCCGCAGCTAGAGGTCAGGCTATGATGATGACCATGGAAGAAGAAGTTGCACCAGGTGAGGTAGTGGCAGGTACTATTCTCGTCAACACCTTTCCAGCATCTGTATTATTTGATTCTGGTGCATCGCATTCATTCATGTCTGCACGATTTGCGACACGGATAGGGTTGGAGCCCGAGTCATTATCAGTGAGGCTCAATATACTTACTGGTAATGGTCTTGTGGGAGTAGATCGAGTGTTTTCCTCGTGTCGGATCGTAGTTAGCGGTAGAGAGTTTCCCGCTAGGCTCATAGAGTTCCCTATGGCAGACTATGATGTAGTCCTAGGCATGAATTGGTTGAGGAACCATTATGCTAGGATAGACTGCCATGTTGGCAGAGTTGTCTTTAGTATTCCCAGAGAGCCAGAGTTTTCATTTTCCAGAGGCACAGTAGAGCCATCTCCTCCAGTATTGCGGATGGCAGTAGCAGCAGTGCAGTTGCCCCGGATAGTTGAAGAGTTTCCAGATGTCTTCCCAGAGGAACTTCCAGGGATGCCACCAGAGCGGGAGATCGAGTTCACTATTAACTTGATTCCCGGGACAGCACCAGTATCAGAGCGAGTCTACAGAATGGCGCCTTCAGAGTTGGAGATTTTGTATAAGATGATTGAAGAACTCAGAACTAAGGGATTCATTCGTGCTAGTGGATCGCCTTGGGGAGCCCCGATGCTTCTTGTGAAAAAAAAGGATGGTACGTCCAGGCTATGTGTTGATTATCGTACCTTGAACTCAGTGACAATCAAGAACAGATACCCTCTTCCAAGGATAGATGACTTGTTTGATCAACTCAAAGGGGCTTCAGTTTTCTCGAAGATAGACTTGCGGTCAGGATACCACCAGATCAGAGTCATAGAGCAGGACATCCCGAAGACGGCGTTCAGATCTAGGTACGGGCATTGGGAGTTTCTAGTTATGCCCTTTGGAGCGACCAATGCGTCGGCAGTGTTCATGGACCTCATGAACCGTATTTTCATGCCTTACTTGGATCAGTTTGTGATAGTGTTCCTTGATGACATCCTGGTCTATAGCAAGAGTGAAGCCGAGCACGAGCAGCATCTCAGAATTGTCCTCCAGATTGTCAGAGAGCACCAGTTGTACGCCAAGTTCAGTAAATGCGAGTTCTGGCTCGATCGTATTTCTTACTTAGGTCACATCATTACCAGAGGAGGAGTGGAAGTGGATCCCCAGAAGATTGTGGCTATCGAGGCATGGCCAGTACCCAGCTCAGTGGCAGAAGTTCGCAGCTTTCTTGGATTGGTCGGCTACTACCGGCGGTTCGTCTCAGATTTTGCAAGGATTTCAGCGCCGATGACCCAGTTGACCCGCAAGGATGTGCCGTTCGTTTGGACAGCAGAATGTCAGGAATCATTTGAGAAGTTGAAGCGAGGTTTGATAACGGCTTCCATTCTCACCCTTCCAGATGGGACCGGAGGATTCACAGTTTATTGCGACGCTTCAGGCAGAGGATTGGGATGTGTTTTGATACAGCATGGGAAGGTAATTGCTTATGCGTCACGTCAACTCCGTGATCATGAAAAGAATTACCCGACCCACGACTTGGAGCTAGCAGAAGTAGTGTTTGCACTTAAGTTGTGGAGGCACTACTTGTACGGAGACAGAGTGGAGATATTCACTGATCACAAGAGCCTGAAGTATGTTTTCACCCAGAAGGATCTTAATATGCGGCAGAGAAGATGGCTCGAGCTATTGGTGGACTACGATATGGATTTGCAGTATCATCCAGGGAAGGTCAACGTTGTAGCAGATGCGTTGAGTCGGAGAGCCGGAGTTTATTTCCTGACGGCACAACCAGAGCTATTGGCGGATCTTCAGAAGATGGGAATTGAAGTGGTTCTTCCTTCCAATGTGGCCTTGATGGCCAGCCTACAGATTCAGTCCACCATAGTTGAGAGGATCCGGACCGCACAGTTAACAGATTCCAAGATTCAGCGGCTCAGAGCAGAGTGCGAGGCAGGAAGAAGGCCAGAGTTATGTATTCATGAGGATGGTACACTTCGACACGGCACGCGTCTTTGTGTACCCAATGGAGATATCAGACAGGAAGTCATGACAGAGGCTCACAGTTCGCAGTATTCCATCCACCCAGGCAGTACGAAGATGTACAGAGATATTCGTCAACACTTTTGGTGGAATGGTATGAAGAGAGAGATAGCCCGGTATGTCTCTCGATGTTTGGTTTGCCAACATGTCAAGGCTGAACATCAGAGGCCAGCTGGACTTCTTCAACCTTTACCGATCCCAGAATGGAAATGGGAGCACATAACCATGGATTTTGTGACTGGGTTACCCAGATCTCCGACAGGCAGAGATGCTATTTGGGTCATTGTGGACAGGCTTACCAAGGTGGCACACTTTCTTCCATTTAGAGTTGGACAGTCGACGGCACAGCTAGCAGAGATGTATCTCAGGCAGATCGTCAGACTTCACGGAGTGCCAGTTAGCATAGTATCAGACAGGGATACGAGATTCATATCGCACTTCTGGCGCAGTCTTCATCAAAGTTTGGGGACTCGTCTCAAGTTCAGCTCAGCGTATCATCCGCAGACAGATGGGCAGTCAGAGCATACTATACAAACTCTCGAAGATATGTTGCGGTCGTGTACCCTTGACTTTGGTGGTTCGTGGGAGGATCACCTGCACCTGGTGGAATTCTCGTACAACAATAGTTTCCAGGCCAGTATCCAGATGACACCCTTCGAGGCTCTGTATGGTAGGAAGTGCAGATCCCCGTTAGCATGGGACGATGTCGGAGAGAGGCAGATGCTCGGTCCAGAACTGATTTCTCAGACGGTTGAAGTGGTCAGGAGAGTCAGAGATCACCTCCGAGTTACTCAGGATCGCCAGCGCCATTGGGCCGATGCTCATCGGCGTCCCTTAGAATTTACCGTCGGCGACCATGTATTCCTTAGGATCTCGCCTACCCACGGTGTCATTCGTTTTGGCGTACGGGGAAAGCTTAGTCCTAGGTATATAGGGCCGTTCGATATTCTGGAGCGAGTAGGCGATGTGTCCTATCGTCTCGCTCTTCTGCCGTCGCTAAGTGAGGTACATGATGTATTCCATGTATCCCAATTACGACGGTACATCCCGAACCCGAGCCATATCCTAGATCATTCGGAATTGGTTGTTGGTACCAACCTTTCATATGAGGAGAGGCCCGTGTCTATTTTGGACCGGAGGGAAAAGACGCTCAAGAACAAGACTATTAACTTAGTTCGTGTTGCTTGGGGTCATCACTCTCTAGGTGAGTCAACATGGGAGCGTGAGGACGACATCCGATCGCGATATCCCTACCTGTTTGACTCGTGAGGTATAATGTCTTTCTTGTGCCTTACGCTTTCCCTTCCATGCTTGTATTGTATGATTGTATGATTGAACTGCTTAGTGTAGCTTGTCTGTGCTTAGTATAGCTTGTCGTGGCAATCTCTAGCTCCTTGATTAAATTCCGAGGACGGAATTCTTTGAAGGTGGGTAGAGTTGTCACCCTCATTCCCTGTATTTCGTATTTGTACTCGTAATTTGATTTTTGGCACGTATTTTATTTTCTCGACTTGCGGATTTTGGTTTCTCGTAAATGGGTTTTGGACCATGGCTTGGTTTTATTTTGTGGAAGTTGGTTTGGTTTGGTTCATCATGAGTGGAACACTTTAACCTATACTCTATCCTCAACACAACACAACCACCCTCATTATATCTCCACCAAACTTTCTCTCTCCTCTTTACTCTCCATTAATTTTCTTCTTCTCCTTCCTCCACACACAACTCCCCAACCCATAGGCAAGTGCACCTTGCCAACAAATAAGCACCCAATTTTATTTGTCCATTTGATAGATTAGGACATGTAGATCAACATTAGAACTTGAAATTTTGTGATTTGGAGTCTCCATTGTTCTAGATCTAAGTTTTGATTATTTTCGGAATTCCTTGGTTTTGATCTATTAAACTTTAATTTTTGCATATTTTGATGCTTCCATGTGGAAGAGAATTCGATTTTACTCAAGTTAGAACTTTGAAAATCTAGATTTGGTTTTGATTTGATCAAGTTATGAAGAATTGAAGTTTTGAAGTTCTTGGAGTTCTTCTCGGGTTGGAGAAGCAGCCCTCTCGGCCTGCGCTCTTTAGCGCAAGGCCGATTGCGCAGCTCACCCTTTGGTGAACTGCGCACCTTCCTTCTCGGCCAGCGCCTTCATTGCGCATAGCCGATTGCGCCCGGCCTCTTGGGCTGGACCGTGCATCTCCCTTGGCGCACCAACCCCTGCGCAGTTGGCCCCTGCGCAACCTGACTCATGTGCAATCCACCCTGCGCAAGCCAGCCATGCGCAATCCACCTATGCGCAATCCATCTCTGCGCAACCAACTCCTGCGCAGTTCACTCCTGCGCAGTCTACCTTCTGCGCAATCCATCCATGCGCCATCTGCCCCTGCGCACTCGGCACCCTGCACAACTGACACCCTACACAATCCAACCCCTGATCCCTTGCGTAAACCATTGGCTCTTGGAGATTTGGTTTTATTTTCTTTAAGCCTGGCTCTTCTATAGTCCTATATATATTGATATTGTATTAGATATTTTACGCCTATTTTATATCCTTACGCCTTTTGTCATGAACTTGATTTTACTTAATATGTTTGGAATGTCTATTGTACATGGCCTGGTATGACAAGGAACTAGCATAACATGACAGTGACCCGTAATGGTGCACTCCTGACATGACCAACCTGACATGACAGTGACCCGTAGTGGTGCACTCCTAACAAGCACCCTGACATGATTTATCTTGATAACTTGATAGTGGCCCGTGGCGGCGCACTCCTGACTTGACTTGACTTGTAACTTGTAACTTGACTCGTATAATCAACTTGACACCGTGGGTGTTCCTACTTGCTTGCTTGTACAATCCACTTGTCTTGTATTGCATCATGTCTAGGACGTGACTTCCTGGGTACCACGGCCAGGGACTCGCGCTAAATTAGATTAGGCTAATGATTAGATCAAACTAGAACATGAAGAATTCCCAGTCACAGGCAATCTCGTTATCTGGGCGCTTTAATGGACTTGTAGCTTGCCGACGAGTAGAGCACATTTCCAGCACACTGTCATGTGTTGCACCCTCTAAGTCACCTAAGGGTACATTTGTCTCCCGGACAGTGTACCCACCTATAACTCTCAACCCGCGGAAGGATAACTGGATAGTCTGCAGGGCTTGGGACTGGGAGTTTCTCACTTGCATCTTGTTAGTAATTAAGGCTTGTGATAACCCTAGTTAGTTAAAGTAGTAAGCCGTAGTAATTGCTTGGCCGCTTGTGAATGCATGATGTCCAGCCTTGTCTAAGTCTTGTCTAGCCCCTGTACCTGGAACTCTTGATCATGATTGTTTTACTTATCTCTAACGATAAATGGGTAGAGACAGTGAGCTATTCAGGCAAAGGGGTACAATCCCGGTCCTTGTTTGGTTTAAGGATTGTAACCTGGCTCCCGGAATGGTTCCACGTCCCTAGTCGTTTATCGCTCTGTGTACTTTACTACTTGTACTTCTTTCATTCTTATGTTCTGATATGCTGGCTTTTGTTCTTATTTGTGGCCTCCTTTGTGGCACTTGCTCTTTCTGGGGTTTGACCCAGCTGGTTTTGTGTGGCCAAATTTCGGAGCAGCTCCCGAGGATCTACCGAGCTTCCAGCCCAATAGTGACAACTAGACGGAACCCGGGCCAAGAGTGGGTTTTTCTTTTTGTTTCACCCACTTATATGTAAATTTATTCTTTTGAGGCGTTTAGCCGACGAGCACCTGTTAGCTCGATGCACATTTACTTACTGTCTGCCTACGGGCTGTAAGCATGATTAACAAATCCTAGGGTTGATCATGTATGACTGAACTCTTGCTAGTCCCATCATTTTGTACGACTAGCTTCATGATCATCCAATATGTAATATTTGGGACGCCTTATATATATATTTGATGCTCTAATATCTTGTAAACTCTGTTAATTGCTTGAGATTGAGACAATAGGCTTGACCTTAAGAGACTGCTGGCTTGTAGTAAACCCTCATATCTAGACAGCCGTGACCGTATAGTTGAGATGTATTCTATTTCAATATACGTAGCTGGTTATGTCTGCCCCCGCTCTCCAGTATTCTGGTTCTGGGGCGTGACATAACCCTCCTTGGGATTCCCCCCTTATAAATATTCTCTTAGAATTAGGGCTAGCCTCTAAGGAAGAACAAGCTTTAGGAAGAGGTAATGTCCCTACTTCAAAAATCTCTAGAAAATCCATTTTAGCTCTTTTTTCCCCCAAACAAATTGCAATAGGTTTTAATCTGAGTATTCTTGCTGTTTTTACAACTTATTCTCAGATTCAAATCAATTTGGAGGAGTTTGACTCTCAAGAGGAACCTCTCCCTTTAGAGCATTTTGGAGACTTTGATACATAGAGGTAACTTCCTATTTTTACCATGAAATTCTAGTTTTATTGCATTTCTAGGGAACCCTAGGCCTAACCTAACTGTAGGAATAGGAAACCCTAAGTTTTCGTGTCCTTTCGTGTCCAAACTGGACACGTATCTGTGCACTGTCTTAGGTGTTTGATGGAATGTCACAGTGGGATTGTTTGTATTATTTTCGAATGTTTTTGAATGAAAATTTCTATTTTATTGTCGCTTACACGATTCTTCATGACTGAGGGTGTCCCTGTGTCGCATCGTGTCGGATTCGACACGTGCACACGCGGGTGCGAGCGCGCGCGCAGGTCTGTGCGCGTGTCCTGCCTCTCGGGGGCTAGTGCTCTGCGGACACAGCACAAGGACACGTGAAACTCGATACACACTAGGGGGCAATGACTGACACCACGTGTGTCAAGTCTCACATGTCCCCGTGTCGTGTCGAGTGAGCACGAGGCTCTGCACTGATCGGGACTGACAGGTTCAGTCGGATTAGAGTGTCACTAATACGCGTCTATAAGTCGGACACGTGGACACTATGACACGGTGCAGGTAGACCTAGTCCTAGCCCTAGTATAGGTGTACACGTGTGCACGAGCACGTGGCCTAATTTGTGCTGTGTCGTGTGCACGACACGCGTGCACACGTGCACGATGCAGTGCACTGAACTGGCCTGTTTGTACTGTTTTGTGTCTCGTTTCGAATGGACACGTTTGTGTCCACTTTTGTGGACACAAACACATTAAATAGCTTGTGTACATTAAGTTTAATTGTTACCAACCTTTTTAAATCACATCTTAAATGTATTTACAGTAATTGTTTGTCATTTTCCAAATTTCTGAAACTATGTTAATTTCTAGTTTTTTTTTCCAGTTTTTCAATTTGATTTTCAGCAGCCCAATTAACCTATTAATACTGTTATTAGCATGGTTTTATACCCTAATATAGTCCACCTACTTGTAATCTAACTATAGTTCAATTTTGGGGATGATTGGTTGTGTTTTGTTTGATAATTGGGAATTTGAAAACCTAGGGACTGAAACTGTTTAAATGGTTAAGGAAATGTTTTTTTTTTTCTGAACTGTTATGAGCTCCTTCCCTTCCTCTGTTCAGGACTGACAGCACACCCTAGTTAACACACTCCTCACACACACACAAGCAATCACACACAAACCTGAGTTTGAACCTGAGATTCATAATGTAACCTGAGCTCTTGCTTTTAATGAGATAACTGAGATTGGGATAGGTTACTTGATAGGTATTTGATGTTCATGAATTTACTCAATGCCAAAACCTGAGTTTAATGAATCTGTTTACACAAAATCTGAGATTCTTCTGTGGGTTAAACCTGAGTTTAATGTGAACTTTCACATTGCCTTGAGTGTTGTAATGTTGGGTGAGGTTGATCCCTATTTTAACTGAAATTGTTTTGGGTTTAAAATCTGAGAATTTCTTTGGGTTTTAAATCTGAGTTTAATCCACACACACACATTTCTCTCAAATTTTCACTCACCCTCACTCTTTTCATATACGCACACATATGTTATAGATGGCTATAATTTCCCTTCAATGCATAACACTGTCTTGAATGTTGACACACAAATGTTCATCCATACACATCCCTCTCTTATGTTATTCACCCACATACACACACTTGTTAAGTATCACCCCCCACAGCCTTCATTGCACACACACACATTGCATTCATGCATTCACTTTCACATGTGTCCCTAACACCAAGCCTTGTTCACACACACATAGCCTTAGAACAGCCCATCTAGGCAGCCACAAACCAGTCCTTAAACCATGCCAATATCAGTCCATGAGCATCCCATACATTCCTATACACCATTGCCATGCCTCATGTCACTCCACACACATGTACACAAACACACATGCTATTTGCCTATCACCCTATGTATATATATATATATATATGTATATATATAGGTACACCTATATGTGATATATATGTGAACTATACTAAACTAGATTAATATTGTAATGTGTAAATATATGTTCTAGCCTATAGCCTATGGCTCATTGCCTGTGTATGTGGCTTGAATGCTAGTGTAAGTGAGTAGTTGGCTAATATAGCTTAGGTAGTGTGTGTGCTTACTAGCATAGGCTAGTTTAGCCTTGTTTAGACTAATTTACACTTGTTAGACCTAGTTAGTTGAGTTTAGCCTAGTTTAGACAAGGTTGACCTAGTTTGACTTCTAGGGTTGACCAAAGTTGACCAAGAGTTGACTTTGGTCTAGATTGACCTAGATTCATGTAGAATGCATTGTAGTACCTCATTACCATTTTGGACTTGTTGTGACTTGTACTGTTCTATAGGAGACAGACACCACTCCTCGGATAGTATATTCTCTTCAGACACTCAGGCTATCAGGCGAGTATATTCTCTGACCGTTTCATACTTGTGTGGATTTATATTCTTGCTCTAGATTACTGTACTTGATGCTGACACGACTGTTATCACGGATTGGTACTATATGGATCTTCTTTTGAGATGTTATCTCCTTGTATTCACTAAATACATATTGTGTTGTGCGTTTCACTTTCATATTGTATTTATTGAATACCCATATCCTTGTATACTCATTGTGCATATTGTACTCTCATTATCACATGAGCCCCAGGATAGACCATTGTACACTATTGTATAACATTGTACATCCATTGTATAACATTGTATACTATTGTATAAGATAACGTAACTGGAGTAGATCCTTGTGTATTGATTGGGGAGGGGGAGTAGAATTGGTTATGTACTCAAATCCTATTGTACAACATTGTATAACTATTGTATATGTCTATTGTACACCCACGTACAATGGAGTTACCATTGCATTTTCCTAGCCCGTTTACATAACTAGATTGTACTCTAAAATCACATGTTCCTTACAGTTCTTACTTATCATATTTAGATATTTCCTGTTATCAAATCTCTACTGTTTTACATATATCTTCTTCTTTCAGCATTTTATGTACTTTACTCTATTGCATGCTTTATATTTCCTAACTCGATATGAACTGCGTGAGATATTTTGTGCTCGCTCCCGTCCTGACTGGACCTGTTGAAAATATTACAGAGGATGAGGAGGAGGCCTGCGTAGACACCTACTATGGGACAGCTGTAGATAACATGTGTGACCCGGATTTCCAGCCTGATCAACTAGCTTAGAGACTGAGGCTCCCTAGTCTAGGTTTACTATTTCTGTCTTCTGAGACCTGATTGTATATATTCTTTCTTTTTCAGTATTAGGGACTTGTTTTGAGTTGGATGTTCTGTTTTGTATGGCAGTAGATACTTAGACTCTCTCTCTCTCTCTGATTGTATCCTGTGGATCTTTTATTCCAACATTTATCTATCTATCTTTTATTCTTATCATTCTACCTTAGATGTGATTGAGACTGTATATTGCTATGTCACCTCCATTCGGAGTGTATATACTGTACAGGTACCTTTATAGTGTTAGATGATTGACCTAGGACAGCGTTCTACCACCGACACTGTGGCGTAGGCTGGGCGTTGTTACGTTCTCGTACCCTCACAGTGGGTGCGGGTCGTGACACTCGCGTAGACTCTCCCTCGCTCGCGTAGAGCCTTGCGTGCGTAGAGTTTCACTTGGGTGCTCGTGCGCGTAAAGTTCCGCTTGCATAGGATACTTGCTAGTGTAGAGCCTTGCTAGCATAGAGTTCCCTCTCGAGTAGGGCTCCGCTCGCGTAGAAGCTGTCTTTCCTTGGTCTTGCTCGCGTAAAGCCATTTTTACGCTCAGGGTCTCATAGCCTAGCGTAGTTTCATTCGCGTAGAGGCTTGAGCCCTATGCACACCCATTTGCTTTATTGTTCTTGCACCTGTTGTCACAGACTTGATAACTTGAATTGATTGACATGACTGGACAGATAATTGTACATGGCATGGTATGGCAAGTAACTGACATAACATGACATGACTTGACAAGATATAACAAGTAAGCATGATGGGAACTATTGAATGCTGTTACGACGACTAGCATGACAAGAATGAATGTCCTGGACATCGTGGACGATTGTGTTTGTACAAGTAAACCAATACTGTCGGCATCATGTCTAGGGCAGGGACCCCTGAGTACCACGGTCAGATTGTGTTTGTACAAGTGATTCTAGAAGTGGCGAAGACGCCCGAGAATGAGAAGGTGGCGGTAGTATGCCTACAGTTATTGGATCTTGCCCACAGCTGTTGGGCGGCACAGGCCGTTGGATTAGTGACACCTATTATATGGACAATATTTCGTAAGAGATTCTAGACTAAGTACTTTGATGCTGTAGCTCGGTATGATCTACAGACGAGGTTCACCAATTTGATGCAGATGCGCAGGACAGCCGACGGATATACGGTCGAGTTTTCGAGACTTAGTCGGTTTGCTTCCACCTTGGTAGCAACCGAGTTCGACAGATCTCAGCGGTTCCAGCAGGGACTCCACTTGGAGATTTTACTGTCAGTAGAGCAGTTCGAGCATCAGACTTTTGATGCAGTATTGAGAGCAGCCAGGAGACACGAGTATACCTCCCAAAGGATCGTGGATAGGACCGAAGGTCGAAAGCGATCTCATGGCCACATGAATCAGTCTTCAGCACCAGCCCCGGCAGCTGGGGCTTTGACAATTGGAACTCCGGGGCGGGAGGCCTCAGTGACGTCGGTTCAGCATTCAACCCTGACGAACCCTCAGCAGCAGAAGCAGAAGCACTCTTCCGCAGTGGGATGTTCACATTGCGGGAAGCCAGGACATGTGGTGGCAGAATGTCGTAGGGCGCAGGAATTATGCCTGGCTTGTGGGGCAGCGGATCTAGTTCATCATCGTCCTACTTTACTTGTCCTTCGGTGAGAGGACCAGCGCCAGTCCAGCAGCAGCAACAGTTTCCTAGGCCCTTGCCGCCTCAGTCCTAAGCATTCCAGCAACAAAACCCCCAGCAGTATGCCCAAGCCCAAGCCTTGATTCAGAGCAGACAGAGAGGTTTTCAGTAGAGGGGACCCGTACCCAAAGGACATGGTCAGGCGATGGCGATGACCGTAGAAGGAGGATTGACACCAGGTGAGGTAGTGGCAGGTACTATTCTCCTCAACTCCTTTCCAGCATCAGCATTATTTGATTCTGGTGCATCGTATTCATTTATGTCTACACGATTCGTAACACAGATAGGACTGGAGCCTGAGTCATTATCAGTAAGGCTCAATATACTTACTGGTAACGGTCTTGTGGGAGTAGATAGAGTATTTTCCTCGTGTTGGATCGTGGTTAGCGGTAAAGAGTTCTCCGCTAGATTGATAGAGTTCCCGATGGCCGATTATGATGTGGTCTTAGGGATAGATTAGTTAAGAAACAAGTATGCTAGGATAGACTGCCATGTTGGCAGGGTAGTTTTTAGCATTCTAGGCGAGCCAGAGTTTTTCTTTTCCCGAAGCGAAGTTGAACATTCTCCTCCAGTATTGCAGATGGCAGTAGCAGCAGTATAGTTACCCCGGATAGTCGAGGAGTTTCCAGATGTTTTCCCAGAAGAGATTCCAAGAATGCCGCCCGAGCGAGAGATCGAGTTTACTATCGACTTGATCCCAGGGACAACCCCTGTGTCGGAGAGAGTCTACCGGATGGCGTCGTCAGAGCAAGAGATATTGTACAAAATAATTGAAGAACTCAGGACCAAGGGATTCATTCGTGCAAGTGGATCGCCTTGGGGAGCCCCGATGCTTTTTGTGAAAAAGAAGGATGGTACATCCAGATTATGTGTAGATTATCGTACCTTGAACTCAGTGACAATCAAGAACAGATACCCTCTCCCAAGGATAGATGACTTGTTTGATCAACTCAAAGGGGCGTTTGTATTTTCGAAGATTGATTTGCGGTCAGGATACCATCAGATCAGAGTCAGAGAGCAAGACATCCCGAAGATAGCTTTTAGATCTAGATATGGGCATTGGGAGTTCCTTATTATGCCATTTGGAGCAACTAATGCACCAGTTGTATTTATGGACCTCATGAATCGCATTTTTATGCCATACTTGGATCAGTTCGTGATTGTGTTTATAGATGATATCCTGGTCTACAGCAAGATTGAAGCGGAGCATGAGCAGCATCTCAGAGTTGTCCTCCAGATTCTCAGAGAGCACCAGTTATATGCCAAGTTCAGTAAATACGAGTTCTGGCTCGATCGTATTTCGTACTTGGGTCATATTATTACCAGAGGAGGAGTAGAGGTGGATCCCCAGAAGATCGTGGCTATTGAGACATGGTCAGTACCCAGCACAGTTATAGAAGTTTACAGTTTTCTTGGCTTGGTCGGCTACTACCGGCAATTTATTTCAGATTTTGCTCGGATTTCAGCACCTATAACCCAGTTAACTCGCAAGGACGCGCAGTTTACTTGGACAGCAAAATGTCAGGATTTTTTTGAGAAGTTGAAGCGAAGCTTGATGATGGCTCCCATTCTTACGCTTCCAGATGGGATCGGAGGATTTTTAGTGTATTGTGATACTTCAGGAAGAGGTTTAGGATGTGTTTTGATGCAGCATGGGAAGGTAATAGCTTATACGTCACGTCAACTTTGTGATCATGAGAGGAATTACCCGACCCATGACTTGGAGTTGGCAGCAGTAGTGTTTGCACTTAAGCTTTGGAGACACTACTTGTATGGAGATAGGGTAGAGATTTTTACCGACCACAAGAGCCTGAAGTATGTATTCACCCAGAAGGATCTCAACATGCGTCAGAGGAGGTGGCTAGAGCTACTTATGGATTATGACATCAACTTGCAGTATCATCCTGGGAAGGCCAACGTTATTGCAGATGCATTGAGCAGGAGAGCTGGAGCTTATTTTATAACAGCGCAGCCAGAGTTATTGATAAATCTTCAGAAGATGGGTATAGAAGTTGTCCTTCCTACCAGTGTAGCATTGATGGCTAACATGCAAGTTCAGTCCAGTATAGTTGAGAGGATCAGGTTAGCTCAGTCATCAGATTCTAAGCTTCAGCGGCTTAGGGGCAGAATGTGTAGCAGGATGAAGACCAGAGTTATGTATCCATGAGGACGGTACACTTCGACATGGGAAGCTTCTGTGTACCTGGAGGTGATATCAGACAGAAAGTCATGGCAGAAGCTTGTTGGCACATTTTATTTTGATATATTAACAGCATCTTCGTAGTTTAGTTTTCTATGTCTTTAGATTCATATCTTCTCAGAAGCTCTACTACATAAAGTTTTTCCTTTCAAGTTCTACCATCCTTTGCATTGAAGACTGAAGCAGATACCGGCGCTCCTTGCATAGACGGCTTCCTACCTGCTTAAAGTTTTCGAGTCTGTACAAGGTCTAGGTATATCTGTAAACACTTAAGGTTGGATGACAAACTAAAAGCATAAGTCAAAAATTAATATCTTACAGAGCGGCATACCGACGGTATACCATTTTTATCGCCCACAAACTTGCTGTGATAAATTGTCGATATACCGACGGTATGCTCCGGCATACCGACGGTATACCGTTTTGTGGACCACAGAAACGTTCTGTGACAAAACGTCGGCATACCGACGGTATGCTACGGCATACCGGTATTTTGTTTGCCTTAAAACGTTTTGTGATAAAACGTCGATATACCGACGGTATACCGCGGCATACCGACGGTATACCGGGTTACATATATTTGATTTTTGAATCACTCTGACTAGCATTAATGGCCGCATTTAATGCTCTCAACGGATATTAATATGACCGTTACCTTTTGACCGGTATACCGACGGTATGCCGCTGCATACCGACGGTATGCCGGTCTGCCTGTATCCAGAGCATTAAATGCCACCCACTCTTGGTTTCTCTATAAAAGAAAGCTTTCTTTCTCTTTAAGCTTTCACCAACTCTTGCCATAAATTTTCCAAACAACTAAGAGCTCCACCATTAATACTCTACCAAGCTTTTAAATTGTCATCCTCTCCCAAAGTGCTAGAGTATTTAAGAGTTGTAATTTTCGATCTTCACGTGTTAGAAGATCAACAAGTTCTCTTCTCATTTGTTTGAAGTTGGCGAGCCTTCGTAAGAAAACTCGTGTGTTGAAGTTGGCGAGTCTTCGAATCCAAACTCGTGTTGAAGTTGGCGAGTTCTTCGGATCCAAACTCGTGTGTACTATTTGATTAAATAGTGGATTTAAGCCGAAGAGAGTTCCGGGACTGGATTGCCTCAAGCGAGGATACCAGGATACATCTTTTGTTTGATCTTCTTACTCTTTACTTTTATTTGTCATATATTGCTTCTGTTGCTTTAGATATTTTTTATTTCCCTATTCACCCCCCTCTAGGGTTCTACAATTGGTATTAGAGCTTTGTTCTCTTGATTTGGATTTATACCCTTTGAGTGATCCATGGCCACTAACCCTAGTATCAACACCTTCCACAATGAAGGACACTCCACAAATAGGCCTCCCCTATTTGATGGAACCAACTATAACTACTGGAAGATTAGGATGAGCATTTATCTGAAGTCCATAGATTTCGATTTATGGGATTGTGTGATAAATGGTCTTCCTACTCCTTCCAGAGTTATTGAGGATATTGCTTCTGACACCCTTAGGGACACACTTACTGAAAACACCAAGAAACTTGTGAGTCGAGATGCCAAGGCTATGAACGCTCTTTATTGTGCTCTCGACAGTAGTGAATTCAACCGAATCTTTACTTGCAAGACTTCCAATAAGATTTGGAAGTTACTTGAAGTCACACACGAGAGTACTTCACAAGTGAAGGAATCCAAGATTAGTAGACTCACGCAAGAATATGAGTCCTTTAAGATGAAGCATGATGAATCTATTACTTACATGTTTACTCGTTTTGGTGACATTATTAATCCTCTCTATTCTCTTGGTAAGGAATATCCTGCTCATAAAAAGATCAGAATTTTTTTTAAAGGATTGACAAAAGTTTGGAGTCCTAAAGCTACCGCAATCATTGAGGGGAACGACCTGACAGTCATGAACCTTGAGACCCTCATGGGTAAGCTAATGACTCATGAACTCGATATGAAGGATCAAGAGGAATCCTCCATACAAGAGAAGGATAAGGAGAAGACCAAAGAGAAGGATAAGTCTCTTGCTCTCAAAGTTACAAAGTCCTACTCCAAGGATAGCTCCGACGACAATGAGTCGGACGACGATGAAGAAATAGCTCTCACAGCTAAGCACTTCCGAAAGTTCCTCAAATTTAACAAAGCCAACCGCTTCAAACGGGACAATAAGGAAGATTCGGCGTATTATCAATGCAGAAGACCCGGACACATCAAGAGGGACTGTCCGATGATAAGAAAAGACTCAAGCAAGTACGAGAAGCCTAACAAGGGAAGCTCGTCCTCCAGGAAATTCGCCAACACAAGCATTTGGTGTGAGAGTGACGTAAGCGACTCCGACAAAAACAAAGAGTGCAAACATAATACCAACGTTTGTCTCATGGCAACCGATGAGGTACTTGATGATCTCTCCTTAAATACTCTTACTTATGATGACTTGGAGAAAGCTATCCTTGAATTGCATAAAGAGCACAAAGGTGTTAGGAATAAATATAAGAAATCTCTAAAAGAGGTTAATGCTCTTCAACTTGAAATAGAAAGACTCTCAAGCATCATTATTGATGTAAAGGGAAAATCTCCTGCTTCTGACACGGATGAAATAGAGTCTTTGCGACTCAAGTTTCAAGAATCTCTTGTCACCATCAAGAAAAAGGATGATGAGATTCAATCCATGAGAAGAGCTTATGAATTTGCTATGCATAAAGTTCAAGATGCTAATAGGAGAGAATATGATACTTCTATTAAGTATGATGATCTTCTTGTACAGAGTAAGAAATTAGGTAATAAGAACACTACTCACATGCATACTCCAAGACACCTCCACACTCATCACAATGCTAGGCATACTTCTTACATGAACACTACACACAAATCCTTTTCTAACACAAGGAAAGGACCATTTGTTAAGAAAAACACTTCGCATCATGCTTTTTATTATCATCATCATAATACTAATGTTAGAGCTCCTCGCACTAGAGATTCACATATGCATGATTCTCACACATCTTCTTCTAAATCCTCTATGATTTGCAACTACTGTGGCTTGCTTGGACATACGACCAATTATTGTCATACAAGAAAACTTGTTGATAAGAAAGTTTTTAAGTGGGTTCCTAAGACTAACACTCAAGGACCCATACGATCATGGGTACCAAAATGTTCATCTTCAACTTATGTTGTAGGTGAAGAGTCCTTCTCATGCTATAAGCAAGTGGATTCTCGATAGCGGTTGTTCACGGCACATGACCGGGGATGCTTCATTATTTACAACGCTATCGATGAAGAAGGAAGGACACGTTTCCTTTGGTAATAATCTTAAAGGTCACATTATAGGAAATGGTAATATAGGTTTCCCTCATTATCCTTGTATTAAGAATGTGTGTCTTGTTACTAATCTTAAACACAATCTTCTTAGTATTAGTCATCTTACCGATAATGGTTATGATATCAAGTTTGTTAAGCTCAAATGCTTCATTTTCGATAGTTCAAATGGATCTATTGTTTATGAAGGCATTAGAGGAAATAATATCTATGTTTTATATCTTGTCGAAGACACTAAAATGACAGGTACTTAGTTGCTAAGAACGATGAGAGTTGGCTTTGGCACATGAGGCTCGGACACGCCAACATGGATACCATCTCTCGTCTTGCTACCAAGAAGCTCGTAAGAGGACTCCCAAGTATCCCGTTCAAAAAGGATATGGTGTGTGAAGAATGCGAGAAGAGTAAGTTAACAAAGTCATCCTTCAAATCAATCAACTCTGTGAGTACTTCTAGACCTCTTTAACTTATTCATATGGATCTTTTTGGTCCTAGTAGAGTTGCTAGCCTTGGAGGCAAGCTTTATGCTTTTGTTTTGGTTGATGATTTTTCGAGATTTACTTGGGTTATTTTTCTTGCTTGCAAAAGTGATACTTTTCGTGAATTTGTTGCTTTTTGTAAACGTGATCAAAATGAGAAAGATTTTTCTATTAACAAAATTAGAAGTGATCATGGAGGAGAATTTGACAATGCCGATTTCAAAAGTTTTTGTGAAAAGAATGATTTTGGACATGATTTTGCTTGTCCACGTACTCCTCAACAAAATGGTGTTGTGGAGAGAAAGAATAGAACCCTTGGCGATATGGCCCGGGTTATGTTAAACCAATATAAGCTCCCCCAATATTTTTGGGCGGAAGCCGTTAACACGGCATGTCATGTTATAAATAGGGTCTTGATTAGACCTATTTCTAAGAAGACTCCTTATGAGCTTTGGTTTGACAAAATTCCCTCTATTGAATATTTTAAAGTTTTTGGTTGTAATTGTTTTATTTTGAATACCAAGGATAACCTAGGCAAGTTTGAAGAAAAAGCCTATGAAGGAATATTCCTTGGATACTCTACGCATAGTAAAGGTTTTCGTGTTTTTAAAAAAAAAGTCTTGTTGTCGAAGAGTCAATTAATGTCTCTTTTAATGAACTTAATACTTCTACATTCTCTTCTTCCGATGATGTTGATGACATCTCGTTTAGGTTAGAGAACTCCTCTAATGGAGATCGTCCTTCTTCATCTAACAATGAAGTTGTGACTCCTCCAACAAAAGAGTCTCCACCTCTCGAGCCTCCTCAAAAGGATCTCCCAAAAGAATGGAGATTTGTCACCAACCATCCTAAGGAACTTATCATTGGGGATCCTTCCTCCAGTGTTAGCACTAGATCCTTGTAGAAGCATGGAAAATAATAAAGAAAGACCCATGCGGCCAGAGAGCCCCATACGGCTCAGAGAAGTCATGCGGCTCAAGAATCCATGCGGACCAAGGATCTATGCGGCTCAAAAAAGTCCTATACGGCTCAAAGAGGAGCCACGTGGCCTGCAGACAGCTTTCTCATTTGTCCTTTACTGCATTAAAGGCATTGACGGCTGACAATTTGGACGAGATGACAGTTCTGACACGAAGATATCATTATAATTCCCTCATAATGACGGACTCCTCGGAAAGCGAAAAAAATCTTTGACATAATCCTCCGAGAGTCAGAAATTGTCATGCGGCCTTGACACGTGGACAGCTCCATGCGGCTCAGGAAGGTCAGCCCCATGCGGCTCATAAAGACCAGCCCCATGCGGCTCACGGAGACCATCCCCATGTGGCTCACAGAGGCCATCTCCATGCGGTTCACTCATACTCATGCGGCTCACATCATTACCATACGGTCCAAATGATTTGGGGGGCCACTCTTAGGCAGCCTGGACACATGGCCAGCTTTATGCGGCCTAACTTTCCTGCGGCTCAAACACGTGGCATGATAGTAGGGCACGTGGCATCAGATTGATCGAAATCTCTCAGCAAATCCCAATAAAATATTGGGATCAAATCAGATCATTTGTAAATAAGCCAATTAAAGACACGTGTCGAGGAATCCGAGGTTGGCATGACAAATCGGGAGGATTTATGTCAATTAGCATTAATTATCTACAAAAGATTTGATGCAATCACATTTATTGCTCAAATCTCGATAAACGGCCCAGATTTAATGATCCTTAGCCACCAACTTTCAAGAATGGGCAATCATTGTAAACCCTAATGATGCCCTCCCACTCTTATAAATAGCAGGGTGCCATTCCCTCAAAGACACACAGAGAGACGAAGAGACACATATACACAGAGAGAGATACAGAGACAGATGCGCATAGAGAGCCAGAGAGCCTGAAGAGAGAGCATTTCTCCATCAACGCCAAGCAGTTCTTCCACAGAGCCAAGAAGCTGCACCCGATCGTCCAAGGAGTAAGGCAGAGCGGCCGTCACTTTCCCGAGCCTCTATCGTCACCCCCCAGAATCTAAAATAAATAATTGTACTTAGATTGCTGTACCTAGGTTTTCGTCCCTAGGCTTTCTTTGTACAAGCGAGTTTGTATTGTGAAGTAAAAGTCCAGTCCTCCGATAATTGTTCTGTCCTTTTATATTTCATGGCAAACACGATGGCGACTCTGCTGGGGACAAACTTCTCCACGGCTGAGGAGTTGGTGATGCAACCGGATGCAGCCAAACTTGGCTCCACGCAACAGAAGATGGTTGTTCGCTTCGACCAACAGGCGTTTGAAGAAATGCTCTCTGAAGGAAGTGCTGGCCCGATCCAGAAGCGAACCCGCACAAAGAAAGCTCGCTGCGAGTGGAGGCTAAAGTCATTTGCTCCTGCACAAGCTCTGGATGGGGTACTCTCTGCTACCCAAGACGGCGAAGGCGATTCTCATACGGCTCCACTTTGAGCCGTAGAGGACTCTGCTGTCTCCACGTCCGGCAGAGGAAATCACTACGATACTGGACTTGCAGGGACAAAGAGTGATTCTATGCACCCCAAGAAGAAGCCGAACACTCCTGCGGCCAAATCTGCCAACCACATGCAGGAGGCTCATGTGGGTGAATCTGCCAGCCGTATGAAGAAAGTCTATGCAGCCAAGTCATCCAACCGCATGAAGAAAACTCATGCGGTTGAGACTCCCAGCCATATGAAGAAAGCCTATGCGGCTACGTCTGCCAGCCGCATGAAGACTACTGATGACAGCCGCATAACGCCTATCCCGCGTGGCTCTGTCTTCAACCGCCTATCTTATGGTCCTGATCTCCTGTGCTCCCAAGAAGACATGTCTGATTCTCTCCAGCATCACCTAGACTCTTCCTACTATGTGCCCTTACGCACTAGAGCGAAGAAGTCTAGGGCAGCACGAGCCTGGCAAGCTCGGTCCGCTGATTCGGTCTCTGACCATCCGAGCGTTCCGCATACCGTTATACGGGCCTCAGATAGGAGGTTGTACAGAACTACTCGAGTTCAGCCCCCGGCGGCAAAAGGACAGAGAGGTTTGCAAAAGTCTCCCAAAACCCAGGGAGCAAACATGGTCGATCCAGACCCATCTGACTTGCGTGAGGCCATCCTCCACAAATGCGAGGAAAGAGAAGACGCATCGGGGTGCAAATAGTCCCCCTACGGACGCCACTGCACCCAAGTCATCGTCAACTGCTGCTGCAATAATGCGACGATACGAGAAGACCGACAGTCCGTCTTTCAAAGACTGCAACAGCCATCTTCAGGAGACGAGGCACTTTCCGTCGTCTCCTGCAACTCTGCTCAGAAAGTCCCTGCTGATGGGAGAGGGAAGAAGACAACTGTTCCCAGCCCGAAGATTTTAACCACTTCGACTAAAAGACTGTCGTCTAAGCGGGTGCCCACCACCGAAGTTTTCCAAGGCACCCGTTCTAAGATGAAATCTGCTACAGTAGAAGATTCGTCGTCCACAATGCTGGGGGTTACTGGGACTGGAGGTAGCACTCCTCCAAACCTCCACGATAATTCGATGTTCCAAAAAGACGAGCCGGGAGAGACAACTCTCCCATAAGATGCGGCAAACCCCGACGTCTCCGAGGATGTCCACGAATCCCAAGATGAGGCGAACTCGGAGACTGGGGGTACTGTTCCTTTCGAATCTGAACCAGAAGAGAACATACCTACGTACCCCGATGACTGATCACTACAAGGGTATGATTCGGAGGGCGCTTCCTCCACCGCTCCGTCCATCTCTCCTCACGTAAAGACGGTATTCATGACAGACAGCAGCCAAGGTGGTTCCAGTGATCGCTAACGCATCGACACGCTCGAAGCCATATTGCTTGCCTTGGTCAAGTCTGTAGACGAGATCAAAGTGGCCCTTCCAACTCTGCAAGGAGGGATGCCTGGCCAAACAAGCGCGGATCCCGCGGTCAATGCGGATTCGAATTCAGCAGCACCGAACCCGGGCAATAATCCTCTTGAAGTAACGACCCCCACCGCCGTGGATGAGGCCCGCGAAGCGAGAAGAGAGGTCCAGGAGCTCCGAGCCATGTTTCACGCTCAAGAAAATTCTCCAGACCTCAGAATACGGCAACCGTACCCTGCTGCCTGGAGGGATGTTCCATTCCCACCAAGATATAAGCCGTTCAATATTAATCCTTATGATGGCAAGACCTCAGCAAGTCGGTACATCACTTACTTCGAGGTCACTACCGACCATCTGCCCCATGACGATGCCATTCTCATACGATTATTCATCGGAGCATTGGAAGGGGTCGCCATCGACTGGTATCGCAACCTGCCGTACAACTGCATCCACTCCTTCGCTGGTTTCAAGCGCATGTTCTTGGAGAGATTCTACGAAGTAGGACAGGACATCACAATGTCCACCCTCATGGACGTCGTCCAAGGGGAGAAAGAGCTGACAAGGAACTATATTAAGCGGTTCCGCCAAACCGCAATAAAGTTGCCGTCTGGAAATCCGGATTCCTCCTTGATTGAAATTTGCCAAAAGAGATTGCTCCCAACAATCAGTCTCTGGATGGGCGAAAGTTAATTCAAGGATTGGAAGACGTTCATCATCAGTACCACCAGCGCCGAAGAACGATTGAAGAAGGCCCGCCAATTGGGATTGCACATCTCGGACGGAGAAAACAAGAGCAAGCGTCCTAACACCAACAACGACAATGGGGGTAGTCCCTCCAACAATCGGGACAACAGAGGTAAGCGGGCTATGGTGGCCGACACAGCATAGAAACCTGAGCCAAAGCCGGCAGACAAACAATGGCCATAAATCATATACTCCTTCGAAGACGGTCACGTCAAGTCCATCTTGGACATGCTCATACAAGGAGACAGAATTCAGCTTCCTCCACCAAGACGGGAACCTCGGCCGACAGACATGGAGAACCCAAAGTACTGCCATTATCACCGCTACGTCCGCCATACAACACACGACTGCTACCAGCTAAAACGGTACATCCAAAACCTCATCGATTCGAATGCTCTGGCTATCGATTTCGAAGAGGTAATCGTGGCAGCCAACATGGTGTCAGTACAATTCGGCAGCTTCCCTCCGACGAAAACCCAAGACGGTGTGGTCCCCATCCCTCTGGCGACAATGGAGGTTGCTAATCTTCTACCTCCCCGAGATCAGGCTGCTGGCTTAGTGCCCCTCACCACATCACGAGGGAAGGTCATGTGGATCCATCCAGACTTGGTATCGTAAGTGACTCGGCCCACATCATCTTCCATCTGTAAAAAGAAGAGTAGAAAAGTCAGGTCCTGTCGCACAATCTCGGCAGATATCGAAGAAGCTACAGCCGTTGTCACTCGATCTGGGGCACAATCCCAACCCGTGGCTGACAACTCGACTGAAGATCATCAGCCTGCTACAACTGACGCTCCGGGACCGGCTCAGCCTCCGACGACCGACAAGCCTAGGCCGAGGGAGACTCGCTTCGATAAATCCATCCGAAAAGAGACATCACAATGGATGGAGAAGCCCTACAACTTCGACATCTTAGCGCAATTGGCCAACACACCGGCCAAGTTGTCATTATACGAGCTTCTAAGACTCTCAAAGGATGTTCGTGCGGCTTTGAGCGATGTACTCCAAAATGTCGACGCGTACCTGGCTCAGGTCAACCTCACGGGAGAGAACCCGCCTGCAGATCTCCAAGACAGCGCTTGTACGGGAGCAATGCCCAAAATTGTCTTCACTCTGCAGGACATGCTCATCAAAACCAAGCTACACGATTGCCCGCTATACTATACTGGATCATCGGCGACGTAAAGGTGGATCGGATGCACATTGATCCTGGCTCTTCCATAAGCATTATCCCGAAGGGTCTGCTACATCATCTCCGCATCCCAATGCATCGCCAGACGCCTACAAGCACCGCCATCAGCGGTTTCAATTCGGGCAGGAGCTATCCAATTGGGAAGATTCGTCTGAAGTGTCAGATTGGCGATCTCCAATCAGAAGTCACCTGCTACGTCATAGATGCAGACACTTCTTACAACATCCTCTTGGGGTGCCCGTGGATATACGATTATATGATCGATCGTGCCTTCCACGCTACACCAATGCTTCAAATATGTCAACAAACACGGCTTCGTGAGGACAGAATTTGCTGATATCAATCCCTTCAAAGGGGTCGAATCCTACTACTCAGACTCCTGTCTGTACGAACAGTCAAAGAAGCATCTTGGTGAAGGAGATATGCATGCTCGTACCGAGACAGCCACAGGATCAGAAGAACCTCTGACGATCCACCTTCAAGCTCGCAAACCTGGCAAGTCTGCACCCCTTACCGCTACTCTGCGTAAGGACGCTATCAGCCTCTCGGCACAAGAAGAGCAGATGATAATCCGGCTGCCAAGGTCTGGCCAAGTGTCAAGACCCACAACGGAGCCACTGACAATTAGGCTGCCGAGAGTAGGCCAGCCGCAAACGGAGAAGCTCAATCCCTCCGACAAGCCAATGACGATACGCCTTCCCAAGAAGGGTCGTCACCCCGATGCAAGGTCTGGAACTTTTTGCGAACCAACCACTCCCCGCCCAGCATCGAGTACCAAGCTGGGGGTCGCTAGTCTGCCAATAACTCCACGCTCTGCTCTCCCAGTTGAACCCATGACGATCAAGCTGCCCAGGTCGTCTTCTCAGTCTTCATTTATACAGGGGGTAGCCGAAGAGGAACCGAAGCTAGCCAAGTATGTGGCTGTCCACACTGATGTTCCCTCTGCAGATGATGTAATCCCCCTAGAAAAGATACCTTACTTCATCAATAAAGGGCTATCTTTGAACTACCTCGAGCTGTCACGACCCGCACCCACTGTGAGGGTACGAGAACGTAACAATGCCCAGCCTACGCCACAGTATCGACGGTAGAGCGCTGTCCTAGGTCAACATACATCTAACAATATATATCTAAACAGTTATACTCCCCGAGTGGGTAGTGACATAACAGTAAAAACTCAATCACAACTAAGGAAGATGTAGCACGATATGAAATAGAACTCAATGAATAAAATAGATAAAAGTAGTAGTCTAAGATAATTCCAGCAATATCCAACAGTACAAGGTCTCAGATAAAAGAATATATACAATACTGATCTCCAAAATAGAGTCTAACTAGAACATGTCTCAAGACTGTATAAAGTAAGATAAGCCTAACTAGTCTAGTCTAGACAATCGGGGTGATCTCCTCAGCTAGAGCTGGGTCCTCCTGAGGGTCCAGCTCGCAGGTGTCATCTAAGGCTGCCCCGTAGTAAGTGTCCAGGCAAGCCTCCTCCTCGTCCTCTGTAATATTTTCAACAGGTCCAGTCAGGACAGGAGCGAGTACAGTACATCTCAACAGATCATAGCAGGTTAGAAAATATAATCATGCAGTAAAGTAAGATACAGGTACTGAAAGAAGTGCAGTATAAAAACAGAGAGAGAACTGTAATAGAAATATCTACTATACATAGAGAGCTAGCAGTGACTAGTGAGTCAGAGTACAACAAGAACATGTAAATGGCATAGGAGATTCTGATAAGACACTATGGAAGAGATTCTGATAAGATACTACTTGGGTATTATTCACATGTCCATTTCTACTCCCCCGTACCCCCAATCAATACACAAGGATCCAGCCAGGTTATGTTATGATGTTATGTAACAGTCCCCGAAGGTGATAGACCCCGAAGGTAATAGACCCCGAAGGTGATAGACCCCGAAGGTAATAGACCCCGAAGGTGATAGACCCCGAAGGTGATACATAGTAGTCCCATAAATGGGATAAGGATTCTAGGAAGACTCTACGATCATAAGAGTATATGTCGTAAGTGATCAACGAACCAATGAAGCATATGATACGCCATGTAAGTGAAACGCACAGAACATGTAGTACCTGATGCTCCCTAAGGATAACATCTCAAGAAGGGATCCATATAGTACCAATCCGTGTGACCAACGTGACAGTACAAGTAAAGTAATCTACTGCAGGAAATAATTCTAAGCAGGATATGAAATGATCAGAGAATATACTCGCCTGTATCTGAGTGTCCTATATGAATCGTACTGTCCAAGGAGGGGTGTCTGGCTCCTAATCAGAACAGCACAAGTCACAACAAGTCCAGAATAGTAAAATGGAGTCCTACTATGCATTCTACATGATTCTAGGTCAATCTAGGCCAAAGTCAACTCTTGGTCAACTTTGGTCAACCCTAGAAGTCAAACTAGGTCAATCTAGTCTAATCAAGTCTAAACTCAACTATCTAGGTCTAACCAGTCATGCTAGGCTCTAACAAGGCTATACTAGACTACACACAACATTCCAAGTACCCATACACCTATGCATATACAACATTATATATATAGATACAAATATTTGGATTAACACTATGTATACCTAGGCTAAATACTATATGTATTCATATAGATATGCATCACACACAAGTACACAAGTATACACATTCTCCATAACATTTCACACACCATGTATATAGGTATAGTCATAATATAGACTGTGCATTAGGTGTCTAGGCTATATTGATAAATCTGAAATTTACAAACAGTGAGCAATAACAGTGCACATGTGTGTGTGTGCAATAGAGAAGTGTGTGTCAAATATGATTATATACAAAACAGTGAAGGAAGAGGAAAAATGTGTATGTGTGTGTGTGATGAAGCAATGTGCAGGAATTATCCAGTGATAGATAGGTGAAAGTGTGAGTGTACACAGGAAAACATTGGGCAGGAAATTAAATCAGTGAACAAGAGAAGGTTTGTGTGTGTGTGGATATGGCATACATGTGTGAGCAATGTGCAAACAGTGGCAAAATCTGGCAGTCAGGCAAGTGTGTTAATAGTGAGTGTGTGCTGTAAAATAATGTGCAGGAAAACAGTGCAACATGTGACAGGAATAAACAAAAGAAAAGAAAATCAATTTGATGCCCCAACAATCTCAGTTAAGAAGAAAAGGAAAAGGAAGTCAAACCATGGTTAATAAACACACAAAAATCAGTTTATTCAAGCTATGGTTCAGTTTCAGACCAATGGCAACCCCATACCAAAACTAACTCAAAACTGGGGAGGGTGGACTGAAACAGACCAAGGCTCCAGGTTTGAGAGTCCAACCTAAGACTGTGTAAACCAATTCATGTGATTCCAGTTCAGCCTACACATTTAACTCTCTAAGTTAATTCAATATTTAGAAAACATCAAAGCTTCTCAAACAAAACTCAAGAACCTGTCACATTTCAGATTTCAATTTAAAACTTGCTTAGATAGCCCTCAAGTATTTCCAGTTCTCGTATCCAACCCAATCTCAGATTTCATTTCAAGAACACTGTTAGGGATCAACTAGTTTATGAAGGACCTTCAATAATAAAATCAATTCATGATACATTATGAAATATCTACCCATTTAACAGCCCACCCTTATCAATTCAACACCAAATTTAACCATGGCAAGCTAATGTATAAGAGAATTATAATTAGGACCTAACCTCAGTATTAAACATCATGCCATGGACTAAAATCATGAACAATATTGATTTGAAAAACTGGAAACGACAGGTAATCTACCTACAGTATCAGAACATTGGTTCAATGAGGAAATCGATTAGCAATTTAAATAAATCATGAATCTAATGATTAGAAAAATGAATATAACCCTCGTGCACTACCCCACACATCATCTCGTGTCACCCATAGCCTCATACGGCGTGTCCATAACAAGAAATCACAAAATGATACACATACAGTGCACTGCCAGTGTACTGTCTTGTGCACACGTGCACTTGTGTCATGTGCACGACACAGGACACGAATGGATCTCGTGGTCACCCTCATAGGTAGCCCACCTATAGGGCTACCTCATAGGCCCATTGGCTAGTGTCCACGACGTGTCAGTGTCGGACACGAGGCCCGTGTCAGTGGAGAAAACCCACAGGCACAGAACAGCCAAAACATGTGTACAGCTGATATCTACCTAGACACGACACGGGGACACATGAGACTTGACACACGGGGTGTCAGTCATGGCCCCATGCCACGTGTCAAGTCTCGTGTCCAAATGACGCGTGTCGTATCCGCTACAGGGCCCGATAGGCAGGGGATCCCTGTAGCACGCGCGCGAGCGTGTGCACGTGCGTGTCCAGGTCATGAAATCGACACGAAAATGACACGACACCAACACTCAAACACAGGGATCAAAAGACAAGATCTAATCTATCAGTCCTATTCAAAAACAATAGGTTAACCCGATCGACAGGCCCTCTGTGGCATTCTGTCGAACACCATATCCAGTGTTCTGATGTGTCCAGAATAGACACGAATCATCCGACACTGGACACGAAACCTATCCAGACCTTAGGGGGACCCTTAGGGCTTCCTATTAGTGAAGACAAAATGGAAATCTATGGAGAAATGAGAAAGTTACCTATTGGTGAACAAGCCTTCACAAAAGCTAAAATGGAGAGATTCCTCAAGCCACCCAAACTTTCACAAATTGTTGTTTCCCTGCAAATAACCAATACCAAAAGCAAGAGCATTGATTTTAGGTCCTAATGGAATTGGTTTGGGGAAGAAAGGATTTAAAATGGATTTTTAATGAATTTTGGAAGATGGAACTCACCTCTTTCCTTAGAACTTTTGGATGAACCCTAAAAGAGGCTAGCCCTAAAATCTAGGAGGGACTTTATAGTGGGGAATCCCTAGGTTTAACCTAGGTGGCCGGCCATGATGGGTTTGGGTGGGGTTTGGGCTAGGTTAGCTAGTCCAATCAAGTTTAGTCACAAAATGGCTTGTGAAACCACAAGCCATTTATCAAAACACTTGATTCCTAAATTCCTAATTAAATTTCTAATGAATCAATAACTACTAACTTAAGTCATACTAGGTTAAACTAGAGTCTCTTGACCTAACCAAGCCCAACTAACTAGGGTTAACTCCTAGGTTGGTCTACATGAGTCAAAACTAGTCAAAAATCAAACTAGTCTAAATAAATCCAAAATAATTCCTAAAAATTCCCATAAATTCTAATTAATACCAATAAATTTAATTTACCCCAAAAAATGACAAATTTACCCACAAACTAGAAATGTGATAGTGACAAATCTACCCTCCTTAAAAGAATTTCGTCCTTGAAATTGAAAGGCGAAATGCAACTGATGAGAATGATAGAAAGTATACCTCACGGTCCAAAGAGATAGGGGTACCGCTCGTGCATCTCATCCTTCCGCTCCCAGGTAGACTCTCCTGGAGAATGATGCCTCTATGCGACGCGTACCAAGGGTATCACCTGGTTCCTCAGAACCTTCTCCCGTCGATCCAGAATCTCTACTGGCTGCTCTGGATAGCTGAAAGAAGGCCCCACCTCAATCTCCGAATGATCGAGCACATGGCTAGGGTCTGCCACGTACCGTCTCAACTGTGATACATGAAATATGTTGTGGACCCCCACAAGTGCAGGCGGCAAGTCTAGCCTGTAAGTCACGTCACCGACTCTCCCGCTGATAACTAAAGGGCCGATGAAGCGCGGGCTAAGCTTTCCGCCTCCACCAAAACGTATCATACCACGAGTCGGAGATATCCTCAAGAAAACCTGGTCTCCGACCTAATCACAAGCAAGGTCTCAATTAATTATAATAAACAAACATGATCATAAATCACAAACAACAACCTAAATCTAATCCTACTCTAATCTGTACCTCAAACTCCAAGGGTCTCCGGTGGCAATCGGCCCAATGCCGTTGCCTGTCCTGTGCCACGCAAAGTCTGTCCCTGATGAGCTTCACCTTCTCGGTCGCATCTACAATCATCTCTGGCCCCAGCAAAGCTCGCTCACCAACATCATCCCAGGATAAGGGTGTACGGCACCTACGCCCGTACAGAGCCTCGAAAGGTGACATCTCGATGCTGGCCTGGAAACTATTGTTATAGGCAAACTCTACCAAATGAAGATAATCCTTCCAGGAACCCCCAAAGTCCAGAACGCACGTCCGCAGCATATCCTCAAGGGTCTGAATAGTTCGCTCTGACTGTCCGTCCGTCTGGGGGTGGTATGCAGTACTGAACTTGAGCTGAGTGCCCAAGCTGGTCTACAGACTCCTCTAGAAATGGGAAGTAAAATGGCTATCCCGATCTGAGACGATGCTGACCGAAACTCCATGGATCCTGACTATCTGCCGCATATACATCTCCGCCAGCCTCTCTGTAGACGTACCCACCTTGAATGGCAAGAAGTGGGCCGATTTGGTCAACCTGTCCACGATGACCCAAATCGCGTCTTTTCCTCCTGGAGTACGCGACAATCCTGAAATGAAGTCCATCGTGATATGCTCCCATTTCCACTCGGGAATGGGCAGCGGCTGCAACAATCCACCGGGCCTCTGTCTCTCTGCCTTGACCTGCTGACAGACCAAGCACCTAGCTACGAAGTGGGACACCTCCCGCTTTATCCTTGACCACCAAACATGCTCTCGCAGATCTCGGTACATCTTGTTGGCACCCGGGTGTATAGAGTATTGAGATCTGTGGGCCTCCTGCATAATCTGCTCTCTGAGCTCCCCGTTAGGCACACATAACCTGGCACCGTTCCTCAGGGCACCATCCTCTGCAAGTGAAAACTCAGGATCCCCCACTCCTATACTGATCTGCTCTCTGATACTCTGCAAAGCCACATCCTCGAACTGGTCTGCCCTGATCCTGTCCACCAAGTCTGACTGAATCTGCATCCCCCATAGCTGCATCTGCACTCCCGGCACGATCACCTCAATCCCAAGGCTCTCCAAGTCGACAAACAAATGCCGATCCATGGTCAAACACATGGCTGTCGGATACCTACTCAAGGCATCGGCAACCACGTTGGCCTTCCCTGGATAATACTGCAGTACAATGTCGAAGTCCTTCATCAACTCTAACCATCTGCGCTGTCTCATGTTCAACTCCTTCTGAGTGAACACATACTTCAGGCTCTTGTGATCTGTGAAGATCTCCACCCTCTCACCGTACAGATAATTCTTTCACAACTTCAAAGCAAAAATCACCGCTGCCAGCTCCAGGTCGTGGGTAGGGTAGTTCTTCTCATGGGGACGCAATTACCTGGAGGCATAGGCAATTACCTTCCCGTGTTGCTGCAACACACAACCCAGCCCCTTCCCTGAAGCATCACTATAAATAGTGAAACCACCTGATCCTGAAGGCAACGTCAGAATCAGAGCTGTCGTCAGCCGCTTCTTCAACTCATCAAAAGCTGTCTGACACTCCTCTGACCAAACATACTCAGTATCCTTCCGGGTCAACCGTGTCAACGGCTCTGCGATCCGAAAGAAATCCTGCACGAATCTCCGATAATACCCTGCCAGCCCCAGGAAGCTCCTGATCTCTGCAACTGATGTCGGTGCTGTCCATGCCTCAACTGTCACGATCTTCTTGGGGTCAACTGAGATACCATCTCCAGTCATCACATGCCCCAAGAAGTCCACCCGGTCCAAGAAGAACTCACACTTGGAGAGCTTCCCGTAAAGCTGCTCCTTCCTGAGGATCTCCAGCACTATCCTCAAATGCTCCTCGTGTTCCTCCTCAGTCTTGGAATATACCAGAATATCATCTATGAACACTACCACAAACTGATCCAGGTACTGATGGAACACCTTGTTCATCAGGTTCATAAACACTGTGGGTGTATTGGTTAGCCCAAACGGCATAACCAGGAACTCAAACTGCCCGTACCGCGTCCTGAAAGCGGTCTTGGGAATATCCTCCCCTTTCACCTTCAACCTCAGATCAATCTTAGAAAATACCCGAGCTTCGCTCAACTGGTCAAACAGATCGTCGATCCGCGACAGTGGGTATTTGTTCTTGATCGTGAGGTTGTTGAGTGCCCTATAGTCAATACACATACGTACTGACCCATCCTTCTTCGGCACGAACAACACTGGTGCACTCCATGGCGACGAACTCGAGCGGATGAAGCCCTTGTCCTGTAGCTCATCCACCTGCTTCTTCAGCTCCACCAGCTCGCTGTTGTTCACCCGATAGACATGCTGAGAGATGGGTTCCGCTCCTGGAACCAAGTCTATCGAGAACTCAATGTCCCTGTCTGGTGGCAGTCCCGACAACTCCTCCGGGAAAACATCTATATACTCTGTTATCAAGGGGTGTGGAATCGTCTGCTCCTCGACCGAGACTCCACAGAAGACTCCGCTGCTCTGCTCTGCCTGACGTCTGGAGTACTCGAACTCTGGCTCCTCCGTTGCTCTGAAGAGAACTCTACCCCCTCTACAATCAATGCTGGCGTGGTGCCTGCTCAACCAATCCATGCCTAGTACTATATCGTAGTTCGGCAGTGGCATTACGAGCAGGCTCACCTCCAACTCACGGCCTCCCAAAACTACTCTCCGACCCTTACAAACATCACTCACGAGGATAATACCACCCCCGGTCGTGATCTTGTAAGTCCTAGGCAACGATTCGGCTATGATACCGTGTCTAATCGTAAAAGATACTGAAATGAAGCTATGCGAAGCACCGGAATCGAACAATGCAAATGTTGGACTAGAGTCAAGAAGAATCGAACCTGCAATCAGCTCTCCAGTCACCTCTGCCTCTCCAGCTGCCATGGCGAAAGCTCGCCCCTGCTGGCCTCCCCTGGCCTGCTGCTGATGCTGGACGAACCTCTGCTGCTGTGTCGGCAGGGCTGGTCCCCTCTGCTGGCCTGCTGGAGCTCTGGTTCCTCCTCCCGGGCCTGCTCGTGCTATGCGGCACTCCCTCATCTGGTGGTCTGCTGAACCACACAATAGGCACAGACCTAGCCTCTTCCGGTACTCATTGAAGATGTGCCCAGGCTTCTTGCAGTAGGCACAAGTGGCTCCCTGTCTCTGACCCTGCTGGTGCTGTCTTGGCTGCTGCTACTAAACTGGCCTCTGCTGGATCGACTGCGGCTGAAACTGCCTCAGCTGCTGATGCTGGAAGTGGGGCCTCTTGGCCTGGCCTCCGCTGCTGCTGCCTTCGACTGGGTCTCTCCCTCTCTTGAGCCTAAGCTCAAGATTATCCTCAGCTAACAGGGTCCCCGTCAAGATCTTCTCAAACGTAGCATCTCTGCTGCCCTTGGTCAGGGACTTGACCTCCTTGACCAGACCTTTCCGGAACCTCTGGGCCTTCGCCGTCTTGCTCAAGCCCTCCACGAACCTGCCGAGACGACCAAACTCTCCAGCATACTCCTCTACTGAGAGGCTCCCCTGGACCAAGCTCTCAAACTGCAACTCTAAGGCCCTGACTGCTGAATCTGGGAAGAACTTCTTCTTGAAGAAGCCCCTGAACTGCTCCTAAGTCTGCTCCGGTACCCCCACCCTGGGGTCCGACTGATACCAGGTACGAGCAAGATCTCGCATCCGGCTAGCTGCGGCCTCGATCTGAAGGTCTGCTGGAATCCTGGCCAAGCGGAAGATCTCCTCCATATGCTCGATCCACTCGTCGGCATACAGGATCCCCTCTGTCCCCATGAAGTCCCTGGGGCTCATCTTCTGAAACTGCTCGATCCCCGGTGTCCTCTGCTGCTGCACCACTGGTCGAGCTACGGCTGTCGTGACGGCCAACTCCATGCCTCTGTCCTGCCGAGCCTGCTGTCGGTCCATGAACTGCTGGAAATATGCGAACATCTGAGTTGCGTCCACATGTCCTGGAGGCGGTGGCGGCAGAAAAGGATCTTCTGGAATGACCGGGTCCTGCCTCCCAGTCGGTAGATGCATACACCCTGCTGCGACTGTCGAGGTCTCAACACGAGCTGAGGTGGCAGGAGCTGCAGTCCCCTGGCCTCGCCGTGCTGGCTGAGAGGTAGCAGTCCCCTTTATAGTATCCTCATGGGGGCACGCTGCAATCGAGTCTCTACCATCCTGAAGATAGACAACAAGAGTATCAATTTCTGAGAAAGAAGCGAAATAACAAAGGCGGACAATTATAATTCAAAGGATCAGCTGATAAAGGATTTAGATGGCAATAAAAGAAATTTTCCTAAAGTGATTGAGTAGCTTAAAATTAATGTCCTATATCCTATAGCAGGCTGTAGTGATACTCTAGTCGAGTACCACTACACTTCTAGTCTAGACCTGCATGGGCCACCACTAAAAACGTGTCACGACCCGCACCCACTGTGAGGGTACGAGAACGTAACAACGCCCAGCCTACGCCGCAGTGTCGGCGGTAGAGCGCTGTCCTAGGTCAACATACATCTAACAATATATATCTAAACAGTTATACTCCCCGAGTGGGGGTGACATAACAGTAAAAACTCAATCACAACTAAAAAAGATGTAGCACGATATAAAATAGAACTCAAGGAATAAAATAGATAAAAGTAGTAGTCTAAGATAATCCCAGCAATATCCAACAGTACAAGGTCTCAGATAAAAGAATATATACAATACTGATCTCCAAAATAGAGTCTAACTAGAACATGTCTCAAGACTGCATAAAGTAAGATAAGCCTAACTAGTCTAGTCTAGGCAATCGGGGTGATCTCCTCAGCTAGAGCTGGGTCCTCCTGAGGGTCCAGCTCGCAGGTGTCATCTAAGGCTGCCCCGTAGTAAGTGTCCAAGCAAGCCTCCTCCTCGTCCTCTGTAATATTTTCAACAGGTCCAGTCAGGACAGGAGCGAGTACAGTACATCTCAACAGATCATAGCAGGTTAGAAAATATAATCATGCAGTAAAGTAAGATACATGTACTGAAAGAAGTGCAGTATAAAAACAGAGAGAGAACTGTAATAGAAATATCTACTATACATAGAGAGCTAGCAGTGACTAGTGAGTCAGAGTACAACATGAACATGTAAATGGCATAGGAGATTCTGATAAGATACTATGGAAGAGATTCTGATAAGATACTACTTGGGTATTATTCACATGTCCATTTTTACTCCCCCGTACCCCCAATCAATACACAAAGATCCAGCCAGGTTATGTTATGATGCTATGTAACAGTCCCCGAAGGTGATAGACCCCGAAGGTAATAGACCCCGAAGGTGATAGACCCCGAAGGTAATAGACCCCGAAGGTGATAGACCCCGAAGGTGATAGACCCCGAAGGTGATACATAGTAGTTCCATAAATGGGATAAGGAATCTAGGAAGACTCTACGATCATAAAAGTATATGTCGTAAGTGATCAAAGAACCAATGAAGCATATGATACGCCATGTAAGTGAAACGCACAGAACATGTAGTACCTGATGCTCCCTAAGGATAACATCTCAAGAAGGGATCCATATAGTACCAATCCATGTGACCAACGTGACAGTACAAGTAAAGTAATCTACTGCAGGAAATAATTCTAAGCAGGATATGAAATGATCAGAGAATGTACTCGCCTATATCTGAGTGTCCGATATGAATCGTACTGTCCAAGGAGGGGTGTCTGGCTCCTAATCAGAACAACACAAGTCACAACAAGTCCAGAATAGTAAAATGGAGTCCTACTATGCATTCTACATGATTCTAGGTCAATCTAGGCCAAAGTCAACTCTTGGTCAACTTTGGTCAACCCTAGAAGTCAAACTAGGTCAATCTAGTCTAATCAAGTCTAAACTCAACTATCTAGGTCTAACCAGTCATGCTAGGCTCTAACAAGGCTATACTAGACTACACACAACATTCCAAGTACCCATACACCTATGCATATACAACATTATATATATAGATACAAATATTTGGATTAACACTATATATACCTAGGCTAAATACTATATGTATTCATATAGATATGCATCACACACAAGTACACAAGTATACACATTCTCCATAACATTTCACACACCATGTATATAGGTATAGTCATAATATAGACTGTGCATTAGGTGTCTAGGCTATATTGATAAATCTGAAATTTACAAACAGTGAGCAATAACAGTGCACATGTGTGTGTGTACAATAGAGAAGTGTGTGTCAAATGTGATTATATACAAAACAGTGAAGGAAGAGGAAAAATGTGTGTGTGTGTGATGAAGCAATATGTAGGAATTATCCAGTGATAGATAGGTAAAAGTGTGAGTGTACACAGAAAAACATTGGACAGGAAATTAAATCAGTGAACAAGAGAAGGTTTGTCTGTGTGTGGATATGGCATACATGTGTGAGCAATGTGCAAACAGTGGCAAAATTTGGCAGTCAGGCAAGTGTGTTAATAGTGAGTGTGTGCTGTAAAACAATGTGCAGGAAAACAGTGCAACATGTGACAGGAATAAACAAAAGAAAAGGAAATCCATTTGATGCCCCAACAATCTCAGTTAAGAAGAAAAGGAAAAGGAAGTCAAACCATGGTTAATAAACACACAAAAATCAGTTTATTCAAGCTATGGTTCAGTTTCAGACCAATGGCAACCCCATACCAAAACCAACTCAAAACTGGGGAGGGTAGACTGAAACAGACCAAGGCTCCAGGTTTGAGAGTCCAACCCAAGACTGTGTAAACCAATTCATGTGATTCCAGTTCAGCCTACACATTTAACTCTCTAAGTTAATTCAATATTTAGAAAACATCAAAGCTTCTCAAACAAAACTCAAGAACCTGTCACATTTCAGATTTTAATTTAAAACTTGCTTAGATAGCCCTCAAGTATTTCCAGTTCTCGTATCCAACCCAATCTCAGATTTCATTTCAAGAACACTGTTAGGGATCAACTAGTTTATGAAGGACCTTCAATAATAAAATCAATTCATGATACATTATGAAACATCTACCCATTTAACAGCCCACCCTTATCAATTCAACACCAAATTTAACCATGGCAAGCTAATGTATAAGAGAATTATAATTAGGACCTAACCTCAGTATTAAACATCATGCCATGGACTAAAATCATGAACAATATTGATTTGAAAAACTGGAAACGATAGGTAATCTACCTACAGTATCAGAACATTGGTTCAATGAGGAAATCGATTAGCAAATTAAATAAATCGTGAATCTAATAATTAGAAAAATGAATATAACCCTCGTGCACTACCCCACACATCATCTCGTGTCACCCATAGCCTCACACGACGTGTCCATAGCAAGAAATCACAAAATGATACACATACAGTGCACTGCCAGTGCACTGTCTCGTGCACACGTGCACTTGTGTCGTGTGCACGACACAGGACACGAATGGATCTCGTAGTCACCCTCATAGGTAGCCCACCTATAGGGCTACCTCATAGGCCCATTGGCTAGTGTCCACGACGTGTCAGTGTCGGACACGAGGCCCGTGTCAGTGGGGAAAACCCACAGTGCACAGAACAGCCAAAACACGTGCACAGCTGATATCTACCTAGACACGACACGGGGACACATGAGGCTTGACACACGGGGTGTCAGTCATGGCCCCATGCCACGTGTCAAGTCTCGTGTCCAAACGACGCGTGTCGTGTCCGCTACAGGGCCCGATAGAGGGGATCCCTGTAGCACGCGCGCGAGCATGTGCACGCGCGTGTCCAGGTCATGAAATCGACACGAAAATGACACGACACCAATACTCAAACACAGGGATCGAAAGACAAGATCTAATCTATCAGTCCTATTCAAAAACAATAGGTTAACCCGATCGACAGGCCCTCTGTGGCATTCTGTCGAACACCATGTCCAGTGTTCTGATATGTGTCCAGAATGGACACGAATCATCCGACACTGGACACGAAACCTATCCAGACCTTAGAGGGACCCTTAGGGCTTCCTATTGGTGAAGACAAAATGGAAATCTATGGAGAAATGGGAAAGTTACCTATTGGTGAACAAGCCTTCACAAAAGCTAAAATGGGGAGATTCCTCAAGCCACCCAAACTTTCACAAATTGTTGTTTCCCTGCAAATAACTAATACCAACAGCAAGAGCATTGATTTTAGGTCCTAATGGAATTGGTTTGGGAAAGAAAGGATTTAAAATGGATTTTTAATGAATTTTGGAAGATGGAACTCACCTCTTTCCTTAGAACTTTTGGATGAACCCTAAAAGAGGCTAGCCCTAAAATCTAGGAGGGACTTTATAGTGGAGGAATCCCTAGGTTTAACCTAGGTGGCCGGACATGATGGGTTTGGGTGGGGTTTGGGTTAGGTTAGCTAGTCCAATCAAGTTTAGTCACAAAATGACTTGTGAAACCACAAGCCATTTATCAAAACACTTGATTCCTAAATTCCTAATTAAATTTCTAATGAATCAATAACTACTAACTTAAGTCATACTAGGTTAGACTAGAGTCTCTTGACCTAACCAAGCCCAACTAACTAGGGTTAACTCCTAGGTTGGTCTACATGAGTCAAAACTAGTCAAAAATCAAACTAGTCTAAATAAATCCAAAATAATTCCTAAAAATTCCCATAAATTCTAATTAATACCAATAAATTTAATTTACCCCAAAAAATAACAAATTTACCCACAAACTAGAAATGTGGTAGTAACACGAGCTTAATAAGCTTTGTATAATGTATGCTATGGAACACGGTATAGGCACTCACCTACACACACAGGTGACAAATGTGTACACCGTGATCCAGCTTACTCCAGTAGAAGACGCTTATCGCATAATCGAGGGAGGGGACCATCTAATCATCTTCGGCCGGAAGGACGATCTGCATCCCTTCACTGTAGAAGAAGTCGACCTCGGATCAGATGCCGGGAGACTGCCTCTGTATCTTTATAGCCCCCAATCCAAATATCTCATGCAGAAACAGGGGTATGATCTGGAGACATCGCCAGGTTTGAACTACGGTACTGGACGACGATTACCTTTAAAGCCACCGGTCCCGGCTGGCAAACCACGGGACTACTATAGCAAGACTCGATGTGGGTTAGGGTATGTTACACCCACGACGACCCCCGAGAGTTTAGATGTAGAATGTGACTGGCATTCACATTCGACCGGGTCACCAACTTCTGACTCAGATACCAGCATCGGAGATGTATTCAGACAAGTCTTGTCAGTCAACATGGCATTCGTCGACGCTTATGAAGAAGACAAAGATATCCCTAAAATCCTCGAGTTAGAGCCGTGGGCCCAACAGTTGGATGCACAATAGGAAAAGCGGTTCGAACTGAGAGAACCTCCTACTGAAGATGAGGTTATACAAGTGGACCTCGGCAGCAAATCTTCTCCAAAATCGATCTTCGTCAGTAAAAGCCTAACGAATGAAGAGCGAGAATCGCTGCTGAAACTTGTCAAAGAATACATTGATGTGTTTGCCTAGAGCTATGAAGACATGCCGGGGTTAAATCCTGATATCGCTCTTCACAAACTCAACATTCGGCCAAATGCAAAGCCCGTCAAGCAACAACAGCGACGCTTCCGCCCGGGCATTATGGATGCGATCGAAGCCGAAGTCAACAAACTGATAGCCAGCGGCTTCATTCGTGAGGAGCAACATCCTGACTGGGTCGCCAACATAGTACCCGTCCTCAAAAAGAATGGGAAGATTCAAATCTGCATCGACTTCCGCAATCTGAACGAGGCATGCCCCAAAGATGAATTCTCCCTCCCTATTACAGACATAATGATTGACAACACATGCGGCTTCGAACGTATGTCATTCATGGATGGCTTCTCGAGGTACAACCAAATCAAGATGTCTCTTGACAACGAAAAGCATACATCATTTCGAACACCGATTGGCACATACTGTTACACAGTCATGCCTTTCGGTTTGAAGAATGCCGACGCCACATATCAAAGAGCCATGAGCATCATCTTCGGATACCACTTACGCAAGACGGTGGAGTGCTATGTAGATGACATTGCCATCAAAAGCCGCTGTAAGGGAGACCATCTGCAGGATCTGAGGACGGTATTCGACCTGATGCGAGCACACAATTTGAAAATAAACCCCACAAAATCCTTCCTGGGCGTATCCAGCAGAAAGTTCTTGGGCTTCATCATTACCGTCCAGGGTATCCATGTAGATCCTGAGAAGACAAAGACAATCATGGAGATGGGTCCCCCCAGAAATCTTTGCGAACTCAGAGGCCTTCAAGGGAGGCTAGCTTACATCAGGAGGTTCATTTCTAACCTCTCCGGGAGGTGTCGTCCATTTACCTATCTTATGAAGAAAGACGTCTCATTCGTATGGGACGAAGAGTGTCAGCGGGCCTTCGACAGCATCAAAGAATATTTGTCGAACCCTCCAGTCCTGGTGGCCCCGGTTGATGGAAAACCATTCATGCTCTACGTACGAGCAATAGAACATTCCCTCGGGGCTCTGCTGGTACAAAACAATGATGCAAGCCATGAGCAAGCCATATATTACCTCAGTCGAATGATGATTGGGCCAGAGCACCAATACACCGCTGTGGAGAAGGAATGCCTTGCCCTTGTGTTCGCCATTCAGAAGACGCGACATTATGTCACGGGACAAACCATACATGTGATCTCACGAGTCAACCCTCTCAGAGTCCTCATGACTAAACCAGGGGCACTCAGCTCTCGCCTCGCTACATGGGCAATATTACTGTCCCCCTATCATATGATCTTCGTCCCACAAAAGGCTGTTAAAGGTCAAGCCCTGGCAGACTTTTTGGCAGCCCACCCGGGTTCGGAGTCGTCCAGAATATATGAAGAAATCCCAGATGAGGTCGCCGACTCGCATGTAACCTCTTACGATGATATATGGCGAATGTTCTTCGACGGCACTTCGAGAACTGGACCCAAGGGCAACATCATCGTCGGAGTCGGGGTGGTGCTGGTTTCTCCCTCCGGATTGGTGATTAACCACGCTTACTCTCTCGCAGAACCCTGCTCTAACAATGTGGCCGAGTACAATGCTTTGGTCATTGCCCTCCAACTTGCAAGAGAACTGGGGGTAGAATATCTTGAAGCATACGGCGATTCTCAGTTAATCGTCAATCAGATCCGGGGCTCATACGAAGTCCGCCACGAAGACATGATCCCCTATTACCATATAGCAATCGACATCATCTCATCGTTCGAGGGGTTCTTTATCGAGCATGTTTCCAGACTCCGAAATATCGAAGCCGATGCCCTAGCTGACCTTGCCGCTTCCCTAGCGATTCTGAACTATGCTCACTAATCAGTAGATATGATAGGCCACGAACTGGTCTATCCAAAGTACAACGTTCAATTCGTGGCGAGTTATTCCGCTCAGACGATCGACGAAGTCCCAGATTGGAGACAACCATTCATTGACTTCGTAGTCTACGACATCCTGCCCGAGAACCCAAAGGAAGCCACTTCCATCAGACGGCGTTCTCTCAGATTCTTTTATGATACAAAGACAAAAATGCTGTATCGCCGATCCTATGATGGACTATTGCTTCGGTGTCTGTCAAACGCAGAAGCCAAAGAAGCCGTACGTGAAGCTCATGACGGTGTCTGTGGGGCCCATCAGCCTGGCCCTAAATAGCAAGATCGTCTTCGCCGAATGGGCTACTACTGGCCTACGATGGTAGCAGATGTTGTAGACTATGCAAGAAAATGCAAAGCCTGCCAAGTCCACGCGGACTTCATCCACCAACCATCCGAATTTCTACATCCGACAGCGGCATCCTGGCCATTCGAAGCATGGGGATGGATATCATTGGTCCAATCACTCCACCTTCCTCCCGAGGACATCGCTTCATACTCGTAATCACGGATTACTTCTCCAAATGGATGGAAGCTGTCCCGCTTACAGAAGTAAAGACTTCAAACGTGATCAGCTTCCTTAAGCACCACGTCGTCTATCGCTTTGGACTGCCCCGAAGGATCATCCACGATAATGGTCCACAGTTTGCAAGCCACGCCTTCTATCGGTTCTGCAACAAGCACCACATCCAGAATTTTACTTCGATGCCATACAATCCAGCAGCAAATGGATTGGCAGAAGCATTTAACAAAACCATCATCAAGTTACTCAAGAAGTTCGTATCGTCCAACAAACGCGATTGGAATAAGAAGCTTGGTGAATGCTTATGGGCATACCGTACTACGGTTCGAGCAGCCACAGGGAATACACCATTCTTCCTGGTGTACGGGAGTGAGACAATTCTCCTATTAGAGACTCAAATACCCTCACTCCGCGTCGCCCTCACTTATCAATTGACGACGGATGATAACTACCGTTGCCGGCGGCAGGAGTTAGAGGCCTTAAATGGAAAGTGCCTCCTAGCTCAGCAAAGGATCGAGCTATACCAAGCACGCATCTCTGGAGCCTTCAACAAGAAGGTCAAAATCAGAACATTCCAGGTAGGCGATCTCGTTCTGGCGGTCCAGAGGCCGATGGTCATGACTCATAAGACCGCCGGCAAGTTCCAGCCAAAATGGGAAGGTCCATTGTCATCGAGACTGTATTCTCCAACGGAGCTTACCGCCTCACCAAGCAAAATGGAGACTTGCTCATGTTGCCCGTCAACGGCAAGTTCCTGAAGAAATATTATGTCTAAACGACATTTTCCAGATTATTGAGTCATGTACCCGCTGGTGCCGCTGAACTCACAACCACTCATTCCAGATTATCGAGTCACATACCCCTGGTGCCACTGAACTCTCATCCACAACATTCCAGATTATCGAGTCATGTACCCGTTGGTGTCGCTGAACTCACATCAACAAAATTCTAGATCACTGAGTCATGTACCCGCTGGTGCCGCTGAACTCACATCAACAAAATTCCAGATCATTGAGTCATGTACCCGTTGGTGTCGCTGAACTCACACCTCCAAATTTCTAGATTTTCGAGTCATGTACCTGCTGGTGTCGCTAAACTCACAACCACTCATCCCAGATTATCGAGTTATGTACCCGCTGGTGCCTCTGAACTCACATTTCGGTCACTCTTTCAGATAGTAAGTAATGTATGATCATACCTCTGAACTTTCTTTCTGGAAGAGATCTTCCCTCATGATCCACTACCCGCACTCCTAGTACACAAAAAGGGTAACCGATCCACGAAATTCCAATACGACCATGTCCTCATTACCTCTAAGTCGTTTCACTTCCGCCAAAAATAAACCACCCCTTGCATAGAACTTCCATGTCCTCATTACCTCTTAGTCGTTCTATGTACCCTCCTTCATTGAGCCCACTTCTGTCATGTCCTCATTACCTCTGAATGGGAAGGCTCTATCGAAGAAACCTTCATATTTGCCATGTCCTCGTTACCTCTGAGTAAGTATGATGATTCCCTTTCGACTTATTATCTGTACCCACAACCGGAGTATGCCAAGGATAATAGGTCCACAAAATTTCCCCACTGAGTCCACTCCTGCCATGTCCTCATTACCTCTGAGCAGGAAGACTCTACGGTAAAACCTCTGTACTTACCATGTCCTCATTACCTCTGAGTAAGTATGTTGGTCCTTTCTCGTCTTATTATCCGTACCCTGAACCAGGGTACGCCAAGGGTAATAGGTCCACAAATGTCCTCTGTTGACCACAAATGTCCTCTGTTGACCACAAATATCATCCGTTGAGTCCACTCCTGCCATGACCTTATTACCTCTGAGTAGGAAGACTCCACGACAAAACCCTCGTACTTGCCATGTCCTCATAACCTCTGAGTAAGTATGTTGGTTCCCTTTCATCCTATTATCCGTATCCTAAGTCGTGGTACACCAAGGATAATAGGCCCACAAATGTCCTTTGCTAAGTCTCTTAGTACAGGCCCACTATTCCTCATCATGCCTCGGGAGCCTAGCTGCTCCATGGCATTCTATATCCCGATACTGGAAACGTCTACGACCACCTTGCCGTAGAACTGTTCTAAGTATTCCCAGTCAAACTTTGTTACCTGTACCTAAAACCAAGGTATGCCATGGGTAACAGGTCCACAAACAAGTCCCCCATGTGGGGCAAACATCACCACAATACCATAGGTACAACAAGCAATACAAATGAAGGATAGAAAGGAAAGTACTGTTTATTTGAAGGACAAAAAAAAGCATTACATGTTTTGGGACCACGTCCCTTTCAAAAAGAATAGAAAAAAGAAAACATGAACAGAACCAAGAAAAGGCCGACTATAGTTCATCACTACACAACTCCAGGAGGCAGTTTCTCACCAAGACAGTACCCCCCTCGAGCCTCTGTCTAGCTCGGCGATCAGCCTCCTGAGACAACTGCTCCCCATTATCCAGGTCCATGAGTGCCCGACAGTCGTCATCCAACTTCTTCAGAGCCGCTTCCAAGTCAGCCGAAGCTTTATTGACATTATCAGCTTCCTGGATAATCAGCCCTCTGTCGATCCGGGCAGCCTCGAGCTCAGACTCAAAGAAAGTTAACTTCCTCTGAAGCTCAAGAATCTGTTCCTGCATGTCAACAATCCCGTGAGAGGCAATTGCTTTCCGAGCCGTAACGTCTTCACTCTCATGGCTCAATTGATCATATCGATCAAACAAGGTACGAAGATCCTTCAGTATGGCTGGCCTAGTTTTATCCTGAGCAGCCTTCGCCTTCTCTATAGCAGCTGCGAGGGAGCCGCACTTCTGATCAATAGCAGCAGACAGATCAACCTGCCGCAATACCTGAAGCTGGGCCACCAATTGATCAGTCTCCAGCAATTTCGATTCCAGAAGTGCAGCCACCCCTGCCCCACTAGGAAGGGCCTTAAGGATATCGATTTGACCTTGGGCGCATTACCGGGCCAACACGAAAGAGTTCCCTCTGTCCATGGCAGCTTCTATCCCCCTTTTCAGGTGACGATGAAAGCTATCGACCACGTCCTGTAAAGATTCGTCCAGGACCTCTGTCGAGGATGGCGTCAGAGGGAGCGTAGCCGGCAGCATCGAAGGAGTGGTGCTAGAACTGGCCACCAGGAGGGCAATCTTCGAATAAAATGATGCATGGATAGCGGCCAACTCTTCCTCCGTCACTCGAAGAGCCTGGACGCTTGGCAGGACGGAAAGGTCGACTCCCTGGGCCGCCTGAGCAGAGGAAGACACGAGGACCATTGTCCCCTGCCCCGATTGTCCCATTACTGGACTTGCCGAACTCGAGCCCGCAAGAGAATCATCAAGACAAGCCGAAGGGAGAGGAGGTACGCCCCTCTCCGCCAGTGACCCTTCGACAGAGTTTGTCTCAACAAGGTCCGTCCTCGGCACAGGAGGGGCATGGCCTGCATGTCCATGATAATGATCAATCGATGTAACCCGAAGGATGTGATCATAGAGCAGATAGGCCTCCTCGTAAGTTAATATTCAGCTTATCTTACCAAGAGAGGAGCATTGAGGTTGTAGCTCGTTCGCAGCTGGCAGGGTCTCCTCACCCGCGATCTCCAAATCAAATATGGCCAGCTCCCCTGACCCGGCTACCTCAGAGAGAGAGGCAACCTGATCAGCATCATCTGGATGGAATTCAGCAATTTTAGGGGCAGGCTCACCGAAGCCCCCATCATCACGAGTCACGATCTCGGCTACTCGAGAGTCCTCTTCTTCTGATGCCTACAAGAGGGAAGGAAGATGATTAAAATCAAAGCTAAAAGAAAAGAAGGACCGATATTAACTTATTTACCTCTGAGGCGGCGTCAATTTCTTCGTCTCTTTCCTTTATAGTTAGCCCGCGGTGTCTGGTTGCAGCCAGTTTCCGAGAGCGAGGAATGCCGCCGACAGGAAAAAGTCGCCTGCTACGCATTCGTGCAAGACCAGGTGCAACGGATGACTGATCAACCACTATCTCATCTGGCAAAACAGGCAGCAGATCCGTCCCTACATCTGCCGCCGGAAGGGAAGGGTCATCTCCATCAGGCTCGTCGTCTTCGTCATCGGCAGCATCAGAGTCCGAATCTGGCACCTCGACTCTGTTCTTTCTCTTCCTTATCTTGGTCCCCTGGGAACCCTCATCCAGGCCGGTACCAATAATGAAACTGGTACATAGGTTAAAACCGACAGGGGGCTTATTCGCCATGACGTGGTACAAAACTGCCATATACAAGATATCCACTGACGCCTTGATAGCGGGGACTGAGAAAACGTCACGGGTATGGAATATATCATAGTAATGCCAGACCCAGATGTCGTCTAGAAGACTACCTTCAAAGCCCAGACAAGAGCTGGGGCTGTCTAGAAAAAGTTGACTATATCTAAATTGTCGGGCGAACCTACTAGGCAAATAGGGTTCCAGAAAGACAGTGTTACGGTTGCGATACACCAGATGAGCGGGATGGATAATTTGCAGCCACAGAAGCATCTGGCCGTCCAGAAGTTGAGGGGGCCCAATACCGTCAAGATGGACAGTCGCCACTTCCTCATCAGTAAAACGAGGGACAGACACAAAAATGTTGTACATGTCTGCCCTCACCAGTGCCATCCGGCAAGCACGCATGGTCTCGAATTCCCAAGACTCATTACGATAGCGGAAGATAAAGGCGTCATCATCAGTAATGCCGTCTTCAGAGCCCGGTCTCATCAAAGACGGATAATACATCAACAGCCACCCCATCAAATAATGATAGGGCAGCTCGGTCCGTTCAAAATCTTTCGTCACCTTACGAGCAATAACCTTGGATGTGAAAGTACGAAGGCCACGGTGTATGCTGCACACCATAGCCAGGAGGAGAGCTAGCCGGACTCGCAAAACTAACTTCACAGCCGGAAGGATAAAATTGTGACTGACCCTCTCGATGGAACCTGCTCCGCCCGAGACTACACAGTTTTACAGCCATATCATTAAAAATCCCACCAGGAGCGCCTTCTCCGATAACACTTGAGTGTCATGATAAAAATAGCCAAAAGAGTCGGTCTGGCTCCCGAATGTATCACTAGTGGTGGTCGTCCTCTTAGCTGACGACACTAAGGCTTTGACCGCTTCCCGGAACTGAGGACATCGGGAAGTAATTTGACCTGAGGCATCTGTCGGGAAGAGATAGCGCACCCAGTCCTTGGTGTGGGGAGTATGCCCTTCCGAGCTGCTTTTCTTTTTGGTTATCTGATGACATGTGCTATAGTGGCACAATATCTCTTGGTAAAGAGCCACGAAGCCTGGATAATGTCTTTCCAAATCTTCAAACTTCTCGTTCGTAGGAGTATACGCATCAAAAGCTTCGTCCCCCAAGGAAGCTTGGAGACCGCGTGTATTTCATGGAGCGCAAGTCCCATCTCCCCCACGGGTGTATAGAAGGTCCCCGTCCGACGGTTATACATCTCCAGCAGAGACATAAACAATCTTTTGTTTATAGGCAAGCCATGGCTGGTGTCCCGAATAGCATGGTAAAGACTAATCTCGCACAGAAAGGCCTCATACTTTTGTAAAATCTACGTAGACAGATTGGTCCACGAGGGAATCGAATGTACCCAGCTGGGGAGCATCAACCGCCTAATGGGATAGGATCCCTTCCGAGCAAGTTGGTTCATAAAAGTGTCGGCTATAGAAAATGTAAAATTGGGACCCGACACATTCAAGAATGTACCCGGGGCCAACCCTATTACAGAACAGCTGGTGTGCACCTTGCCCGCACACACCGACTTCAGGCTGTTGTTATAATGGATGTCTCCCACGAACATCCTACTCTGGGTAGGAGTTAAAGAATCTTCCATCTTCCGGTCCAGTGGGAGCATGTTGAACTAGGATAAAGGGAAGTGACGCTCCATCTGGGGAATGCGGATCACCATTCCGTTAAAAACAAAACTCCAGTTCTCTGACACCTCCAGAATCTGACTGTTCTTCACAGTCAAGGCGTCTCCAAAGAAGAATGCGGGCTTCAAGTACTCCCCTTCTAATTTCCCCGAGTTCATCATAGAATTAAGAAAATAGAAAGGATGATTCTTGAGGGCATTCGATCTCGCCGGGGGCTCGTCACTCGGAAACTGGTCAGCCATGTATTGGACTATATGGTCATACCTATAGCCCAGAGCAGCTTGGACGCTGCCTACCAGGAGCTCTCCAGCAGAATTAACCGGCAAATTTACTGAGGAGAAGACAGAAAAAGATAAATTAGAAGGATGGACAAAAAGGAACTAATGGGTGCTTTCGATCTCATGCGGCTCCAATTCAACAAAGCCTCATCCGGCTCAGGAGAACACTTATGCGGCTCTAGCTCACTGAAGTCTTATACGGGTCAGGGGAACGCTTATACGGCTCCAACTTACAGGAGCCTCATGTGGCTCAAGCTCAATAGAACATTCATGCGGCTCCGTATAGCTTATGCGGCTTTGTTGGCCAAGCGCGTATGCGGCCATAGTGGCTATTTCTATGCGGCTCGTGGCTCGACCATAGGACGAACATGCGATTCACATGAAAATAAAGGCTCGTGCATAAAGCATGCGATGTAGCCATAGCAGTTAGGGTTCTTCGAAACCACATAAAGTTCTTACCAGTAATGGGAGGATAGACGTCAGGGTGAGCTGTGGGCAGGATGGCCGGCGGAGGAACGACCGCGGTGGTAGTAGGGCAGTCTTCTTCGACGAAGATGCCGCCTTCTTGCCCTTAGCCGCAACGGTCTTCTTGGGAGCCATTGGCAATTAAAGGAGAGGATGACAATGGAGTAAGGAAATTTCAAAGTGAAGGAGAAAATAAAGAAGTTCTATCTCTCAAACTCCTCCTATTTATAGGAAGACAAGAGAGGAGGGAACACGTAGATTGATAACCTCCTCGGAAAAGACGAAACTGACTCCTCGGATTTCGTCCCCTCTCTCATAAAGGAGATTCACCCAGAGAATAAAATCCAAAAGATTTAATGAGCCGACCCTTGGGATCTCCCCTAAACGCGGTACTAAAACAAATTTGAAGCAATTAATGATACGCACACGTGGCAAGGAGCTATGCGGCTCGAAAATCCCTGCGGGCTATTCATCCATGCGGCCGAGTCATCTATGAGGCCGAAACATCCATGCGACCAAGACATCATATGCGGCCAGAAGAACACATGACCATGCTTCTTATTCAAAGTATTTTAATTTTGCAAATTGAAAACTTTGAAGGGGCTCTTGTAGAAGCATGGAAAATAATAAAGAAAGATCCATGCGGCCAGAGAGCCCCATACGGCTCAAGAATCTATGCGGACCAAGGATCTATGTGGCTCAAAAAAGTCCTATGCGGAAACGTGGCCTGCAGATAGCTTTCTCGTTTGTCCTTTACTGTATTAAAGGCATTGACGGCTGACAATTTGGACGAGGTGACAGTTCTGACACGAAGATATCATTATGATTCTCTCATAATGACGGACTCCTCGGGAAGCGAAGAAAATCTCTGACATAATCCTCCGAGAGTCAGAAATTGTCATGCGGTCTTGACACGTGGACAGCTCCAGGCGGCTCAGGAAGGCCAGCCCCATGCGACTCATAAAGACCAGCCCCATCCGGCTCATGGAGACCATCCCCATGCGGCTCACAGAGGCCATCTCTATGCGGTTCACTCATACTCATGCGGCTCACATCATTACCATACGGTCCAAATGATTTGAGGGGGCCACTCTTAGGCATCCTGGACACATGGCCAGCTTTATGTGGCCCAACTTTCCTGCGGCTCAAACACGTAGCATGATAGTAGGGCACGTGGCATCAGATTGATCGAAATCTCTCAGCAAATCCCAATAAAATATTGGAATCAAATTAGATTATTTGCAAATAAGCCAATTAAAGACACGTGTCAAGGAATCCGAGGTTGGCATGACAAATCAGGAGGATTTATGTCAATTAGTATTAATTATCCATAAAAGATTTGATGCAATCATATTTATTGCTCAAATCTCGATGAACGGCCCAGATTTAATGATCCTTAGCCGTCGACTTTCAAGAATGGGTAATCATTATAAACCCTAATGATGCCCTCCCACTCTTATAAATAGCAGGGTGCCATTCCCTTGCAAAGATACACAGAGAAACGGAGAGACACATATACACAAAGAGAGAGATACAGAGACAGACGCGCATAGAGAGCCAGAGAGCCTAAAGAGAGAGCATTTCTCCATCAACGCCAAGCAGTTCTTCCACAGAGCCAAGAAGCTGCACCCGATCGTCCAAGGAGTAAGGCAGAGTGGCCGTCGCTTTCCCGAGCCTCTATCGTCACCCCCTAGAATCTAAAATAAACAATTGTACTTAGATTGTTGTACCTAGATTTTCGTCCCTAGGCTTTCTTTGTACCAGCGAGTTTGTATTGTGAAGTAAAAGTCCAGTCCTCCGATAATTGTTCTGTCCTTTTATATTTCATGACAAACAATCCTCAACTCGTGATATTTGTGCAAACATGGCTTTTATATCTCAAATAGAGCCTAAAAATGTTAATGATGCTTTTCTTGATGAATTTTGGATGATAGTGATGCAAGAAGAGCTAAATCAATTTGAGCGAAACAAGGTTTGGGAACTTGTCCCAAAACCTAGCAATCATCCCATTATTGGGACTAAATGGGTGTTTCGAAATAAACTTAATGAAGATGGGTTAGTGACTCGAAACAAAGCTCGATTGGTTGCTCAAGGCTATAACCAAGAGGAAGGCATTGACTACGACGAAACCTATGCTCCGGTTGCTTGTCCCGAATCCATTCGTATGCTATGTGCTTGCTTGTTTTAATGATTTTAAACTCTTTCAAATGGATGTTAAGAGTGCTTTTCTGAATGGTATTATTAAAGAGGAAGTTTATGTAAAACAACCTCCTGGATTTGAAGATTTTTAATTTTCTAATCATGTGTTTAAACTCCACAAAGCCCTTTACCGCCTCAAACAAGCTCCCCGTGCTTGGTATGAGCGCCTTAGCTCCTTTCTTGTTTCACACAATTTTTCTAAGGGCAAGGTTGACACAACACTTTTTATCAAATCCTATAATGACACTCTTTTATTGGTTCAAATTTATGTCGATGACATTATTTTTGGCTCTACTAACAATACACTTTGTGTAGAATTTGCTAAAGTTATGCAGAAAGAATTTGAAATGAGTATGATGGGTGAGCTATCATTCTTTTTGGGATTACAAATCAAACAAGGACCCAAAGGGACTACTACAACAAAAACCCTTTTAATAACGCTCGATAAGACGTATTGATGACGCCTGATACCTAAGCGTTATCAAAGTTCGAAATACCTTTATTTCTATGACGGTTTGGACTAATTTTGGACTTTTTATGACGTTTATAAAACAAAACATCATTAATAGTTTAGAGCGGTGGCAAACTTGTAATTAATAAACTTCCAACAAAACCTTTCATACCCGATCTTTTTCAGAGTTTCCCTCCTCCCCCTCTTCCCTCCTCTCCCTGAACCCTAAAATTTTTCAAACCACATCTCCCTGAACCCTAAAATTTTTCTAAACTCTAATCTTCTCCTTCTCCTCCTTCTTTCAACCTCCTACAAACCATAACCTTAGCCCCAACGCCCCCTCCCACAAACCCTAACCCTAACCTTAGCTTCGTCGGACGACGACGACGAAGGTTCCAGAGCTTCCATCTCGGCCGTAGGAGCGTACCCGTCTTCTTCTTCCTGATCGTTCGATTGTAACTGATTCCGTAACCGCCTCGATCATCCCCATCATCGAAGACCTCCGTCGACGTGGCCGACGAGATCCTGGCCGTTCGATCATAACCCTCAACCACCACTCTCCGCCTATATAAAGACCCCTACCGCCTTCATTTTCTTTATTCCCACTTAAGCGTCGAAGCTCTGTCCGACTCCACACCATTCGCTGCTTTCTTCCTCCTCGAGAAGCTTGCAGCCATGGCGAAGACGAGCACCACCGCAGCGATCTAGGGGTGGCACTGAGCTTTCCTCGACGGTAATCAATAGTAAGAACTTCTTCTTCCCTCTGTTGGATCAATTATGTGCCATATTGATTCGATTCTTTCCTCATTCCTCGAGGTCGAATTGTAGACGACAGCCATGGCGATATGTGGTGACTCTCGGTGAACACACGACGAACTCTTCTCGACGGCACAGCAGTAAAGGCAATGACGAGTGCTGAGCAATGCCATTGTCGGAAGCTCCTGTGCAATCAGTGATCAATTTGCTGCTACGAATTCTTTGTCTCCGTATCGGTCAACCCGGACACTCCAGTGCACAGGTGAGTTCTTCTTATTTCCTCTTCGCCACTTGTTCAAATTCTTTCTTTTCCTCCTCTGTTTTCCCGATCCAATCATAGAGCATTGATATTATTTCTAATTCATAATCATGCATGTGATGTGCTCGACGGATTATCCAAACCAGTCGGTTTTGGACACGGGGACATTAGGATCAGACTCAGGAAGCTCTGTTGGTTACCTTCTTTAATCTAGGTATTTTACTTCCATGGTAATTGATTATATATGGAGCATCTTGGTTCTTCGAAGAATTGATCTAGGGGTGCTTGATAACTGTCGATGAAGACAAGCTGATCAGGAATAGGTATAAACACAATTACGAGGATTACTCTTATTCGAAGAAGCAATTGTCTTTTGAAGCTGACAGGCAGAAGAAAGTTTGGAAGGTTTCGGCAGTTTTAGCGTAGGTCAAGTGAGAAATCTGTCACGGACTAATTTTATAGTTTTTTATTTGCTTTTTAAATCAACTACAATCACACCGATACACTTCTTATTCCAGTGCAAGCCTTGCCAACAAATTTGCTACAAGGGAGCATCGAGAATCCGGTTGTCCTTGAATGCCTAATCATTGCTATTGTTGGACTATATAATTTTATACCCAATGACTTGGCATATGATGTGTTTAATGGAGGGAAGTCCAACGAGGGGAGCATGAGAGCCTAGAACTGGAGCCAATGAGAATACTAGTGGCGACATTTAGAGGTAGCTTGATTCTCAATGATCCCTTAAATATAAAATTCGCTGTCAAGGCTTGCACTGCAAAGAGAAATATGCTGATAACATCAGCTTGATATCTGGGTAGAAGATACTGTTATATGTGCTTCCTAAGCCAAAGTACTTCTAAAAATAAAAAAATAATGTTACAAGTAAATTGCACGTCTGACACTTCCTATAGGCAATTGAATTTCTGTAGCAGTTAATGGGATAACGATTTATTGAAGCTATTTAGTAATCAGCGTAACATCATCTGGAAGATGACATTTGTTTTATCCAATGGTTCTCAGTGGACTTGATTGACTTGAGAGAGGTCTCCGTTTTTCACACTTGACAATGAAGGCCTCAAGTCTATTTTATAGTTGCAAGACTGCTAGGAGACTCCATAATTTTATTTTACACAGTTGTTTGAGCATTTTTCTTCATATTAAATTACAGAGGTTTTACATCCATTTAATGCAGGATGGCTTAAATTCCAATCGCACACTGGATTTGGCATCAAGTCTGGAAGTAGGCTGTGCCACAAACCAGAACTGTGGAGAGACATCTCCAAGTGATTGCAGCTTGCGTTCCGTACTTACAATTGCCTTTCAATTTCCCTATGAAGTTCATCTACAGGAAAGTGTTGCTGCAATGGCACAGCAGTATGTTCGGACAATTGTCTCATCTGTTCAGCGGGTTTCCATGGCGATATCTCCATCCCGTCTTGCATCAAATGTAGGCGTCAAACTTCTTGCAGGCACCCCAGAAGCTGTTACTCTTTCTCGGTGGATTTGCCATAGCTACAAGCAAGTTCCTCGAACCTTACATGTTTATAAGTAATTTTAATATGTTTCGAGAATTCAAGATGGGTCAATAGCACCCGATATGACATTCTACTATATATTTTGCATCTTCTAGAGGAAGATGAGAAGTAAAAGACCATAGGTTATCTATTCAGATAATACTTTATAATATGTGTGACCTGTCACTCTATTCTGTAATAGTGCATTATTTTCTACAGTCACACGGACTTGGAAAATAAATCTTGTCCAATGGTTGCAGTTATCACTTTGGTATCAACTTGCTAAGATCTAATGGGAAAGTTGGGAAGCCATTACTGAAAATGCTCTGGCAGCACCAGGATGCCATATTATGCTGCTCCATGAAGGTATATTACAATATGTATTATTCTTTACTGTCATTTTTTGTGTTTAATAATCTAAAGGCTATCCAATGAAAGTTTTTCTTCTGATGGTGGCACTCATTTTTGCAGATGCCAACAGTTTTTACTTTTGCCAACCAGGCCGGGCTTGACATGTTAGAGACAACACTGGTGGCTTTACAAGACATTAGCCTGGAAAGGATCTTCGATGACTCTGGCCGCAAGGTTCTATACTCTGAATCTGCTAAGTTAATGGAACAGGTAAAGGGTTTTTTTACTGGTATTCATAGGATGAATTGTTTTTATACATGTTCTTCTAGCTTCAATATGGAAAATCAGGAGGGCTGAGTAAGTGCCACAATTAATTCAGTAGTGACTTGCTCCTGGTAAATGCTGTTATCATGTAAGTTCATTGTAGCAATTTGTGATGCCACCTGAATTGATGATTGTATTTATCGATGTTGAATTTAATTCCTTTCCAGGTTTAGTCGGTGCAATACTTGCATTGGTTGCTCGAAGTGTCTTTGTAACAGGTATGCTAACTCTTTATTTAATGTAAACTGGAACTAACTTTGATATTTATGCTTCCATCGTAAAATATGTGATTTAGAGGTTGGTAGTCTCGCTGCTCTGAATTATTTGCATTTCGTTTGTGTTATGTTGTAAAGAGTTCACTGTTTATTACTACAGGTAAGTATTTTAATGCATTCTTAGATTCAATGTATATAAAAGTATTTTATTGCATGATCCTCAATTGCTAGTTTTTTGTTGGAAACTTGGTACCAACTCTTAAGACATGAGGTGGTCTTTTGGTAATATTTTTTTATCTTTTTCAGGGTTTTGCTACGTGATGCCGACAGTTTTGATGTGCTCAAAGTTGAAGCCAATGTACTAATAGTTTTGTGGGTCTACTTACTAGTAGTAGTTGTAAATATATGTATTTGGATGTCCTATTTTAAAAAAATGTAATGAAGATGGTGATATATATTATGTATATATTTGTAAATGGATTAAATGGTACTCTATAACATTTAGATGTTTTCTTGTGAATATGGTTCAAAATGAATGTTTTGAAATTGAATTGAGCAACATTGAGCATTGATGTATAATTTTTTGGGAAGTAATATATAAATGTGCAGAATTGAGCGTTATAAATGTGCTGAATTGAGTCTGTATAGATTATCTATTCATAACACTTTTAAACTACGCTGAAAATAAGTGTAGCAGAAACTCATCATATTCATGACGTTGTTATTTATGACGCTTTTAAAAAACATTTATAACACCCATTTTTATCACGCTTGCTTTGGAAAAAAAAGCGTCATGGTTTGTCATTAATGACGGTTTTTAGCCATCATTAAAAGGTATTTCTGTTGTAGTGGACCTTCATCAATCAAGCAAAATATACAAAGGATCTCCTCAAGCATTTCGAACTTGACTCATCCAAATCAATGAGGACTCCTATGGCAACAACCACAAAGCTTGACAATGATGAAGATGGCACATCGGTTGACATCCGTAAGTATCGAGGTATGATTGGTAGTTTACTTTATCTAACTGCTAGCCGTCCAGATATCATGTTTAGTGTATGTCTTTGTGCACGTTATCAAGCAAATCCAAAGGAATCACACTTATGTGCCGTAAAGCGTATTTTTCGATATCTCAAAGGTACCGTGAACATGGGCCTTTGGTATCCGAAATTTTCATCCTTTGAGCTTCACGGCTTCTCGGATGCAGATTTTGCCTGAGGCAAGATTGACCGAAAAAGCACTAGCGGCACATGCCAATTCCTTGGGAAATTCTTGGTATCGTGGTTTGTTAAGAAACAAAATTCTGTTGCTCTTTCAACCACTGAGGCCGAATATATTGCGGCTAGTTGCTGTTGTGCACAAATTCTTTGGATGTCACAAACACTTTTAGATAATGGCATTTCTCATACTTGCACCCCTATTAAATGTGATAATACTAGCTCAATCAATCTCACGAAAAACCCGATTTGTCACTCACGTACGAAGCACATTGAAATTAGACACCATTTTCTTCGTGACCATCAACAAAAGGGGGATATTCATCTTGAATTTATTGACACTACTTATCAGTTAGCCGATATTTTCACCAAACCGCTTTCGAAAGATCGCTTCGTTTTTCTTTGCCGAGAATTAGGCATTTTAACTTTTGACTCTTAGTTGTTCTTGGCCGGCACACCGACGGTATACGACGGCATACCGACGGCATGCCATTTTTGATCCAGAACTAGGTTATGTGTCAAAAAGCGGCATACCGTCGGCATACGCCGGCATACCGACGGTATGCCGGTTCGGGGCGGACAACTTTTTAAACTCAGAATCCGGGCCCACCTTTCCTTCTTTCCCTCTTTATTCCTTCTTTCCGTCATTAATTCCCTTTCCATCCATCACTTCCACATTTATTATTTTCTTCTCTTCCCTATATCCTAACTTACAATCACATTAACTATCCATCCCCTCCACTTCCCCATAACTCCTCCTTTATCTCCATCATTTCCAACCCACCCCTTCCATTTCCAACTCCAAAACCGTTCACCTCCCTCCTTCCACTTTAAAACCCTCTTTTTTTTCTTCTTCTCCCTACACTTCTCACCTCAAACCCTAACTTCCTCCTCCAACTTTCTTCCTTTCCTTCATGGCCAATCCCAAGCGTTCCCGCTCCTCCTCCACCTTCTTCAATCCCTTCACTCCGGTGGCTCTCCCTCATGGATATGATCAGCGGGTATTCACCTCCTCCTTGGCGGCCGAGACTTGGTTTCAACACTTCGTCCACCATAACGTCTTCAAGGGCCGTACAATTAACTGGAATCTCTTTCCCGGCCATGTCTCTATATTCGACGAGGCTGGACTATCTTGCCTCCTTCGACGTCAGGTGCCCGTCTACCCCGCCGTTGTCCATCTCTTCTACTGCAACATGGTCCCGGACGACGAGCACGGCGCCATACAAACGATAGTCAATGATCGATATTTCCGTCTCACGGCTCGGGACATCTCCAACATCCTCGGCATCCCGGACAGAGGCGAAGCTTTGCCGGCCTTGGCTGCTATCAACTCTTCGGCGGAGACCCCCTTCGACGAGTTCTGCCACATCATTTGTAAGGGACCCAACCCTCCTACTATCTCTACCCTTTCCGCATAGCTGGAGCCGTTCTATTACGAGCTCCATCGGATCGTGTGCCACACACTCTATCCGAAAGGCGACAACTATGATGCCATTACCGACGACGCCCTGGTGTGCATGTACTACCTCTATGCGAGGAAGTCTTGGTCCTTCCCCAAGACTCTCCTTCATGTCTTCAAAGGCGTCATGCCAGCGGGGAAGCAGAATCTTTATTACGGCTCCTTCATCACTCTCATTCTGGAAGCCAAGCAAGTCGACCTCTCCCTTTACTCTTCGGACGGCGTCCCATCCTATTTCGCTGTTTCTCGCTCTATCGGTGGTGCCTCCACATCCCGCGCCTCTTCCTCCCAAGAGCCGCCGGCTTCTGCTCTTACTGCACCTGCCGCTACTCCTCCTGCCTCGGGCCGCTACATGCTGCTGACGCAGCAGTATTTCGACATGCGTATGGCTCAGACAGAGGAGCAGATGTGCGCCCACACTCGTGGCTTTGGCACTCTGATTCAGTCCCGCTTCCATGATCAGGCCTATTTCATTCAGCGCACTCTTCAGGACCAGGACGCTTTTCTGGATCCGAATCTTCAGGATCCAATGTACCAGGCCCCACACTTTTCCGATCCCAATGCCTACAGTTTTATGTACCCAGACGGCATTGATCCCTTTAGCGTTTTCCGCCAGGCTCCGGATGGTGGGGATGATCCGGATGACGAGTAGGGGTGGCTTCCATTTGGTGGTGGTGTCGAATAATTGAGTGTCTTAGTTTCTTGTGTTTGTTTTTATTCTGTCTTTTGCGGTCCTTCGGGGACCTATGTTTGGTTGGTTCTAGTAGTTTGCAGTCCTACGGGGACTTGGTATTTGTCTTTCTCATGTTGCTAAACTCTCGTAGAGGAGAGTCTTTTATTTTGTCTTATGTAGTATGAGTGTCCTGCATCTATTCATCTCTAACTTCCATATATCAATACATGCTTTTTATTCTATGCTCTTGTCCATATTATTGCTCTATTTTTTAACTTTTGTTTTTTTCCATCTTTGACTAAGTGACAAAGAGGGAGAAAACGTATTGAGGGGGAGTTGTCTCCCTACGGGGGAGTTACTCCCTGAAGATGCTATCTCCATAATTTGTCAATTATCAAAATGGGGGAGATTGTTGGCACATTTTATTTTGATATATTAACAGCATCTTCGTAGTTTAGTTTTCTATGTCTTCAGATTCATATCTTCTCAGAAGCTCTACTACATAAAGTCTTTCCTTTCAAGTGCTACCATCCTTTGCATTGAAGGCTGAAGCAGATACCGGCGCTCCTTGTATAGACGGCTTCCTACCTGCTTAAAGTTTTCGAGTCTGTACAAGGTCTAGGTATATCTGTAAATACTTAAGGTTGGATGACAAACTAAAAGCATAAGTCAAAAATCAAAATCTTACAGAGCAGCATACCGGGGGTATGCTCCGGCATACCGGCGGTATACCATTTTTATCATCCACAAACTTGCTGTGATAAATTGTCGGCATACCGACGGTATGCTCCGGCATACCTGCGGTATACCGTTTTGTGGACCACAGAAACGTTCTGTGAAAAAACGTCGGCATACCGACGGTATGCTACGGCATACCGACGGTATACCGTTTTATTTGCCTTAAAACGTTCTGTGATAAAACGTCGGTATACCGACGGTATGCCGCGGTAGATCGACGGTATAACGGGTTACATATACTTGATTTTTGAATCACTCTGACTAGCATTAATGGCCGCATTTAATGCTCTCAACGGATATTAATATGACCGTTACCTTTTGACTAGTATACCGACGGTATGCCGCTGCATACCGACGGTATGCCAGTCTGCCTGTATCTAGAGCATTAAATGCCACCCACTCTTGGTTTCTCTATAAAAGAAAGCTTTCTCTCTCTTTAAGCTTTCACCAACTCTTGCCATAAATTTTCCAAACAACCAAGAGCTCCACCATTAATACTCTACCAAGCTTTTAAATTGTCATCCTATCCCAAAGTTCTAGAGTATTTAAGAGTTGTAATTTTTGATCTTCAAGTGTTAGAAGATCAACAAGTTCTCTTCTCGTTTGTTTGAAGTTCGCGAGCCTTCGTAAGAAAACTCGTGTGTTGAAGTTGGTGAGTCTTCGGATCCAAACTCGTGTTGAAGTTGGCGAGTTCTTCGGATCCAAACTCGTGTGTACTATTTGATTAAATAGTGGATTTAAGCCGGAGAGAGTTTCGGGACTGGATTGCCTCAAGCGAGGATACCAGGATACATCTTGTGTTTGATCTTCTTACTCTTTACTTTTATTTGTCATATATTGCTTCTGTTGCTCTAGATATTTTTTATTTCCCTATTCACCCCCCTCTAGGGTTCTACAAAGCTCACAATTCTCAGTATTCTATTTATCCCGGTGGCACGAAAATGTACCGTGATATCCGTCAGCACTTTTGGTGGAATGGCATGAAGAGGGAGATAGCTCGGTTTGTCTCTCGGTATTTGGTTTGCTAACAAGTTAAAGCTGAACATCAGAGGCCAGCTGGACTTCTTCAGCCCTTGCCGATTCCAGAATGAAAGTGGGAGCATATCACCATAGATTTCGTGACTGGATTATCTAGGTCCCCTGCCGGTAGAGATGCTATTTGGGTTATTATAGATAGGCTCACGAAGGTGGCTCACTTTCTTCCGTTCAGAGTTGGTCAGTCGACGGCTCAGCTAGCAAAGATGTACCTTAGGCAGATTGTCAGATTTTACGGTATTCTAGTCAGTATCACCTTGGACAGAGATTCAAGATTCATGTCGTACTTTTGGCACAGTCAGTAAGAGAGTTTAGGAACTCACTTCCAGTTCAGTTCAGCTTATCATCCGCAGACAGATGGTCAGTGAAAGCGTACCATATGAACCTTGGAAGATATATTGAGATCTTGTACACTCGACTTCGGTAGTTCGTGGGAGGATCACCTGCACCTGGTGGAGTTCTCGTACAACAACTGTTTCTAAGCCAGCATCCAGATGGCACCGTTCGAGGCACTGTATGGTAGGAAGTGCAGATCTTCTTTAGCTTGGGATGATATCGACGAGAGGTAAATGCTTGGACCAGAGATGGTTACTCAGACAATTGAGATGGTCAGAAGAGTTAGAGATAATCTTCGAGTTGCACAAGATCGCCAGCGTCATTGGGCCGATTCTCATCGGCGTCCCCTTGAATTTTCTGTCGGCGACCATGTATTCCTCAAGATCTCGTATACCCATGGTGTCATTCGTTTCGACGTACGGGAAAAGCTCAGTCCTAGGTATATCGGGCCATTCGACATTCTAGAGCGAGTAGGAGATGTGTCCTATCGTCTCGTTCTTCCGCCGTCGTTGCGTGAGGTGCATGATGTCTTCCATGTATCATAATTGCGACGGTATATCCCGGATTCGATTCATGTCCTTGATCATTCAGAATTAGTTGTCGGTACCGACCTTTCGTATAAGGAGAGACTCATATCCATATTGGAACGGAGAGAGAAGATACTCAAGAACAATACTATTAGTTTAGTCCGTGTTGCTTGGGGTCATCACTCTCTAGGTGAGTCAACGTGGGAGCATGAGGATGATATCCCATCACGATATCCTGACTTGTTTGACTCGTAAGGTATAATATCCTTATTATGCCTTATACCCTCAGCTTCCTTGCTTGGATGAATGATGCTTGATTGATTGCCTAGTTATAACTTGCTTGTGATTAATATAGCTTGTCCTTGCCTCTCTAGCCTCTTAATTAAATTCCGAGGACAAAATTCTTTTAAGGTAGGTAGAGTTGTAACGCCCGTAGTTCGTATTACATATTTTGGTATACGTGTACGGAATCTCGACCCGTAATTAGACTTGTCTTGCTTAGCTTGATCCTGGTTTAATCTTGCATTGATTTATTTTGAGTTCATCCTGGTTCGACTTGTCTTGACTGGCTAGTCTTTGGTTTTGTATTGGCATGGGTTAGTTAACATTTCCTGGTTCATGTGGTTTATCCTGGCCTTGGCCTGTATTGGGTTCGGTTGGGTTCGGCTTGGTTGGGCTTGATTTGGGTTGATATGCAAACCCCTATTTACCACCATCCCTCATTTATTAACCCAACAACCATTCTCTCTCCTCATAATTACTCATTTACTACTTCTTTCTTCTTCCTCATTTCTTCTCCACCGAGCACCACCGTAGGCAAGTGCAACTTGCTTTATAGAGGAACTCAAGTTTTATTATTCCATTGTCTTCCTTATGAGATTATAAGACACTTTCGTACTTAGCATTTCTAGTTTCCATGGTTCATTTCATGTAGATCTAAGTTTGTTACATTTTCGAATTTCTCGATTTTGATCTACCAAACTGGCTTGTTTTCGAAAACTAAGAGTTCTATGTAGAAGGCATTCTGATGTTACACAAGTTTGGTCTTGGAATGGTTGGATTTCATTGAGTCTTGACCGAGTTGGGGCTTTCTTGAGCTTTTACGTCTGCTTGTCTTGGCCTGGGGGAGAAGATAAAGTTTTACGCACACGTTCTTACGTGCTAGCGTAGTATTTAGTTTTTACGCACACGTTCTTACGTGCTAGCGTAGTAGTTAATTTTTACGCATACGTTTTAACATACCTGCGTAGTGTCCCCTTTACGCACACGTATTGCGTGCCAGCGTAATCCTTCTACGCCGAGTTCACTTGAACTCTACGCAGGGGCCTTCCTGCTTGCGTAGACTCGCGCTCGCATATTCTCCTGCCGCGTAGAGTCTCGCTAGCATAGAGTACCCCGTGCATAGAGCCTCGTTTGCGTAGACTATACCTCGCTCGCGTAGAGCCTTGCGTGCGTAGAGTTTCACTTGGGTGCTCGTGCGCGTAAAGTTCCGCTTGCATAGGGTGCTTGCTAGCGTAGAGCCTTGCTAGCATAGAGTTCCCTCTTGCGTAGGGCTCCGCTCGCATAGAAGCGGTCTTTCCTTGGTCTTGCTCGCGTAAAGCCATTTTTACACACAGGGCCTCATAGCCTAGCTAGTTTCATTCGCATAGAGGCTTGAGCCCTATGCACACCCATTTGCTTTATTGTTCTTGTACGTCTTGTCACGGACTTGATAACTTAAATTGATTGACATGACTGGACAGATAATTGTATATAGCATGGTATGGCAAGTAACTAACATGACATGACGTAACTTGACAAGACATGACAAGTAAGCATGATGGGAACTATTGAATGCTGTTGCGACGACTAGCATGACATGACAAAAATGAATGGTCTGGACACCGTGGACGATTGTGTTTGTACAAGTGAACCAATACTGTCTGACATCATGTCTAGGACAGGGACCCCTGAGTACCACGGTCAGGGGTACCTACTGAAATTGACTAAGGCTAATAACTAGAATAACCCAGTAGTTATGAAGAGATTTCCCAGCTACAGGCCATCCTGTTATCTGGGCGCGCAAGTGGACTTGTAGCCTGCCGACGAGTAGGGCACATTTCCAGCATACTGTTATGTGTTGCACCCTTCATAAACGGATATTCGACCTAGATAACCTGGATGGTCTGCAGGGCTTGTGGCTGTTGGAATATCTCATTGCATTTTGCTAGTAACTAGGCCTGTGATAACCCTAGTTAGTTAAAGTATCAAGCCGTACTCATTGTTTGGCCGTGATTGATTGGATGGAGTCTAACCCAGTCTAGTCTTGTCCTGATCCTGTACAAGATTGTAACATGACCTGATTGCTTGTGTTTTATTTTATCGATAAATAGTGGAAAACCAAGTTCCGTTCAGATGAAGGGTTACAACCCCGGGTCCTTGTTTGGTTTAAGGGTTGTAACCTGGCTATTTGAATAGTCCCATGGTTATCTCATCGTATATCCTCATGATTTTTCCATATCTCCAGTTTTAATATGTTATTATGTTTTGTGCTAATTGCTGGTTTTAGTTCTTAAGTGAAGCCTCCTTTGTGGCACTTGCTCTTTCTGGGATCTGACCTAGCTGGTTTTGTATGGCCAGATACCGGAGTAGCTCCAGAGGATCTCCCTACTTTCCAGCAAATGGTGACCACCAGGCGTAACCAAGGCAACGAGTGGGTTTCCCTTTTGTTCTTCCACTTTATTGTAAAAATATTCTTTTGAGGCGTTTAGCCGGCGAGCACGTGTTAGCTCGTATTGCAGTTTACTTACTGTCTGTCTATAGGCTGTAACATGATTGACGAATCCTGGGGTTGATCATGTATGACTGAAACTCTTGCTAGTCTTCACCTTTTGTACGACTAGCTTCATGATCATCCAAATATATAATGTATGGGACACCTTACTATTGTATATTTGATGCTCTAACATCTTGTAACTGCTCTTACTGGCTTGAGATTGAGACAATATGCTTGTTCATGACCATAAGAGAATGATGGCTTGTAGTTAAACCCTCATGTGTCTAGACAGCCGTGACCGTATAGCGAGGTGGATTTATACGTAGCTGGCTATGTATACCCCCGCTCTCCAGTATTCTGGTTCCGGGGTGTTACACAGCTGGCTCTAGCACGTCAGCAGGATCACGGCCATAGTACGTGTCACATATCGTCTCCATCTCACCTGCAACATATCCAATCAGGAGCATAACAAAATACAGTTCTAGATAATGAACAAGAACATCATGATATGGAAATGAGTACAGAAGAACATGAAATATAAAGTACAGGAAAGAACATGAAAGTACATGAATGTAAGTATAGGAAATAAAGTACAAGAATGTAAACCATGAACCTGAAGTATAAGACATGACATGTGCACAATATTTAAAATATAACTAGCCTATGTGACCGGCTGGGGTGAGTACAAGAATAAGTACATGAGTACATAAAAATTGGTACGGCTTAGGGCCCGCGTGCACAGTGCAAGGCCTAAGCTATCTACATGAATATCAGAACATGGGTTTGGTCACATAGCTAGTTTGTTTCCCCTTCCCGACTACAAGTAAGTACAAGAACATGAAGGTATAAGAGAACATGATATCGTGTCACATCGTGTCATCAAGAGAAGTACAAGATATGAATAAAAATGCACAAGACCATAGAATGTACTTGCCTTGCTCCGGGAAAGTACGGGTAATGAATGGAGCTGGACGTCCTCCTATTTTTAGTAGGTGCAAGTTGGTTGATTACAAATTATTACTATGAATATCTTCCTATATAATATCTTCAATAAAACTTTAGTTACATATATTTTAACTAGCTATAAAATAATAATATAGTAAGCCATATTTATATATTCATTCTATTGGTTAAGTTCAAGATGATTTAATCATGTACAGACTATTCACATTAAACTGCTATATTACACCTCTTTACTTACAACAACCCTTATAGTTAAAGATTTCATTCCAACATTTATACTAGGTCACACAAAGTTTTAGAAGAAAGCAACTCATTAAGCAGACAAATGGTCATGAATACAAATAAATTCTTGAATTCTAGAATGCTAACTGTTTGAAAGCATTAGCCATCTGTTTCAGCTTGTAAGAGTACCATTGTTTAAAGAAAATTGTACAGGGTTTGAACAACCCAACCTTGCTGAAAATTCCAAAGCTACCATACTAGCTCAATCCGAATTTTACTGACATCAAACTCAGGGACCAAGTTAACACACATATGTCTAAATACTCAATCATGAGTTTAAACAAAATCCTGGATAAATAAACAAAATAACAATCCTTGCTTACCACCAGCACTTGCAAATTTTAGACTCAGAATATAAGCAAACCTTTCCAAAGATTTAAGCAAAACTCAAAACTCAAAATCAGCCCAAGACATTCTTATTTAAGGTTCGACGTCCTAACTTCCGAAATATCAAGCCCAACAATATGTAACCATAACTGAAGTTTACAATATAAACTCCTAAGATCAATCTTACAAATAATACACAAAACTTAGCTCATATATATATACAAATTATCTACAATAGGATTATCTAGAGTTTACTCCACACTCAAACCTTGCAAAGCTCATCATTGAACTGCAATGTCCAGCCGACCCGACCCCCACACTCGATCCTCCAACATACACAGAGTTGAAACAAAAAGAAGGCAACAAATCGCAAGATCAATCAGCGTGATGCGAACCCGCGGTTGGAAACGAACACTGCTATGCTCAAATGAACACGACCCCAAGGTTCAAACAATCCACATTCAGACACAATCGAACAAAACACGAACATGTACAAAAGTCTTGGACATGATTTGGACACCATCCACGAACGCACACTCGAAGGAAACAACACAACGCTACCGAAAATTATGATCCAAAAACACTCAAGCGTGGAATTGAAAAAGTAAGAAATTGAGTTGAATTACCTGAAAAATTCCTCCCAAATTAAGGACACGAACCACAGATCGGACACGGCTCCCTTAGATAGCTCGACAGTGATTCAAAAGAAAAGTAATCCTGACAGGATTCAAACAACAATACTAAGAACCGTTATTAATAAAAAGGCTCAAAAATTAAAGTAATGAAGAAGCTCACCGTAAAATAGGTCGGATGTCGAAATGAGTTCGATTTCGATCAAACTATCAAGTCAACGTTCGATCTACACGTTGATCCGGAATGAGGGATAAAAAAACAACATCAGGAAACAATTGAAAAGAGAAGATAATCAAAAGCATTCGGTTAGAGCTCACCTCCTCGATATGGCCGATCGACTGTTCGGGAAGCGCCGCTGCGAAGAACTCTACTTGAATGATCAACTCCAGATCTGATCTGGAAATTTTAGGTCAAAAACACATAGATCGATCAAAATCAAAATCAAAATGAACGGAAGAACAGATCGATCGAAATCAAAATGAACGGAAGAACAGATCGATTGGGACTCACCACTACGAGCACGATCTGTAGCTGACGATGATGTGGAAGATCAGAGAAGCTAGGAACGCTCGCGGTCATCACCGAGAACTGGAACACGAAGGTGCTGCTGCGAAATCGGTCATTGCCTTACGGATCTTAGCCAGAGATAGCTCGGTCACCGGAGCACTGACTTGTCGTCGCCATCGCGTCACCAAGAAATAAAGAATTTAGGGTTAGGGTTTGCTCGAGGAGAAATTGGGGATGAATGATGAGATGGTGAGAGAGCTCGATTTTTGAGCAAAATTGAGAATGAATGAAAATGAAAATTCTCTCTCTGACATTCTTATAATATAAAGACAAAGCAAATATTTGCACATAGGTCCCTCCCCCTTAGCCATTAAACAAAAAGACCCTCCCCCTTTTCAATATTTATGAAAACAAATATAAATCTGTTAGAGAGAGTTGGTTAAAGGGTTGGGGACCACTTTAACTAAATTGAAAAAATTACACCTTTGCCATCAATTCAAATCTCCCTCCAAAACAAACATAAAATTTTATTTATTCAAAATTCAAATAAACGAAAAATCAAAAGAAAGATTTAAGATTTCAGAGAATTAGAAAAGTGGTTTGACAAATCTCTCACCCCCAAAAATAATTTTGTCCTCGAAATTTGAAAACAAAACTCACCATCAAAAACAACAGTCACAATGATTGTTCACACACAAAACATTTATTGAAATTGACAAAATTTCTCAAAACAAGGTATAATCAAGCAAACAAACTAGGATAGCGTTCCCGCATCTTGTCCTCGCGCTCCCATATGGACTCTTCGGGAGAGTGGTGTCTCCACATGACTCGAACAAGTAGTATAGTCTGATTCTGTAATTGCTTCTCCCTCCTATCAAGGATCTTTATCGACTGCTCCAGATAGGTTAAGCTCGGACCCACCTCTAGCTCTGAGTAGTCCACCACATGACTCAGATCTGGAATGTAGCGACAAAGCTGGGACACATGAAAGACGTCGTGTACTTTCTCTAAGCTAGCAGGAAGCGCTAGTCGATATGCCACCTCGCCAATTCGCGCCGTCACATCGAAGGGCCCGATGTATCTGGGGCTAAGCTTCCCGTCTCTGCCAAAACGGATGGTACCTCTGGTCGGCGAGATCTTCAGAAACACTATATCTCCAAATACGAACTCCAGGGGCTGTTTGCTGCTGTCCGCCCAGTGCTTCTACCGATCCTGTACAACTCTGAGACACTCTCTGATCATTCTGACCTTCTTGGCCGAATCTACCACCATCTCTGGTCCAAGTAAAGTCCTCTCGCCAATGTCGTCCTAAGATAAAGGTGTGCGACATCTTCGTCCATACAGTGCCTCGAACGGTGTCATCTCGATGCTAGTCTGATAACTGTTGTTATAAGCAAACTCCACAAGATAAAAGTGATCCTCCCATGATCCGCCGAAGTCGAGTGCGCAAACCCGCATTATGTTCTCCAATGTCTGAATGGTCCTCTCGAACTACCCGTCTGTCTGTGGATGATAGGCGGTGCTGAACTTCAATTGTGACCCCAAGCTCAGCTGTACACTCCTCCAGAAGTATGATGTGAATCGACTGTCCCTGTCTGAAACGATACTTACTGGTACTCCGTGAATCCGTACGATCTAACGCATGTAGAGGTCTGCAAGCTTCTCGGTCGACAGCCCTACCTTGAACGGAATGAAGTGGGCGGATTTCGTCAATCTGTCGACGATAACCCAAATAGCATCCTTGCCACCGGGCGTACGTGGTAAACCAGAGACGAAGTCCATGGTTATGTGTTTCCACTTCTACTCCGAAATAGGTAAAGGTTGGAATAATCCCGCTGGTCTCTAGCGCTCCACTTTGACTTGCTGGCACATAGGGCATCTAGAAATGAATTTAGCTACTTCTTGTTTCATCCCATACCACCAAACATACTCCCGTAGATCCTTATACATCTTGGTAGATCTATGATGAATAGAATACTGCGACTGGTGGGCCTCCTGCATAACCTTCTATCGTAAATCCTTGGGCACACACAACTGGTTTTCGTGCCTCAGGGATCCATCCTCTACAACGGTGAAGTCATCAAGCAATCCTGCCTCTGCTCGACCTTTGAGACATCGGAGCCCCTCATCTAGAAACTGGGCCTCCTTAATCTTCTCTATCAGTCCTGACTGTATCTGCATGTGCATCAGCTGCCCTCGAACTCCTGGAAGAATAATCTCGATCCCACGACTCTCAAGATCCTCCAGAAGATGTCGGTCTATAGTAAGGATCATAGCAACAAGATATCGACTAAGAGCATCTGTCACCACATTCGTCTTTCCAGGATGGCATTGCAGATTGATATTGAAATCCTTCATGAGTTCCAGCCATCTTCGCTGCCTCATGTTCAACTCCTTCTGAGTGAAAACATACTTCAGGCTTTTATGGTCCGTGAAGATGTCTACTCTCTTTCTATACAGATAGTGCTTTCATAGTTTTAAGGCAAAAATGACTGCTGCAAGTTCAAAGTCATGAGTAGGATAATTCTTCTCAAGGGGCCTCAACTGTCTAGAAGCATAAGCAATGACCTTCTTGTTTTGCTCAAGCACACATCCCAAGCCTTTCTCTCTGATGCATCGTTGTAGATGACGAATCCTCCAGATCCTGATGGAAAGCTAAAACTTGTACTGTAGTGAGTCTTCTCTTCAATTCTTTGAATGCGACTGACAGGCGTCGTTCCAGATGAACTCCTCGTCCTTCCGCGTAAGCTTCGTTATTTTCTCTCCTATCTTGGCAAAATCTTTTACGAACTTCCGGTAGTAATCTGCTAGCCTCAAAAAACTACGAATCACAGCTACTGACTTGGAAGGTGTCTATGCTTCCAACGCTTCAATCTTTTTGAGATCTACAGAAATCCCCTCTCCAGTTACCACATGCCCCTAGAACTCCACTCTGTCCAAAAAAACTCGCACTTTGAGAGATTTCCGTATAACTTCTCCTTCTGCAGAATCTCCAAATCAATCCGCAGGTACTCCACATGCTCTTCCTCAGCCTTCGAATAGATCAAGATGTCGTCGATGAAGACTATGAGAAACTTGTCCAGATACTTGTGGAAGACCTTATTCATAAGGTTCATAAATACTGCTGGAGCGTTGGTTAGTCCGAACGACATCACCAAGAATTCATACTGGCCGCAGCGGGTATTGAAGGCTGTCTTCGGAATATCCTGCTCCCGAACCTTCATCTGAAGATACCCCGACCGAAGATCAATCTTCGAGAAAAATTTCACCCCACTCAGCTGATCAAACAACTCATCTATCCGCGGCAACGGGTACTTATTCTTGATGGTGATGTTATTAAGTGCACGATAATCGATGCACATTCTAACGGTCCCATCCTTCTTCAGCACGAAGAGTACCGATGCTCCCCAGGGTGAAGCATTGGACCAAATAAAACCCTTGCCTTCCAACTCATTAATCTGGGCCTTCAACTCTACAGCTTCCTTCGGGTTGATCTTATAGCAATGTTGGGACTTCGATGCTGATTCGGACACTAAGTCGATAGTGAACTCCACATCTCGATCTGGTGGCAATCCTGACAACTCCTCGGGGAAGACGCCGAGAAACTCTGCAATCAGCGGGTGCGACAACTCTTGGTCTTCTGTAACTGCTATGAAGTAGAATCCTTCTGGTCTCTCTGCAATCCATCTGCTGATCTCGAACGATGAAACTCCAGGCTGGATGAAAGTAACCTTCCCTTCATGGCAGTCTATTACAGCAAACAGTTCACTCAACCAAACGATGCCGAAGACTATGTCAAATACAGGCAATGGCATCACTAGGAATCGAGCTCTAAGCTCCCTCCCAGCTATAGTGATAGGGCTATCGACCATCTCACTAACTGGAACTACCCCTTCTCCTGTCATGATCCGACAGTTCTTCCTAGTAGGCTTAGGTGTGAAGCCGTGTCTATGCAGAAACTCATATGATACAAAGCTATGTGTGGCTCCAGAATCAAACAGTACAATGGCAGGAAATGAATATAAAAGGATAGAACCTGTAATAATATCTGGAGCTACCTCATCCTCCTTAACTACGGCCATGACATAAGCACGTCCCTGCTATGGTGGTCCCCTCTGCTGCTGATGTTGTACAAATCACTACTGCTAAGTAGGTAAAGCCTGAACCCTCTGTGGTGCAACTGGTGGTACTTTGGGAGGTACAGGTGGTGGTCCTCTAGCTCCTCGAGGTCCTCCTGCCAGTCGGGCTGTGGCTTGTGGTCAGTCCCTCATCTGGTGTACGTTTGATCCATAGAATAAGTAAAGCCTAAGCCTCTTACGACATTCTTCAAAGCAGTATCCTGGCCGGTAACAGAAAGCGCAAGTAACTACCAGCTGCTATCTCTGTGGTTGATGTGCATGAACTCTGGCTGGACGGTGATGCTGTTGTGTTGGCTGCTGTGGCCTCGTCTGGATCTGAGTCCTCTTTGTCGGCGTCTGATAGCTCCTACTGCCGATGTCCCAGTCCCTCTTGAGCTTCGGGTCCATCTCCTTCTCCACAGCCTAAGCAATCTTGAGGATGATCGCATAAGTTATCGCCTGGCTGATCGCCACTGCATGTCGTAACTCTCTGGTGAGGCCCTTCTTGAATCTCCAAGCCCTCTCTTCTGGTGTGCTGACTAGGTTCTCCGCGAACCTGCTGAGTCGGGTGAACTCCGATGTATACTCTGTTATAGTCATGTTCCCCTGCTGCAGTGCCTCGAACTGCATCCAAAGCTCGTCTCGCTCCACGTCTAGAAAGAACTTCTCTTTGAACAGAGTTTTAAAGTCTGCCCAGAGAACTTGGGGTATGGCCAACTGAGGCTTCTCTCGATACCAGGCTCTGGCAAGATCAAAAAGTCACATGCTCGCAACTTCCACCTTCAGGTCATCCGGAATCCTCGCCATCTTCAGCGTCTGCTCGGCGTTTTCCAGCCACTCATCCGCATATACTATCCCCTCGTGGCCCCAGAAATCCATCGGACAGAGGTTCTGGTAGGCTCTGGCAGTCCCCGATCTCGGTGCTGCTGGTGCTGCATGTTCTACCGGTGCTAGTAGAACTGGCTCTCGGGTCTTGAGTGCATCCATGACTGTCATCCAGAACTGTGCGACCTGGTGGTTCTGAGCCACCATGAACTGCTGGAACATGGCCATCACCTGGGCGCCGTCGAACATCATCGTCGGGGGCACCAGAGGAAAGATTGGAGGTGGTGGCGGAAGCTGCTCTACCGTAACGTCTGGTGCAGTCTAACCCGAATTGTCTGCAACTCCAGGCTGATCCATGGTCTTCCTCGTAGTGACCATCCTGCAGTAGAAATAAAACTTCGTGATTGATAAAAACCTAACCTACAAGTAAATGTAAATATTTTATATAATATCCATATACCCGATGTACCCAATTTCCTATCCTGTGATCAAGTTTCCCTAGTTCAACCAAGTCCCCCAATAGTATACTAATACCTAGGTACCATTAGGAAGGACCTGTATGGGCCACCACTAAAAATATGTCACAACCCGCTCCCGAATAATTAGACACGAATCGGACACGCCCAGCCTTCGTCGTTAGACACGACGAAATAAGTTGTACCAATCTAGGGAAACTATAAGGCAATATGAAGATATACAAATCACAGCACCTATATAAACGATCCCAGAATCTAAAGTACAATTATATGATTTATTACATTCATCCAGAAAGTAAGGTAATGCATGAAGTCTCTAATACAATGAAAGGAAAGCATCTAAAGGGAAAGATAGTTAGGCCTCCTCGGCCTCTAGGTCTAATGCAGCTCCAGCTGGCTCTAGCACGTCAGCAGGCTCAAGGCCATAGTACATGTCATACATTGCCTCCATCTCACCTGCAACATATCCAATCAGGAGCGAAGTAAAGTACAGTTCTAGGTAATGAACAAGAACATCATGATATGGAAATGAGTATAGAAGAACATAAAATATAAAGTACAGGAAAGAACATGAAAGTACAAGAATGTATGTACAGGAAATAAAGTATAAGAATGTAAACCATGAATCTGAAGTACAAGACATGACATGTGCAAAATATTTGAAATACAACTAGCCTATGTGACCGGCTGGGGTGAGTACAGGAATAAGTACAGGAGTACATGAATATCGATACGGCTTAGGGCCCGCGTGCACAGTGCGAGGCCTAAGCTATCTACATGAATATCAGAATATGGGTTTGGTCACATAGCTAGTGTATTTTCCCTTCCCGACTACAAGTACAAGAACACGAAGGTACAAGAGAACATGATATCGTGTCACATCGTGTCATCAAGAGAAGTACAAGATATGAATGAAAATGCACAAGACAATAGAATGTACTTGCCTTGCTCCAGAAAAGTACGGATAATAAATAGAGCTGGATATCCTCCTATTTTTAGTAGGTACAAGTTGGTTAATTGCAAATTATTACTATGAATATCTTCCTATATATTTTAACTAGCTATAAAATAATAATATAGTAAGCCATATTTATATATTCATTCTATTGGTTAAATTCAAGTTGACTTAATCATGTACAGACTATTCACACTAAACTGCTATATTATACCTCTTTACTTACAACAACCCTTATAGTTAAAGATTTCATTCCAACACTTATGCTAGGTCATACAAAGTTTTAGAAGAAAGCAACTCATTAAGCAGACAAATGGTCATGAATATAAATGAATTCTTGAATTCTTGAATGCTAACTGTTTGAAAGCAATAGCCATTTGCTTCAGCTTGTAAGAGTACCATTGTTTAAAGAAAATTGTACAGGTTTTGAACAATCCAACCCTGCTGAAAATTCCAAAGCTACCATACTAGCTCAATCCAAATTTCACTGACATCAAACTCAGGGACCAAGTTAACACACATATGTCCAAATACTCAATCATGAGTTTAAACAAAATCTTGGATAAATAAACAAAACAACAATCCTTGCTTACCACCAGCACTCGCAAATTTTAGACTCAGAATATAAGCAAACCTTTCCAAAGATTTAAGCAAAACTCAAAACTCAAAATCAGCCCAGGACATTCTTATTAAGGTTCGACGTCCCAACTTCAGAAATATCAAGCCCAGCAATATGTAACCATAACTGAAGTTTATAATATAAACTCCTAAGATCAATCTTACAAATAATACACAAAACTTAGCTCATATATATATATATATATATATATATATATATATATATATATATATATATATATATATATATATACAAATTATCTATAATTGGATTATCTAGAGTTTACTCCACACTCAAACCTTGCAAAGCTCATCCCTGAACTGCAATGTCCAGCCGACCCGACCCCCACACTCGATCCTCCAACATACACCTGCGGTTCAAAATGAACACTGCTACGCTCAAATGAACACGACCCCAAGGTTCAAACAATCCACACTCGGACACAATTGAATATAACACGAATAGGTACAAAAGTCTTGGACACGATCCGAACACCATCCACGAACGCACACTCGAAGGAAACAATACAATGCCACCGAAAATTACGATCCAAAAACACTCAAGCATGGAATTGAAAAAGTAAGGAATTGAGAAGAATTACCAAAAAAATTCCTCCTAAATTAAGGACACGAACCACTGATCGGACACGGCTCCCTTAGATAGCTCAACAGTGATTCAAAAGAAAAGTAATCCTGACAGGATTCAAACAACAATACTAAGAACCGTTATCAATAACAAGGCTCAGAAATTAAAGTAATAAAGAAGCTCGCCGTCAAATAGGTCGGCTGTTGAAATGAGTTCAGTTTCGATCAAACGATCAATTCAACGTTCGATCTACACATTGATCCGGAATGAGGGATAAAAAAACAACATCAGGAAACTATTGAAAAGAGAAGACAATCAAAAGCATTCGGTTAGAGCTCACCTCCTCGACATGGCCGATCGACTGTTCGGGAAGCGCTGCTGCGAAGAACTCTACTTGAATGATCAACTCCAGATATGATCTGGAAATTTCAGGTCAAAAACACATAGATCGATTGAAATCAAAATGAACGAAAGAACAGATCGATCGAAATAAAAATGAACTAAAGAAAAGATCGATCGGGACTCACCACTACGAGCACGATCTGCAGCTGACGATGATGAGGAAGATCGGAGGAGCTAGGAACGCCCACGATCGTCACCTAAAACTGGAACACGAAGATGTTACTGCGAAATTGATCATTGCCGTGCGGATCTCAGCCAGAGATGGCTCGGTCGCCGGAGCACTGACTTGTTGTCGCCATCGTGTCACCGAAAAATAAAGAATTTAGGGTTAGGGTTTGTTCGAGGAGAAATTGGGGAAGAACGATGAGATGGTGAGGGAGCTTGGTTTTTGAGCAAAATTGAGAATGAACGAAAATAAAAATTCTCTCTCTGGCATTCTTAGAATATAAAGACAAAGCAAATATTTGCACATAGGCCCGTCCCCCTTAGCCATTAAACAAAAAGATGCTCCCCCTTTTCAGTATTTATGAAAACAAATATAAATCTGTTAGAGAGTTGGTTAAAGGGTTGGGGACCACTCTAACTAAATTGGAAAAATTACACCTTCGCTATCAATTCAAATCTCCCTCCAAAACAAACATAAAATTTTATTTATTCGAAATTCAAATAAACGAAAAATCAAAAGAAAGATTTAAGATTTCAGAGATTTAGAAAAGTGGTTTGACACCCATCGCTTACTGATAGACTCATTGGTACCCCGATTCTCAATCGATCGAACATTTCTAAGGTTATCCGATGCACCACTCAGGGATCGAGTCACTCAACTGATTTACTTAAGTACCTCATTAATTTATTCCTCAAGAGTTATGCATGATCCATCTACATCGTACCGACGATATCATCTTTTGGTAGTACCTCTATCATTAACTACCCAACACCTCATGAATCGAGTTCAACTCATCCTCGTCCAAAAATATTTTGATCCCGTACACAACTTGCTAACACCGACACAAATCTTGGTATTTATTGCGCAGCACAATTCAGCCAACAAGCCTTCCGTGAAACTATCTTTGTTTCAAACAAAATACTCGCGTACGATTTATAAAATATCTAGAATTATTGTATGAAACATCTCGTAAAACATTTGAGAGAAAGCATCGTCAACATGGATTATGGAAATAACATCATAGTTCAAAAGATTTCAATCGAAAATTCAAGGACATAAAGCCGTGCTCTGATACCACTTTGTTATGCCCTGGTTTTGTAGACCGATCGTCCTTTCTTGGACGTGATACTATGTGAGACTAAGTTGTACCCCCGCAAGGCAATATCAAAATTGTTGATTAAGAAACTAAATGACAGAGTTACACAGAAGTCCCAGAGCAAAAAAGTTGAAGCAACACAACTGTATACAAAATGAACTAATCTTTATTGATATTGAAACAATATATTACAAAAGCACAAGGGCATGATTACAAATCACTCAAGCTCACACTCTCTGAATACAATCACTTAACTCTATCTCTAATCTCTCAAAGCAACATAATCATGCCCCTAGGCTTACAAGTTGAAGAAGGCGATGTCCATATATTATGTCCATATAGGTGAAGACTTCAATGCAACCACACGCCTCGAAACACCAAAGAACTCCATGCCTTGACGCATCCAAGCGAGCTCCACACCTGTACACAAACAAACTGTAGGGATATTTGAATACACTACTGAAGAGGTCTCTTGCGTACCCATACAACACAAATACATACCCATACAACACAAACATGTTATTTAGTGAGTATGCATTATAATTTTTAGTGATCTTTCTAATCTTGCCTTAGGATCAGTTTCATGTCATAACTATAAGACTACTTTGTGTCACAACATCGTGGTCGTGCCATAAGCCTAATTCTATAATACATCATGGTCGTGCCTCACAACATAGTGTAAAATTGTCCATACTTTCCTTCTGACCCTCTCTGTTCATCGGTACAACACATGTTATAAAATAACGATCGGTGTCGGGCTACTAACCATAGTGCCTCATTTCGTGCCGAAGCACGTGTCTTTGTTGAAGCCAAATCTTAGGCTTCATAGCTATGTTGTGTGTCGTGTATTCACTTTTTGACTCAATTTATGACATGCACATGGATTACCGCATACAAGACGACTTAATTTATATGAAGGGTTACTAGCATGACAAGCTATCCATGGACTTATAGCTGGTGTAGATGAGACCCTTGCAGCACGGATAGCGACCCCACTGAAGTCTTCGAATCACTTATGCGGTACAATCCAATACAACTATCGTGTTTTCTTCTACGTCGGATTGGTCCTGTGGCCCCAGGTTCCCGTTCGAAGAACCGGTCCCTTGTGTACAAGTTGTTCAATGACCATGCAGGACTCAGCTCAACTGTCACGACCCACTCCCACATAACTGGATATGAGTCGGACACGTCCAGCCTACGCTGTAGACACAACAGTAGTAAGTTGTCTACACCTTATAACTCGTCAATAACATCAGTATCAATCTCTCATCATAGCTTCTATAATACGTGTCCAACTATCAAATCACCATACATTACACATATTACTATGCTTTTGGAGTTTACTTTTATAATGAACGTCGAGAGACAAATTTAGAAAATGGTAAAGTGACTCCTAAGCTATTATTCTTACAATTTTCTAGCTACACAACACAACATCAATACAACACAAATCAATACTAAGAAAGCAATTACAACATAACACTCTAGCTCTCTAGGTCTACAACTGGCTCAACCTCCTAAGCTAGGTTATCTCTGACTACGTCCTCAGCGGGACCATTCTAGCCAGTGAACATCATCTCATCCAACTCACCTGCAACAGATCTAATCGGGAAAGGAGCAAAGTACAACCCTATGAATAAGCGTAATACTGAATAAAACTATAATACAATAATAATATCATTGACTAACCTGTAACTGCAATATTAGTATAATAACTGAAATAATAAACAAATAATCAATGCTCTGCCAGCCTTGGCGGAGGAGGAAGGAACTGGTGGCCGGTTCAGTGCTCGGAAGGAGGAGCTCTTGTTGAGATTGGCCACTCGACACAGTTGTTGAAGGGGGTAGGTCACCGGAGTCCTGGGTACCGGTGGTGGCTGGGCACTCGAGGCAGTGGCTACGGGGACTTGGCGTCGACGAATTAGAGTAGCTCATCGGTGTGGCATAGTTCTGATAGTGGCAGCGAACGGTAAAGAAGTTCTAAGGCAGCGCTCAAATCTGAGCAGCGGTCGGTGGTCGAGGAATGGGCTCAAGAATACGAGGCTGAGACGGTGACGGAGTGACTAGATTCTGGTCGAAGCCAGGATAGTGGCTCATCGATATTGGACCAAAAAATGAGGTGAAAGGATATGGACCATTCGGACTCTGGAGTCGAGGTGGATGCTGAGTTAACGGTACAGATCCGACGAACGGAGGCAGCTAGACTGTGGTGCTAGTGCTGGATCTGGAATAGGAAATCGACAGACGATGACACGGCAACAACAACATCGACCAAGATGGTCAGATAGACGGCTAAATATTAGGGTTTGGGTTTGGTTTGATGTACTATGGATGTGTCTACGTCGGAGGACACGAGATACATGCCAAAATTGTAATGTAATATGGAATAGGCGTGTCCATGTCGGGGAGCACAAGACACAGATGGGGTTTAAAAAATCGTGTCATATCGGACACACCTTGTATTTGTAGTAGCTAATGGATTAAATGAAATATAGTGGACATGCCAATACGGTAATACACGACCATTCTGCCTAGGTGGATGAGTAGGAATAATTAATGCTAATGATCGTTGTGGGCATTTATAGTTATAATTAGGAATAATCTAGATCTAATTTGCACATGGGCTCTAAAGAATATTCTAGGGAATATTCCAAGAATATCCTAGTGAATATTCCTAAGAATATGCTAGATTCCAAAGAATATTCCTTGGGGTTAATTAACACTAATCATGATTAAGGATGATGTAGAAGGTTTTCACTCTAATCTTTATAGCTAATTACTAATGATGCCACTCTCTAATAATGGACTTCTAGAAAATGATCAAGTATTGCCACTCTGCGTAACTATTTATAAGTATGCCACTCTCCTAAATGGAGGATGCTAAATAATAATCAAATTACCCAAAACGGTGATTTTACCAACTGTCTCAAAAGCTGACCAAACTTGGCGCACATGACCAGAAAAACGATACGGTCCTGTTGGTGCAAGTTTTGTCTCGATCTGACGAGCGTGCACAAAGTAATTAGGAAATTTGCAAAGTGTACGATACGGTAAATTTTGACGGATACGCATCAAATTCGTCGCGCACACACAACCAATTTGAATTCTGCCAAAGCCCACACGACCACGAAGCCGTTACGTAGCTTTCGATGCCTTCGATTCATGACCACGTCGCACAGAATGGCGGGACGGACGTGGTATCGGAGCGATTTTCCTATTTTCTATATTTTTTGAAAACAAATTTTTTCCTAACTTTGAAAGTTGATTTCTTTGCACATAGTGAACAAAAAATAAATCTACAAGAAAGGTCTTGATCTCCTATAGGTTAGCTATAAATCTCTTCAAACACAAACTCAAAACTGGGGATGGTTTGGCGGGAAATTCGACGCCAAGTTGGGTGTTTGGAACGGGTTTATGTCCTGTTTTAAACAGGTTTTTCGGCCACTTTGGCCTCGATTCTCATCGCGTACACAGCGAAATAAAACTTTCTACTTGAAGGGAATTAACCTTGTATAAGTTGGGAGCATACCCGCAAAAATGACTCGAGAAATCGTGGAGCAAGAAGGGGGAAAAAGATTGCGAACTCGGCCCTTCACTGCTGTTGCTGCCCAGTCCTGCTTGTGCGCGCGCGCGGCTCCCTGGCCGGCGGCGCTGGCCATGCACGACGGTGCTGCGAGCGCTGGGGTGGCCGTCAGGTTCGTGAGGGGCTGCTCGAGTATTAGGGTTTCGATGAGGGTGATCTCCCGATCTCTTCCTCTCTGTTTCCTCTATACGCGTGGCTCGGTTCGCTGCGACTTATGTGTGGGGGTCGGGTTTTAGGATTTCCCTGGGTTAAATAATTGAGAGGTGGGGAGAAAAGCCTGGGCTCGGCTTGGGGCTCCTGGACTCGGGCCTGGGTGTTGCTCTTATTGCTTATTTCTTTTCCTCTCTTTATTTCATTAATTATTAACTCTATATATATATATATATATATATATATATATATATATATATATATACAAATATGGGTTGTAGCCTAAATATTCCAAAAATACACCAGGATAAATAAGAAAATCATTTAACATACTTTTAGGTATCTTATGAATATCAAATACATATATATATATATATATATATATATATATATATATATATATATATATATATATATATATATATATATAAAATAAAAAAAAAATATATATATATGATAACCGTAATAATATTAATAATAATTACTTACAAAATATGTGTAATAGAGCATTTAAGAAAATACATATACGCAAAATATATCGTCACTAACATCTTGGTCACACTTCCTGCCTACTCGGGCTTGAGCTTGGTACGGGTCCAGTCCGGGCTGGTTCGGTACAACCGGGTCGCTACGAAGTCAATAAATTTAATAATAAAATAATTAAACTATTTATAATGGCCATGCTATAGGTTGGCCTAGTTTTCCTAGTTAGGACATCTCTATGGCTCGGTCTTCCTTGGCATGACCAATACACTAGTCAAGGCACGTCACTACACTATCCGTGCCATGATTCCTAGTCGTCTGGTACTTCAAAACTCAACCATGGCTAAAGTTATCCACCATAATAATTAACAAAATAATTATATAAAAAAACTAAAAACCACCATTTAAATTAAATAAAAATATTTCAACAATTTATGGGAAGGGAGGCTACAAAACTCCATAATATACTCAATCTCCCCGGTATGCTTGAGTTGTTGCAAGCTCCGCCTTGCTGCAAACTCAACGTTCTCTGGATAGAATGAGACTTGATGTCCTTCTTGAGATCCTTCCAAGTCCCTATCGAGCACAATCCCTTCTCGACTTCCATGTACCTTCGACGCCACTACGCCATAGCATTGTCGGAGTGAAGTAATATATCCGCCTTCTCTACGTTATTACTGATATGCAACATCTTGAAGTATCGCTCCATATTCTACAAGAATTCTCGAATTCTTTGGCATCTTGCACACCGCTGAAGGATTTTGGCTCGGGGATCTTCCATCTCGGTGCCTATCTACTCGAAGGTCCATCATTCAGAACGGCCTTCTCCAAGATGGCAAATTTGGTCCCGTGTTCTTCGCAACTCTCGACCACGATCTTTAGCTCGTCGTAGCCTCAAACTTTCTATTCAAGTCCTTAATCTTCGCATGATGTCCCTTGAGCTCCTCCTCAAATGCGGATCGAATATCTTAGAATTGCTTCCGAAAGATTGTCATGGACGAAGCGACGTCGCTCTCCAGCCATTGAAGTATTCTTGTTTGCATCGTATTGCTTTGCTCCACGGAGTCCATGCGCATCTCCTTATCCCTCAAACCCATCTTCAAGACTACAACACGCTGGACGAAGGCGGCAAGGTTACGCTCCACCGTAGACTTCTTGCTCTTACCACTCTTGTTGGTCTTTGTGTGCCCCTCCTTACGCGACGTAGGTCCCTCCTGGACATTCTCAAATGTCAATATGGCTCCAACTGACCGTTGTGCTGATACCACTTACCACAGACTTAGTATTTTAGGTTATACTTTAACCCGTATGGCGCACAAGCTTCATACTTAATGTCCCGTGCCAGCCTTCCAAACCCGCATAGCTAGACCGCTAAGGAGATAATTAAAATAATATAGAGCAAAAAAGAGAGATTGGAAGTATAAAAACTTTACTTTACTAGAGAAAGATTACAACTTTGGGTGGTAAGAATAAATGAGGCCTCCTACTTATTTATAGTTTACAAGAAAATGTATGGAAATAGAATATTCCAGTTATTATTCTAGATCTACATAACTACATAGAAGCTTCTAGTTCATCCAGAAAGATCCTGGGCCTTCTAAAAAAATCTTGGGCCTTCTAGAGTATTCCGTTATCTTCTAGAGAGTTTGACCATCTTCTAGAGCATTTCTTCAACTTTTAGAGAGTTCTGGAAGATTTTCGCATAACCCTGGTTCGTGAAGGGTTACGCAAATTCGTCTCAGTGAGGTGCAAACTTTTGAAGGTGACAACGGACTATCAACTTGATGTCATAGCGGGCACGTTCCTATGATATCATGGCTTGATGTAGTAACACGTTTCCATGTTCTCACGAATGTCATATAGAGTATGACATAGTTGTGGCACTTTATGGAATACGTTTTGTTCAAGTTAGGCATGAAGGCTATGTAGTAGCCGTTTCTGGGTTTCAAAAGGTGATATGGAAAGTTCACGCGACCATTTGTTGCTAAGATGATCCCTCGTTTGGGAGTCTGCAACGAACTATAGAAAATATGTTTAAAAAATGGTTTACAAAGGTTTGAGTCATACCACCAGTTAGGCCATGCATATGTTGAGTCTAGATGTTCTCGTAGGTGCGTGATCATGAACAACTTATGCATAAGGGCTATATTTCTTCGACGACAACCTGGGGCACAAGACTGATCCGACTTAAGAGGAAACACAATATATCTTTGCTGGATCGTACCGTAGGAGATTCGGGTTCCTTGAGTGGGGATAGCTACCTGTACTGCAACGATCACCTTTTATCCTAGCAATGTCTAAGATGGCTTGAATTATCAGTGACCTTTTATAAAGATGAGTCAGTGTATTTGCAACAATCTACATACACATTGTGAGTGTGAGTCAAATAGAGTATGCACGGTATGAATAAGAAAAGAAAGTGGATGCACGATTTGTAATACAACTTTCAAGCCGAAGATTTGACTTCAATAGAGATTCATGCTTCGGCATGATGTATGGGATTATGGTTTGGTAGCACGACACTGAGTCTTTATGTTATAACAGTATTTTTTGGGAAATAGGGAAGGCCAGAAGGTAAGTATGGGTAAGTTTACAACATGTTGCGAGGCACGACCATGATATTGTTGCACAAGTATGGGTTTTTCGGCAAGGTTTTGATATTGCAACATGAAATAAGTTTTACTGTATGTCATGAACTGATCCTAAGACAAGATTGGAAAGAAGATAAAATGATAGTTACACTCACTAAAATAACATTTTGGTTTTGTATGGATGGACAAGAGGCTCACTCACCAGTACCGTTATGTATTAACACCCCACCAGTTTGCATGTACAGGTTTAGGTACTTGCTCATCGGGGTGGAGCTCGCTTGGACGCGCTAAGGCATGGGGTTCCTTGGCATTTTGAGGCGTGTGGTCATGTTGGAGTCTTCACCTATATAGGATAAAATGTATGGACATCTCCTTCTGAAGCATCTGCAAGTTGTATATCTCAAGGCAAGATATTTTGTTTTAAGAGATAAGAGAGAGATGAGTTATTGTATTCAGAGAGAGTATGCGATTGAGCGACTATAATCTTGGTCTCATGCCCTTGTAATTTTGCTACATTATCAATAAAAAGGATTTTGTTTATATACAACTTGTGTTATTCAACTTCTCTGCTACGGACTTCTGTACGATGACCCCATCGCTATGCTGTATAATCGACCGTTATGGTATTCGCCTTGCACGAGTGCAACTTAGGCTCACATGGCATCACGCCGATGCAAAGATGATCAGTTTTACTCAACAAGAGCGTGAGATAATGGTATCAAAGCACGACTTTACGTCCTTGGACTTTCGATTGAATTCTTATGAACTTTGATGTGTTTGTTTCTATAATCGATATTGTTGGCACTTTTTTCTCAATGTTTTGTATGATGTTCCATGCAATGTCTATTAAAATCACATTGGCATCATGTTGATTAAAAGATAATTTCACGTAAGGCTTTTTGGCTGAGTTGTGCTAGGCATATACACCAAGATTTATGTTGATGTTAACAAGTTGTGTGCGGGATCAGAAGATTTTCAGATAATAATGAGTATGACTCAATTCTTGAGATATTGGGTATAACGATGGAGGTATTATCGGACGACGATATCGTCGATACGATATAGATGGATTGTGCTTTGATTTTTAGGAATGGTTCGACCGAAGATTCGAAGTGTCGATTGTGAGTCAAAATTCGTTTCAAGGATTCGTTGAGCGACTTTATCCCTGAGTGGTGTATGGGATAGCCTTGGAGATGTTCGATCAAATTGAGAATTCGGGGTACCAACAAATACATCAGCAAGCGACGTAAAAGAGCAAAGCCTTAGAACGAGTACCATGGTGTTAGTTATGACTTTAAATGTTTCATACGAGTTTGATTTAGGCGAAGAAGGAGCGACCCGTACCGAATTATTGTGTCGGTTATAAATATTGAAGGATAAAGTAGATAAGTTGTGCCAGAAAATAAATTTAAGGTATAAGGGAATGGGTGACTCAGTCGAGAAATCAATATGGATTTTATATAAAAATATTGGTATAAGCTGAACGAAATTGAATTTCGAATTTGACTAGGGAAAGATAACATGATTGGAAGATATCATGTATGGAAACATTGATTGAAGATACGAAAATGACTCTAAGGATTAAGATGAAATTGTTCGATGACTTGAGTTTGTATAGAACGATACGATATGATTGAAGGAATATGTTGTGTAATAATTAAGATAGACAATAACAAATATAATTTTAAGTTTCGATGAGTTGATCATGTAACTAGTTCGAGAGATGGCTGTAGACGATGATAATATTCAGTTCGGATGATAGCATTGATTGTACGACTCAGAGTTCATTGCAAAAGAAAGATCGTTAGGTTATGTCCATTATTTATGGTATTGAAACGTATCAAAAATCAATATGCGATAACAAGGTGGTACTTTGGTTCGATGAATGATGATCGTGTCAAATGTAATTTTTTTTGTACGAATTCTATAATTTTAGAAATTGATGGACTAATTAGTAGAATTAAATATTTGGATGACTTGATTTGGTGCACTTGAAGTGTACGTGGATGAATAATAATCAGACTATGCAAAATGAAAATGTTGATGGACTTAAAGGATGAACGACTGGACATGAGTTGGTCGAAATTAGACTGTATAATCATTGATATGAAAATTGTTGTGACTTGAAGATTGAAAATAGGCGATCCCGCAATGCTCCGATGAAATAGATGTATGATTCGAGGACTAGTAGGATTAAAATTTGAGGTATGTTATATGAATATGTTATTAGGATTCTATGACTTGAAATTTTGGAAATCGATTCATGTCACTACCATATTTCTAGATTAGGGATATTTTTGCCATTCATGTTATTTATATATATTGTGGTTAATTTAAAAATATGTGTTCATTATTTATTGATTAGTAGGATAGCCTATTTATTAGACTTAAAGTTTGTGGTCCCTATTAGACTTGACATGGCACTTGGACCAACATATTAGACTAGTCATATTTAGTCTCATTAAGTCATTCCCCTTATCCATTCGAGATTAGTTTAATTCCCTCATTTGGATTAGAAGCTTCCTACAAATTAAACACCCTTCATGAAAACTCAATGGGGACATTTTGGTCATTATACATTGTATAGAGAGAGTTTAGTAGATGACCCTAATTTCAATAAGGAGTATTCTCTCTCACATCTTCATTTGTGCCAATTTTGTTCCATTACGTGTTCTTCTCCAAATTGATCCATTCCTCCATCAATCTCTAGCAATTCACTCTCATCCTTCTCATTCTCATCCAATAGAAGACCTAGAAGCTTGGAGGAAGCAAGAAGAATCAAGGAGGAGTTTGCAATAGCTTGTGTCCATTTATGTCCTCATTAGAAGAGTTTATTGAGAATCCATCTCCCAATAGGTATAACCTTCAAATCCCTCTCTAATTATATTCTAATTGTTCAATCTGACCATTAGAAACCCACCCATGGATAGGACTATATACAGAAAGAATAATTAGCTTCTAATGATCTCTATTATGATTGTTATATTGAGTTTTGTGCCCAGTTTGAAGAAAATCTGAGATTGATGCACTAAATATTTGTCATTTGGTAAAATAGGTCTAACTAGACTTGTTTTGGTTGTGTGTGGCTAGATACGTGTCCACAATTGGATATGAGTCGGTCGTATCATGATACGCCATTATACAGAGTGATTTTAGAGCTTTTCCTTTCGACACTTGTGATACACATGTCATATTTCTCACAACACATTATACAAGCTATGATTTACATTAGTTAGACTCTAGTTAGTATATTAGTCATGTTCATATATTTTAGATAGTTTTTCTTAAGTTTTGGTAGAAGTATCTTGGACGTATCATAAGAGTATCATGGATTAGGGTGATACTAGTGTGGTGCACCATAGGTGTTTATCAAATTGACATGATAAGTGACATGTATGTAGTGTGTGTGCGTATATTTACGTGTGTGCTAATGTAGTGAGAGAGGAATTCATGGAGGGAGTAAGTGTATGCATATATCAAATGTGTGTGTGTACACATATATCAAATGTGTGTGTACACATATATCAAATATATGTGTATACACATATATCATGTATGTGTGTATTGGATGTATCCTAATATATTCTTAAATACTATATTGATATATTACTTATGTTATAAATGTAGGTATATGTATATATATATATATATATATATATATATATTTTTTATGTAGGTATATGTATATATGTACAGATGTACATATGCATATATGTGTAATGTGTATATTTTTTTTTTTTTTGTATATATGTGCAATGTGTATATATATATATATATATATATATATATATATATATATATATATATATATATATATATATATATATATAGGTGTACTATGGTATGTGGATGTGACTGTTACATGGAAGGGGACTAGTGGATGTATGCTAACTGTGTGTATGTGATTAGGTGTCCTTGGCCTATGTATATGTGAATGTGTGTTGATTTGAAAATATGAATTGTTAGGATATTATATGTGTCTATATGTGAGTGTCAGGGAAGCAAGGGGTTCCTGTGTTGTGCATATGATGACTACAGGTATTAATAGTAGCAGTTGTGTGCTATAGAATACGTAGTAGAGGGGATAGAGTAGCAGGTAGGGGTATCTAGCAGTGTGTACTACTCAGTCTGCAGGAAGCTGCAGTAGTTATAGTGTGTATCCGCAAAAAGGGGTAGCCAGTGTGACCTATTGCCTATGCAGCAGATTTTGCCTGCAGTCAGTCCTGCAGGGAAGAGAAATTGCTATAGGGTTCCACAGGGACTGAGTTGGTGTATAGGTAGTTGGGTAGCTGCAAGTAGCAACACCAGCAATAGCAGCTGCCTTAGCAAATACAGTAGGTAGCAGTAGCAGTTAGTATAGCAGTTGCAGCAGCAGCAGTATGAGCAGTAGCACAGGCGGCTACAACAGCAGCTTCAAATGCTATTAACAGTAGCTGATAGCAGCAATAGCAGCAACAGTAGTAGCTGTTGGCAGCAGTAGCACTAGCAGTTGCTAGCAGCAGCATAGAAATTGCATTAGCAGTAGAAGCAATTATACTAGCAACATATGCAATAGTTGTAGTAGCAGTTCAGTGCCTAGGAGCACTGTAGTGAGGGTAAAACTTGAAATACATGTGCGTATCAGTAGGCTGTTTCTAGTAGCAATCGTTTTATTAGGTAGATGAGTGTGTATGCACACATGTGGGCCATATGTAAGAGTATTGTGTATCCTATAGAGTGAATGAGATGGTTAGATAGATGCATAGATAGGATACATGTAGAGTAGATATCTTTGGTAGGTAACTCATGTAAGATAAGCTAGTGTACTAGAGTATCATGGCATATCATGGTATTATATAATAGGATATGATAGGTTGTAGTGTGCATGGGTACGACATGTATAGGTAATTAAGGTAGCCTATGGAGTGACATATATATATATATATATATATATATATATATATATATATATATATATATATATATATATATATATATATAATCTATGCGTAAATGGTATATGTAAGCATAGCATGGGTAATAGGTATTATACATGGGTATGTATGCATATATAAGGGTAAAAGGTAGGTATTATGAGATATTAGATTTAAGTATTGAGTTAAGGTAGATGTTAGTATTGGTATACCAATGGGTAGATTGATATTGGCACTAGGGTAATATTAGATAATATACTTAGTAATATTAGCTAGTATGGCTAATACCATCAAGGTATGGACCTAGAAACTTAGGTATAGCCTAGTAGTGACTAGTTTGACCCTAGAAATAAGGTATTGACCTAGTTTGACCGTAGAAACAAGGTATTGACCTAGTTTGACTTTTATGACCTAGTTTTGACATAGAAATTATATTTCAACTTAGTTAATGGTAATTGTCATATCAAAACACCAATTGATATTGATATTTCATATGTTGGTCTGTGTGACTCCAGTTTGGACCATGATCCTCGCACATTGCTTAGGACCACAGGTGAGTACATTCTCTGACAGTTTTTGTTATATTGATGATTACTATAATATCAATATTGTAGTATTATACCTGATTCTTGACATGATGGTTATAGCGGGCAACTATTTTGATACCTGTCATGAGACATCATGATTGGATCCATCATACTAGCCGGAGGATGGAGAAGTATTGGTTAATTATGTGATAATACCCCATATACTTGTGCATAGTTCACTTAATATCTCACGTAGGGTGTAGCTTAATCTTATTACATGTACTTGTGCATAGCTCTCTATATATGATTGGCCTGATCTCTTATGCATAGCCAATCATATATCGTAGAGCCTGATCTTATCCCAAGCTGATCACATATTAAACCAGTATTTCAAGGCACATAGTAGTTGTTCATATCTCTATTTCAGTTTATACCTACTTATATAATCATTTTATTGATTTTTACAGTTTATTACTGCATATCATATAATTACATGTTTACCTGTTTTTCTTATTTTTCTTTTATTCTTTCCTTCTTGTATTTCTATTACATACTGTTCGTATAGCTTTTGTCAATTTAATGGAACTGCTGCTGGTTTATGTACTTCGCTCCAATCCTGACTGGATAACATTTTTAAAGGATCTCGAGGAACTTTTGTCCTATATATTATGGACTAGGAGTATCCAGGAGCCTCCAGAGGTGCCAGTTCCCGCAGAGGAGACACCACTAGTAGTGACTTAGCTAGCTTTAGCTTTTAGTACTGGATTTGTTTCCAGCCTCTGAGACATTTAGTTGTTATTATTTAAGACTATATATTGATGTTGAGATAGCTAGACTCTTAGACTGTTGATGATGAGTTGAGATGCATATTTTTAGACTTCTTTTAGATTCTCATTTCTTATCATTATCGTACGATTTATTCCCTTATAGTTTGTTGTGATTGATTATGTATATTATCATTATATTGTCCTCCTTTGAAGTTGAGATATTATTGACAGGTTATGATGTATATTCATGAGATATTGATAGTTAGTATTGTTGATTTAGATAGCATTCTACATCATTATTACGACGTAGGTTGTACGTTGCCATGCACTCGTACCCTTATTGACAATTCAGTGTTTAAGATTTATGATTTTGTGATCGAGGTATACAAATTTGAAATTTGGTGGACGATATCGTATAGGTTTGAGGACTTGGATAGGAGATTTGTTCGAATGATTATTCATCAATCAATTTTATAATCGAGGATGATCATGAATAAAGATAATCTAGGAATGGCTTTACTTAAATAGAATTGGACCCCTTGAACAGAATATTACAGATACAACTATGATAATCGATTCTCGATATTTAGAAATCAGAGTGATACTAGCTTGGGTAGAAAATCCTATACTATTGACTATAGTTTGACCTTAGAATTGGGGGTGAGTTTTTTTAATATTGTTGTTTAGGAATGGTAATCCCAAAACTAACTTTGTCTTTAGCCTAGTGAAGATAGCCTAGCTGTTAGGCAGATATCCTTGTCTCGAGAGAGAGCATCGGTATGATCGACCTTAGTGAGTATTACCTAAGAAGATTATGGAGCTGGGGTAGCTAGTTAGAAGAGTTGAGGCTTAGAACTGAATGAGAGTTCCTAAGATTTTGAGGATGGATATGATTAGATATTGGTGTTGTTTTGATAGGATGATTCAAATATGTGGAATCGAATTTTCTAACAAGGAAGAAAGTTTACGATTAAAGATGAACTTGTGTTTTAAAGAAGTCAAGTGAGTTATTAAGGATGGAAGTTTTAACTGTTAGTTTTATTTGGATTCTCTATCACGAGACTTGGTTGAAATACATATGTTTCGGGGATGCCTTAAATACATGCACGATCCAACACAAGTGACATGTCAAATTCAAGTAAGACTGAAGGGTTTGAAAATGTATGCTCAAAAAAATATTAATGAAGGTACGATCATTGAATTGGAATAAACTTGAATTTTGATTGATTTGGTTCGAGGAGAACATATTGAATTGGCATAAGCGGGATACTTAGAATGTTGACGTTGTTGATCGAAGATAAATTCAGGTTCAATGGAATCAAAAGTATTTTGATGATTGATGAAAAACGAAGTTTACTTGGTCGAATTGAAACGTTATTATCGGGATTGAGTTGTGCATGGTAAGTGATTCGAATTTTGATTGGTTGTTTTAAAGGTCTAAAAAGTTTCGAACGATAAAACGTACGCATTATGAATGATGACTTCGGAAGATAGTGAACTTGGTTAGCGGATCGTGACAAGTTTTTATAGTAGCCCACGCAGGTCAGTTTTTGCAAAGATTGCAAACTCGTAGTATTACTTAAGTTAGTCGTACTACTGTGGGCCTGCGAATAGAGTTGGAGTTAGATATTAGAATAATATTATGAAAGGTTTATATCATCCACAAATAGGATTAGACTCTTAAGGATCTCTTTCGTATGCCTTAATACGTTATTGATCTCTATCTTGACTTTAATATATTCTTTAATTTGCATCCTGCTTGAATCTTTCCACCGTTTAATAATATTCTTTAGTTTATTATTGAGACTATTGGACATTATCTTTGATGGTTTAGATGTGGATGTTATGTGCCTATTGTTTTTGTTATGGACCATGTTATCATAGATAGCATACTACCGCCGATGCTGCGGCGTAGGCTGGACTTGGCTACGTACTTGTATCCCAAAAGTGGGAACGGGTCGTGACAGGTACCACTCTGTTGGGAACGAAGCACGAAAACCGTTATTCAAACAAAATAAAATGCAAGATAATCGAAGCAAGACGCAAAAAATCAAAATTTCAAAATCACACAAGACCTAAAGCGCAAATAGGACATCTTTTGACATGGAAAATCCTTGCGAGAAAACCACAGGACAATCGGAGTCCAATTCTGAAAAAAATTGTTAATAAATTAAAAAATACACCTTTTACAAACTTCTCCACCGATCCAACCGGATTACTACAACTAAATGGATGATGAAAATAGATTACAGACCTCCAAAAAATAAGAGATAATCGAGAAGAATTATCCAGAACAATCTTCCCTTCAAAGTAATTAATATGATGATATGTAAACAACACCATTTAAAGGATCAATATTTCTGACCAGAATGAATTTTTGAGGGATAACTAATTGGACTACAACTAACTGGAATTCCATTATTGAAGTTTTCTTTTTAAAAGTACTTCTAAAATTTGTTTAGCAACAATTGTTTACAAAAAAACTTTTTGGAAAATCTATTCAATTTTAGTTAATTTTCTGAAAGCAGTTGAAAAATTAGTGCTAAAAGCTACTTCTAGTACAAATCCCAACACATGTTATCAAATATTCTTCGAAACTTGTAAACAATAATTTGCAAAAGTTAAATGTTATCGGACTTTTGGACGAGTCGAGCACGAAACACGGCCATAAGAGAAATATTTGAGGTCTATGTACAGACTTATCTCGAAATCCTCCTAGAGGTAAAATACATTTTTTCTACCTACTTCCTGTCACCGCACACAACTTCGAGAAAATTAACCCGAACTAATTAGCTCTTGCCCAAAGGAGAGAAAATGGAGAATTAAATTTTTGTTAGGAAAGAAGCGCGGAAACCTTTCTCCAAACTAGAGAGTACCTGCGAGAGAACCGAGCAATTCAACGCCCGAACCAAATACCAATGTAATCCATGCAGACACAGAGAATTTTTGACGTAGAAAACCCTTGCGGAAAAAAAATCACGGGACGATCGGAGTACAACCCTTGAGAAGCCTTCACTAATGAAATAAAGGAGTACACTCTCTACAAACTTCTCTCGATCCAATACGGATTCCCACAACACTAAAAAGCAAGAATAATTGATTACAAGGCTATGAAGAACAAAGACGATGAGTAGAGATTACCCGAGCACGATCCTCCTTCGAAAATGGCCTTCAATACTCCTTCTTCTCTTCCAAAGTTGCAATGGCACTCTTGCCTCTTTTCTCTCTATTTTTCTTAATGTTGTGTTATGATTAGGGTTAGGAAAAACCATGTATAAACCCCCTAATATGCAGCAAAACCTGGACCGTAGGATACAATCCAACGGTATAAAAAATATCCTGAAATCAGTCTCAGCCCATCGACACAGAGTTCGGCTAGAACTCTTATATTTTTATGCCAGAACTGTTCAGGAACGAAGGGGGCAGAGTTCGGCCCGAACTCTGCCTACCCTATTCCAGAAAGTACTCTGGTAGCTCCCGAGCTTCTACTTCGTCTTCGAATGGTCTCGTCACCTCCCGAGCTTCTCTGACACACAGACGACGCTCGTCGCACTCCAGGGTCTTCTCTACACAGGTTGGGAACCCTACCCACTCCAATATTTCTTCCCCTTCATAACTATGTGGAGGAGGTCGTTATCCCGACGATCTGCCTGCAGAACTCAAAATTTTCCTTTGGTAGAATCTTGGTGAATATATCTGCTTCGTTATCATCTGTATGAACCTTCTCATGCTTTGCGTCCTTTTTCTCAACCACATCCCGTATCCAATGATACCGAGTCTCGATGTGCTTGGACCGGCTATAAAAGGTCTGATTCTTCACAAGGTGAATTGCAATCTAACTATCGTAAAGCAAAGTATACTGCTCGAACTTCAGCCCCATTTCCTGCAACAAAATTTTCATCCACAGCAACTTCTTGTAAGCCTCCGTTGCCACAACGTACTCTATCTCTGTCGTCGATAAGGCAACACACTTCTGCAACCGCGACTTCCATGATACCGCTCCTCTAGCAAACATCATCACATAGCCCAAAGTCGATCGTCTCGTGTCTACATCTTCAGCCATATCAGCGTCGGTATATCCAACCAGCATCTGCTCGTCACCACCAAAAGAAAGCCTCCAATCGGTAGTGCCCTGAAGGTATCATAGAATCCACTTAACCTACTCCAATTTATCCTTCCAGGATTTGAAAGATACCTGCTAACTGTGCCAACTGCATGAGCGATGTCTGGCCTCGTATACACCATAGCATACATAAGGCTTCCTACAGCTGAGGCATATGGAACCCTCTCTATAACCTCTTTTTTGTCCTCGATAGATGGACACTGCTCCTCATTGAGCTTAAAGTGAGCCGTAAGGGGGCAACTCACTTTTTTCGGCCCGTCCATCCTGAAATGCTGAAGTATCCGGTGAATGTACTTCGTTTGGAACAAGTGTAGCAGCTCAGACTCTCCCTCTTAGCTGATCTACATCCCAAGAATAGTCTTTGCTGGGCCCAAATCTTTCATAGAGAAGGTCGCGCCTAGTTGGCACTTAAACTCAGCTATACTAGTGGCATTCCGACCCACAAATAGCATGTCATCAACATAGAGCAATAAAATAATAAAATCATTCTCGACAAAGTACCTCACAAATACACATTGGTCTGACGTCGTCCGTGCATAACCATGCTCCCCCATAAACGACTCGAACCTTCTGTACCACTGCCTCGGAGCCTGCTTCAGACCATATAAGCTCTTTCTCAACCGGTCGACCAAATGTGACTTGCCCTTCTCACAGAATCCCACTGGCTGCTCCATGTATAACTCCTCCTCAAGATCACCGTAGAGGAATGCCATCTTCACGTCCATCTGCTCGACCTCTAAGTCGAAACTGGTTGCCAATGCTTGCACCACCCGAATAGACGACTGTTTGACGACTGGCAAAAGATCTCATCATAATCCATGCCTTTCTGCTGACCGTAGCCTTTAACTACCAGTCTTGCTTTATATCGAGCATTATTCGTCTGCTTCACTCAGAACACCCATCGATTCTTCAAAGCCTTCTTGTCCTTTGGCAACCGCTCCAGCTCGTAAGTAGAATTGGCGTGTAAGGAACCCATCTCCTCCTATATAGCCTGTATCTATTCCTGTCTGTGTTCGTCTTCTATAGCCTCTGCAAAACTTTCGGGCACTCCTCCGTCAGTCAGTAGCACATACTCACCCGATGAGTATCTCGTAGATGGTCAACGTTCTCTGTCGCTCCTTCTTAATGGAGACACTGGTGCTGGTTGTATACCAACAGCCTCCTCCCCTTCAGGAACTGCCTTTTCGGCATGCTCATCCTCCTAAGGTACACCCTGACCACCATTAGCAGGCTGATGATCAAGTTTGAGAGCAACTCCATGTACTGGCTTTTCCATAAATGGATCCTCTGCGATGTTCTCTGGGAACTGCTCGAAGCAAAATAACTCTAACTCAGGTAATTCCTCAGCCTCAGATGGCGTCTCGGAATCCTGAGTATTAGTCATGGTCTGATCCTCGACGAATACCACGTCCCTGCTTCTGTAGAGCTTTCTTACCACTAGGTCGTAGAGTCTATAGCCAAACTCATCCCGACCGTAGCCGACAAAGACACACCGCCTCATCTTCGGCTCAAGTTTGGACCTTTCGTCCTTTAGTACATGCATAAAGGCCTTAAAACCAAACCCTCATAGGTGATTGTATGGCAGCTCTTTGTTGTACCATACTTTGGCAGGCACATCACCCTGTAAAGGAGCACTAGGAGATAAATTAATAACATAAGCAGCTGTGAGAAGAGCCCCACCCCAATAATTACCTGACAAATTTGTTTCTAACAGCAAACACCGTACCCTCTCCATTAGTGTCCTGTTTATGTGCTCCGCTACACCATTGAGCTGAGGTATCTTGGACGGAGTCTTCTGGTGTCGTATTCCTTGCTCTCTGCAATAAGCATCAAAGGGACCAATGTATTCGCCACCGTTGTCAGACCGAACACACAATAACTTCTTGCACGTCTCTCTTTTAACAGAGGCCTAAAACTATTTGAAAGTGGGAAGCACCTGATCCTTGGTCTTTAAGGCATAGACCCAAACCTTTCTGGAACATTCATCAATAAAAGTTACAAAGTAAGAAGCACCAGCAATAAATTTTACCTTTATAGGACTGCAGACATCCGAGTGAATCAACTCGAGCAACGCCGGCTTCCTTGAACTTGAATGACTTTGGAAAGACACCCTATTTTGCTTCCCAGCTAAGCAGTGTGTGCACTTCTCCAACTTTGTAGACTTGAGCCCTAGAATCACCTTCCTGTTCACCAAGTAGCTCATCCCCTTCTTGTTGATATGGTTAAGCCGCCTGTGCCACAACTCAGTAGACACATCTGAAACTGCATTCACCACTTGTGCTCCATGTGCGCTCCCCTCCATATAGTACAGACCGGACTTCTTGCTTCCTCTGGCAATCACCATCGAACCTCTGGAAACCTTCCACTGACTATTCCCGAAGAGTCTGAAGAATCCCTCGTCATCCAGCCTTCCAACCGACACCAGGTTGAAACAGATATCAGGGACATGACGAACATCTTTGAGAACAAGAACTGCACTCGTCTTTGTCCTCAAATGCACATCTCCAATGGCAACCGCCTTTGACACATCTCCATTGTCCATCTTCAACACTCCATAGTCGTCTGTCGTGTAAGTGGCAAATAGTGCCCTGTTATGACATACGTGCGCTGAAGCCCCTGAGTCCACCAGCCAAGAATTGTCATCGCAGGTGAGGTTTGTAATAACCTCATCACCTACGACGATCACATCGCCTCCATGTATCGAAGCTGCCGCTGTAGTGTTCTCATCTTGCTTCCTCTTGTCGCCTTCTTCTCTCTTCTCCAAGCGAAACAGTTCCGTTTGATGTGGCCCTTCTTGCTACAGTAGTAATACTCTGAGTCCTCGTACCGACCCTTGGACTTCTCTCTGCTCTTGTCTCTGCCACCACTTGGACCCCTGATTTTGCCCCTTTGGTGGCTCTTTGAAACTAGTGTCTCTGAGTGGTGGGATGTGGATGAAGTGTCCTGAGAACATCTCCGTATCACTTCATTCAGTACCCCGCTCTTGGCAAACTCCAGATTGACCACGCCTTTTGGAGCAGAAGCGATCATGGATACTCGTACGGTCTCCTACGAATCTGGCAATGTACACAGCAGCCATAGTCCCTGAACCTCATCGTCGAACTTAACTTCCATCGAAGATAGCTGGTCAACCACGCCCTGGAAATCACTCAAGTGATCCTTAATAGACGCCCCATCTTTGTACCGCAGACCCATCATCATCTGGATCAGGAACAACTTGTTTGCCCCGGTCTTCTTCGCATACAAAGATTCCAGCTTATCCCATAACGTTTTTGCGTGCTTAATATTAGCAACGTAGTTGTAAACGTTCTCGTCAATGGCCTGATATATACGTACATCTGTATGCGCTCGAATTTCTAGTCCTCCTCGGATTTATCAACTGGCCGCTCGAAAGCAAATACGGGCAGATGCAGCTTCTTGACAAATAGCAAATCTTTCATCTTGCTCCGTCAAAAATGATAGTTGGTGTCGTTCAGGTTCACTATGCGTACAGATTTCGTGTCAATCTCTCCTCTCTAGTTTTTCTGTCAACTCCTGACACCCTTCTGAATTTCAGAACCTGGCTCTGATACCACTTTATTGGAAAAGAAGCGCGGAAACCTTTTCCCAAACTAGAAAGTACCTACGAGAGAACCGAGCAATACAACGCACGAACTAAACACCAAACGCAATCCACGCAGACACAGAGAATTTTTGACATGAAAAACCCTTGTGGGAAAAAAACTACGGGACGATCGGAGTCCAACCTTGAGAAGCCTTCTCTAATAAAATAAAGGAGTACACCCTCTATAAACTTCTTCCGATACAATACGGATCCCCGTAACACTTGGAAGCAAGAATAATTGATTACAAGGCTACGAAGAAGAAAACGGCGAGTAGAAATTACCCGAACACGATCCTCTTTCGAAAAGGCCTTCAATCCTCCTTCTTCTCTCCCGAAGTTGCAAGGGCACTCTTACCTCTTTTTCTCTATTTTTTTCAATATTGTGTTATGATTAGAGTTAGGAAAAACCATGTATAAACCTCATAATCCGTAGAAAAACCTGGACCGTAGGATACGATCCAACGGTATAAAAAATACTCTGAAATCAGCCTCAGCCCGTCGACACAGAGTTCGGCCAAAACTCTGTGTTTTCATGACAGAACTATTCTGGAACCAAGGGGACAAAGTTCGACCTGTACTCTGCCTGGGGCAGAGTTCGGCCCGAACTCTGCCTCATCTGTTCCAGAAAGTACTCTGGTAGCTCCCGAGCTTCTTTTTCATCTCCGAATGGCCTCGTCACCTCCCCAAGCTTCTCTAACACATAGACGGCGCTCGTCGCACTCCGGGATCTTCTCCACATAGGTTGGGAACCCCACCCACTCCAACAAATTTAGCTCTTGTCCAGAGGAGAGAAAAATGGAGAATATAATTGTTAAAGAAACAAGCGAGAAAGAATTTTAGAGAGATTTGTTTCAGGCTTTTTTACATATATTGAATCAAAAGAACTATTGAATATATATAGTTCAAGTTCATAACCCCCGAGAAAGACTTGCATAAGAGAAATATCCGAGGTTTATGTACAGACTTTGCCATGACCCGCTCCCGAATAATCGGACACGAGTCGGACACGCCCAGCCTTCGTCGATGGACACGACGAAGTAAGCTGTACAATTCTAAGGAAAACTCTAAGATACAAGAAATATAAACCATTACAGCTGCTATACACGTTCCCAGAATCACCACAATCCACAAGTTATTTATACAATATCATCCGGAGACAATTCCGGAAACATGAATAAAAATTATACAATCCTGAAATCCTCAATACAATACATGATAAAATCCTCTAAAATAAATATAAGAAAAGACCTAACTATAACTCTAAAATTCTAAGTCCATCCTGAGGCACAACTCTATCCTGGCTTCTGGCTCTGGCTCATGAAGGAGATACAACATTATCAAGAAGACCTGCAACGTATCCTGTCAGGAAAAGAGCAAAGTACAATCCCGACAAGAAGTTCTAAACAATGTAAACTGAAATGCATGAAAAAGAATCGCAATATGAACTATGGTACAAGACAGAAATATAAAACGGTAGCACAGGAATAGCAATGAAACTATAGTACCAGATCCAGAAACAATAAAACTATAGTACCAGATCTAGAAATAATAAAACTATAGTACCAGATCCAGAAACAATAAAACTATAGTACCAGATCCAGAAACAATGAACTATACTATCAGTGCAACAAGCATTTGAAATAACTATCACAGTATGTGACCGGCTAGGTAAACAATGAACAATGAACAGTGAACAATGGTATGGCTTAGAGTCCCACGTGCACGATGTGAGACCTAAGCTATTAGTCAATGCCTAGCTAAAATAGAATTGGTCACATATCTTTAGTATTTCCCCACCCCAATGTACAAGTAAGGAACAATGAACTATGAACAATGAACGATGAACGGTGAACAATGAACAATGAACAGTCATGTGTACAACGTATCAATATGAGTACATGAAGCAAGACAGAAATACAGAATAAAGAGATCGAATCGGTGTACTTGCCTTGGTTTGGTTGCACGAGTGTAATAGAGCATCAATCTGAATGATCACCTGGTATTTTGTTACAAGTTGTTAGGGTTTTGAAATCATGACAATAGCTATCTCTATCCATAAATTAGCTAATGTAGATATACTAGCTACTATATTTTAGAAAAATATACATATATTATAACTTGATCAAGATAAGTATTTGTGAAAATACCTTTAAATAGAAACATTTTGCTAGGAAAATAACTATATAAAATTTTTAGAAACAATTTTGATATATTAGCAAGAAAATACTAGAAGATTTATTATTTAAAACCACCAATATTGTATACCAATGATATAATCTAAAATAGTACATATATAATAATTTTAGCAAGAGGTATTATGAAATTAAAATATAGCCATTAATATTACTGCTAAAATTTTACCAAGGAATTATGATTATAATTTATCTGTGATAATTAACATAAACAATAACCAAAACCCAGCCCAAAGATTCCCAAACCCTAAATACAAACCTATATATAACCAAAGCCCAGCATAGAGCTTAACAAACTCAACCAAGAGAAATTCATATATAAACCCCAACCTATCCAATCATATAAGCCAAAAACTCTACTGGCCAACCCACATAGGAACACAACTTCATCAAAATTGCAAATAGAAATAAATCATGGTACATTAAGTTACAAATTGAACTGAAACTAATTCATTCAAAATCCCAACTCGACCTTCCTAACAACAGAGGCCTGGCCCCCATGCTTGCTTGGCTCATCCATCATTCAATTTATTCCACATTTGAATGTTTAGTAACACTCAAATCAAATCCCAAACTCAGCCACAAAAGAAGAACCCAGCAGACAAAACTAACGGCTACTATCCTCAATTTGAATTTCAAAGAAGTACAAAATTAAATTGAAAATATATACACAACTAAATCAAAACTAAATCAAAGAGAATTGCTAACCCTACTCTCAAGTCCAGTCTAACAAAATCCCAAAAAATTCGTACAACCCGATCAAGTCGGAATTTAGAACAAACAACTATTAACGAAAATCAAATTGAAACATTCAAATCAAAAATCAAATTAAAACATTCAACTCGAATGCTCGGATGCTCATAAACCCAATGCTTCTCCAAGCATGTTGATCCTAACCAGGCACAGAGTTTTCCATCCGTCTTCGAAAGGCAGCCCCCCCTCCCGAACGCGAACACAGACCTGGACACAACCAAGCTGGACACACTCAACCATCGGACACGAGCATACTGAAACTGAGCTAACTGAACACGGTCAAACCCATAATATCCACACCCAGCAATATCTGCTTCCCTGCACCTGATACTGACACAACAATCTGGACACGAACAAATCTATAATTTCCACAACCCGACCCTGTCCAGTAATTCGCCCAATCAAGAAAAATCATAACAAACAGATCCACGTTTAAGAAGTGGAGAGTGTTACCTGTGTTTTCGAGCAACACAAAAATCTGTGTTCGAATCTGCCCGACACTGAGGTGCTAGTGTCCAAGTGGATAGTAGAGTCAGTCTAAACAATTCATCGAACACCAAGCATGCATCAAAATAGAAAGAAAATTCTTATAAGTTCTTGGTTTTACTGATCTGAGAATCCAGAAGGTTAAATTTCAAATTCAACTCAAGAATCATTGATCTACTGGATCAATTCAGAAAAACAAAGAAATCAATATCCAATCGAGACTTACCAGATCAAAAATCTGTGCCCCGATACACTGAGTTCCTGGATTCGAGAATGAGAAGATCAACAGCGAGAGAAGAACGTCGTGTCGTCGGTGAGCTCAGATCGCCGGAGAAGAACTCCGCTCGCCGCCGCTGTGGCTCAGCCACCCCTCGAAGAAGGAATCGCCAAGTCGTCGGTGGTGGAAGCTCCACACCACCGTCGCTGTCGATGATGGGCGATCGCCGATCATCGCCGCCGCTCGTCGCTCGTCGTGTAGGTTCGACTGATCACCGTCGTCGCTTCAGTGATCACCGCCGTCGTCGCTGGAGTGACCGCCGGAAGGATGATTAGGGTTAGGGTTAGGGAAAACGAAGAGGAAGTTGGGGAGAGAGTAGAGCTCGGAAAAAAACCACATGAGAATGGATTCTCTCTCCTCTTCCTCACTGAATAAAAAGAAAAGGAAGATTTTCATTTAGGCCTCTCCACAAAAGGGAAATTTCCAGAGAGACCCCCCACCTTTTCACTATTTGCATAAATTGCTAAAAATCAGTTAGGAATTTTTTAAAAATTTGTGGGGACCACTAAGTTAGTTATAACAACCTGGTAATTCAAATTTTAAGGATTTAAAAGTTTGGAGGGAAAAATTGTTTGAGCTAAGTAACCAATTTAAATCATCAATAAAATTATTATATAAAAATATAAGGAATTTATTAAAGGATTATTAAACCAATTAATAACTTGATAATAAAAAGAAATGACTTTTAATATATTGAACAAGATCATAATGGTAGCAGCAAATTTAATATTCAATAAATGAGCCCTAGGTGAAGTACAAAAAAAATAATAATAATTTGAAAAAAAATGGGTTTACAGACTTATCTCGAAATACTTCTAGAGGTAAAATACATTTTCTACCGACTTTCTGTCACCGCACACAACTTCGAGAAAATTGACCCGAACCTAGCTCTTGTCCATAGGAGAGAAAATGGAGAATTGAACTTAGCGCTTGTCCACAGGAGAGAAAAATGGAGAACATAATTGTTTAAAGGAACAAGTGAGAAAAAATTTGAGAGAGATTTGTTTCTTGCTTATTTTTAAGAAAGGATTTATGAAAAGATATTAAAAGGAGAACATATAGTTCAAGTTCATATCCCCCAGGAATAAAAGATATTAAAAGGATTTATGAAAGCTTTGAGGGATAGTGCAACTTCATAACCCCTAGGAATGAGAAGATGTTAAAAGGATGTATGAAAGCTTTGATGGCGCTAATGACTGTATAAAATTAGCCGTTAGAGGCTCAATACAGTTAGAATTAAACATAACGAACCGAGCTAGCAAGGGTCGGACGTACGGCTACAGCCGCATGTATGTTCCATGGAACTACATACAACAATTCACTATCGAGTGCAGGAAAGCAACATGTAACGCCCCAGTCCCAAAATACGTAGGACTAGGAACGTAGACATGCCAGCTGTATTCATACGAAGTATACTCCAATATATGGAAGCCTCATATAAATACATAAGCTGTAAAATGCAGTAGAATCATAACTAATCTCATCCACAAGAATAAAAGAATAGAAGATGTCATATAATGAGAATAAATTGTCTTGATACAATATGTTGGGCGGAGACAAATCCACTACCAACAAGTAAAGGAAAAATACATGAGAAAAAAAATAAATTTGGCAAGCGAAGCGAAGACGATCCAAGTGCAATCATCCTCGAGAAATAGCAATGAACACGGCTAGAGCTAAAGCACCTGCGAAAGACAATAGCACACACCTGGGGAGATAACCAGGTCCTCAGAGGGACGTAACAAGACACATAATATCATGCCATATAGACAGAATAAATATTGCTCAAATAAATAAGTAAATCTAATTATAACATGTTCCAATACGCACCTACTGAACGAGCGTACCATCCCCCCAACCAAACAAGGACAGGAGATGATAAACTAATTCATGGTAACGTATCTTCCCATGCTATGAATCCAATAAGGTATCCGGACCCCAACAAGGTTCAATACCTTCTTATCGAAGTAGTAAGTCACACCTACAACCAAACAAGGACAAGATGTGACGAACTAATCCACAATAAGTTATTGTTCCAAGCCACGGTCAGATACAAGTACCCAAACCAAAGGTACTCATACCTAACGGATAAGGGCGCCTAACCAAATCTAGGTGAATGCAATTTAAGAACAGTTCATGGTCGCAAGACTACCCAGTCAAGTCAGGAAAATACCAATGTAGTACCTCACTAGCGAGTCACAACACCATATACTATTCCTCAGTATCGAGCGAGTCTATAGCATATAGTCTACCTATCGTTCCTCAATAGCGAGCGAGTCTACGATAGATAGGGTGGTAGTCAACTTCCAAAAATGTTCTTTCCGCCCAATGCTAACTCTATAACCGCTAAGTCAAACTAGCATGCAACCTCTATTAGCGGTTATTCCTATCGCACAGCTTGTACGTACTGGTGGCCAGCCAATCACGCACTTCCGTATCCTACATGCGACACACAACTTCGTGTTACAATGTGTCAAGGCCATGAATGCAACACACAAAGGTGGTCCCTTAAATCTAGGTTTAATGTGTAAGAAAATAATACATAGCAAGAAACTGAACAGTAAATTCTAACAAGTTATGCCATGTATCACAGTTTATTTTGCATAAAAAAAAATGAACATGCATGAAATATGAGCTAAAAATAAGTAACAGCAAATGGCAAGGTGTCTTGCCTGGTATGGCGCCCGCGGTGGTGCAATGATCAGGTTGGCATGGGTTCTGCCTTCGATGTCACAACTAGGCAAGACGATCTCATTCGGTGGTACAGATCGTGTCATTGAGTCCGGAATAGTCAAATTGGTTAGGGATGATATAGGAAGGACTGAGATTGCAAGAAGATAGGAATATGACTAGTCATGAACAAAGATTATTCGAAGAGAAATAAATATTGATAACTCTTAGAAAATACTTATAATAGCTTGAAACTATGTTTTACCAAAATTAGATAACTATTTTATAAGATACTTATTTATTTGGAAACTATAATCTTTACCAATCAAAAATATTTTTAAGTAAATGCTTTTGAAAACATCGAAAATCGTTTTAGGGTTAAGCCCCTAAATTTTGGTCAAATAATATTTAGAAAATTTGACAATAATAGCTTCAGGAAAATCATATAAATATATAATAATACTAAATGGGGTATTACTAAATAATTTCAAACATTTACATGTATATATCATTTAAAGTACAATATATACTAATAATATAACAGCCTCTATCCAAGCCTTACTAATAACACCCCTTTTACCACAAAATTAATAATACAATATAATAAATCACCTTTTAAGCAATTACTCATCTAACAAAAAGAAAAGAAAAATTAATAAATAATACTGGTAATGAGCAGCTTTATAGCTGTTGTGTGTTCCCAAAGGAACCCATAAGAAAGCATTTTAACAATATAAAAACCAAATAGATACTTAAACAGAAAAGAGAAAAGAAAAAATAAATAAATTAAAATAATACATAAGAAGAAGAGAAGCTCAAGCTGTTCTCTCTCAGAGAACAGTACTCGATAGAGAAGGAAGAGAGAAAATAATTGGAGAGAGGAGCGGGAGGTCGGAAGAGAGAGTGGGCGGCGGAGCTGCCGGAGTCGGCCCGGCGGGGGAGAAAAGGAAAGAGGGGAGGAAGAGGGAAGTGGGATCGAACGGAGGGGCGAGAGGCTGAGAGAGTGAGACGGTGGCGAGGTTACGGGCGGCGTCGGCGGAGATCAGCGGGGAGACTGGGTTCGAGAGAGGGTTCGGCCCGGGGCTCGCGCGGTGGAAGGAAGAGGGAAAGCTCGCCGGTCGGAACGGGTTTGGATGCCCGGCGGTTTGGAGGACAACGGAGGAGATCGGAGCGGGATCGTCGACGGCTCGAACGCGAGAGAGGGAGAGGCGCGCTCGGGAGGCGACCGGGGCTGCGATGGGGTTTCTGCCCGGACGGCTCGGCGGAGGAAAGTAGAGGGGATCGAGGCGCTGCGGTCGCGACGCTTGGACGGAGCTCGGCCGGCGGCCACGGGAAGGTGAGTGCTGTTTAATATTTTTGGTTTTTTTTTCTTTTTGGGATATGGCGACGGTGGTCGAAAATTGGTGAAGGTGGTTGTGGTGTTGGTTCGGTCGGTGGCGTGCCACCACGAGCGGTGGTGATGGCTTGGGGCTCGGAACTGGTGTTGGCGAGGGTTTCGGGGTCGCCGGCGTCGAACGCCGGTGATGGTGGTGGTTGGGTCGGGTGGACGATGGTAGTTTGGAAGACAGGGATTAGGGTTACGGTTGTGTCAGGATCGACGGCCGGAGGATGACGGTGGCGCTTGGTGGAGGGTGTGCTGTAATGGTGGCGGGTCTGTGGTGGTATCGATGACGACGGTTGTGATGACGGTGGTGAAACGGTGATGGCGTGATTGGAGGTGGTGGTGGCAGTAGGGTTGTGGTTGGCGTACGACGGGTGTCCAGATTTGCTAGGGCTATGGTTAGGATTAGATTAGGAATTTATTGACGTTGGGGTGTGTCCGACACGAGGAAATTGTATATGTAAAAGATTGGAATAAGAAGCTGGACACAGACACGGTGCACACTTTGTGGTAGAAAATATTTGTGGAAAATTTTTGGCTTGTGGGGAAATAATGGAGGAGTACCTGCCTATTTATAGGATGTGGGAATTCCCAGTTGGAATAGGACTAGGATTTATTTAAAACCCAAAGTAGATAATTTCTTTTAATTCAAATAACTTTTTAAAACAATCCAAATCAAATCTAAATCCAAATACAATCCAAATTTAAATCTAATTAAATTTTTAGTTTAAAATCAAATAGGATACTTCAAATTTCAATTATTTAACTATTTAAATAAATACATAAATTCAAATCAAGGTTTAAATTGTCATGGTAATTTCAAAATATGGTTTCCAAAAATACTATAATATTAATTTCAAAAATACATTATTATTTATTTAAAATAAGCTAATAAATAAATTATAAGATATGTATACATAATTATTTATACAAATTTATGCTTTTCTAGTATACAATGAAATATAACTTATTATTAATAAATATTAAAATGAAAGGCTTAAAATAACTAACTTGGAAATTTGGTAAAATGGCAAAAATAATTATTATATATATTATCTTGAAACTATAAAAATAAAAATAGAAAATATTTTTCTAAAATATGTACGCTCGCACATATTCGTACTCGACGAGCAAAAATATAAATTCGTGCGTGACGTACAACACGACTACGCGACGTACAATATAAAATTTTAAATCGGTACAAATTTTAATAATAAAAATTTAGTAAAAATTTAGGGGTTTTACATCCTACCCAACTTAAAAGAATTTCGTCCTCGAAATTAAGAATTCGTAGGGGGGATGAGAAGACACGAGGGGTATTGGGGAGGAATAATCATTCACGACGTCCAACGCAATCATGCATTAGGAAATCGCGACTTCAATAACGGCGAGAGTAATCATAGGTTAGCTCAAGAATTAAGATGAGTTCGGGTTACAGTTAAAACAAGATATCAAACAATAAAGAATATTACGGTAAGAGAAGATAAATTAACGTTATGGCTTGAGAGTAGGTCGAGGGCACGATTAGGAGAACGATTAGATTTACTCATAATTTAAGTGATTAAGAGGTCATGATAGGGCCGAAAAAAGACGAGTAGTTCAAAACATAGATATAGTTACATTGGGTGGTAATGGTCATGGCCGATAGGAAGGCGAAAGGAAGTTCGTGTATAATGCCTTCGTCCTCCTAAAATAGGTGAAGGCGAAAGCATAAGGAGTTCAAAGACGATGATATCGAATACGAATACGTGGTTCAAGGGCGACCGAAAAAAGTTTCAAAGGAATTGTTAAGGCAGTCGTGGATGGAATTCTAAAGGCCAAGTTTTGATTATGTTCCATCCACGTAGAATAATAGACAAAAGCGAACCAAAGTGCACTTGGTTGATCAGACCATCATGCACCGGTTCTGATTAGGCAATACATTAGTGGATGCATCCAATAGCATATGTCATGAACAAACTAGATAAAGAATAAGCTTGCAAAAACTAGGCTACATTAGCATCATTAGTCAAAATGGTAAATACATAGGCACGAGATAAGAACAAACATGAATAGTCTAAGAGTTGCAAGGATCTAAATCTTGTTTATTCCTATACCATCATTCTATGATTTTATTTACCAAGGCTTGGTCGACTAAATGGGTTAACTTCCTCTAGTCTCTATGGTATAGATAATACCATTTGTATTCCCTTAATGGTCAAGGGTGTGTTAGGTATTCTACCCAACTTAAAGAATTAAGCTAAGGGTGTTTTGGGACAACTAACTAGTAGGGTCAATCTCTAGCAAGCACGAAGGGAAGATAAGAATAGGGATGGAAGCAAGCAAGATGCAACTGATAAGTCAAACGGTAGATAAAATCAAGGAAGGAGGTCAAGTATGTGGATGAGATCCTAGACTTCTAATCCTATACGCAGGCTTGCTTGGTACGGTAAAGTAACCAAACAATTTATCTCGACCTGCATGGGCCACCACAAAAATATGTAACGCCCCTGTCCCAAAATACGTAGGACTAGGAACGTAGACATGCCAGCTGTATTCATACGAAGTATACTCCAATATATGGAAGCCTCGTATAAATACATAAGCTGTAAAATGCAGTAGAACCATAACTAATCTCATCCACAAGAATAAAAGAATAGAAGATGTCATATAATGAGAATAAATTGTCTTGATACAATATGTTGGGCGGAGACAAATCCACTACCAACAAGTAAAGGAAAAATACATGAGAAAAGAAATAAATTTGGCGAGCGAAGCGAAGACGATCCAAGTGCAATAATCCTCGAGAAATAGCAATGAACACGGCTAGAGCTAAAGCACCTGCGAAAGACAATAGCACACACCTGGGGAGATAACCAGGTCCTCAGAGGGATGTAACAAGACACATAATATCATGCCATATAGACTGAATAAATATTGCTCAAATAAATAAGTAAATCAAATTATAACATATTCCAATACGCAACTACTGAACGAGCGTACCATCCCCCCAACCAAACAAGGACAGGAGACGGTAAACTAATTCACGGTAACGTATCTTCCCATGCTACGAATCCAATATGGTATCCGGACCCCAACAAGGTTCAATACCTTCTCATCGAAGTAGTAAGTCACACCTATAACCAAACAAGGACAAGATGTGACGAACTAATCCATGACAAGTTATTGTTCCAAGCCACGGTCAGATACAAGTACCCAAACCAAAGGTACTCGTACCTAACGGATAAGGGCGCCTAACCAAATCTAGGTGAATGCAATTTAAGAACAGTTCATGGTCGCAAGACTACCCAGTCAAGTCAGAAAAATACCAATGCAGTACCTCAGTAGCGAGTCACAACACCATATACTATTCCTCAGTATCGAGCGAGTCTATAGCATATAGTCTACCTATCGTTCCTCAGTACCGAGCGAGTCTACGATAGATAGGGTGGTAGTCAACTTCCAATCATGTTCTTCCCGTCCAATGCTAACTCTATAACCGCTAAGTCAAACTAGCATGCAACCTCTATTAGCGGTTATTCCTATCGCACAGCTTGTACGTACTGGTGGCCAGCCAATCACGCACTTCCGTGTCCTACATGCGACACACAACTTCGTGTTACAATGTGTCAAGGCCATGAATGCAACACACAAAGGTGGTCCCTTAAATCTAGGTTTAATGTGTAAGAAAATAATACATAGCAAGAAGCTGAATAGTAAATTCTAACAAGTTATGCCATGTATCACAGTTTATTTTACATAAAGAAAATAATGAACATGCATGAAATATGAGCTAAAAATAAGTAACAGCAAATGGCAAGGTGTCTTGCCTGGTATGGCGCCCGCGATGGTGCAATGATCAGGTTGGCATGGGTTCTGCCTTCGATGTCACAACTAGGCAAGACGATCTCATTCGGTAGACCGTGTCATTGAGTCCGGAATAGTCAAATTGGTTAGGGATGATATAGGAAGGACCGAGATTACAAGAAGATAGGAATATGACTAGTCATGAACAAAGATTATTCGAAGAGAAATAAATATTGATAACTCTTAGAAAATACTTATAATAGCTTGAAACTATGTTTTACCAAAATTAGATAACTATTTTATAAGATACTTATTTATTTGGAAACTATAATCTTTACCAATCAAAAATATTTTTAAGTAAATGCTTTTGAAAACATCGAAAATCGTTTTAGGGTTAAGACCCTAAATTTTGGTCAAATAATATTTAGAAAATTTGACAATAATAGCTTCAGGAAAATCATATAAATATATAATAATACTAAATAGGGTATTACTAAATAATTTCAAACATTTACATATATATATATATATATATATATATATATATATATATATATCATTTAAAGTACAATATATACTAATAATATAACAGCCTCTATCCAAGCCTTACTAATAATACCCCTTTTACCACAAAATTAATAATACAATATAATAAATCACCTTTTAAGCAATTACTCATCTAACAAAAAGAAAAGAAAAATTAATAAATAATACTGGTAATGAGCAGCTTTATAGCTGTTGTGTGTTCCCAAAAGAACCCATAAGAAAGCATTTTAAAAATATAAAAACCAAATAGATACTTAAACAGAAAAGAGAAAAGAAAAAAATAAAATAAATAAATTAAAATAATACATAAGAAGAAGAGAAGCTCAAGCTGTTCTCTCTCAGAGAACAGTACTCGATAGAGAAGGAAGAGAGAAAATAATTGGGGAGAGGAGCGGAAGGTCGGAAGAGAGAGTGGGCGGCGGAGCTACCGGAGTCGGCCCGGCGGGAGAGAAAAGGAAAGAGGGGAGGAAGAGGAAAGTGGGATCGAACGGAGGGGCGAGAGGCTGAGAGAGTGAGACGGTGGCGAGGTTACGGGCGGCGTCGGCGGAGCTCAGCGGGGAGACTGGGTTCGAGAGAGGGTTCGGCCCGGGGCTCGCGCGGTGGAAGGAAGAGGGGAAGCTCGCCGGTCGGAACGGGTTTGGGCGCCCGGCGGTTTGGAGGACAGCGGAGGAGATCGGAGCGGGATCGTCGACGGCTCGAGCGCGAGAGAGGGAGAGGCGCGCTCGGGAGGCGACCGGGGCTGCGATGGGGTTTCTGCCCGGACGGCTCGGCGGAGGAAAGTAGAGGGGATCGAGGCGCTGCGGTCGCGGCGCTTGGACGGAGCTCGGCCGGCGGCCAAAGGAAGGTGAGTGCTGTTTAATATTTTTGGTTTTTTTCTTTTTTGGATATGGCGGCGGTGGTCGGAAATTGGTGAAGGTGGTTTTGGTGTTGGTTCGGTCGGTGGCGTGCCACCACGAGCGATGGTGATGGCTTGGGGCTCGGAACTGGTGTTGGCGAGGGTTTCGGGGTCGCCGGCGTCGAACGTCGGTGATGGTGGTGGTTGGGTCGGGTGGACGATGGTAGTTTGGAAGACAGGGATTAGGGTTACGGTTGTGTCGGGATCGACGGCCGGAGGATGACGGTGGCGCTTGGTGGAGGGTGTGCTCTAATGGTGGCGGGTCTGTGGTGGTGTCGATGACGACGGTTGTGATGACGATGGTGAAACGATGATGGCGTGATTGGAGGTGGTGGTGGCAGTAGGGTTGTGGTTGGCGTGCGGCGGGTGTCCAGATTTGCTAGGGCTATGGTTAGGATTAGATTAGGAATTTATTGACGTCGGGGTGTGTCCGACACGAGAAAATTGTATATGTAAAAGATTGGAATAAGAAGCTGGACACAGACACGGTGCACACTTTGTGGTAGAAATATTTGTGGAGAATTTTTGGCTTGTGGGGAAATAATGGAGGAGTACCTGCCTATTTATAGGATGTGGGAATTCCCAGTTGGGATAGGACTAGGATTTATTTAAAACCCAAAGTAGATAATTTCTTTTAATTCAAATAACTTTTTAAAACAATCCAAATCAAATCTAAATCCAAATACAATCCAAATTTAAATCTAATTAAATTTTTAGTTTAAAATAAAATGGGATACTTCAAATTTCAATTATTTAACTATTTAAATAAATACATAAATTCAAATCAAGGTTTAAATTGTCATGGTAATTTCAAAATATGGTTTCCAAAAATACTATAATATTAATTTCGAAAATACATTATTATTTATTTAAAATAAGCTAATAAATAAATTATAAGATATGTATACATAATTATTTATACAAATGTATGCTTTTCTAGTATACAATGAAATATAACTTTTTATTAATAAATATTAGAAAGAAAGGCTTAAAATAACTAACTTGGAAATTTGGTAAAATGGCAAAAATAATTATTATATATATTATCTTGAAACTATAAAAATAAAAATAGAAAATATTTTCTAAAATATGTACGCTCGTACATATTCGTACTCGACGAGCAAAAATATAAATTCGTGCGCGACGTACAACACGACTACGCGATGTACAATACAAAATTTTAAATCGGTACAAATTTTAATAATAAAAATTTAGTAGAAACTTAGGGGTTTTACACTACAATATACAAAAATGCTATTTGACTTCCAATTTTTTTGGGTGATACCATCTTCCATTATGTGACATATGACATAGTTGTTGACATGACAGCTGACAAAATTTAACATTAAAATTAAAATTAATATTAAATTAACATTAACATTAACTTTAACATTAAAATTAACATTAAAAGTAATACTAATATTAACATTAACATTAACGTTAATACTAATATTAACATTAATACTAATATTAACATTAACATTAACATTAAAAAATTTGGTAATTAATTTTTTGGGTTAAATTTTGTCATGTCAGCTGTTATGTCAGCTGCCACGTTAGATGTCACATAATAGGAGATGACATTATCCAAATATTTTAAGAGCCAAATAGCATAATTGTTTACGGACGTACTTCTTGTTCTGAGGCACGCATGACTTCTACTTCAAAAAAAAGGAAAAGAAAAGTAGATGCGTGTCGATGCTGAGTAACATTGAGTGTTAGGGCCGGGGCACAATTTTTTTGATGGAAAACTGTGAATTTGAAACAATTGCAAGAACAATGTTCCAATGCAACACTTCTAGGAAGGTTGTGCAAGTATAACGAAGATCGAAGAAAATCTTGTTATTACATTACGAGAATCTAAAAAGATTTCGTAATTACAGCAACGAAGAAGATGACAGGCAAAAGATGGAAGATGGCCTGCTGGGGTGAATGATCACCGTTGCTCAAAGCTATATTCGCCCCACACGAATAGCTTCCAGGAACCAGCAAGTTCGTCGGAGAACTTTGGAACACTTCTACTCTTCTGACTCGGATCGTACACGGACTCCCGTGCAAAAGCAACGCTGGTGCAAAGCTTCTCTTCTCTCTCACAGACTATGTTTACTTGTGTTAAGAAACACTTATAAACTTTTATGACTCTCTGAATGTGTTATGTATTGTCTATTTTCCTGTGAGAGAGAGGAGACCTTATATAGGCTCGAGTAGCAACTGTCCAGTTAGCACAACATTCGGGACGTGGTAATAACCACTCCGAACATGCAGTAACCGTTCAGATCATGCACATGCACGATCTGAAGCAGGTTGTGCCACTCTAGCACCCTGCGCACCTTGCATACTGCTCACTGAGCCACTTGCGCCAACCTGCGCCACTGTACGCACTGTGCACCTTGTACAACCTGCGCGACCTGTGCCACCTTGTGCCACTCGTGCAACGTACGCCACTTGTACCACACGTGCAACGTACGCCACGTACGCCACGCATGCAACATGCGTAACTAGCGTACCCGGCGCAACCCGTACGCAACCTGGCGTGCAACCTGCCCGCGCGCCTGGTAGTGCAAGTGGCTCGCGCAACGATCGCAGCTTAAGCGCACTATACGCCTAGCAACGATGTTGTCATACTAAGTGCAAAGCGTGCCAACAAAATGCCATATTATGCCTCATGAGCCCATGAGCCCGAGTCCGAGTCGCTAAGCCCCAACGGGGCTTAGCTCCCATGGAAATAAATTTCCCAAGAGCAAAAAGCATGAATACTTTCAATTGTTGATTTAGCCTTTTTTTTATTAGAAAAATAACCCTACATGGCACACCCATGTGCACCTCCACACCACATGTGCATCTCAAAACTAGCAAGACTAATATATAGAGATACAACTCCTTTGGTCTAGCCGATGTGGGACTAAAATTTACTTTAAAAAAGACCAAAACCTAACAATCTCCCACATATCTCTATATATGGGTATAAGTGTTCCCCACAGTAACTATCCATCATGCATTAGGAGAGATGTCGCTGACGACTTGAATCTTCCCGTATGGGTCAAACAACAGACTATAATACAAGAATAGACTAAGCCTTAAATTCTGCATCATAGCTAAAATTTTTTCCACTCACATAATGTAGTTACATGTGCTTCTGGCTACACATTAAAAGCCCTGTGCCAGCCTGGTTTTAGTGTATAATTTTGGGCGTCTACACTGTAGCATACTACCTAGCCTGGTTTTAAAAGCCATTGTACCGAAAACCTCATCGTAGTGTCATACTACTGTAGCATGAGGCAACTGCCTCTTTGTAGTGCCATATTACCCAGCATGAAGCCTTAGGCTTCCTTGAGGTGTTACGCCGCAACGACATGGCTTGCAAGGCCGAGGCTTTATCCTTAACCGGGTACCTCATCATGGTGTTGTGCCACTGCAACATGAGGAACTCCTCCTCTTTGTAGTGCTGACTACACCCCTCTTTATTTTAACATACAGCATTAGGCTAACTGCCTATTTGTGGTGCTATGCCGCTGTGACTTGGCTAGCAAAGCCGAGGTATTACCCCATGCCTATGAACCTCATGGTGGAGTCACCCCACAGTAGTATGGAGTTTCACTCCTTATAGTGCTGTTCTACCGTGCTTCCTGTAAAGTACACCGGTCATTCACTCTACATGTGAACTCTTTAAGGCATTTAAGCCAACCTTTCCACATGATCCGTTTTTCGCAGAAAATAGCAGTAGACAACAGTGGTTGTAGGTCCGTAACCTCTCCATGCCCAATAGAACATGTATCCACCGTTCCTGATATTCTTTCGATTAGTGGTCCTCCCTTGAACCAAAAGCTAGATGCCTAGTAGATTTCTCTTTAAACTATTAGCATAAAACTTTATGGTAGGAATACAATAATATAATATCAGAATGCCTTCAAACCCATTTTACAAGTTGTGTCATCGACCAGCTAGCGCTTGAGGCCCTTGGCGAACGGATCCGCCAGGTTCTTCTGACTCTGAACATCAATCACTGCAATAACACCCCTCTTGATGAGATCGTGTACTGCCATGTGCTTCAACCGCACAGTCCTCTTCTTTCCGTTGAAGAGGTCATTTGATGCCACTATCGCAGTCGCCTGGTTGTCGTAGTATATCGGTATCGCCGATATTTGTGCCCTAACCACTGGAAGATCATACATGAGCTCCCGAAGCCATTCTGCTTCCTCGGCTGCGGTATCAAGTGCAAAGAACTCAGATTCCATGGATGACCGCAAGAGCATAGTCTGCTTCTTCGACTTCCACGATATAGCTGCTCCACCCATTGTGAAAATGAATCCACCTGTGGACCTCTCGCTCTCTACCTCTGAGCACCAGCTGGCATCACTGAAGCCTTCCACTACCGACGGATCTCCGTTGTAGTACAGTGCATATGTCTGAGTCTTCTTGAGATATCTCATAACCCGTTTCACAGCTTTCCAGTGTTCAGCACCTGGGTTGCTCGTGAAATGACTCAGCATTCCCACAGCGAAAGCTATGTCAGGCCTTGTGGCAGTAGTAGAATACATCAAACTCCCGATTACGATTGCATACTCCAGCTACCTGACGCTTTTCCCTAAATTAGGCTTTAGCTTCATATCACACCTGTACGGCGTATCGATCCCTGGAAGATCTCGATACCCATAACGAGTGATCATTTTCTCAATATAATGAGACTGTGACAGTGCTAGTCCAGTGTCTGTCCGGATGATCTTGATCCTTAAGCTCACATCAGCTTCTCCCAAGTCCTTCGTACTGAACTTGCTCGAGATGAATTTCTTTGTCTCCGTGACACAGCTCATATCCGTACCTAGGATAAGTATGTCGTCCACATACAGACAAACGATCACACATCTTCCATCAGCGAACTTCGTGTAAACACACTTGTCCGTCTCGCTGACCATGTAGCCATTTGACCTTATAACTTTGTCAAATTTCTCATGCCATATCTTGGGAGCCTGTTTAAGACCGTACAAAGATTTTACCAACTTGTAGACTTTGTCTTCAAGACCCTTGACGACAAATCCCTCTGCCTGTTGCATGTATATCTCTTCGGTCAGCTCGCCATTTAGGAAAGCTGTTTTCATGTCCATCTGATGTATCACCATCTTATGTATTGCTGCAAGAGCAATCAACACTCTGATGGTGGTCATCCGGGCTACTGGAGCATACGTATCAAAGTAGTCAATCACCTGCTTCTGAGAAAATCCCTTGGCTACCAACCTAGCCTTGAACTTGTCAATAGTTCCGTCAACTTTCATCTTTTTCTTGAAGATCCATTTGCATCCGATGGGTTTCGCTCCTTCAGGAAGATCAACCAACACCCAAGTGTTATTTGAGGTGATAGAATCAATTTCATTGTCAATCGCCTCCTTCTAGAAAACCGCATCTCTGGTCTTCATCGTCTCATCATAGGTAAGCGGATCACCTTTCACATAATAGGTGACAAAGTCACTTCTGAAATCCTTCGGCCTCCTCATACGCTTAGCTGACGGCTCAGCTTGTTCTGGTTCAATCATTGTTTCAACAACAACATCTTTTTGGACCATATCTTTATTGAAGACTTCAGTTTTCTGCGCACCCTCATTGTTCTCCGGTACATCCGCAAGAACAATATTCTTGTGCCTTGCAAATTTATCTTCAAAATATTATGCGTCGCGAGATTCAATGATATGATTTGACTCAATATCAAAAAATCTTCGAGCATCACTCTTCTCGGCATACCCCAAGAAGATCGTCTTAGTAGTCCTTGTCCCAAGCTTCTGAATCTTCAGATCTGGAAGCTTGACATATGCCAGACACCCCCACACTCAAATGATATGAGGAGTAATGTCTGAAGTTGCATGAGGCACTCTATTTAGAATAAAAGTGGCCGTCAATACAGCTTCTCCCCAGTGGCACTTAGGAAGGCCAGCAGTCAACAACATTGAGTTAATCATTTCTATTAACGTTCTGTTCTTCCTCTCTGCTACTCCGTTTGATTGAGGAGAGTACGGAGCCATAGTCTCATTGACAATTTCATGTTCTTTGTAGAACGATGCAAATTCATGAGACCTGTACTCCCCACCTCGATCACTTCTTATTCTTTTGAGTTGTTATCCAGTCTGCCACTCAGCTTCGACTCTGAACTCCTTAAAATTTTTGAATGCTTCGTCTTTAGCCTTCAGCAAGTAGACGAACGTATACTTTGAGAAGTCATCGATGAAGGTTATGAAATACTTCATCCCGGCCTTTGTAGAGAACTGTTTGAAGTCACAGATATCGGAGTGTACCAACTCAAGAAGATCTGTACTTCGATTAACCCGAGGAAAGGGTTTCCTTGTGATCTTCGTTTGAGCACAAACTTCACATTTCTCTACCTTACCCCCACACTTGGAGATAAGTCCTAGACTAGACATTCTGTTTATTCGTTTACAATAAACATGTCCTAGCCTATTATGCCACAACTCAATAGTATAAGCAGAAGGAGTGATTGTATTAATTACATTAATTACATTAGACTGATTCACAAGCTAAATTTTGAACATCCTTTCGGTATAGAAAGCTTTTCCGAAATATGTTCCCTTAATAGACATCACCATCTGGCCAGCATTGATGTCCATCCTCAGCCTTCATTGCATAGTAGGCCTCCTGAGATCAGGTTCTTGGTGATAGCAGGTACGTGCTTTACGCCTTGAAGCGTCAGAGACTTCCCCGAAGTCAGCTTCAACACCACTGTTCCGATCCCGAGAACTTTAGCTTGTGCCTGGTTCGCCATCATAACCACCTCAGAAGTAGGTGTGTACACTACTAGGATAAGGGCTTTAGGCGACGAGTAGTTTTTTGTCACCTAAATGCAAAATTAGTTGCCTAAGGTTTATCGCCACCAAATTCCTTGGTCGCAAGCATCGTCGCCTCAGGCTCCTGACCCAAAGTCTGGGATGACTAATTAAGCATTTTAGTTGCAAAAGATCTTTGGCTACTACACTGTTGCGAGAAAATATTTTTGTTGTTCCAAACGTTAGGCCAAGAAGACTTTGTCGCCTTAGGTTGTTGAATGAAGGATGTGCCAATATCTTTGGCGACTAAAATAGTTGTAATAGGTAGACTTTGGTGACTACATTTGGTTGCAATAGGTAGTATATGGTGATTATTATTGGTCCCCCAAGGATGCATGTGGTGACTATGATTAGTCATAATAGTTAGTGTATGGCAACTATCATTTGTCGCTTAAGAGACTTTGTGGTGTCTATGCTTGGTCACAATAGGTAGTGTGTGGAGACTGCTATTGACCGCCAAAGGCTGTATGTGGCGACTATTATTGGTCGCCTAAGATACTATGTGTTGACTATGAATGGTCGCAATTGTAGGACCGATTGTAGGAACGAGTTGTAAAGCACAATACTCTAGAGGGGGGGTGAATAGAGTAGGCAGCGGAAATTAACTATTTAAAAATATTAGTAACAAGATCACAGATAATATATCACAGATATGTAAATGAAAAGTAGAGAGTAGTGAGCAGACGCAAATACAAGGATGTATACTAGTTTCCCTCTGTTGAGGACTAGTCCAGTCGGAAGAACTCTAGCTTCCAGTTGAATCCACTATGGAAAATTACCACAAGTTTTCATCCGAAGTTCTTGCAACTTCTACAACGCGAGCTTTGATCCGAAGTACTCGACCAACTTCAATTGTGAAGTGTGTAACTTCAATCAAGCCTCCGATTACAACCACTCTGAAACTTCTAGACCGTACCGTACTGGCAAATTGACTAGAGGATTGTAACTGGCTTGGGATCTGAAAATAAATAGCTCAGAATACTTTGGAAGAAGTAGTAGGCTTATAGAGAAGAGATATAAAAGTGAATGAGTGTGTTGAAATGATCGAAATCCTTCTCTATTTATAATTTTTCCAAAGGCATAATTCTGACAGAATTCGGGCAGAATTCGTGCAGAACTCTATGAGAAAATCTCGGTAGGATCCGTAACTGCAGGAAGATCAAGTTCAAAAAGCAACGTTCACTAACCGAACTCTGGCCGAACTCTGGCCGAATTCGGGCCGAACTCTGGCCGAATTCTCCTAGAGTTCTGTTGGAGTTCTGTCAGGGTTTTTACAAATTGGTTTTTGGGCTTTTTGAAAAGTCAGGCAGTTAGGAAGTAGTTTGGGCTTTTGTAAGTGGGCTTGTTTTCAAAATGAAAGGGTATTTTGAAAACGTTTCTTGGGTAGCCTATTTGCCAGTACGATGCAGTGTACATCGTATTCCTAGACTCAATAAATATGTAAAATTATATTGATAAAATAGGAAAACCAAGAGCCCTTTGATGACGCCTTTCTTCAAATATTTGAGCAGACTTGAAGACGTCTTTTTCCTTGACGGCGGTCGTCCAAAGATAAACAGACTAGAAATCTTCTTGTATGACGGCGGAATCCCCGATGCGAGGCCCCGGATAGGTCGTTAGGCGGTTCAGAGAAATCTTCTTGTATGACGCCGTCTTTGGCCCATCAATAATTCTCTATTGCATATGTCCTGGTTTAATCATGTTTGATCATGCTTACAACATGTCTACAAATACATGTTAGACAAACAGAACAATATAATACTTCTATAGCAATATGATATAGAACATTTAGAGCAATGCTAATATTAGGACAATGCTAAGATTAAGTAGCAACATGATAGTGACTACATGAATATTAGTGAAGTTATAATGTTAAACTTAATTGATTAGCCATATTCAAAAACATGATATAATTATTGGGCTAACAATCTCCCCCTTTTTGATTATGGCAAATCCTTTAAGTTTAATATATATACAATAGATGCATGTATCACTAATAAATACATAATACTAGAATATTGTGTGCTGACTTAAACTTATTTCTCCCACTTAAACTTATTTCTTCCCCTTTGACATGATCAAAAATAAGCTCCCCCGTAATTAGAGCTAAAAATGAACTCAAGCATCAGTAAAAGAGGAAAGCATAAATAATCATGATCAAGGATTAGGAGAACAGTGTAACGACAAGTTTAGAAAATTGCATAACTAAAGAATAAAAACTTGTCAACACAGTATAGTTGGTAAAAAAAATCAATCAATAAATAGTATACCAACTAGAAATCCAAAAATGATTTCAAAACACATTTCGTTCATCATATTGAGTTTTGAAATAGACAAAAAAATCAATATAGTAGGAATCAATCATTGGTCATAAATAAATCATGAGGAATAGAAATTCGCATATCTAGTATATATAAAAAAATATAATGAGACTTTTAACAATGATCACAAAAAAAATATGATTCATAATTTGCCCATACAAATTAGTGAATCAATTCCATAAAGAGTATAATCATCGAAAAAAGATCAAAATATGTATACTAGAATCTATGCAAAATCTATACCAAAGTTCATGCATTTGAATTCAATTACCTTAGCATGATATATATCCATCAGATAAACAGGAAGGCAATGAAGACAAAATACTTGAGAAGGAGAAATTCAATCAACTTGAATGCTCCCCCGCAAAGTATGATCAGTCTAAATAAGATAATCATGAACTTTGAGATAAAATCTCAATAAGAAATGCCAAATCAGTTTAAACTCAAAAGGATTATCAATAAATTAAATATATATTTGGCAAGATAACTTTTAGAAACTCGAATGAGAGAATTAAAAGTAAATAATAATAATAATCATATATTCTCTCATAAACTCAATACAAATCCAAATATCATGAACAACTCAACAAGATATTAGGTAAAATAATATATGTCCATGATGAACTAGTTATACCACATATTAAGGGCATAAAAGAATTGAAACAATTAATTTGCTCTCCCTTAAAATATGCGTATATAGTTCAAAAATAATTTATATGCATAAAATAGATAAAATAAATAATCACAAGATCTAAGGAATTTCCAAGATATGCATATTTTCTTTCCTTTGATCAAATGCATATAAAGTTCCAAAAAAAATATCATCTTTAGGCAAGATAAATAAATATCCAATAAATAAATGCTTAAAGATGAACAAACAAAATATATCTCCAATATATATATAAAAGAAATATTTCAAGACATTAAAAGATTTTGAAAGCTGTCTTTAATAATAACATTTGAGTACTGGACAGATTCAATAAATCAAAAAGGCTTTTCAAAAATGTAAAATTTATTACGAAAAACTGTCTTAGTAAATGTTCGAATGCGTCCATTTAGTCCTTAGACTGAAGGCTGACAATTCGAATCACAAAAATAATTTCAATAAAAGAATCCATAAATCATAAATAAATCCATTTTAACAAATAAACATTACTAGATAAATGTCCAAAGAAAAGTGTATTCTAGATATATGGCATGTCAAGGGGATAATTGATTTAAAACAATTAACTACTCCACATTTACATGACTATATCCAAAAATAATAATATAGATAAAATTTTAAAATAAAATTCAGAGACATATTTTCGAAAGTAGGAAACTAATCCAAAAATATTAGGTCTTCTTATCAAAGTTCATTTCTTCCCTTTTAAAGCCTTTGCACGGTGTTCACTGACAACCGTAGGGTTAAAGAAAAAAATGCTTTGAGAGAGAGATTCAATATGCATGACTTCTCCCCTATAAAGAGTTACTGTTATAGACAGTAAGTAACTTGAATAAAAAGATAATAATATAAAGCTCAAAATCATTAATATTACGAATATTACACAAATTAAAGATGAAATCACAAGATCATAATATTCAATGATTAGTCACGAATACGAAAAACAATCATCTATAGACAAAAGAAGAAATATCCATTAAATGAACATTTAAAAATAAAACAATCAAAGGATATTTCAAATTAGCATAATGAATAATCGTATAAGTCAAAAGTTGACATAAATTGATCTATGCTATAGAATATCACAATCGACAAGATAGATCAACATATGCTACCTTTTGTAAAAATATAAAGAGAGAATATTATCCATCAAATCTAAAATTCAAAATTCATCAGATAATAATTGCAACTAGATTTCAATAAATCTTTAGTTTATAAAGCGTTGATCAATCTTGGTTTAGCTGTAGGGGTACTGTCCCAGCTAACGGAGGTTCACCGGGGAACACTTAAGTACCGCTTCGCTTCGACCGTAGTCGTGGTGACAGACAGATCCTTTGTAGGCTTGTACCCAAAACAAATCTCTTCTTTAATAACCGAGGATTTAAGAGGAATTAGTGCAATAAAAAAATCAATTATATTCTATGGACTTGAAAGAAAATCTTAGAATAATGTATCATATGGTATAAGATGTATGAATTATATTTATCCATATGTGCTACAAAATCATTGGGTAACAATAAAATATAAAACATTTGTAAATCAAAATGTAAGACCTAGATACGTTGATGTATTCTGGAACCTAGGAGATTTGACAGCACCTTGGATCCAGAACTAGATAATAGTTGCAAGTACACCTTAATAAATCTTAAGTCTATAAAGTATTGATCACTTCGGGTTAGCTGTAGGGGCCTGTTCCCAGCTAGCGGTAGTCCGAAGACTAGTGCACCGTGTTGCTTCAGGCTATTTACACCTGTATGACAGAAGGACCCTTTCGGCTTGTTCCCAAAAATGATTTATACTCTTAAGAACTTAGATTCAAAGGAATATATGCAGTATCATCGAACATCGTCGAAATCCAGAATCCCTAAAAGTAAATACCCAAATAATAGTTTATCAAGATCAAGATATTAAAAACATCATGTATCCAAAATATCTACCAAAAAGCCAAGAAAAATATACATCATTAAAAGAGGCTTTGAGGAAGAAGCTAATAAAGAGAAGTACATAAATTTGTTCAAAGTAATCAATAGCTGATGTATGAGATAAGCACAAGTTTGAAACTACTTTTCAAAATAATATAATATAGAACTTGAACTTAACTCATATATCCCAAAAAGATATTTATACAAAAATATAAGAAACATATCAGCAATGATAATGCATTATTCATGTATCATTAATAAGCATATAAAAAAATTATCACAAGATCAGAAACATGCATAAATAAACTTTATCAGACAAAGATTTAATTGATTCATAAGAAATTAATCATAATAAAATTTGAGAATCAATAGTGAATATATTATGCAAGCACAAGGTTAAAATAAAATTATATGTATATAATTTTTCAAGTAAACAATAGATTTGTGCTGAACATACATACTCACAAAATACTGATCAAAGTAAATACGACATGTTAAAGACAAATCAATAAGAAGTGACCATTAAAAATATTAAAAGCGAAGAGACAAAAGCATATTCACCAAAACAAAATTAAGCTCCTATGCATGCTTCAAGAACAATAAATAGCATACATAGACAAATGTGTCACACTAATAGAAAATAAAAAAAATGTAGTGTGAGCTGATCATTTAAGCTAGACAATAGTCATACTAAGATTATATCTCACATTGATAAAAAGATATCAATGAAATCTAATAGTAAGAAATTAATAATAACATGCTAGATATTAGAAACTATTTAGTAAGCATGTTACCGAAGTGGTTCTAGTGACCACACTTCTGTTGGTGCAATTGCATGGAAGATGACCTTTATAGCTTTGCAATCACCAACATGTTCCATGGTTCTATTTGATATGAGAAGCTTCACCTGCAATATTAGGTGAAGACTTTGGTATCCAATACTTGGATCCACATTTGTTAGCTTTGGGGACCCATTTGCACAAGTTCATATCAACAAGTTTTCTAATCTGACAATGATTAGAAACATGTCCATTCAAACCACAATAATGACAGAAAGTATTAATAGTAGTGCTATGTGCAGCAGTATGAGAACATGCAGTAGTGTGATATGATGTGCGTGGATACTTGTAATAGAAAGCATGGTTGTGTGAACCTTTAGCTTTGCTTGCTTCCTTTCTAAAAGATCTGACATGTGTGACTTTGTGATGTGCTAAGTGTCTTGTGTTAGACTGAGTCGTAGGTTGTATTACCTGCTTTCCCAGTCTAATCTCTAACTTTTTAGAGTTAGCACAGATTTCATCATACTTAGCAGAAAGAGCATCAATTCTACATGAAGCAATAGTTTACTTCTTCTTTTCTGATTCTAATTCCTCCTTAAGTTTAGCATTTTCTTGAGTGCTTTTCTCAATGCATTCAAGCGCCTCATGCAATCTAAACTCAAGTGTGGATATTTCAATAAAATTATCAGAAGTAGAAGTATCTCTAGCATCATTCAATAAGCAAGTAAGCTTTTTAATCTCACGCTTATAGGATAGAATATCCTTTCTAGCTTGCTTATATTTATCTAATACTTTCTTGTGTTCTTCTAATAGATCACTGAAAGCATCAGATAAATTATCATAAGAAAATTCACTCTCTTCAGAAAAAGAATTATTTTGTACCTCGTTAGATAATGCCATTGTGCATAAATTTGCAGCTTGATGAGGTTTTTCTTCTTCTTCTTCTTCTTCTTCAGACTCTCTTGCTTCAGTTTCACACCATATGCCCGATGATCTTCCTTCATTTGATTGTTCGTAGTGACTCTCCTTTCTTGTAGTAGTACAATCTTCTTGGATGTGGTCTATCTTCTTGTAATTGTCACATACAAGCTCTTTTTCGTATAAGGGATTATGCTGTACCTTAAATCCTAATTTTTTCATGTACATATTTGCATCATTATGAAGACTATCCTTCTCTCTGGAGTTGCTAGCTTTGCTTTCATACCTGCACTCATAAGTAGCTTCAAAAACTTTTCAAATTTTATGAGATATTGTGCAACTATTAATAAGATCAAATACATTTGTGTCTACAGCACAATAAAAGATATTCCTAGCTTTTGCATCAAGGCTAGCTAACTTCTTCTCTTCCTCCGTGTAACTATAATAAGGCTTATTGATTATTGAGGATGTGAGAATAGAAGTGATAGTAGGCTTCTTGTAGCCGGTGACAACAATTGACCATAAGTCAAAATCTAGAGACTTCAAGTATAAGCTCATTCGTGTTTTCCAGTATGTGTAATTTGTACCATCAAATAGTGGAAGTCTATTTGAGGATTGCTCTTCAGTTGTGAAGTACATACTTGCCATATGTGATACTGTGATCTATGTAACAGCTATAATAAATAAGAATATAATAGTAATATTACCTCGCTTTACCTGTATAACCCGCTCTGATACCAATTGTAGGAACAATTGGGATCAGAATATATTACCTCTAGTTGCAGAGCCTGCTCTGATACCAATTGTAGGACCGATTGTAGGAACGAGTTGTAAAGCACAATACTCTAGAGGGGGGGTGAATAGAGTAGGCAGCGGAAATTAACTATTTAAAAATGTTAGTAACAGGATCACAGATAATATATCACAGATATGTAAATGAAAAGTAGAGAGTAGAGAGCAAACGCAAACACAAGGATGTATACTGGTTTCCCTCTGTTGAGGACTAGTCCAGTCGGAAGAACTCTAGCTTCCAGTTGAATCCACTATGGAAAATTACCACAAGTTTTCATCCGAAGTTCTTGCAACTTCTACAACGCGAGCTTTGATCCGAAGTACTCGACCAACTTCAATTGTGAAGTGTGTAACTTCAATCAAGCCTCCGATTACAACCACTCTGAAACTTCTAGACCGTACCGCACTGGCAAATTGACTAGAGGATTGTAGCTGGCTTGGGATCTGAAAATAAATAGCTCAGAATACTTTGGAAGAAGTAGTAGGCTTATAGAGAAGAGATATGAAAGTGAATGAGTGTGTTGAAATGATCGAAATCCTTCTCTATTTATAGTTTTTCCAAAGGCAGAATTCTGACAGAATTCGGGCAGAATTCGTGCAGAACTCTATGAGAAAATCTCGGTAGGATCCGTAACTGCAGGAAGACCAAGTTCAAAAAGCAACGTTCACTAACCGAACTCTGGCCGAACTCTAGCCGAATTCGGGCCGAACTCTGGCCGAATTCTCCTGGAGTTCTGTTGGAGTTTTATCAGGGTTTTTGCAAATTAGTTTTTGGGCTTTTTGAAAAGTCAGGCAGTTAGGAAGTAGTTTGGGCTTTTGTAAGTGGGCTTGTTTTCAAAACAAAAGGGTATTTTGAAAACGTTTCTTGGGTAGCCTATTTGCCAGTACGATGCAGTGTACATCGTATTCCTAGACTCAATAAATATGTAAAATTACATTGATAAAATAAGAAAACCAAGAGCCCTTTGATGACGCCTTTCTTCAAATATTTGAGCAGACTTGAAGATGCCTTTTTCCTTGACCGCGGTCGTCCAAAGATAAACAGATCTAGAAATCTGAATACCTTTTGGGGCTTCGCTCCCAAACCCCTGACGGGGGGCGCTGCCCCCTCGACCCCTGTCCGCTGACCGGGCAGCAGAATCCCCGATGCGAGGCCCCGGATAGGTCGTTAGGCGGTTCAGAGAAATCTTCTTGTATGACGCCGTCTTTGGCCCATCAATAATTCTCTATTGCATATGTCCTGGTTTAATCATGTTTGATCACGCTTACAGCATGTCTACAAATACATGTTAGACAAACAGAACAATATAATACTTCTATAGCAATATGATATAGAACATTTAGAGCAATGCTAATATTAGGACAATGCTAAGATTAAGTAGCAACATGATAGTGACTACATGAATATTAGTAAAGTTATAATGTTAAACTTAATTGATTAGCCATATTCAAAAACATGATATAATCATTGGGCTAACAGCAATATATAGTATGTGGAGACTACTACTGACCGCTAAAGGTAGTATGTGACGACTATATTTGGTTGCCTAAAACACTCTATGGCGACTATAATTGGTCACATGTAGTATTTGGAAACTATTATTAACCGCCAAAGATAGTCTATGACGACTATTATTGGTCGTCTAAAACGTTCTATGGGGACTATGATTGGTAGTAATAGACATTATATGGAGACTATTATTAACCACCATATGTTACTTGTGGCGACTATTATTTATCGTATTGTCACCATAGGTAATCTTTGGCTACTAGTTTATTTTGGTAGAAGGTTCTACATTGTGACGAAATGTATGTACCATATCTGAGGCGACCAAACAATTAGTCATACAAAATAGTCTATGGAGACTACATATTTAATTAGTCATATCAGGTGTCATACAATTTTATTCTCGAAAAATAGAAATAAATTAAACGAAATCAAATTTGAATGTTATTTTATTATATTTATCATTACTCAAATAACGAACATGTAGTCCACAAAAATAAAATAATTGTCAACAAAAGTATTTATAAGTAAACTACAACCCGAAAATATGTAATCTAAGTAAGATCAGATGAGTTGTGGTCGCTCTCGTCACCATCTTCATCGTCTTCATGAGATAAAGGAGTGGGTTCAGGAATAGAAAATCCAGGAACAAGTACTTGTACTTGTTGCATCACAAACCCCATTAAGCCTTTTGTTCCTCGTGTTCAGCAACAACTCTCATCCTAGCTTTCTTCTCCATCTGAAGCTGAGCCTACAACTCTTGCACCTCTTTATTTAAGGAAAATGAAGATATATTAGATGAAGATGACGAACTAGTTTCTCAAATTTGCCTCTTTCCAACTCCACGAATCGTCCTACCACACCCACGCCCAATCACATCTTCCATAATCTCAGTGCCTACATTTGGGGCTACAACAAGATCATCCATCGGGGTTCCCTCAGGATACAACTCAGTGATTTTCTTAAGAAAATTATTCTTTTTTTTTCATCATCTCATCCTGTAAAAATAATATTTGATTAGTTAAAAGCAAAACAATATTACTCTATTATACAATAGAAATAGTTTTTTTAACCAAGTAAAATGTATACTTACATGTGCGTCCTTTGCTGTATCATTAACCCAATCTTTCTTCTTTTCTGACATATGAGTTGTATCCCATGTATCGATATCAGGAAATTATGAACCACCCTAATAACATCATACACATATAACGATCCAAATACTAACATTGATATTCATAAACTTTAAAAATAAAAATAATTATGTCATTACCTCAACATGATCATGATAATACAATGAGAATGGTCGTGAACCACCACAATGATTCCATGGTTTTTTTGACCGATTAATTGAATTGACTTCAGATCTTTTCTGCATAAAACAAAAAATTATTTGTTTCAATTATATTAAAACGAAAATGGTACTTAATTGCAAAAACATTTTAATTAGAGGCATTTGATGCATATACCAAAAAGTACAAAAGTACAAAAGAACTTTCATAACATTTTAATTAGAGGCATTTGATGCATATATATAATCAAGAACTTGACAAGTACAAAATTAAAAAATCGATAATAGGTTAAAAGTGAAAAATTACTCGGTATTTATCACTCATGAAATGGTCACATAACCATTCCCACTCTGATAGATCTCTCTCTCTTAGAAGCTCTAGAGGCAGATTTTCCCGGGCTACCTCATCTGACTCACAGCTCTTATAATACTTGGCGAGTTTGTGCTTATAATCATTGTACCTATTTCTCATATTATCGCAATTATACTTGTACCATCTTGGGTCCTTCGTATCTATTTCAAAATTTGTCTAAATCATAACAAAATTTGTAAGTTACTAGTCATTACATAAGAATTGAGTTATAAATGAATAATATTTTATACTCACAGTGACTCCATCTATTAGTTTCTGCATAGTATCTTCATCAATGTCATCCCAGTATGCTTGAGTCAGCGGCGCATTGTTCCGAACTTGGTAACCACACTCGTGAGATAATAAGCTAGATATGTTTCGAACTTGACCCACAGGTACCCCCAAATCCTCATCAAGATAAATTTCAATCCTCTCACCTGAGGTCAGCATGATGTTGGAAGTTTTAATTGCTCTGGAAAACCCTCTCGTTTTCTTAGGAACAGAGTTTCTTGCATCTGATGCTAATATGACAAAGCAAACACAATAAACATTATTAAAGAGCATAGTTCCTTAATAGCAGAGTTTATTCATTTTAGCTAATTGGATTGATTATTTACCATGGAAGCTAGTAGAGCGTATTGAATCTTTAGCTGAACTATCAAAGGTATCATCAGAACAACTATTCCTTTGCAATGGTTCAGAAGAATTGAGATTTATTCCCAAAGATGAAGTAGGTGCTATTCTTGTAGTCACATTTAAGTTTGACGAAGACCTACGAGGGTTCGAACCAATTCCACCACCAGAAGAATTGCCATTTGTACCCAAAGTTGATGTTGTTACCCTTGTAGTCACACCCCACGTCTTTGAGGGGATAGTAGGTGGTAAATCTGCTCCACCACCTGAAAAAAAATGCTTGATTAGTACATGTGTATGTACAAACTGAAAATTGATAAACTATGAGCACATGGAAAAGGTGTTTGCCAAGTGTATATACCATGAATTTATATTTTTGTAGCCCAGGTCATCCAAGAGGTAAGTGCTAGTAGTGTGGTGTTACATTTATTGTCCATGTGTGTGTGCTGTGCTAGGCTTTTGATGCGTTTCGCTTACAACTAAATGTGATACTATCTTTAGATCAAGATATAAATGGGCAGAGCATCCAAGCATTCAAAAATATAACAAGAAAAATTCAATAAATATCCAACAAAAATTGAGACTACATGATAAGCACATAATATCCAACAACAAAAATTTACTGAACCTGATATTAAGCAATTTGTTATTTTATTAGGGATTGTATTTGGGGAAGGGTTATGATCAAAAGGCACCTGTGCTTATCATGGCTGCTCTACCTCAAGTGCAACCATTTACAGGAACCACTACCCCTATCAGCTGTTGTTTCTCTTTGATTCCCTCCCTCTATCCGTGCTCTTCTTGCTGTTGCAGGTCCCATGTCTGCCCCTGCTGTACAAAGGCAGGAAGGGCCTGCTATTAGTTGCTTGCAGGACAATTCCTGCTGCACAGGGGCTAAGACCCTTGTACCTGTGTGTATTGCACACTGCACACAGTGAAGTTCCCCCTCTACTTCATTCATCTATATAATTTCCCTCTCTTAAACACACACACACACACACACACACACACACACACACACACGTACACACACACATACAAAATATATCCATTCACAGGTGAATGGTTCCTGTCAAAAATTTACTGAAGATTTTAAGAGAAGTTTCTTGTTGCCAAACACCCTTATCCTGAACTTTGGAGTATCTATCTCGTCCTTTGCTGATCATATATGGACAATGAAAACAAAGGTAGTTGAGGAATCCATTTGTTGCTAGTTAACGAAGTTGTCTTCGAGACGACCAACTAGTTATAACAGAACTGATCAATTATTCAACGATGAAGAATACTTCAAGATGTGGATATGCGTCCAGGCTTGGTCCACGTCTTCGCTAGCTTCTAAATGTACATTAATGAAATTGGGGGATTTATTCTGTTTATTGTTTTAAGTGTGTAAAAAAGGATATGCCTGCCAAAACAGGACCATGCCACTGCTGCATAGGCTAATAGGGTCCCCAACTGTTATGCCTGCCAAGACCAACAGTCGACTATTTACCCTACTACTAAGCCCACAGGGACTGATCATATCCCCTACACCTGCTCTCCCTCTCTAGTTAACTGTCTTGACAGTTCTTCCCTCTCTCACTCCCTCATACACATGGCCATACAGTTGGTGGACATTCACTCGAACAGGATGCCCCTTCACTCTCCTATGCACACACACAGTATAACATCAGTTCAGCCCCTCCATACTCAAGTGTGGGTTTATAACACACACACTATAATTCAAAATTAGTCTACCGTATTAGCGAATGAGAGAATGTGAGTAGAATGAAATAGTTGGTTAGTAAGAGTATGTACAACATTGCATGACAATCATAATAATCTCAACTATACTAGAACAGAGAACATTTTAACAATCTACCATAGAAGTTAAAAATTAGAGAAAAGAAGCTATTGAAGATTGCAGATAGCTCACCTGGAGAACTCTCCAGCACTGTTATGGTAAACAATCCATAAAAGATGAAACCATAAGAAAGTAAGCAAAGGTCTGTAACATTGTAACTTTGAAATTTTTGACAAAATCTTAGGTATCTCGTCAAGAATGAAGTGACCTTTTTGTTCAAGATTATAATCCCTTCCCATTCAACTGATTCCCAATGCCATTCAAGATTATGTGTTATTTCTTAGTAGTTTTAAAATTGAATGAAATAATCCTTACCGATTGGTTTGCCTGCAATAAATAAATTTTCTTCATATACATGTTTTTACAACCTTACCATTCTTTTATACTCTTGTTGGTTTTTTGTATACCCAACGTCGATATCAATTATGTTCTTGTGGCTGGCTTTAATGGAGATGATTCATGAGGATAACTTCAGATATCTATGGGATATTATGCTCAGGATACCCAACTTGCAGTTTTATGCTCAGGATATTTACTAGTATTAACCTGTAGGATTATTATTATCTATATTAGGATTCTTTTGTGTGATACTATCTTTATATTACCATTCTTTTCTAGGTATCGAACATGTGCATTATCAATTTGTGAACTTGATAATGACCAAGTTCACAAATTTGTGATATTATTTTACTAATTTGTGATAATGATACTATTTTACTAATTTGTGATACTATTTTACTAATTTGTGAACTTGGTCATTATCAATTTGTGATACTATTTTACTAATTTGTGAACTTGGTGTCAACCCTTTGACCATTTTTTTAATTTTATTTACTTATTTAATTAAATCCCCTCTTTTACTCTCTCATTTATTGTTATGTTTTATTCTTAAATACCAACAGAGGATTGAATAGGAAATAAAAGAGTTGGCAGGACCTTAGAACAAATTGCCAAATACAGGGGATCTTATTTGCAAAACAACAAACATATTGCCTAAGCAATCGGCCAAGTCTGTAACTTCTATGAGGTTTTGAATTTGGGCTTTAAACCAACTGATGAAGCCAAATCTGAGATTTATTTGCTAGAATGCTATTTAAATTTGACTCAATGGGGCTTGGCCCAAATTTGAATTCCTGTTGGCTTGCACAACTAAACGTATCTCTCAAGGCCCTAGCTTTGCCAAGAGTTTGATATATCCAGATCGACTTCAACCGGATCCCCCTCTATCTTTCATGAACTGAATTCTCAACTATATATATATATGGAGTTCGACCAAGTGGAAACCCTAGAAATCTTGCATCCACCTGTTACTCTAGTCGCACCAATCTCGGATACTAAGGGAAGAGACAAGTTCGAGTTCTTCCATCAGGTAATCACCTTCCATACTCTCAATCTTTCACTTTTAACCTCAGTATAGATTTGATTTTACTCTCAATATCAGAGTAGGTGACTGTGTTAATGCCAAGAGGAACTAATGGAATATAAAGCTAACTCTAGGATGACCAGAACAGGGACCACCCCATTCATAACCAGCAGCTTATAAGAATATCATAGGTACTTAATGTACCATCGAGTATGTATCAGGCCCTAAGCAACCCTCTATGAGTGGACAGACGAGACTGTTATGTTCATAATATACCAACTTCATACCTACTATTAGCTTGCACAGGATGTGACGATTGTCCAGGTCCTGTCGGACAGGATTACGGAGATACCAATGGGTATCAGAGGTGATACAGAGTATCGGGTGGTGTAATTGGTAAGGACACATGATAACTTAATTGATCTTGATATCAACTTGATACTGATACCCCACCCGACACTTGGTATCATATTACTACATTGTCTCGCCCTTGACCCTTAGAACCATGTTAATTTTGAGTATCAGATGACACTTGGAATATCGAGTATCAAAGTTGGAGAAAAAAGGGGGAACAACTATGGACTAAATTTATGGCTAAATCAACTGACACATAGGTAATGAGGGTTTCCATCGGATTATGAACCCAAATGCATTTGAAAAGAAATAAGTTAGGAATGCAACTAGTGTAAGGATCAAATGATAGGTAGGTATCATCCTATTAATTCCAGTTATACCTAACATAGCCATTAGAGCTAAGTGAAATTGCTGTCATAAAACCTTGTGTAAACCAGTATACATAGAACAGGGGGTGCATTGTTGGTATCAGTGCCTCAAAGTCACATTAGGGTACCAACTAGATAACAGGTGTGGGTTCTAGTTGAGAAATTCATAAATTGTAGAGGACAGTATTTAAAATGCCTACAGGGCATTGCAGCATACAGGAAACACTTTTGCACCTTGTTCAGGTGATATTTTTTGTTATTCCAGTAAGCCCCGTTCCTGCTATTACCAATATCACTACATCCACTTTGGCCTGAGTTCAAAGCATAAGGTAATGTTTAAGGGGAGAATGTAGAAAACTCTGCATGTTGGTATCAGAGTATAGAAGAGACTATATACGGAAAACAAGAACAGAATCTTGTGCCACAGGAAATTGCAAACACAAGAGAGGAGTATCAAGTGGAAATCTGGGAATATGACAGTAGTAGTCCTAGGACACCAAAGGGGATTAGCTACATGTGTACAACTATAGGTTTGGGAAGGAGTTATGGTATGAGAGTAATTAAACACAGGAACTGAAATGTAGCTATTGTCAACCTGGTAGCAGGTGTAGGGTGCAGGATATAGATATGGAAGAAGGGGGTTTATCTAACAAATAGAATCTTATATGAGAGACCAGTCCTGAAGCAGATTAGATATATACTGAGTATCAACACCCCATGATAGGTTAGTTGTATACCATGTATTGGTTGCCAACAGGAATAATATAGTGTATTAGGACTGATATCCTGGATGCACACAAGTAACAAGTGTCAATACTCTGTGACCAGTGGGGTTAAGTTCTAAACCAGAGACTAGTATGGGGTGTTCCTATAAGGACAAGGTACTACCATAACAGCAAGGTAAACGAAATGGCTGGATAGGAAATAATGGTGTGAGTTTAAGTTAGCCTAATGTGTAAGGGATTCATAGTGAATATAGGTCATGTGTAGGTGAGCAATGAGATTTCTGGATAAGAGAACAGTAGCTTGTAGGCTACCTATTACAGAGACACTAGACACATATAGGTGGACACAGGTATCCTTCATTCACCATTCCTGGATTCAGTCACATGTGAGTGCCCACATGGGATGTCCTACAGAGCATTGGTTCATTGCATATAGGGTTCAGTAGGGTATTAAGGATTTGTCACTGCATTGTGTGCGGGTCGTGACACTTGGTCATTATCAATTTGTGTCAGACTATAATTTTACTATAATTATTTGGAAAAAAGAACAAATAATCAAATTTCAATGGCAGACAACAGCACAACAACGTGAGACAAAACTCATAGTTTGCAGTATCAGTCGTTACCAATCCAATACAGTCAACACCGATACATTCTGATACGGACTATACCATGATCTCTTCCACACTCAAGTCAGACAAAAATGACTAATCAGTAAGAATGTAAAACAATAGTAAGGTTGTAAAATTGTAAATGTAAAAAAATCAACAAAGAACAAAGTTGCCTATTATTTCATTCAATTACAGCACTTACGATAAAAACACAAAAAATACCTAAAATTATGCCATCTAGAACCATAGTAAGGTTGCAAAATGTAAATAAAAAAACTTACTATATGTAGAACAATCAAGGTGACTATTATTTCATTCAATTACAGAACTTAATATAAAACAACATTAAAAATATTTATAATAACATCCAAATTCCTATCTAAAACTATCAATAAGTGTCATTACCAGCAACCCGGATACTCGTAGGAGGGATCCAATACCAATTCACCAATCCAGATACTCATAGGAGGGATCCAATACCAATTCTAATACCTACCGATACTGTGAACCATGGCCTAATTTTATTTTAAAAGCCAAGATTTCAAAGCTACCACAGGTTCTTCATGACTAAATATCACTAAAGGAACATGAGAAATATAGGAAATGTAGTGTTGTTATTTAACTCCAATTTCGTAGGAACAAATTGATAATGACCAAGTTCACAAATTATGTTGGGTATTTTACTGCAAATTTTTTGTAACAAACCAACCAAAAGAAAATAAAAATTAGGAAACAAATTGATAATGACCAAGTTCACAAATTAGTAAAATAGTATCACAAATTGATAATGACCAAGTTCACAAATTAATAAAATAGTATCACAAATTTGATAATGACCAAGTTCACAAATTGATAATGACCAAGTTCACAAATTGATAATGACCAAGTTTCACAAATTAGTAAAATGCATATAGTAAGCTAGTAAACGACAGAATCAGATAATTAAAGTATAGATACTAAATGATAAACAGTTAATAGAATGTGGGGAAGGGTTAGTCATACTCATTGATGTCGGCCTCTTCTTACGAGGAGACACCACTCGATCCACCACAGGGAGGCTAACACTTGTTGCTGAGCCATTTGCAACATCTTTTCGAGTAATCTGAGTCCTCTTACCACCACGTTGTACAGACTGAACCATGATCTGTGTATCATAAAATACAAATAAAGTTCACTAATTAATCATGATATACAAAAGTATAGTTAAGATGACAATTTGGACATACGTTCATAAAAATTATCAATAGATATAGAAAAACTTACTAATCTAAATCACTATCGTCGTTGTTATTGTGTACAGTCATTTCATCACCACTATCTGAAGATATTTCACCCTCTATCTCATCAAGAACATCATTATCTTCATTATTAAATGCCAAACCAATAACTATTGCATCAATAGCTATAGGAGGAACATCATTTCTATGTAATGTGAGAAAACTCGGATCATTAACTTCAGCTACCCAAGGAATATCAGAAGAGGAGTTTTCTTGGTATGCTATGTCATTCTCCATTTCGTCACCCTCACTGATTTCATTTCCTGGAATATCCCATATGTGCCTATGATGCATCTTTTGAATAACTTTCCAACCAACGCCCAACTTTGGGTCATCTACATAAAAAACTTGCTTAGCTTGAATTGCTAATATAAATGGCTCACTTTCATACCACCGAGTATTAACATTAATGGATGTCATATGAAAATCATGACGAATTTTTGCTCTTGCACCACTGCTTCGAGAATCAAACCACTGACATTTGAACAAAACAACTTGATAGCCTTTTCTATACTCCAAGACTACCACTTTGGTTAATTGTCCATAGTAATCTAAGTCTCCGATGGCATATACCCCGCTATTCTGAGTTGAAATTCTAGTATCAAGTTCCACACAAATAAACCGAACTCCATTCATAATACAACAATCGTAAGAATGGACTTTAGACTCAGGTCCTCTTGACAACTCGTACAACTCTTCATTGTATAATGGTGACTTCTCTTTTTTCAGCTTCGACATCTAAAATTAACAATACACATATATTGTCACATAGCATATTATATACTAAAATAAAGGACTAATTTGAGACTACTTATTCAATTGTACATTTACCTTATGACGGAACCAACTGGAAAATAGTTGCTTTTGCCTTTTTTCAATATCCACATTACTTTCCTCTTCCAAGATTTGATAATGTTCACTACATGATTTATTGAAGCAAAAAAGAAGCCTATTAGTTACTACCACCAACTAAATATATAATAATGTAACATATATCCACTTACTTCAAAAATGGAGACACCTCATCGCAGTTCGTCAATATGTACCAATGAGCAACATTACGATCGACCGGGGTCCATTCCTTTGACACTCTACCTTGATACGGACGAGCAACTTGTGAAAACACTGATAGTTTCTCATTACGTTCACCACCATCTTCGTATCTATCAGGCTTGTTGAAAGTTGTCTCAACATTGTACAAGTACATTGAACAAAATGTGAGTGCTTCATTAATAATGTATGCCTCTACAATTGACCCCTCTGGTCTAGCCATATTTCGAACATATTTCTTGTATGTTCCCAATAACCTGAAATCGTATTTATCCTTTAGAATATAATAGCATATGTATAGGATTACACTAAATTAGAAAAAAAAAAAATAAGAACTGGAAACAAAGATATACCTTTCTATGGGGTACATCCAACGATAACCAACAGGTCCAGCAAGCTTTGCCTCCCTTGGTAAGTGAACAACTAAATGCACCATAATGTCAAAAAATGCCGGTGGAAAGATCCTTTCAAGTCTACATAGTATGTAGACAATCTCATCTTCCATCTTATCCAAGTCCTCCACATTCAATGTTCTCGCACATAATTGTTGAAAAAACCTTGAAAGTTGAACAATTAGAGTGTAGACATCCTTTTTTAGATATCTTCGAATGCCAACTGGAATGATTCTTTGCAGCAAGATATGAAGATCATGACTCTTCAATCCAGAAATTTTTCCTGTGTCAATGTTTACTTTTCTTGCAATGTTGGACGCGTAACCATCTGGAAGTTTTAATGATCTAAAAAATCTTAAAAATTCTCTTCTGCCATTTGGCCTTAGTGTGTACTCTGCTGGAGGCTTCTCATATTTGTCTCCTTTTGGTTTTAACCAGAGCTTCTCCCTTACACCCATTTTTTGTAGATCTAAACGAGCCTTCCATGTGTCCTTGGATTTATTATCCAAATCCAAAAGAGTCCCCAAAATATTATCACGTATGTCCTTCTCTATGTGCATGACATCTAAGTTATGCCTAATTTTTAATTTTGACCAATATTCCAATTCAAAAAAGATACTTTTCTTACTCCAATTTAATTCATCATCTCTCCGCTTTCTCTTTTTGTTGTTGGGATGTTTACCCATTGGCTCAAAAGCGATACTATCTAATTGAGCCAACAAGTCATCACCTGAGAAGTCCCTTGGTTTTGGTCGTCTTTTCTCTTTCCCATTAAAATCTTTTGGACTTCTCCTCCACACATGGTTTCTCGGCAAGCCTCGACGAGCTCCCATGAAACATATCTTATGTTTTAGGGGCTCAGATGTTATATCCATGTTACAGACTGGACATGCCTTATAACCATGAGTGACCCAACCAGATAAGTTTCCATATGTCGGAAAGTCATTAATCGTCCACATAACTGCTATACGGAGATTAAATACAAAATTTGTTGCTTTGTCATAAGTTGGCACGCCTTTCTCCCATAGCAACTTAAGCTCATCAATCAACGGTCTTAGATAAACATCAATTTCCCTACCAGGTGCTGATCGACCAGGAATTAACAAGGGCATCATGGTATATTCTTTCTTCATGCACTTCCATGGTGGCAAGTTATAAGGAACCACCATCACTGGCCACATACTGTAAGATTGGCTCATATTACCAAATGGGTTAAAGCCATCGGTTGCAAGCCCTAATCTGATATTCCGTGGCTCCGCTGCAAAATCAGGATACATCTTGTCAAATTCTTTCCAAGCAAGACCATCGGCAGGATGTCTCATTACTAATTCATCATTTCCCTTTCCATTTTTATGCCATAACATATCTCCGGCAGTATGCCTAGACATATACAACCTCTGTAACCTAGGCGTTAGTGGAAAATAGCGCAAAACTTTATTAGGAATTTTTTTTTGGGGATTATGCTCACTATTCACATATCGAGGCTCATTACAAACTGGACATTTGTCCTTCCTTGCATGCTCTTTGTAAAATAAAACACAATCATTCTTATATGCGTGGATTTTTTCATACCCTAAGCCAAGGTCCTTTAGAATCTTACTTGCAGCATAGTATGATTCTGGCATGTGATGATTTAATTTGGGTATCAACCGCTTTATTAGCCCTAACACATCATTGAGTGATTTATTTGACCACAAATTATTGACCTTGCATTGCATCAGCTCTACTGTGAATGACAATACAGAAAACTCAGTGCAACCAGGATATAATTCACGTTGAGACTCTTCCAACAACCTCTCAAACTCAACTGACTGTTGCCTGTGAGCATGATTGTCGCTATCTCCCGTTACACGATCATCAATGGCATCATCATCATCAAAATTGAAAGACGCATGAGGGAAGGCATCTGCAATAATTTTATCCATATTATTACTTCCACCATGAGGAGTTTGACGAGCACTCGAAATAGTAGTAATATTTTCTTCTCTTTCCTCCCCATGATAAATCCACACATTGTAGTCTAGGGACATCCCATGAATACACAAGTGTTTTCCGACTTCTGCCACTGACGCTGAATACCCATTATGGCATTTACGACATAGGCATTTATTAAGGCCCTTATCATTAACATGTTCCTTTGCAACATCCAAAAATGATGCCACCCCGCTCAAATATTCAGCAGTGAATCTATTTGGATTGTATATCCATTCTTTGTCCATGGTTCTGCAAATATTAAAAGAAAAAAATTATACTCAAGACCGTAATATATGTATATATATATATATATATATATATATATATATATATATATATATATATATATAACCCAGCCATCCGAGGGGGAATTCAAACCCAAGATTTGTTCTTGGGCGGTCCCCCGCACTACCACTAGGCTAGTACTTTATACACACACACACAATTCATAAACAAGTAAAAGGACGGATGTAACTAAATATAATATAAAGCCTTTAAGCACATCTTGATCAGTGTGCATGCACGATCATATTGACATATCCTGGTATATCACATGTGTTGGCTTATATATTACTTCCACAACTTCAGTATATACCGATTATTCTCTGTTTCAATTATATATTCATTGCCTTGAGGAACATGACCCGAGCTTGGGATGCTATGTCAAATCTTGGTTCCTTCACATCTATAATTGTAGTTAACATGATTATGACAAAGTAACAACATATACCTAACCGACAAATAAAAGGACATGTCTATCAAAGTCAAAAAAAATATAGACAACACTTGTAAAATGTGAAAGACAACAAGTATTCAACTTGACTTGAAAAAATAGTCCTAATCAAGCAATTGCCAAGCAAGGTTCACAGTATTTGTATCGGACCTTTCCTATGAGTTTCGGAATCGGCACTATCAATAATACTAAAAGTTTCAGATATTTGGTGACTAAATTTTTGGTATCAAAAAGCAAATAATTATTTATAAATTTAGATAAAATGTATAAGTTTAGGTATTTACAATATCGGTATCGGCTGGATCGATATCGACCGATACTGCAAATAAAAGGACATGGTCAAGAAGACATTGACATTTAAAAATAGATTGAAAGCATTGGAACTTGAACACAGTGGTGTAACAAACAAGACGAAAGGGCATAAACATATGGAAAACTAAGGATTATATTCACATGGGATGAGCTGGCTTGGTATGATTATATTATATTATAATTTTTCTATATACTTGTGTATCCTCTTAGTACTTGAAATATTGCAAGCACCTATATTTTGTGTGAATTAATTTCAGACAATTTGCTTTACCAATTCCAAGTTAGGTGCACTTAACAGTGAATATGAATATAAACAAGTAATGGTCAATTTCAATGGTAGTCATTGCAATAGTCATACGATGAACCACATTTGGGACCATTGATAACTGTTCAAGTCCCAAATGTGGAACCATTGATAACTATTCAAGTTCCAAAGGTGAACAAACTACAACAAGTTAGGTGCACTTGATGGTTGAAAGTAGAGAACACTGACATAAACAAAAATTAAATCTATTATGTGGATGATAAACAAGTAATGGTCAATTTCAATGGTAGTCATTGCAATAGTCTTGGTCGTTTTTCGCATAAGAGCGTGAAAAAATGAGAAATGAGAAGATAGAACGGATTCACAAGCAACTTCATCTAATTGATCATTAATATGGTATACAGAATGATAAAGTATTAATGCCTAAGGTCTAAGAAAATAACTGATAATTTCTAAACCTTCAACTAATATAATGACCAATATAAAGAGATTTTTCATGCAAGAGTTTATTGGACTATTTCTATCATAAGGGCAATGGATCTAAAATTCGTCAGTTTGCGAATTAGATCCCAAAGCTTTAGGAGTAGTTTATGAACCATTGATGTTTCAGTTTTCATTTTGAAGCACATACCATAAGAAAATAACCATTAATGACAGACCTAACATGCCGATCGAGCTTAGCAACAAATGCGAACACCACCTATTAACGAAAGTGTAATGCTTGTGGTCCGTATTACGTATTTCTGGAATACGTGTACGTATTTTATTCTGTATTTGCATGATTCCTTGTTAGCTTGTATCTTGGCTTGGTTATTTCTTGACTTGGTTCGGCTTAGCTCGGTTTTCTTTGGTTCAATATGAACCAATGTGAACCCCCTACCTACCTACCACCATTTGTATTTATTAGCCCATTCTTTTCTCTCTCTTCATTAATCTCATCTTCTTCTTCCTCATTACTTCCTTACCTACCAGAGAGTAGAGAGAGAGGTCTAGGCAAGTACAACTTGCTTCATGGAGGAACTCTGATTTTATTGCTCCATTCTCTTCTTTACTACATTATAAAACACTTTAGTACTTGGCTTTTCTAATTTCTATGGCTAGATTCTTGTAGATCTAAGTTTGCATTATTTTCGGATTTCTTGGGTTTTGATCTACTAAATCTTGTTATTTTCGAGTTTTGATGGTTCCAGGTTGTAGAGAATTTCGTTCTACCCCATTTTGACCTATAGAAGTTCGGATTTAGGCTCCGGATGATGGAGTTATGGAGCTTGAGGACTTGGCTCTCATGGTGTTCTTCTTCTCTGAAATTTTGGAGAAGATGAACAGTGCTTGACTTGACCGCATGAATATTCATGCAGCAAGTGTTCTATCCAGCCGCATGACTGGAAGTTCTTGAGCCGCATGAGAGTCGGACTCACTTAGCCCCATAACTCGCTCAATTCCCAGCCGCATAAGTTCTGAACTCTGCAGCCGCATGCGCCATTCCCGCTGGCCGCATGAGACTTACTTGACCCAGCCGCATGAAGACTTCACCCTGAGCCGCATGAACTCAACACTCGCGAGCCGCATATGTACACTTGCTCCCAGCCGCATAGGCATTTCTCCCCGCAGCCGCATGAGTACTCTTCCCTTCTGAGCCGCATATGGGTTCCCTCCCCCGCAGCCGCATGGGTTGCTTCTTCTCGAGCCGCATGGAACCACACTCCCCCCGGCCGCATGTACCTGATTGGCCAGCTAGCCGCATAAGACCCATTCCCCCAGCCGCATGAGTTTTCTATCTTCTTAATCGCATGCGCCCCCTTGTCTTAGCCGCATGGGATCCAGTGACCCTGGCCGCATGCGCTCTTCTAATTAGGCCGCATGAGTCTACCCTTTCCTGACCGCATATGACTTAGCCGCATGGCTCTTCTATAGCCCTGAATATTAATATTTTATTAGATATTTTACGTCCATTTTATATCCTTACGTCTTTTATCCTGAACTTGATAATCATGGATTTGTTTAATATGTTTGGAAATGATACCCGAGCATGACACGATAGTGACCCGTAGTGGTGCACTCTTGACAAAAAAACCTGACATGACCTGATAGTGGCCCGTCGTGGCGCACTCCTGACAAGAACACTTGACATGATAAACCTGACATGACCTGATAGTGGCCCGTCGTGGCGCACTCCTGACAAGAACACTTGACATGATAAACCTGACATGATATATCTGATAAGCTGTTGCGACGGCTACCTGACATGACATGACCTGTATAATAACATGGACACCGTGGGGGATTGTGCTTGTACAAATAAACCAGTCATGTCTTACATCATGTCTAGGGAGGGAGCTCCTGAGTACCACGATCAGGAGTACCTATTGAAATGGACTAAGGTTAATAACTAGATTAACACATTAGTCATGAAGAGATTTCCCAGCTACAGGCAATCCCGTTACCTGGGCGCGCCTGGGATCTGTAGCCTGCCGTCGAGTAGGACACATTTCCAGCACACTGTCATGTGTTGCACCCTTCAAGCTACCTAAGGGTACATGCGTTTCCTAGACGGTGTACCCACCTGAATTCAACCCCTAATTTTGACCTGGGTAACCTGGATGGTCTGCAGGGCTTGTGGCTGTGGAGTAATCTCACTGCATCTTGCTAGTAATTAGGCCTGTGATAACCCTAGTTAGTTAAAGTATTAAGCCGTAATTCTTGCTTGGCCGTGATATGATTGAATGGAGTCTAACCTGTCTAGCCTTGTCCTGATCCTGTTCCAGAATGCCTGTATTTATTTTACCGATAAATGGTGAGAATTCCAAGTTCTGTTCAGACGAAGGGTTACGACCCCGGTCCTTGTTTGGTTTACGGGTTGTAACCTGATAATCTGAATAGTTCCATGGTTATCTCGTCGTATATCATCCTGATGTGTTATCTTTATTTACCAGTTCTTACTACTTATTTATTTATTCTCTTGTGATGATTGCTGGTTTTAGTTCCTAAGTGAAGCCTCCTTTGTGGCACTTGCTCTTTCTGGGATCTGACCCAGCTGGTTTTGTATGGCCAAATTTTGGAGCAGCTCCAGAGGATCTACCGGCCTTCCAGCCAGATGGTGACCACTAGACGGAACCCTGGCAACGAGTGGGTTTATTTTTGATCTCCCACTTTATTGTAAAAATATTCTTTTGAGGCGTTTAGCCGACGAGCACCTGTTTAGCTCGATTGTACTTTTACTTATTGTCTGCCTACGGGCTGTAACATGATTGACAGATCCTAGGGTTGATCATGTATGACTAAACTCTTGCTAGCCCTGACATTTTGTAATGACTAGCTTCATGATCAGCTGAATATGTAATATTTGGGACGCCTTACTATTGTATATTTAATGATCATACATCTTGTAACCTTTACTTACTTGCTTGTGATTGAGACAATAGGTTGTTCATGACCTTAAGAGACTGCTGGCTTGTAGATAAACCCTCATGTATCCTAGACAGCCGTGACCGTATAGCGAGGTGGGTTGCACTTCTATATACGTAGCTGGCTATGTCTACCCCCGCTCTCCAGTATTCTGGTTCTGGGGCGTGACATGGTTTAAGTGGTGGCCCATGCAGGTCTTGTAAATCAAGATATGTGAGGGTTTACCGAATAGATGTCTCAATCAGTATTCGTCCTTGATCTCTGCTCGTATCTTCTGAATCCTGGATTCTTATCCTGATCATATGCTTGTATCGTTGATCTGTCCTGGTCCTTCCTTATTGTTCCCTATGTCGTCTTCTTCAGCGGCATTGTTCCTGGACCTACCGACCAGCAAGGTGGAGTACCTCCCGCGGACCAGCAGCAACCTGGGGATCAAGCCCAGCATTCCGGAATAGCCTCCAGAGTCGAGCCTATTGGAGAAGAGCCCCCAGTTCAGCCAGTCCAGCCTGCCGAGCCTGATGATGGCACATTAGTAGGACTCGTCAGGACCTTGATAGCTTCTCAAGATCGTCATGGAGATGCCTTGCACCAGGCAGTGACGGATGCTTTGGCCAGAGGAGGTCATCAGGGTAACAGCGCGGCCAACAGCTTCAAGCGCTTGAACCCTCCATTCTTCGACGGTAGTGAAGATGCTATCGCGGCGGATGCATGGCTTCAGGACACAGAGGTGGTTCTAGAAGCAGCCAGGACTCCAGAGAACGAGAAGGTGGCAGTTGTGCGCCTGTAGTTGTTAGATCTTGTCCGCAGCTGGTGGGCAGCGCAGGCCATTGGATTAGCAACACCCATTGCTTGGGCAGTATTCAGAGAGAGATTCTAGACCAAGTATTTCGATGTCGTGGCTCGGTATGATCTGCAGACGAGGTTTACCAATCTGAAGCAAGGTGGCAGGACGGTCGATGGATATGCGGCCGAGTTTTCGAGACTCAGTCGGTTTGCTCCCACCTTGGTGGCAACCGAGTATGATAGAGCCCAGCGATTCCAGCAAGGGCTTCACCTGGAGATCTTGTTGGCAGTTGAGCAATTTGAGCATCAGACTTTTGATGCAGTCTTGAGAGCAGCCCGGAGGCATGAGTATACCTCCCAGAGGATTGTGGATAGGACCGGAGGTCGGAAGCGATCTCACGGCCAGATGAATCAGTCTTCAGCACCAGCTCCGGCAGCCAGGGCTTTGACTATTGGAGCTCCGAGGCGGGCGGCCTCAGTAACGTCGGTTCAGCATTCCACTCCGACGTATCCTCAGCAGCAGAAGCAGAAGCAATCTTCCGCAGTGGGTTGTTCTCATTGTGGGAAGCCAGGCCATGTGGTGGCAGAATGTCGCAGGGCACAGGGATTGTGTCTGGCCTGTGGAGCACCAGACCATAGGGTTGGATCCTGCCCGAATAGGGGTGGTTCATCATCGTCTAACCTTTTTAGCTCTTCGGTGAGAGGACCAGCACCGGTCCAGCAGCAGCAGCAGCAGCAGTACCCATTGTCGAGGCCCTTGCCACCTCAGTCTCAAGTATTCCAGCAGCAGAACCCCCAGCAGCATGCACAAGCCCAAGCCTTGAGTCAGAACAGGCAGCGAAGATTTCAGCAGAGGGGACCAGCACCCCGAGGGCACGGTCAGGCTATGGTAATGACCGCAGAGGAAGGATTGGCCCCAGGAGAGGTAGTGGCAGGTACTATTCTTGTCAACTCATTTCCAGCTTCAGCTTTATTTGATTCTGGTGCATCGCATTCTTTTATGTCTGCACGATTCACGACACGGGTAGGATTGGAGCCCGAGTTATTATCAGTAAGGCTCAATATACTTACTGGTAACGGACTTGTGGGAGTAGATAGAGTGTTTTCCTCGTGTCGGATCGTAGTTAGCGGTAGAGAATTCCCCGCTAGATTGATAGAATTCCCGATGGCCGATTATGATGTGGTCCTAGGGATGGATTGGTTGAGGAACCAGTATGCTAGAATAGACTGCCACATTGGTAGGGTTGTTTTTAGCATTCCAGGCGAGCCAGAGTTTTCCTTTTCCAGAGGAGCGGTTGAGCCTTCTCCTCCGATATTGCAGATGGCAGTAGCAGCAGTGCAGTTGCCCAGGATAGTGGATGAGTTCCCAGATGTTTTCCCAGAAGAGTTACCAGGTATGCCTCCAGAGCGGAAGATCGAGTTCACTATAGACTTGATTCCCGGGACAGCCCCAGTGTCAGAGAGAGTCTACAGGATGGCGCCATCAGAGTTGGAGATATTGTACAAGATGATTGAAGAACTTCGAGCCAAGGGATTTATTCGTGCTAGTGGATCGCCTTGGGGAGCCCCGATGCTTCTTGTAAAAAAGAAGGATGGTACGTCCAGGTTATGTGTTGATTATCGTACCTTGAACTCAGTGACAATCAAGAACAGATACCCTCTTCCGAGGATAGATGACTTGTTTGATCAACTCAAGGGAGCATCAGTATTCTCGAAGATTGATTTGCGCTCAGGTTATCATCAGATCAGAGTCAGAGAGAAGGACATCCTGAAGACGGCTTTTAGATCAAGATATGGGCATTGGGAGTTCCTCGTTATGCCTTTTGGAGCAACCAATGCGCCGACCGTATTCATGGACCTCATGAATCGCATCTTCATGCCTTACTTGGATCAGTTTGTGATTGTGTTCTTGGATGACATCCTGGTCTACAGCAAGAGTGAGGCGGAACATGAGCAGCATCTCCGTGTGGTTCTTCAGATCCTCAGAGAGCACCAGTTATATGCCAAGTTCAGTAAATGCGAGTTCTGGCTCGATCGCATTTCGTACTTGGGTCATATCATCACTCTAGGAGGAGTAGAAGTGGATCTCCAGAAGATTGTGGCTATTGAGTCACGGCCAGTGCCCAGCACCGTTGCAGAAGTTCGTAGTTTTCTTGGATTGGCCGGCTACTACCGGCGGTTTGTTTCAGATTTTGCTCGGATATCAGCGCCATTGACGCAGTTGACCCGCAAGGATGCACAGTTTGCTTGGACAGCAGAATGCCAGAGTTCTTTTGAGCAGTTGAAGCGAGGATTGATAACAGCTGCTATTCTCTCGCTTCCAGATGGGACCGGAGGATTCTCAGTGTACTGTGATGCTTCAGGCAGAGGCTTAGGATGTGTTCTGATGCAGCATGGAAAGGTAATAGCTTATGCGTCTCGACAACTTCGTGATCGTGAGAGGAATTACCCAACCTATGACTTGGAGCTGGCAGCGGTAGTGTTTGCACTTAAGTTGTGGAGGCACTATTTGTATGGAGATAGGGTAGAGATTTTCACCGACCACAAGAGCCTGAAGTATGTTTTCACCCAGAAGGATCTTAACATGCGTCAGAGAAGGTGGCTGGAGCTTCTTGTGGATTATGATGTTAACTTGCAGTATCATCCTGGGAAGGCCAACATTGTTGCAGATGCATTGAGCAGGAGAGCAGGCGTTTATTTCCTAACAGCGCAGCCAGAGCTGTTAGCAGATCTTCAGAAGATGGGTATAGAAGTTGTTCTTCCTTCCAGTGTGGCATTGATGGCCAGTATGCAAGTTCAGTCCACTATAGTCGAGAGGATCCGGATGGCGCAGTCGGCAGATTCTAAGCTTCAGCGACTCAGAGCAGAGTGTGAGACGGGACGAAGACCAGAGTTATGTATTCACAAGGATGGTACACTTAGGCATGGTAAGCGTCTTTGTGTACCCAGTGGAGATATCATACAGGAGATCATGTCAGAAGCGCACAGTTCACAGTATTCCATCCATCCCGGCAGTACGAAGATGTACCGTGATATCCGTCAGCACTTCTGGTGGAATGGCATGAAGCTGGAGATAGCTCGGTTTGTCTCTCGGTGTTTGGTTTGTCAACAAGTTAAAGCCGAACATCAGAGACCGGCCAGACTTCTTCAGCCCTTGTCGATTCCAGAATGGAAGTGGGAGCATGTGACCATGGATTTTGTGACCGGATTACCTAGATCCCTAGCTGGTAGAGATGCTATCTGGGTTATAGTTGATCGGCTCACGAAAGTGGCTCACTTTCTTCCATTCAGAGTTGGTCAGTCGACGGCTCAGCTAGCGGAGATGTACCTCAGGCAGATTATCAGATTACACGGTGTGCCAGTCAGTATTACCTCGGATCGAGATTCTAGATTTACGTCGCACTTTTGGCGTAGCTTGCAAGAGAGTTTGGGGACTCGTCTCCAGTTCAGTTCAGCATATCACCCGCAGACAGATGGCCAGTCGGAGCGCACGATCCAGACTCTTGAAGATATGTTACGGTCCTGTACACTTGACTTTGGTGATTCGTGGGAAGATCACTTGCACCTGGTGGAATTCTCGTACAACAACAGTTTCCAGGCCAGTATCCAGATGGCACCGTTCGAGGCACTTTATGGCAGGAAGTGCAGATCCCCGTTAGCCTGGGATGATATTGGAGAGAGGCAGATGCTTGGTCCAGAAATGATTGCCCAGACAGTCGAAGTGGTCAGGAGAGTCAGAGATCATCTTCGAGTTGCCCAAGATCGCCAGCGCCATTGGGCCGATTCTCATCGGCGTCCTCTCGAGTTTTCGGTCGGCGATCATGTATTCCTGAGGATTTTGCCTAACCGTGGCGTCATTCGTTTCGGCGTACGGAGCAAGCTTAGTCCTAGGTATATAGGACCGTTCGACATTCTGGAGCGAGTAGGAGATGTATCCTATCGTCTCGCTCTTCCGCCGTCGCTAAGCGAGGTGCATGACGTGTTCCATGTATCCCAATTACGACGGTATATCCTGGACCCGAGCTACATCCTGGATCATTCGGAATTGGTTGTTGGTACCAACCTTTCGTATGAGGAGAGGCCGGTGTCTATATTGGACCGGAGAGAGAAGATCCTCAAGAACAAGACTATCAAGTTAGTCCGAGTTGCTTGGGGTCATCACCCTTTGGGGGAGTCAACGTGGGAGCGTGAGGATGATATTCGATCGCGATATCCCGACTTGTTTGACTCGTGAGGTATAATGTCTTCTTATGCCTCATACCTTCGATTCCTTGCTTGTATGATTGATTGTCTGCCTAGTTATAGCTTGCATGTGATTAATGTAGCTTGTCATTGCTCCTCTAGCCTCTTGATTAAATTCCGAGGACGGAATTCTTTTAAGGTGGGTAGAGTTGTAATGCTTGTGGTCCGTATTACGTATTTCTGGAATACGTGTACGTATTTTATTCTGTATTTGCATGATTCCTTGTTAGCTTGTATCTTGGCTTGGTTATTTCTTGACTTGGTTCGGCTTAGCTCGGTTTTCTTTGGTTCAATATGAACCAATGTGAACCCCCTACCTACCACCACCATTTGTATTTATTAGCCTATTCTTTTCTCTCTCTTCATTAATCTTATCTTCTTCTTCCTCATTACTTCCTTACCTACCAGAGAGTAGAGAGAGAGGTCTAGGCAAGTGCAACTTGCTTCATGGAGGAACTCTGATTTTATTGCTCCATTCTCTTCTTTACTACATTATAAAACACTTTAGTACTTGGCTTTTCTAATTTCCATGGCTAAATTCTTGTAGATCTAAGTTTGCATTATTTTCGGATTTCTTGGGTTTTGATCTACTAAATCTTGTTATTTTTGAGTTTTGATGGTTCCAGGTTGTAGAGAATTTCGTTCTACCCCATTTTGACCTATGAAAGTTCGGATTTAGGGTCCGGATGATGGAGTTATGGAGCTTGAGGACTTGGCTCTCATGGTGTTCTTCTTCTCTGAAATTTTGGAGAAGATGAACAGTGCTTGACTTGACCGCAAGAATATTCATGCGGCAAGTGTTCTATCCAGCCGCATGACTGGAAGTTCTTGAGCCGCATGAGAGTCGGACTCACTTAGCCCCATAACTCGCTCAATTCCCAGCCGCATAAGTTCTGAACTCTGCAGCCGCATGCGCCATTCCCGCTGGCCGTATGAGACTTACTTGACCCAGCCGCATGAAGACTTCACCCTGAGCCGCATGAACTCAACACTCGCGAGCCGCATATGTACACTTGCTCCCAGCCGCATAGGCATTTCTCCCCGCAGCCGCATGAGTACTCTTCCCTTCTGAGCCGCATATGGGTTCCCTCCCCCGCAGCCGCATGGGTTGCTTCTTCTCGAGCCGCATTGAACCACACTCCCCCCCCCCCCCCGGCCGCATGTACCTGATTGGCCAGCTAGCCGCATAAGACCCATTCCCCCAGCCGCATGAGTTTCCTATCTTCCTAACCGCATGCGCCCCCATGTCTTAGCCGCATGGGATCCAGTGACCCTGGCCGCATGCACTCTTCTAATTAGGCCGCATGAGTCTACCCTTTCCTGACCGCATATGACTTAGCCGTATGGCTCTTCTATAGCCCTGAATATTAATATTTTATTAGATATTTTACGTCCATTTTATATCCTTACGCCTTTTATCCTGAACTTGATAATCATGGATTTGTTTAATATGTTTGGAAATGATACCTGAGCATGACACGATAGTGACCCGTAGTGGTGCACTCTTGACAAAAAAACCTGACATGACCTGATAGTGGCCCGTCGTGGCGCACTCCTGACAAGAATACTTGACATGATAAACCTGACATGACCTGATAGTGGCCCGTCGTGGCGCACTCCTGACAAGAACACTTGACATGATAAACCTGACATGATATATCTGATAAGCTGTTGTGACGGCTACCTGACATGACATGACCTGTATAATAACATGGACACCGTAGGCGATTGTGCTTGTACAAATAAACCAGTCATGTCTTGCATCATGTCTAGGGAGGGAGCTCCTGAGTACCACGGTCAGGAGTACCTATTGAAATGGACTAAGGTTAATAACTAGATTAACACATTAGTCATGAAGAGATTTCCCAGCTACAGGCAATCCCGTTACCTGGGCGCGTCTGGGATCTGTAGCCTGCCGTCGAGTAGGGAGCACACTGTCATGTGTTGCACCCTTCAAGCTACCTAAGGGTACATGCGTTTCCTGGACGGTGTACCCACCTGAATTCAACCCCTAATTTTGACCTGGGTAACCTGGATGGTCTGCAGGGCTTGTGGCTGTGGAGTAATCTTACTGCATCTTGCTAGTAATTAGGCCTGTGATAACCCTAGTTAGTTAAAGTATTAAGCCGTAATTCTTGCTTGGCCGTGATATGATTGAATGGAGTCTAACCTGTCTAGCCTTGTCCTGATCCTGTTCCAGAATGCCTGTATTTATTTTACCGATAAATGGTGAGAATTCCAAGTTCTGTTCAGACGAAGGGTTACGACCCCGGTCCTTGTTTGGTTTACGGGTTGTAACCTGATAATCTGAATAGTTCCATGGTTATCTCGTCGTATATCATCCTGATGTGTTATCTTTATTTACCAGTTCTTACTACTTATTTATTTATTCTCTTGTGATGATTGTTGGTTTTAGTTCCTAAGTGAAGCCTCCTTTGTGGCACTTGCTCTTTCTGGGATCTGACCCAGCTGGTTTTGTATGGCCAGATTTCGGAGCAGCTCCAGAGAATCTACCGGCCTTCAAGCCAGATGGTGACCACTAGACGGAACCCTGGCAACGAGTGGGTTTATTTTTGATCTTCCACTTTGTTGTAAAAATATTCTTTTGAGGCGTTTAGCCGACGAGCACCTGTTTAGCTCGATTGTACTTTTACTTATTGTCTGCCTACGGGCTGTAACATGATTGACAGATCCTAGGGTTGATCATGTATGACTAAACTTTTGCTAGCCCTGACATTTTGTAATGACTAGCTTCATGATCAGCTGAATATGTAATATTTGGGATGCCTTACTATTGTATATTTAATGATCATACATCTTGTAACCTTTACTTACTTGCTTGTGATTGAGACAATAGGTTGTTCATGACCTTAAGAGACTGCTGGCTTGTAGATAAACCCTCATGTATCCTAGACAGCCGTGACCGTATAGCGAGGTGGGTTGCACTTCTATATACGTAGCTGGCTATGTCTGCCCCCGCTCTCCAGTATTCTGGTTCTGGGGCGTGACAGAAAGGCAGAGTAGAAAGAACAATTTGTATGACTGTAGCTGTGCTATGTTGGCATCATTAAAAAATTACTTGTCATTTTAATTTCCATTAGTTATATAGCTTTTTTGGAATCGAAACCCATTGAAAGAACAAGAGAAGAAAGGTTCAAAACCTCGATTTCGGTATCAGTTTGATACCGTTGCTATGAGTATCTTTTCAGTGCTTTATCGCTTTTAGTGGTTTTGAATCGACAATCTCTGTTGGTCTCAGTGGATACTTAAACCTTGGGGACACATGAAGCCCGGTTAGTAATTTCTCAATAAAAGACTAATAATATGAGTTTCATTATTTGGTTGGAATTATTTGGCTATCAGTTTGCTGGAACTATTGACAAATAAAACCAAACAAGGAACAAACAGAGTTCAAAAGAACCAAAAAGAAAGAAACATCTTATAGTGGCTTGTCATGTTACCTATCGATAATTAATCAACTATGTACATGACCTATCGATAATTAATCAACTATGTACATGAATATAATATGACAGGAAGGAGTTTTAGAAATAGAGGGGAATAGAAGTTGATAGTAATCTAAGTTTTGAATCCTCACCTCTACAAAAAAAGAGAGTAGAAGACTTCTTTGAGGGAGAAGAAGGCAGCGATGGCGTTCCGCAGATCTTCCCTCTCCGGATTGCGCAATCTCCTTTCTCTCGACGGCACGCGGTGGAGTCAGTTCTCCTTCTGATATATATATTATAGAATCTGACCTAATTCGACTTGCATTAGGAATTGAATCCTAATTTGGGTCGGAGGATATATGCTCCAGGGATTGAAGCGCAGGATTGTAACCTAAATTTGGGTTCTCCGCGGGATTGGAAAATTTGGTTGGCCGCGGGAATTTTTTTGGGTGCTAGCTCTCACGCGGTGGACATATGAAGGCCTAATATATTTTTTTGGTGCTCACGCGCCATATATGCTCCAGGGATCCGAAGGCCTAATTTATTTTTTAATAATAGTTTTTCTAATATCTTTTGTCACCAGATGCTTATTTGGGCTAATTTTTTAAGTTTTTTTTGGTAAAACCTATGGTCAGTAAAATAATAGTGGTGCAAGAATATCCATCCTCGCAAAAAAATGGCTACAATTTTCTATCTAATTTAGGCGAGAAATATTTTACGTAGTCGTCATAGATTTTTTTTGCAACCAAATTATTGGTCACCCCAAATTAATTAATAGTCGCTAGAGAATTCATAATTATTTTTGTCAATTTGGACAACTTTAGGTGACAACTACATTTTTTAGTCGCTAAAGATCAGTTTGAGCGACTAATTATTTTTTTGTCGTCCCAAATTTTGTGGCCTAAAGCCCTTATCCTAGTAGTGGTAGGTTGTGAACCACTCCTTACTGGAGCAGACATGGCAGGAGGCTCCAGTGTCTATCCATCAGTCGGAGTCAGTCCTTACCGCATCAACCTGCGCAATCATAGCAACAACGTCAGTGACCATAGATACCTTACTAGGCTCTCCTTCCTCTGATTGCTTGGTCTTTGCTTTGCATTCACTTTTGAAGTGGCCATACTTGCCACACTTGAAACAAGGCATCTGAGACTTTGGCTTCTTTTGCTTGAAAGTAGTTCCCTTGACTTTCAGATTGTCAGGGTCCTTCTTCTTGCTGTGGTAAGCCGCCTGCTTTTTTCTTGGTTCCTTGGTATGAACCATATTGACATTAGCCAATTGCTTGGACAGTGTGTCCACCTTCAGTCGAGCTCGCATCTGGTCCTCAACATAGATTTCCTGCAAGAGATTTTCAAGGCTGATCTCAAGCTTCTTCCTATGCATGTTTGCATAGAACTTACTCCACCCAGCGGGGAGCTTTGAGACAATCCCTCCAACAACAAACTTGTCAGGGAGGGGCATCGCCTCGTCTTCCAACTTTTGTCGCAGCTTCAGAAATTCTTTACCTGCAGCAACATGGACTTCTCGTCCTCAAAGAGCCATTTGTGATATTTTTCAACCATAAATATCTTGCTCCTGTTCTTGTCTTCTTCATACAGCTTCTCTAGAGACTCCCATATGTCTCTGGCAATTGTCTTCTTACTGTAGGATTCTGCTAGAGAATCCTTCATAGCATTCAGGATAAGCAGCCTGCAAATGCTATTTTTTTCTTCTCCACTTGGCCTGAAGTTTAGTAGCCGCAACGATTGCAACAGCAGACCCAGTATCTGGAACAGTAGGTTCCTTTACAAGAAGCACGTGATCAACGTCTCTGAGTTGAAGAGTGAGATAAACCTTACTCTTCCAGACTTGATAATGCTCTCCATCAAACTTTTCTAACTTACAAAAATCAGTATTGAGGAGTGAAGCATTAAAGTTTTCCATCGTAGCAATATAGCTTTGAGATTGTTAGGGCCGAGGCACAATTTTTTCGATGGAAAACTGTGAATTTGAAACAATTGTAAGAACAATGTTCCAATGCAACACTTCTAGAAAGGTTGCGCAAGTATAACGAAGATCTAAGAAGATCTCGTTATTATATTACGAGAATCTAAAAAAATTTCGTAATTACAACAACGAAGAAGATGACAGACGAAAGATGGAAGATGGCCTGCTGTGGTAAATGATCACCGTTGCTCAAAGCTATATTCGCCCCACACGAATAACTTCCAGAAACCAGCAAGTTTGTCGAAGAACTTTGGAACAGTTCTGTTCTTCTGACTCATTGGATCGTACACGGACTCCCGTGCAAAAGCAACGTTGGTGCAAAGCTTCTCTTCTCTCTCACAGACTCTGTTTACTTGTGTTAAGAAACACTTGTAAACTTTTGTGACTCTCTGAATGTGTTCTGTATTGTCTATTTGCCTGTGAGAGAGAGGCGACCTTATATAGGCCCAAGTAGCAACTGTCCAGTTAGCACAACATTCGGGACGTGGTAATAACCACTCTGAACGTGCAGTAACCGCTCAAATCATGCACAGGCACGATCTGAAGCAAGTTGCGCCACTCTAGCACCCTGCGCGTAACGTGCGCTCACCCGGCGCAACCCGTGCGCAACCCGAGCGCAACCTGCAGCTAAGTGCGCCAACAAAACGCCTCATGAGCCCATGAGTCCGAGTCGCGGGACTTAGCTCCCATGGAAATAAATTTTCCAAGAACAAAAAGCATGAATGCTTTCAATTGTTGATTTAGCCTTTTTTCCATTAGAAAAATAATCCAACATGGCACACCCATGTGCACCTCCACACCACATGGCATTTCTAAACTAGCAAGGCTAATATATAGAGATACAACTCCTTTGGCCTAGTCGATGTGGGACTAAAATTTACTTTGAAAAAGACCAAAATCTAACATTGAGCACATGATTCGCAAGCAAGCTTCGGATCTCACCTCTCGCGATCGGAACATCGTACTCTTATTAAGTGGAAACTGTCCCCTTCTAATCCTGGACCATCCGTCCGTCCATCCATCCCCATCACTTACAAGAAGCTGTACGCTAAAGCCAAAGGTGGTGCAGTACTGCTTGCGCATGGCCCAAGCACGCAGCAGTAGTGTGGACCTTCAAACGCAAGCGCAGGCTGGACCTGGACCATCATGGAACAGGCACATTGCGAGTGCGAGCGAGGAATGAATGCTTTAGGCTCTTCGGAAGTGCATGGCCATGTGATGAATGATGATGCTCTTTTCTTTTCTTTCGTACGTCGAGGCATGCATGTTCAATGAAGCCAGCCATGCAAATTGCTACTTTAAATCGCACTACATCGATCCATCGGCTGTCGTCGCTCCCTCCCTCCCTATGGAACCGAGGAATATGCGAAAAGAGATGGGGACAGCGATTTAAGTGCTCATGTTCTCCTGTACGTAAGGAGTTTGGATGAGGAAATCGATGCTGGGCTTGTTGGCACGTGACAGCGATAGTTGCAAGCTAAGCAAAGGCTGATCATGAAGGCTCTTGCTTTGCTTTCTATGCTTTTGTTCTCTCTTCTTTCGCAACAGCCAACAGGAGAAAGTGATGTTGTGTGTCCGTGCATATTGTCAGTTGAGGGTCGACGCACATCGACTGCCCAGAGCTTGTGCAGAACATCAAGGCCTGCAGAGCTTCCAAGTTCCAAAGAAAAGAAATAGCTAGTACGGGTAGTGACGGAGCTTAATGAAGACTAAGGAGGCCATGACCCTCCATTTTTTTATTTTTTTTAATCAAAAGTTTAATTTTAGATATTAGTATTTTCAAAAATACAATATGGTCTCCCCAATTTGTCCTTCAAAAAAAGATTTAGTCGAGCTCCACCGATGAGTACGAGAGACATAAAAATGTTCTTCATTGAACATGGATTGGTAAGCTTCAGGCGTCAAAGAACAATAATGCTATGGAGACACTTTTTTGGGTCATACTCCATAGTCACTCTTCGCATTATTGAATTTTAATTAGTATCATCAATTCAGAATTTTTTTCTTGACATCCAATAATGTACTATCACACCAGTGTGTATTTAAGAGAAGTGTGTTGTCATCATGGCATTACTCATCATAGAATGTTCATGGAACCATCTTATTTTCTCTCGCTGGACGCGACCAGGACATTCTCAACTGGGCGTTACGGCTGTGTCAATTGAAGAAGGGTTACACCTTGAAGCAATGAGAGAGTATGATGAACAGTATATGCTTAACTAAGAGCAGTTATAATGTTCAAATTCGTTAGCAAGTTAATGTTGTGAGCACGCAAATGACCTCTAGCCTAGTGGTTAAGAGAGATGCATGCGACCCAAGTGGTCGGAAGTTCGAGCCTCAGTGGAGGCGAGTTTGTCACAAGTACCCATTGCTTCAAAAAAAAAAAAAAAAAAAATGTTGTGAGCACGGGAGTTTGTATCTCTATATTTAATTCATTTATTGACAAAAATTGTTTAACATTTAGGATATTTATTGCAAAAATGTTATTTGGCTCCCAAATTATTTGGGTAATATTATCTCCCATTATGTGACATATAACATAATTGCTGACAAGGCAGCTGACATGACAAAATTTAACAATAAAATTAATATTAATATTAATATTAATATTAAATTAACATTAAATTAATGTGATGATTAACATTAGAATTAACATTAAAATTAAAATTAACATTAAAATTAACCTTAACATTAAAATTAACACTAAAATTAAGATTAACAATAATATTAACATTAAAATTAATAATAACATTAAAAAAATTGGGTAATTAATTTTTTGGGTTAAAATTTACCATGTCAGCTATTATGTCAGCTGCCATGTCAAATGTCACATAATATGAGATGGCATTACCCGAATATTTTGGGAGCCAAATAGCATAATTGTATTTATTGACTTGTACATACTTAAAAAAGTTGAGGATATTTAATTGGTAATTTTCAAAGTATGCAGTTGCAATTGGGATAGTCCAAGAAAGAGTATATATATTGTTCAATCAAAAATGTTATTTGGCTCCCAAAAAAATTGGGTGATATCATCTCTCATTATGTGGCATATGATATGGCTGATGACATGACAACTGATATGACAAAATTAAACATTAAAATTAATATTAAATCAAATTAACATGAACATTAATATTAAAATGAACATTAATATTAACTTTAACATTAACTTTAACATTATTAAAATTAATATTAACATTAAATTAACATTAAAATTAATATCAAATTAACATAAATATTAATATTAATAATAATATTAATATTAAGATTAATTAACAACAACATTAATTTTAACATTAAAATTAATATTAACATTAAATTAAAATTAGCATTAGCATTAGCATTAACATTAACATTACAATAAAAAATTGGATAATTTATTTTTTGGGTTAAAACATGATCAGTTGCAATGTCAGATATCACATAATGGAAGATGACATCACCCAAAAAATTTGGGAGCCAAATAGCATAATTGGTCCGCAAAAGTACTTTTTGGTTACGAAAAAAATACTACTTAACATGGACTTGAAAATGATTAGTGTGGGATTGTTGCCCATTGTGCCACGGCTCGTTCGCGAAATAATGACATTGGAAAAGCAATGTTATTTTTATGTTAATGGAAAGGAAGGAAGGAAAAATGATTCTCAAAGAAAGTAAAAATAGAAGAAAAAATAATTCCCCCCCCCCCCCCACCCCCCCCCCCCCCCCCCCCCCCCCCCCACCCCAACCCACCCAAGGATTTGTTTACTTTTATACTCTAAGGAATCAGTTTCCCTTATAATTTTTTTAGACTTTTTCAAATATCAAAAATAAAAATTGGTTGATATTACTGAACCCAGTCTGGATGACAGGGACCGGCTGATGAGTTTTGGTTTGAATCAATACTGTTGGTTTCGTGCAGATGGACATAATTTGGGCTGCACTATTTCAGGGTTTCTATGGCCTAAAATAGGATTTTTCAAGGTATTTATACACGTTGAGGGTGGAGGCAAGGAGGAGCACACACAAAAGATTTGCTCCTCGTATGCCTCCATCCTTAACACATGTAAATATCTTAAGAAATCCAATTTTAGGTCATAGAAAATTCTAAAATAATCAAGCACAAATCCTGGTCCTCCACACGAAACCAACGGTACTGATTAAAATCTAAAACTCGTCAGCCGTTGACCGAACCGAACTAGGCCAGAGTTCGATTTCAACCTGCCAAGGTTAGATCAAAAAATATTCAAGTTTGGACTGAACTCGACCAGAGACCAAATTCGGGCCAAGTTTGGTCCTTGTCATCCAGACTGGATGTAGTGCCTCGTACCAAAAAACGTGTCTATTTCCTCGTTGCGACGCGAGTAACTCGGTTAAGAAACACTGTCGCTATCGATTGGTCAGGACTTGTTGAATTAAGATCCTTTTCTCGTTAAGGAATAGCTTCTTCGGAATCAAGTCTCATATTCAACGGGTTGCATCTCGAGAATGGACTCTGCAGCTGAGTTGGAGAGACCTTTCGTTGCTCTGCTTTTCATGTCATGCTTGTTTATTTGGCTTTGGTTTTATGAATGTTTTTTCGTGAATATTTTCAATGGATTTTATTGCTTTCGTTCTTTCACTACAAAAATTTGTCAGATTAACGACGTTACAAAACATCACTAAACTCGACGAAAATGTCGCTAAGTGAATTTAGCGACGTTTTGGACGACGTTTTGGAAACGACGGAAAAAAACGTGTCGCTAAACGAGAAAACGTCGCTAGGACGACGTTATTAACGTCGCTAAATAGCAACGTTATGTGCGACGTTTGATTGTTGACGCTAATTAGCGACGTATAAGGCGACGTTATTGTGTTGTCGCCGTTTAGCGACACTGTTGTGGCATTTTGGCGACGACGAGTTGACATCAGATTATGGTGCCACGTGTTGCCACGTCAGCATTTAGCGACGCTTTTAGCGACATTTATTAACGTCGCTAATATTTAGCGACTAATGGTAACGTCGCTAAGTTAAAAAAATATAAAAAAATAGGTTCCAGAATACAAATGGAGCTGGAACAAGTGCCAAAATACAGAATACAAAATACAAAATACAGAATCCAATTCCTGGGTTCGTCGACCCACTCGGTGGAACACTCAACACCGGCACGCACAATACATTCCAGAATATACAAAAAATATAAAGAAAAAAATACTATCAGCAACGAACAATGTTAATATATAATACCCTTAACAAACCAAATCAATATCCGCAAATACGTACAAACTCAGTATCCTCAACGAAAAAACTGAATATCTCCAAATACGTACAAACTCAGTATCCTCAACGAAAAAACTGAATATCTCCAAATACGTACAAAGTCAAAATACAAAATACAAAATCCAATCCCTGGGTTCGTCGAAAAAAAAAACAAAGATTGACACACAATACTAATTCATATGTATTTTAAGTGTGAGAACGGATGGCTCTGAACACAACCCAAAATTCATTCTAGCATATATTAGTGTGAATCATCTATGTTCTGTACATATGGTGTAGTATACGTTCTTATCGAATCTAGTATCTAGTATCTGAAGAATGTAACAGAATCAAGATGAACTCACATAATGTAATATGTTCTTATCGAAGCTGGAGGAGCGCCACCAGATGACGCACAAATACCGCTCGAGTGAGCCAAAGGCATGCAGCCACTTCCCTCCCTCCATTCACCCTCTCCCTCTCTCATGCTATCAACGTCATAACTTTTCTAGTGCTGCTCCCTCTAATGATGATGAACGCAAAAATCAAAGCCCCCCTCTCCTTTCTCACTCTTCACAGTTCTCACAACAGGAAGGATCAGTGCTTTCTAGTTCTCTTCCATCCATCCATTCCTCCATTCTGATCAAGCATCTTCCTTCTCCTCTCCTCCACCATAGCTCTGGTCCCATCTGCTCCTCCATACTCCCCTTCTACTTATTTGACTCTCTCAGCCACATATGATATCCAGCTCAAGTGTAGAGTCGGAGGAGAAGAAGTGGGCAGGTAGAGGAGGGGGAAGCAGCACATCCGACATCATGACCCGGAGAAAGTACAGAGGTTTTTTTCAACATCCGTAGGAGAAGGATATATCTTTTCACAACATGTCACCTTGTCAAAGACTCTTAATTGTGACAACCATGTTACCACGGTGTCGGATGACTAACATATCATAAATTTCTAAGCCGTGTGTTTTGACATAATCCTCCCAACTCTTTCCTCCTATGTAGTAATCTTGTATTTCTTTATGAAGTTCAAGACGACATATTTTTCCATCACGAGTCACTATATGCCGTCTTGGACTTCGTAAAGAAATGCAAGATTACTACATAGGAGGAAAGAGTTGGAAGAATTATATCAAAACACACGGCTTAAAAAATTATGACATGTTAGTCTTTCGACACCGCGGTAACATAATATTCACATTAAGGGTCTTTGACAAGGTGACATGTTGTGAAAAGATATATCCTTATAGTTCTCCTACAGATGTTGAAGAAAACCTCTGTACTTCCTCCGGGTCATGCCGCCGGCTGTGCTGCTTCCTCCTCCTCTTCATGCCGACTTCTTCTCTCCCGACTCTACACTTGAGTTGGATATCATATGTGGCTGAGAGAGTCAAATAAGAAGAAGGGAAGTAGGGAGGAGCAGATGGGTCCAGAGCCATGGTGGAGGAGAGGATAAGGAAGATACTTGATCAGAACAGAGGAATGGATGGATGGAAGAGAACTAGAAAATACTGATCCTTCCTGTTGTGAGAACTGTGAAGAGTGAGAAAGGAGTGGGGGGTCTTTGATTTTTGCGTTCATCATGATTAGAGGGAGCAGTACCGGAAAAGTTGTGACGTTAATAGCATGAGAGAGGGAGAGGGGGAATGAAGGGAGAGAAGTGGCTGCATGCCTTTGGCTCACTCGAGCGGTATTTGTGCGTCAGATAAAATAGCAAAAATTCGATTTTTCTCCAAGTCTGAGAACGGATGGCTCAGAACACAACCCAAAATTCATTCTAGCATACATTAGTGTGAATCATCTATGTTATGTACATATGGTACAGTACATATTTTTATCGAATCTAGTATCTGAAGGATATAACAGAATCAAGATGAACTCACATAATGTAATACTAAAACATTATCTACTACTATATAAGATATAGTGATAGGTTGTCGTATCATCATTGCCGAGGGATGAGGGTCGAAGGACAGTCAACTTTATCTACGGTTACATAGTTTCTGTCTCGCCAGTCGAATGGCTGCAAGGACTATGTCCTGATCATCATGTCGTACCATATATTAATGCAAATGGAGCTGGAGCTGGAGCTGGAGCTGGAGCCAAAATACAGAATCCAAAATATAAAATACAGAATCCAATCCCTGGGTTCGCCGAAAATACAAAAACAAAGGTCGACACACAGTTCTAATTCATGTGTTTTAAGTGTGAGAACGGATGGCTCAGAACACAACCCAAAATTTATTCTAGCATACATTAGTGTGAATCATCTATGTTTTGTACATATGGTGTAGTATACATTCTTATCGAATCTAGTATCTAGTATCTGAAGAATATAATAGAATCAAGATGAACTCACATAATGTAATACTAAAACATCATCTACTACTATATAAGATATAGTGATAGGTTGTCGTATCATCATTGCCGAAGGATGAGGGTCGAAGGACAGTCAACTTTATCTACGGCTACATAGTTTCTGCCTCGCAAGTCGAATGACTGTAGGGACTATGTCATGATCATCATGTCGTACAGTAGATTAATGCAAATGGAGTTGGAGCTGGAGCCAAAATACAGAATAAATGAGAGAACTATCAGAGAATCACATAAAACTAACTAGAACAGAAATACAGTAATTGACAAATAAATGAGAGAACTATCAGATGTGATACTTGAGTATCAATGCGATACTCTAGTATCGATATTGTGATTGCGATACCGATACACATAGGAATGGTCTGATACTCAGAGTATCGGTATCGGACCATTCCGTATTGCGAGGGGGAGGAACACTATAGCGTTGATAGTGAGATAGATAGAGAGAGAGAGAGAGACACAACTAAGTAGCACTTGAACTTTAACTAAGTAGCACTCGACAACCAACCGGAGAGGATACTCTGAGAGATCCATCTGAGAGGGACGTATACTCTGAGAGATCACCTTTACAAGAATTATATCAGTAGTGTGATCGAGTGTTGGAGGAGATACTATCAAAGTATACGTCCTACTCAGATGGGTCTCTCACCGTTACTATTTTTTTCTGACAGCATGGTGGATGTGCTCCGTCCACATATTCTTGCTCCGAGCCAAAACTTTGTCCCGGAGCTCAAGTGGACATCCTTGGTGTAGAGCTCGAGTGAGAGGTTCCTGACAGCATGGTGGTCTCCTTTGTTAAAGTATCCGTGTTCGTCCCACAACCAATGTTGGATGAGCACGGATACTTTGACAAAGGAGGCCACCATGCTGTCAGGAACCTCTCACTCGAGCTCTACACGAAGGATGTCCACTTGAGCTCCGGGGCAAAGTTTTGACTCGAAGCAAGAATCTATTGACGGAGCACATCCACCTTACTGTCAGAAATAAATAGTAACGGTGAGAGACCCATCTGAGTAGGACGTATACTCTGATAGTATCTCCTCCAACACTCGATCCCACTACTGATATCATTCTTGTAAAGGTGATATCTCAGAGTATACGTCCTACACAGATGGATCTCTCAGAGTATCCTCTAGTGATAGGTTGTCGTATCATCACTGCCGAGGGATGAGGGTCGGAGAACAGTCAACTTTATCTACGGATACATAGTTTCTGCCTCGCCAGTCGAATGGCTGCAGGGACTATGTCCTGATCACCATGTCGTAGTCCAATACAATCCAGAGATTGACACAGTTCTAGTTCATATATGTAGTCCAATACAAATAGTCTAATACAAAAACAACTCAATACAAATAGTCCGATACAAATAAGTACTAATAGCTAATGAGAACCACGCTGCTCACGCAAACGCTCAGTGATACGATCACGCAACCACCTCGAAAAAGCGAAATTTTTGGCGTGAGGAGAGATGTCGTCCCTTGCAAGGACTGCTTGAAGAGAACTTCCGGTCTCACTAGCTACCGGTGCTGGATGAATAGAACTCCCAGTCTCACTAGCAACCGGTGCCACTTCCTCCTTAACTGTAGGAGGAGCCACCTCAGCATTCACTATTTTCCTCAAACGACGTGCCGCTCCTCCGGTCATGGGTGCCATCTGGTAAGATCGATAGTCACAAATAATATAATTGTAACATAAGCAAGCTAACTAAAGGAACCATCATATAATTTGAGTACATTTTCGAAAGCCGATAAAGTATAAAAAATTCAATTTTTTGCCAAGTGTGAGAACGGATGGCTCAGAACACAACCCAAGATTCATTCAAGCATACATTAGTGTGAATCATCTATGTTCTGTACATATGGTGTAGTATATGTTCTTATCGTATCTAGTATCTGAAGAATGTAACAGAATCAAGATGAACTCACATAATGTAATACTAAGACATCATCTACTACTATATAAGATATAGTGATAGGTTGTCGTATCATCATTGCCGAGGGAATGAGGGTCGGAAGACAGTCAACTTTATCTACGGCTGCATAGTTTCTGCCTCGCCAGTCGAATGGCTGCAGGGACTATGTCCTGATTACCATGTCGTACCGTAGATTAATGCAAATTGAGCTGGAACTGGAGCCAAAATAAAGTACTACTTCACCATGTCGTACCATTAATTACTCTCTCTCTCCTCCCCCCCTCCAGTGCTCTCACTCTCTCCGGCGCTCTCACACTACTAATTTATATGTATTTTAAGTGTAAGAACGGATGGCTCAGAACACAACCCAACATTTATTCTAGCATATATTAGTGTGAATCATCTATATTCTGTATACATATCATGTAGTATATGTTCTTATCGTATCTAGTATCTAAAGGATATAACAGAATCAAGATGAACTCACTTAATGTAATACTAAGACATCATCTACTACTATATAAGATATAGTGATAGGTTGTCGTATCATCATTGCCGAGGGATGAGGGTCGGAAGACAGTCAACTTTATCCGTCGCTAACTGAGATTGTCACATACACATATGTATATCACAGCTAGATGTATAGATATATACATCTATACAGAAGCACACAACTGATAGAACTCGCACTGTCCTTGAGACAGTGAACATATATACACCATGAATCCAAACCCCATATTCATATTTACTAATCCAAACACCACCAAACTAATGGAACACCCAATATGGATAAAATATTATTTAGCCAATATATAAACTCAGATGAATTTGAAAAACAAAGCCACCCGCCGCCTCCGACCAAAGCCCGCCGCCCCAAGCCTGCCGCCCCAAGCCTGCCGCCCAGTCCAGTAGTTCGGTTGCATATATATATGAAGAGTGCTTATGGCTGTACGTCGATTGCAAATAGTCCCGACGCCCCCGCGCCAAGCCAGCCGCCCAGCCCCCGACGCCGCCGCCCCAAGCCCACCGCCCAGCCCCCGACCCAAGCCAGCCGTCCAGCCACCGACGCCCCAAGACCACTGCCCAGCCCCCGACCCAAGCCAGCCGCCCAGCCCTCGACGCCCCAAGCCCACCGCCCAGCCCCCGACCCAAGCCAGCCGCCCAGCCCCCGACGCCCCAAGCCCACCGCCCAGCCCCCGACCCAAGCCAGCCGCCCAGCCCCCGACGCCCCAAGCCCACTGCCCAGCCCCCGACCCAAGCCCGCCTCCCAGACCCCGACGCCCCCGCCCCAAGCCCACCGCCCAGACCCTGCCCCAAGCCAGCCGCCCAGCCCCCGATGCCCCAACCCCAAGCCCGCCTCCCAGACCCCGACGCCCCCGCCCCAAGCCCATCGCCCAGACCCCGCCCCAAGCCAGCCGTTCAGCCCCCGACGCCGCCGCCCCAAGTCCACTGCCCAGCCTCCGACCCAAGCCAGCCGCCCAGCCACCGATGCCCCATCCCCAAGCCCGCCTCCCAGACCCCGACTCCCCCGCCCCAAGCCCACCGCCCAGCCCCCGACCCAAGCCAGCCGCCCAGACCCCGACGCCCCCGTCCCAAGCCAGCCGCCCAGCCCCCGACACCGCCGCCCCAAGCCTACCGCCCAGCCCCCGACCGAAGCCAGCCGCCCGACGCCACAACCCCAAGCCCGCCTCCCAGACCCCGAGAGAGAGAGATCGAGAGAGAGAGAGAGAGATAGAGGGGGTTACCTTCGGGAGAGAGAGAGGAGAGGACGCCGACGCCGATCACCGAAGCCGACACCGGCGAGAGAGAGAGAGATAGAGAGAGAAGAGAGAGAGTAAATTTGGAGGGAATGCGAAAAGTTCCCCCTGCCGTTTCATTTAAAGTCTGGTACGTATATATAGCGACTGAATAGCGACGAAAGAAAATCCATCGCTATGTAGTCGCCATGTTTGATACGTACCGACTGAATATCCGTCGCTACGTAGTCGAAGATATGTCCCGCCAATTCTCTACACAATTCCTGCCAAATAATCGACTACGTAGCGACGACTGGGTATCCGTCGCTATATTTTCGACAGTCTAGCAACGGACGTGCGACCTTTCCTCTCCCTAAAATTAAAATAAAAAATGGCAAAGGCGTGTAGTCGGTACTCAGTCGCTGAGCAGCCACGAAGCCGTCGCTAACACCGACGACAGTTTACCGTCGCTAAATATCCGTTGCTAATTGAGTGTATTTTGGTAGTGTACTAACATACATTATAATATATAGGATACATGAATATGTGCATCACATATATATATATATATATATATATAGAGAGAGAGAGAGAGTGATAGGAAATAGGGCACATGTGATTGTGTACATGCGAGCATGTGTGTGTGTGTGTGTTGAGAGTGTCAATGGGTATGAATGTGAATTAGGAATCTGTGAGGGTGAGTAGAGTGATATGAATGTGTGTGTACATTAAGAGAATAGTGTGTGTGTGAAATCCTGGAACAGTGAGGTGAACATAGAGTGTTAAGAAATTAGGAAAATAGTGTCTTAGCTAGCAATGTGTAACATGTGTGTTTGTGTGAGTGTATCATGATGGTGAGGGTTAGTGTCATGTGGAAAAATAGTGCACTGGAAAACAGTGTGGTTTAAATCCTGGAAAATCAGTGAGTGAAACATGGATTTACATTTACAGTGTGCAATATGGGAAGTCTGTTGACAGTAAAGGAAAATATGCAATAATCCACAGTTAACTTAACATGAAGACTTAACCAAGTTCAGGAATTGAATGACAGTTCAATATACCAACCTCAACTTTGAATTCAGTTTAAAGGAAGGGAAATCATTATCAGTTTCTGATATACAAACAGTGAATTAATTTTACAGTTCAATAGACCAACATCGAATTTTCTTTCTAATACATCAACCCCATCACATATCTTTAACAGTGATCACACAAACATTGAATCAATCATGGCTAAAATCATTCAAATTAGTTTAAGGAAGGGAATGGAAATCAATTCCATTGACATTCAAACAATGAATAAATTGACAGTTTAAAATAACCTTCACCCAATTCGAACCATTCACTAAATTGAACCCAAATTTGAATCCACTTAACATGAACTAATCAATGCATAAGAAATTAACATTCAAATTAGTTGGAGGAAGGGAATGGAAATCATTTCTACAGCTTAAGTGGGAAAATAAAACATTTAAACTAATGATAGTATCAGTCAAGTCTTTAACAGCCCAATCCACATGTCAAATTCTCATTAATGAATCTAAAACTTAATCTATCATGTAAAACCTATCTAACATGAACCATTACTCATGTAAGATCAATCAAGACACTTAAACATCAATTTAAATCAGATTAAAATAGAATCAAACTCAGAGAAATAACAGGACTGAACATGCGTATCAGTCTACACTCCAACTCAAGTTCAAATCCCCTTCCATGACATAAAACCTATTCTAATAAGTAATTTCGAACTAACATGAACTATTAAACATGTCCAGGAATTTAAAATAGCAATTTAATCATAAATTAAACCATTAAAACTGGAAATTAACACAGTGACTAAGAACTGGAACTAACAGTATAAAAACAGTCTTGTGCACGTGTTCATTGGCCTCGTGCACGTGACACGACACGACACAAACCTGAGCTTGTGTCCCAGTGTCGAGTGTGTCTAGGTCTAGGATGTGGACACCCTAATTTGGGTCCACGACACGTGTGTCAGTGACACGACACACGTATCAGCGGCCAAAAGTCAGCTGAACCAACACAGTGGACGACCAGTGCACTCGCAAATGTGTGTCCGATACGACACGAGGAATCATGAAACTTGGAGAGCCTCGTGTCAGTGTCAGCCCCGACCTGTGTGTCAAATTTCTCGTGTCCACGTGGCGTGTCCAGTGAGTTATGGCCCCCGAGTAGCAGGGGAGTGCTAGTCGCGTGCTGTGCGCGTGGAGACAGAGTGTTCACGTGTCCATTCCGACATGACACAACACGAACAACACCTCAGTCCAACAGAAATCAACAAGCGAAGCCAAAACATAATTTCTTATTCAAACAAAAACAAAAAACAAGAACGAAATGCCCATTGTGGTATTTCGTCGAACACCTAGACATGCCCACTGATACGTGTCCGATATAGACACGTATTGGACACGAAACCTAGAAATACATATACCAATAGTTAGGGTACTCCTAGGGCTTCCTATTCATGCATAGAAATTGGAATTTTATGGTGGAAATAAGAAGTTACCTAGGTTTGTCAAAATGCTCAAAAAGCTCTAAAGAGTGGTGTTCTTCTTGCTACCCAAACTTCTCCAAATTGTTCCTCCACTAAAATTTCTCACCATGGACAGAAAATACACAGGGATTAGATCCTATTGCAAGAAGTTTGAAGGAAAAAAGAGTTGAAATGGAAAAGATATGGATTGGGGAAGATTGGGATTTACCTCTTTTTCCAACTTGCTAATTTTCTAAAGGAGGCTAGCCCTAAGTGGAAGAGGCATTAAATAGGGAGTGAATGCTAAGGGTGTCCGGCCATGTGTAGGGCTAGGGTTAGGGTTTCACTAGTTAGGTTATGGGCCTCTATGAGCCTTAAGCCATAAGCTATGGTTTATGAAATCACAAGTCATTAACCAACCTATTCATTATCCCTATTTCCCCAATTTAATCCTAATGACTAGAGTATCATTAACTTAGGTTAAACTAGGGTTTTAAAATCTAACCAAGTGGTCATGACTAGGGTTAGCTTCTAGGACAGTCTCCATAGTCACAATGAGTCAAAGTCAAGAATAGTACTAAATTAAATATACTAAAAATCACTTAAATTCCAATAATTCTAATTAATACAAAATAATTCCAAATAGTTCCCAAAATTTCAAAAATGACCAAAATACCCTCAAACTAGAAATGATAAATGAAACACCTAATCACATGGCTAGGCTCTAGGTCAAGCTATCTCTAGTGTTACACTAGCAAAATACCAAAATTATAAGTCATGGTTTAAATAGTTTAAAAATGATTAAAAATTACCAAAAATTATAATATGAAATAAAACCAATAAATAATAATTATAATTACAAAATTTCAAAATTACCCTCATCTGGAAAACTGGGTGTTACATCATTTGTGCAAGTGGATCGCCTTGGGGATCCCCGATGCTTATTATGAAAAAGAAGGATGGTACGTCCAGGTTATGTGTAGATTATCGTAACTTAAACTCAGCGACAATCAAGAACAGATATCCTCTCCCGAGGATAGATGACTTGTTTGATCAACTCAAGGGGGCAGCAATATTCTCAAAGATTGATTTGTGGTCAGGATATCATCAGATCAGAGTCAGAGAGCAGGACATCCCGAAGACAGCTTTCAGATCCAGATATGGGCATTAGGAGTTCCTTGTTATGCCATTTGGAGCGACCAATGCGCCGACTGTATTCATGGAACTTATGAATCGCATCTTTATGCCTTATTTGGATCAGTTCGGGATTGTGTTCCTAGACGATATCTTGGTCTACAGCATGAGTGAGGCAGATCATGAGCAGCATCTCAGAGTTGTCCTCTAGATTCTTCGAGAGCACCAGTTATATGCCAAGTTCAGTAAATGCGAGTTTTGGCTCGATCGTATTTCGTACTTGGGTCACATCATCACCAGAGGGGGAGTAGAAGTGGATCTCCAGAAGATTGTGGCCATTGAGTCGTGGCCAGTGCCCAGCACAGTTACAGAAGTTCGTAGTTTTTTGGATTGGCCGGCTATTACCGATGATTTATTTCAGACTTTTCTCGGATCTCCGTGCCATTGACCCAGTTGACCCGTAAGGATGTGCAGTTTGCTTGGACAGCAGAGTGCCAGTATTTTTTGAGAAATTGAAGCAAGGCTTGATGACAGCTCCTATTTTCACGCTTTCAGATGGGACCGAAGGATTCTCAATATATTATGATGCTTCAGGCAGAGGTTTGGGATGTGTTCTGATGCAGCATGAGAAGGTAATAGCTTATGCGTCACGATAATTTCGTGATCATGAGAGAAATTATCCAACCTATGACTTGGAGCTGACAGCAGTAGTGTTTGCACTTAAGTTGTAGAGGCACTACTTATATGGAGATAGGGTAGAGATTTTCACCAACCACAAGAGCCTGAAGTATGTTTTCACCCAGAAGGATCTTAAAATGCGTCAGAGGAGATGGCTAGAGCTACTTGTGGATTATGATGTCAACTTGCAGTATCATCCTGGGAAGGCCAACGTTGTCGCAGATGCATTGAGCAGGAGAGCTGGAGTTTATTTCCTAACAGCGTAACCAGAGCTGTTAGCAGATCTTCATAAAATGGGTATAGAAGTCGTTCTCCCTTCCAGTGTAGCATTAATGGCCAGTATTCAAGTTCAATCCAGCATAGTTGAGAGGATCAAGATGGCACAGTCAGCAGATTCCAAGCTTCAGCGACTCAGGACAGAGTGTGAGGCAGGACGACGGCCAGAGTTAAGTATTCATGAAGATGGTACACTTCGACAGGGTAAGCGCCTTTGTGTACCCAGTGGAGATATCAGACAGGAGATTATGGCAGAGGCCCACAGTTCTCAGTATTCTATTCATCCGGGCGGTACGAAGATGTACCGTGATATCCGTCAGCACTTTTGGTGGAATGGCATGAAAAGGGAGATAGCCCAGTTTGTCTCTCGGTGTTTGGTTTGCCAACAAGTCAAGGCTGAACACCAGAGGCCAGCAGGACTTCTTCAGCCCTTGCCGATTTCAGAATGGAAGTGGGAGCATGTAACCGTGGATTTCGTGACTGGATTACCTAGATCCCCGGCTGGTAGAGATGCTATTTGGGTTATAGTTGACAGGCTCACGAAGGTAGAACACTTTCTCCCGTTCAGAGTCGGTCAGCCGACGGCTCAGCTAGCAGAGATGTATCTCAGGCAGATCGTCAGGCTTCACGGGGTGCCAGTCAGTATCACCTCGGACAGAGATTCCAGATTTATGTCGCACTTTTGGCATAGCCTACAAGAGAGTTTGGAAACTCACCTCCAGTTCAGCTCAGCTTATCATCCGCAAACAGATGGTCAGTCAGAATACACGATCCAGACTCTTGAAGATATGTTGCGGTCCTATACGCTCGACTTCGGCGGTTCGTGGGAAGGTCACCTGTACTTGGTAGAATTCTCGTACAACAACAGCATTCAGGCTAGTATCCAGATGGCACCGTTCGAGGCACTGTATGGTAGGAAGTACAGATCCCCACTAGCCTGGGATGATGTTGGAGAGAGGCAGATGCTCAGCCCGAAAATGATTTCCCAGACAGTTAAAGTGGTCAGAAGAGTCAGGGATCATCTTCGAGTTGCCCAAGATCGCCAGCGCCGTTGGACCTATTCTCATCAGTGTCCCCTTGAATTCTCGGTCGGCGACCATATATTCTTGAGGATTTCGCCTAACCATGGCGTCATTCGTTTCGACGTACGGGAAAAGCTTAGTCCTAGGTATATAGGACCGTTCGACATTCTAGAGTGAGTAGGAGATGTATTCTTCGTCTCGTTCTTCCGTCGTCGCTACGTGAGGTGCATGACGTGTTCCATGTATCCCAATTATGACGGTACATCCCGGACCTGAGCTATATCCTGGATCATTCAGAATTGGTTGTTGGTACCAACCTTTTGTATAAGGAGAGGCCCGTGTCTATATTGGACCGAAGAGAGAAGACACTCAAGAACATGACTATCAAGTTAGTCTGTGTTGCTTGGGGTCATCACTCTTTGGGAGAGTCAATATGGAAGCGTGAGGATGATATCCGATCACGATATCCCGATCTATTTGACTCGTGTCTTCCTTATGCCTCGTGTCTTCGATTCCTTGCTTGCATGATTGATTGCTTGATGGATTGCCTAGTATAACTTGCATGTGATTAATATAGCTTGTCTTTGTCTCTCTAGCCACTTAATTAAATTCAGAGGACAGAATTCTTTTAAGGTGGAAAGATTTGTAATGCCTGTGGTTCGTATTGCGTATCTTGGTATACGTATACGTAATTCGACCCGTATTGTATGTCTTCCTGCTTGATTTATTCTAGCATTTCATTGATTGATTTATTCTTGGGTTGGTTTGGCTTGGCTTGGTTTGCTTTGGTTCATCATGAACCAAAGGTGAACCTTCCTACCTACCACCACCCTCCTTATTTATAACTCCTTCCTTTTCTCTATCATCATTACTTCCTTCCTTCTTCATTTACTCTCCACCACCAACAAAGAGAACCCTAGCCTAGGCAAGTGCAACTTGTTTCATGAAGAAATCCACCATTTTTATTGTTCTAAACTCTTCTATGCAACTTTCGAATCCACCTTAGTTCTTGTCATTTTATATTTTCTTGTATATTTTCTTGTAGATCTAGGTTTTAGCCATTTTAGATTTTTATGATTTTGATCTATCAAACCTTCTTGTTTTCAAGTTTTGATGGTTCCATGTCGTAAGAAATTTGATTCTATCCAATTTAGACCATTAGAAGTCTTGATTTTGACTTATTTTGAGTGATTTATGGTCTTTTGGTTCATGGATTTTTATGACCATTGGAGGCTGGTTGGGGAAGATGAGCGACATATGCTGTTTGCTGGCAAAAAGCTGTTGCCTACTGTTTGCTGGCGCATGCTGTTTGCTGGCGCATGTTGTTTGCTGACGCATGATGTCCTGGCGCATGCTGTCCTAACGCATGCTATTTTCTGGCGCATGATGTTTGCTAGCAAAAGGCTGTTGCCTGCTGTTTGCTGGCGCATGCTGTTTGCTGGCGTATGCTATCCTGGCGCATGCTGTCCTGGCGCATGCTGTTTACTAGCGCATGCTGTTTGCTGGCGCATGCTGTTTGCTGGCGCATGCTGTTTTCTGGCGCATGCTGTTTGCTGGCAAAAAACTGTTGCCTGCTGTTTGCTGGCGCATGCTGTTTGCTGAGCATGCTGTTCTGGCGCATGCTGTTTTCTGGCGCATGCTGTTTGCTGGCGCATGCTGTTGCTGGTTGTTTGCTGGCACATGCTGTTTGCTGGCGTATGCTGTCTTGGCGTATGCTGTTTGCTGGCGCATGCTGTTCGCTGGCACATGCTGTTTGCCGACGTATGCTGTTTGTTGGCACATGCTGTTTGCTGGTGCATGCTGTCCCTGGTACCCCTTTTGATCTCTTGTACCATTTGTTTTGCCATGACAAATCTTGTTACCTTATTCGTGTTGTTTCTCTTGATCCTTAGTATAATGTGGGATAATTGTGACATAAACACGACATGATACATGAACCTGACACGATACATGGACACGATACGATAATACATGATAGTGGCCCATCGTGGCGCACTCCTGACGAGTAAACCTGGCATAATATGTCTCGAATTGCTGTTGCGACGGCTAACGTGACATGACCTGACAAGTATGAATAACCTGGACACCGTGGGCGATTGTGCTTGTGCAAATGAACCAGTCTTGTCTTGCGTCATGCTTAGGATGGGACCCCTGAGTACCACGATCAGGAGTACCTACTAAAATGGACTAAGGCTAATAACTGGAATAACACAGTAGTCATGAAGAGATTTTCCAGCTATAGGCAATCCGGTTAGCTGGGCGCACTTGGGATTTGTAGCCTGCCGTCGAGTAGGGCACATTTCCAGCATACTGTCATGTGTTGCACTCTCTAAGTCACCAAAGGGTACATGTGTTTCCTGGACGATGTACCCACTTGAATTCAACCCTAACATTTCGACCTGGGTAACCTAGATGGTCTGTAGGGCTTGTGACTGTGGAATAATCTCTCTGCATCTTGCTAGTAACTAGGCATGTGATAACCCTAGTTAGTTAAAGTATCAAGCCGTACTTATTGCTTGGACGTGATTGTTGAATGGAAAATGATCAGTCTTGTCAGCCCCTATTTTTCATATTTGGTTTAATTAGTGTTAGTTAGATGTTAATGACCTATTTAGCTTTAAAATGATTTATTATAATTATTGGGAATTTTTCTAGAATATTTAAATAATTTTAAATGAGTTTTAATTACTAAGAATATAAGTTTGAAATTTTACAAAATGTTTTAATTAAGTTTTGTAATTATTTAGATTATTTAATTACTGCTTGCAATTTCCTAAATGTTCTATGCAAATTTATTTTGCATATAAAGCGAGCGGGAGGGGATTTGCAAATTCATTTTTGCATTAGTTAATGGGGAGGACCAAACTGTTATTTCCTAAAATCTAGGGGCCTAGTTGCTAAACTGCCGTCAACCCCCCACCCTCCCATACGTTCTGGCCAGCTGCCTCCGACGATCGACGACTGCCACCGCACGGCCGACCTAGCTATTGAAACCGACCTCTCCCCTATAAAAAAACCCCCAGACTAAACCCTAACCCTAGAACATCACCACGACCCCCTCACAGCGCCGCCTCCACTCTTTCTTCCCCGACGAGAACCCTAACCCTAACCCTAATTCCGGCGACCCCTAGCGCCACCCCTACAGCCGCCTACAGCACCATCAACCACCACCGATGAGTTCACCACGCCAAGGCGAGTGCAGCGCCACACCAGCGCCGCGACGTCGACGCTTCCTCAGCCCTGTCGCCGCACCAACAGCCCGCTCGACTTGGACACGTACGTGTCAGTTCTGTTTCGTGTCGAATTTGTGCCTCGTACTCACCTATGTGACTCGCCAGGACACGAGCAATGCGATGGTAAGTCAGGACACGGCTGACTTGGGTCGTGCGTGTCGTGCATGGCCAGGACACGGGGACTCAGTCGTTCTTCGTTTCCCTAACAGTCAGGACACGAAATTTGGACTATCGGGTTAAAACCCATTAACCTAAAAATCTAACCTAAAACTAACTCTAACCCATTCCCTAACACATGACTCGGACTGACCCCCTGGCCAGCTCGAGCGCGCTGAGACCCGACCCCTCTTGCCTGGCCGAGTTCGAGCCCCCCTTCCCTGCTTTGTTTTCTTTTTGTTTTGTTTTGTTTTTGTTTTTATTATATATATATATATATATATATATATATATATATATATATATATATATATATATATATATATGTATGTATATATTATTTATATGTATATACGTATATATATGTATTTATATATATATGTAAAATATATATGTATACATGTATATGTATTTATATATATATTATTATATATACTGTCATATATATATATACTGTATTTGTATATATATATATATATATATATTTTTTATATAATATATATATATATATATATATATATATATATATATATACTGTATTTGTATATATATATATATATATATATATATATATATATATATATATATATATATATATATATATATTTAAAAAAAGTATATTTATTATATATATATATCCATTATATATGTATATAAATATCTATACATTTATGTATATATATAATAGTATTTGTTGTTAAATACGTATATATTTTCAAAGGCAATTTTAGTGCTAAATATTATTATGTAAAATTTCACAAGTTATTTTATTGTATAAATTTGTGACTTGTATATTTTACCACTTTAAAATATATCATTTATATTTAAATTCCTGTATTTTATTAATCATGGCCATTTGATGTCCAAGCCTAGCATAGGTTTTTGGGCCAAAATTTTGTCTAATACATTCAGAGTCTGTACAAGTCATATTGGACTTGATTCATGGCTCTGGGTCCTGTATCTGGACTTCTGTTCAATTTTAAATACATGGACAAAATAGTAAATAATTAATTAATTATTTTTCAGAAATTGTTACTTGCTGTTTTTGAATTTATATATATATTTTAATGCTGCAAAAATTGGAAAAAATTGTATTTAAATAATATGTTAATTTAGCTAATTTACTATAGTTTTTCCAGAATTTAATAAGTACTTTTAGTATTTTATAAAAATAGGAAAACAGAACTCATTTTCAGGATACAAATGTTTGCTGATTTTTAATAAATAATTATAAAGGTTTATAAATTCCAGAAAAATTAGTATACATTTCTATAATTAACAAGGATCATTTTAGTACTTTATTTTATGTAAAATTGAGCGTTTTATCTATCTAAAAAATTATTGGAACACAGTGTACAGTTTATTTTATTTACTGAATAATTGTGACTTGTAATGTTTCGTGTTGTTTTGAGTTATAGACGTATTGGACCTCACCCCGCACTAGTGTAAAGGCCCTAGAAAGTTAGTTAGAGTATTGTGTCACCTCATATTGGTCTCATATGCTAAAGTCATTATTTAGCTAGGTGTCCAGTCAGAAAGTCGTATCACACAACTAGTATCTTAGTGTTTAACTTAGTATAAAAACTAAGTTTATGTGTTATTTCTACAGTGACGAGTCACCAGGCTTCTATAGAATTTCTATCGCTGCTTTGCTTTGCTAAAGGCAAGTACATCTACAAACTTTACATACTGTTACAACAATGAACTGTGATTCCAACCATGTTAAATGCTGATCCTTGGAGTAGCAAGTCAAATCTTTACATGTTGTATTATTTTCAGTCCCTACCATGTTTAGAACAGTTTTATATCTCTCACATGATTAGAATCTGGGTTATAGGGAAACTGATAGTTGAGTACGTGATCATGTCCCCTTTATCGTACCAAGCAAAGTTTTATTCTATATGTTACTGCACCGTAGGCCATTATTCTGCATTTCTGTACGGATGTACACCTATGCTTGTGCACTTGTACGTATGTACATTTTATTTACATGTGCCACATCGTATTGTACACCTATTGACGATCACGTACCTGCTACAGTTTTAAACATTACATATACATATGTCTCTATGACATATGTGTCCTTGCCATAATAGATTATGATATGCCATGATTCCAGTTTATTACATTCCTGTTCATTTCATGTTTTGTATATTTAGTTTGCTAGAATCAGTACTTGCTCCCGTCCTGACAGGATAACGTTGTAGGTATTCTTACTGAGGAGGAGTTGCTCTATGACTCATATTATGGAGTAACTTCCGAGGACCAGGCCTTGTCTTACGAGGATGTACCTGTGGAAAAACTCGTCTAATTGTCTATTTACTTTGGAATTTTGAGAGTAGTCATATATTAGACTATGTATTTTGTGATTGGACCTGTATCCAGCTTTATATTTCGGACTTGTACTTGGGACAAACTTATATATGAGATGACTTTTGTGTTTGGGACACTTCTGACTTTTTATTACATTTAGAAATGTTAGCACAATTTAGTCTTATCTTGTTATCTTTAGAACATCTTACTACGCTTTATCTCAAGCGTAGGCTGGACATGACTCGGCCCGACCCAACAATTTGGGTAGCGAATCGTGACATGTTTTTAGTGGTGGCCCACGCAGGTCCTGACTAAATTGTTTGGTTACGTTATTGTACCAAGCTTGCCTGCAATTAGGAACTTAAGGTAATTAGACAACATTAGGAATGACGCTTAGAACACCTAGAGGAATACTAGGACTGCAACATAGGAAACGCATCACATGCTCGCTATTACAATTAGATTTTCTTGTTTATGATTGTTTACTTTAAAGAGTCCTTATAAGTCCTTTTTATTTATTTAGATGGTGCTTACCCGCTCATCCCAGTATACCACATCTGAGAATGGCACACTTCCTATCCAGTCGATTGACCAGTTGACCGATGTACCTCCACCTACTATACTCCCCCAATCCACAAATCCACCAACCCTGATGCCTCCACCACCCTCCACATCACAGTCCCAGCAGGACCCGATACTTCCACCCCCACATATTACTATACCTACCCAGGCTTCCGTCACACTCGACGGGAACCAACTGCTCACTCTGATCCAGGGGTTCCTAACGACCCATCAAGAGCAGACCACCCTACTCCGTCAGAGCATGGAGCGTTCTGAGGAACGTACCGTGGTCCCACCACCTGTAGAGCCACGGTAGAGAGCGGGGACAATCAAGGACTTTATTGGTCTGAACCCCAAGGAGTTCTTAGAGACTGAGGGCATAGTAGTAGCAGATGACTGGCTAGACTCGGTAGAGAGAAAGCTCCTTGGAGCTAGGTTGCCGAATGACCCCCAGGTCGAGGCAGCGAGATTTCTGCTGATAGACTTGCCAGGAGTTTGGTTCCGGAATGAGCCGCTATTCGCGAGAGGGAATGCCACTTGGGATCAGTTCAAGACCTAGTTCAAGAAGAAATTGTGACGCCCCAGAACCAGAATACTGGAGAGCGGAGGCGAACATAGCCAGCTACGTATATTGAAATGGAATCCACCTCGCTATACGGTCACGGCTGTCTAGATATGAGGGTTTACTACAAGCCAACGGTCTCTTAAGGTCAAGCCTATTGTCTCAATCTCAAACAAGTAATATAATTTCAAGATGTTAGACCACCAAATATACAATAAAAGGCGTCCCAAATATTACATATTCAGCTGATCATGAAGCTAGTCATACAAAATGCGAGGACTAGCAAGAGTTAAGTCATACATGATCAACCCTAGGATTTGTTAATCATGTTACAGCCCGTAGGCAGACAGTGAGTAAAGATGCATCGAGCTAACAGGTGCTCGTCGACTAAACGCCACAAAAGAATAAATTTACAATATAGTGGGTGAAACAAAATAGAAAACCCACTCGTAGCCCGGGTTCCTTCTAGTCGCCACCATTGGGATGGAAGTTCGGTAGATCCTCGGGTGCTGCTCCGAAATCTGGCCACACAAAACCAGCTGGGTCAACCCCAAAAAGAGCAAGTGCCACAAAGGAGGCCACAAAATAAGAACAAAGGCCAACATACCAGAACATAAGAAAATAGAGGAAAAGTACAACAGGACAATAAACGACTAGGGATGTGAAACCGTTCCGGGAGCCAGGTTACAACCCGTAAACCAAACAAGGATCGGGGTTGTAACCCTTCGCCTGAATAGCGCCTTGTCTCTACCCATTTATTGTTAAAGATAAGTAAAACAATCATGTACAGGAGTACCAGGTACAGGGACTTAGACGAGACTTAGACCAGGCTGGACACCATCCATTCACAAGCGGCCAAGCAAATACTACGGCTTACTACTTAACTAACTAGGGTTATCACAAGCCTAATTACTAACAAGATGGAAATGAGAAATTCTCAGTCCCAAGCCCTACAGACTATCCAGTTATCCTTCCGCGGGTTGAGAGTATGGTTGGGTACATCGCCCAGAAGACGATATACCCTTAGGTGACTTAGAGGGTGCAACACATGACAGTGTGCTGGAAATGTGCCCTACTCGTCGGCAGGCTACAAGTCCATTTAAAGCGCCCAGATAACGAGATCGCCTGTGACTGGAAATTCTCTATGAACTATAGTTGGATCTAGTTATTAGCCTAACCCATATTCAGTGTGAATCCCTGACCGTGGTAACCAGGGAGTCACGTCCTAGACATGATGCGTGACAAGACAAGTGGATTGCACAAGGCAGCAAGAATGAACACCCACGGTGTCAGAGTTGATTATACGAGTCAAGTTAGCCATCGCAATAGCATCAAGTCAAGTCAAGTTACAAGTTACAGGTGTACAAGTTACAAGTCAGGAGTGCGCCACCACGGGCCACTATCAAGTTATCTAGTATCAAGATTAATCATGAATTACAGGTTAAAAGTTAAGGGCGCACCCCATCGGGTCACTATCAAGAAGATCAGAAAGTACTAGAATCATACTTCACAGAAATCACGAAAATCCGTACTAGTCATAAGCAAAACACCAAAAATCGTGCCAGGTCGTGTTGAGTCGAGACAGTCGTGTTGTGTGGAATAAGATCTCAAAACTCTAACCCACAAAAGAGAAGCCAAGTCCAAGGAATAAAATCCAAACCATCATGGGCAATAAGTTGCGCTGGGGTTAGATTGCGCTAGGGTCGAACTACGCTAGGGTGAGCTGCGCAGGAAATGAACTTCGCATGAGTTGAACTGCGCAGGAAATGAACTGCGCATGAGTTGAACTGCGCACGAGTTGGACTGCGCAGGAGATGAACTGCGCATGAGTTGAACTGCGCACAGTTGAACTGCGCATGAGTTGGACTGCGCACGAGATGAACTGCGCACGAGATGAACTGCGCACGAGTTGAACTGCGCATAGTTGATCTGTGCATGGCCTTGCGCTAAAGAGCGCTGGCTGAGGGTCATCTTCTCCATCAGGCCGAGAGATAACTCAAGAACACCAAAAATTTCCAATCTTCATAACTTAGCCAAATCAAAACGAAATTTGGATTTTCAAAGTTCTAACTTGTGTAAAATTGAATTCTCTTCCACATGGAAGCCTCAAAACAAGGAAAAATCTAAGTTTAATAGATCAAAACCAAAAAATCCAAAAATGGTAAAAATTTAGATCTAGAAAAATGGAAGCTCCAAATCACAAAATACCAATTTCTAATGTTGTTCACCATGGCCTAATCTAGCTAATGGACAAATAAAATAGGGTGCTTATTTGGTAGCAAGGTGCACTTGCCTATGGTGTTGGTGTTGTGTGGAGGAAGGAAGAAGAAGATGAAGAATTAATGGAAGTTATGAGGAGAAAGAAAGTTAGGTGGGGTTTTAATGAGGGAGGGTATATTGTGTTGAGGGTGGAGATTAACTAGAGCGTTCTAATGCATACTAAACCAAACCAAACCAATTCCTTCTCCATAAAATAAAATCAAGCCAGGTCCAAAACCCGTTTTACGAGAAAACCAGAATTCGCAAGTTAAACCAAAATACAATTATAGGCCAGAATCCGAGAAAATATAATACAGGTCCAAAATACATATAAGCCTAATCAAAATATGTATTCTAAAATACGGGCATTACAGAAATTCTTCTCGACCACAGCTAGGGTAGCCATGGGGCTACGATTCCAGAACATCCAGCAGGGGAACCGTTCTGTTGACGAATATGCAGTAAAGTTTAGTCGCCTGAGCCGTTTTGCTCCTAGTCTAGTTGCAGACCCAAAGGAGATGACGCGTAGGTTTTGCCATGGTCTAGTTCCAGACATTCGTATTCTTATAGTGGCGAACGGTACGACTGACTATTACCAGAGCCTAGAGTTGGCCCGGAGCATAGAGGAGCGTCTTCAGTCTTGCAAGAGGCCAGCTTCTGTACACCTCAAGGGACCGTCCAAGCGTCAGGCTTTCCAACCGAGAGCACCGATGCCACACCAGCAGACTTACCGTCCCCCTACATCACATCACCCTACCCCACCAGTTAGAGCCCCGGGACCCCGATAGCAGCAGAAGGGAGCTGTGTGTTCATTCTGTAGAAGACCAGGGCATAATTACTCCGTCTGCGGGAAGAGGTTGGGGCAGTATTTAGTTTATGGGTCTGCCACCCATCAGCTTCGGGACTGCTCAGTAGCCAGGGTACCAGGTGCCAGACCACAGTCTAGAGGACCGCCGCTTTTGACTCAGCAGCAAAGGTGTGGGCATATCTGCAGCAGCAGAAGGGACCCCAGGGGAAGACTTATAGTCTGGCTCTTGAGCCGGAGCCGGAGCAGGTTTTGGCGCCAGATTATTTGGTTGACGTCATCACAGGTCATGTTTATTTGCATACTTTTTTAGCTCTATGCTTGTTTGATTCCGGTGCATCTCATAGCTTCCTGTCATTAGAGTTTATGCATAAATACCACTTAGTAGCTACACCTACCGAGGAGATGAGTAGAGTAATGACGGGAGGCAGACCAGTGCCCATTAGAGCTATCTATAGATGCTCTATTACTATAGCTGGAAGAAAGTTTAGGGGACGATTCTTTGTGATGCCACTCCCCGGGTATGATATCATATTGGGGATGGACTGGCTTAGCTATGCCCATGCAGCTATAGACTGTCATGAGGGTAGTATTCTGTTCAGTCCTCCAGGCACGACACCATTCTGTGTCAGGAGGACAGGGCCGGAGATCAGCCTAGAGCCGAACTGTTGTACGACAGTTGGGGAGATAGCACCGCCACACCCTATCATTAGGGAATTTATGGATGTATTCCCAAAAGATCTTTCAGACTTTCACCTGACAGAGATGTGGAGTTCACTATAGATTTAGTACCGTGTTTATCACCAGTATCCCGGGCTTGCTATAGGGTGAACACCAAGGAGGCCGTAGGGTCGAAGGAGCATATTGATGACCTGTTGAAAAGGGGTTTCATTTGATCTAGTACTTCTCCATGGAGAGTGCCAGTGCTCTTTGTGCCTAAAAAGGATGGTACAGTTTGGTTGTGCATTGACTACCGGGTGTTGAATACCATCACCATTAAGAACAAATATCCTCTGCCCAGGATAAATGATTTGTTCGACCAATTGATTGGGGCGAAGGTGTTTTCCAGGATAGATTTGAGATCCGGGTACCACCAGGTGAAAGTCAGGGCAGCAAACATCCAGAAGACGACATTCAATACGAAGTACGGGCAGTACGAGTTTCTGGTGATGCCATTTGGTCTCACAAATGCGCCAGCTGTCTTTTTGAACTTGATGAATAAGATATTTTACCAGTATATGGATAAGTTCGTCGTAGTATTTATCGATGACATCCTAATATACTTGAATACGCCGGAGGAACACGCATAGCACTTGCGGACAGTTTTGGAGATTCTGAGGCAGGAGAGGTTATTTGCCAAATTGTCGAAGTACGAGTTCTTTTTGGACCGAGTGGAGTTCTCAGTCATATAGTTATTGGAGAGGGGATCTCGGTTGATCGCAGGAAGATTGTTGCCGTTGAGACATGGAAGGCTCCGACGTCAGTTTCAGAGATCAGGAGCTTTCTGGGTTTAGCCGACTATTATAGGAAGTTTGTCTAGGACTTTGCTAGGATAGCTGAACCCATGACGAAGCTGACGCAGAAGAATACAGAATATATCTGGTCAGAGGACTGCCAGGCAGCGTTTGAGGAGCTGAAGAGGAGGCTGACGACCACTCCAGTTCTGACATTACCTTCAGAATCTGGAGGTTTCACCATATACAACGATGCTTCGGGAAAGGGGCTAGGATGTATCCTACAACAGCATGGGAAAGTGATTGCTTATGCATCTAGGCATTTACAGAGTCGTGAACGGAACTATCCTACCCATGACCTAGAGTTAGCTGCGGTGATCTTTGCACTCAAGTTATAGAAACATTACTTATACGGAGAGCGGGTGGAAATCTTTACTGACCATAAGTGCTTGAAGTATGTGTTCACGCAGAAAGAGCTGAACATGAGGCAAAGACGATGGTTGGAGTTGATGAAGGACTTCGACATAGATTTATACTATCACCCCGGGAAGGCAAATGTGGTGGCGGATGCGCTGAGCAGGCATCCGATGGCATGGTATCTGATGATAGATCGACATTTGCGGGAAGATCTGGAGAAGCTCGGTATCGAAATAGTTCGGCCAGGATCAGTGATACAGATGATGGCGCTTGACATTCAGTCAGGGTTGATAGAGCAGATCAAGGAGGCACAGTCTACAGATGAGAGCCTTCGCAGAATTGGAGCCCAGGCTTTAGCTGGATTGCTGGTTGACTTCACCGTAGCAAGGTGGATCCTTGAGGCATGGCAGCCGATTGTGGGTGCCGAAGGAGAGCTGATAGAGGCAGCCTTGCAGGAGCACACCGATCGAGATATTCTATTCACCCTGGTACCAACAAGATGTACCATGACTTGCAGAACATCTTTGTGGCACGGGATGAGAGAGATGTATCACGTTTCATTTCGAGATGCCTAGTTTGCCAGCATCAAGGCAAAGCGCCAGAGGCCAGCTGGTCTATTACAGCCGTTATCCATTCCCGAGTGGAAGTAGGAACATATTACGATGGACTTCGCTCAGGACTTCCTTGTTCCAAGGGAAAGGATGCCATTTGGGTCATCGTGGACAGGCTGACAAAGGGTGCACACTTCATACCCTTCAAGTGGGGCTTTCCACCGAAAAGTTGGCGGAACTATACATGCTGCAGATAGTTCGCTTACACGAGTACTAGTGAGCATCATGTCGGACCGAGACACCAGATTCATGTCCCACTACTGGAGGAGCTTGTAGGACGATTGGGCAGTCGGCTCAAGTTCAGTATGGTATACCACCCGCAGACAGATGGGCATCCGAGAGGACGATACAAACGCTAGAGGACATGCTGAGGACTTGTACTGGACTTTGGCAGATCATGGGAGATCCATATGCACTTGGTAGAGTTTCATACAACAACAGCTACCAAGCTAGCATCGGTATGTCTCCTTTCGAGGCACTATATGGACGACGATGCCGTACACTGCTCTTTTTGGATGATATTGGGGACCGAGTTATGCTTGGGCCAGAGATGATCATGGATGCAGCAGAGAAGTTGGGATGATTAGAGACAGGCTCAGAGTAGCTCAGGACAGGCAGAAATACTAGGCCGATGCTAGTCGCAGACCGATATTCGCTGATGGAGATATGGTCTAGTGAAGAGAACACCTACTAGAGGGACGATCCGGTTCGGACGAGGAGGCAAGTTGAGCCCCAGATACATCGGGCCGTTCGAGTTACTTTGCAGGATCGGATAGGTAGCTTACAGGGTTGCACTTCCACCTAATCTAGCAGTTTACGATATCTTTCATGTGTCTCAGCTGAGGAGATATGTTCCGGACCCCAGCCATGTGCTAGACCATTCAGAGTTGGAGATCGAACCGAGCCTTGCAGTTATCGAGCAGCCAGTAGAGATATGGACAGGAGAGAGAGAGGCTGAGGAACAAAGTTATACCCTTAGTACGAGTACTTGGAGCCATCACTCTCCGGGTGAATCTACTTGGAGAGGGAGTCGAACATGAGAGAAAGATATCCTTACTTGGTCGACCCAACAGCTGCGAGGGAACCACTCGTTCCCGCTTGATACCTTAAGGTTAGTTTTGATAGTAGACTTAGTCATTTGTTGCATTGCTGTTATGTTAGAACGTTTGTCGAGTCTTCTATCCATGTGAATTTTGGGGACAAAATTTTTTCAAGGAGGAAAGACTTGTCAGCCCCTGTTTTTCAAATTTGGTTTAATTAGTGTTAATTAGATGTTAATGATCTATTTAGCTTTAAAATGATTTATTACAATTATTAGAATTTTTCTAGAATTTTTAAATAATTTTAATGAGTTTTAATTACTAAAAATGTAAGTTTACAATTTTACAAAATATTTTAAGGTTTGCAATTATTTAGATTGTTTAATTACTGTTTGCAATTTTCTAAATGTTCTATGCAAATTATTTGCATATAACTGAGCGGAGGGGATTTGCAAATTCATTTTTGCATTAGTTAATGGGGAGGACCAAACTGTTATTTCCTAAAATCTAGGGCCTAGTTACTAAACCGCCATCAACCCCCCCCCCACGTTCTGGCCAACTGCCCCCACGATCGACGATCGGCGACTGCCACCGCACGGCCGACCTAGCCATTGAAACCGACCTCCCCCCTGTAAAACCCCCCAGACTAAACCCTAACCCTATAACACCACCACGACCCCCCACAGCGCCGCCTCCACTCTTTCTTCCCCGACTAGAACCCTAACCCTAACCCTAACTCCGCGACCCCTAGCGCCACCCCCACAGCGGCCAACACCACCATCCACCACCACCAACGAGTTTGCCACGCCAAGGCGAGTGCAGCGCCACCCCAGTGCCGTGACGCCGACGCTTCCTCCGTCCTGTCGCCGCACCAACAGCCCGCTCGACTTGGACACGTACGTGTCAGTTCTGTTTCGTGTCGAATTTGTGTCTCGTACTCACCTATGTGACTCACCAGACACGAGCAACGTGATGGTAATCAGGACACGGCTGACTTGGGTCGTGCTGTCGTGCATGGCCAGGACACGAGGACTTAGCCGTTCTTCGTGTCCCTAACAGTCCCGGACACGAAGTTTGGGCTATCGGTTAAAACCTATTAACCTAAATTCTAACCTAAACTAACTCTAACCCATTCCCTAACACATGACTCGACTGACCCCTTGGCCACCCGAGCGCGCTGAAACCCAACCCTCTTGCCTG